>BPTQ01000008.1:97532461-98031326 GCA_019973895.1 Chrysanthemum seticuspe
ATGCAGTACTGACAACTGCAAAACAGACACTAAACATATACAACAACAAAAACAAACAAACTAGAGAAATATTAGAAGTTAGTGTTAGAGTACAAACAAGAATATAGAATCAAACCAAAAAATCTGCAGAGTAAATATAAAACAAACAAAAATCTGCAGAGTAAATATAAAACAAACAAAAATCTGCAGAGTTTGCACAAATCCTCCCCTGAGGCATATGCCTCCCCTGAGGCATATGCCTCCCCTGAGGCCTATGCCTCCCCTTAAACTATGCAGTCAAGGGTTTAGCATTCCAATATTGACCACGAGGTGTTGAAACCTTGGTCCATCAAACGCCTTTGTTAATAGGTCTGCCACATTATTATCAGTATGGATTTTAGCCACTTTTATCAAATGTTTTTCATAAGCATCTCTTATAAAGTGGTGCCTGATTTCAATGTGTTTCGTTCGACTGTGAAAAACTGGATTTTTGACTATGCAGATGGTACTTTGATTATCTATATGAATTGTAGTGTTCATAAAGTTGTACCCATAGTCCAGCAATTGGTTCTGAATCCAAAGGACTTGTCCACAGCAGTTTGCAGCAGCAACGTACTCTGCTTCAGTAGTTGAGGTGGCCACAATGGTTTGTTTCTTGCATTGCCAAGAAATCAACCTTTTGCCTAGAAATTGGCAGCCTCCAGTTGTGGATCTTCTATCCAGATTTGCACCAGCATAATCACTGTCACTATATGCTTCTAACTTGAAAGGAGATTCTTTTGGGTACCAAAGGCCTAAAAGAGGTTGGCCTTTGAGGTACTTAAAGATCTTCTTTACAGCATTGAGATGGGAAGCAAGTGGAGTGACTTGATGTCGAGAACACACACTCACAGCAAACGTAATATCAGGCCTTGAAGCTGTCAGATACATCAATGACCCAATCATGGACCTGTACAGATGCACATTCACAGGTAGATCTGGTTCATTATTTGCTTTAGCCTTTGGAGCTTCATAAGGTGTTGTGGCAGTCCGAACACTTTCCATACCAAACTTCTTCAGAATGTCCTTCACATACTTATCTTGACTGATAAAGATGCCATCTTGTTTCTGCTGAACCTGGAGACCCAAGAAGAAAGTAAGTTCTCCCATAGCACTCATTTGAAATTCACCCTTCATAAGTTCCTCGAATTCCCTGCACCAAGCTTCATTTGTGGAACCAAATATGATGTCGTCCACATACACTTGCACCAGAATGATGTCTGAGTAATTCTTCTTGAGAAACAGTGTTTTATCGATAGCTCCTCTCCTATAGCCATGCTTCAGCAGGAATGATGAAAGCCGAGCATACCAAGCTCTTGGAGCCTGATGTAAGCCATAGAGAGCTTTAACAACTTTGTAAACATGATTTGGGTGATCTGGGTCTTCAAATCCCTTGGGTTGAGTGACATAGACTTCCTCTTCAATCTCACCATACAAGAAAGCACCTTTGACATCCATTTGATACACCATGAAGCCCATATAAGAAGCATAAGCCAAGAAAATGCGAATTGCTTCAACTCTGGCAACAGGTGCAAACACTTCATCATAGTCAATTCCTTCCTCCTGTCTGAAACCTTGTGCTACTAATCTTGCTTTGTTTTTGATCACAACACCCCGAGCATCTCTCTTATTCTTCAAAACCCATTTTGTCCCAATGGCATATTTGCCATCAGGTAGTGGTACCAAAATCCAAACCTGCTGGTTGTGAAATTGTTGCATCTCTTCTTGCATTGCTTCTAGCCAACTTGAATCATTAAGATCTTGAGATACACTGGTTGGTTCCACTTGAGAGAGAAAACAAGCAAACAGACAATGTTTGAGGTCTGTGTGATTGTCTCTTTGTTGGTTGGAGACATAAGAGAGAAAATCAATCTGTCCAAATTGAGGACTTGTGATAGCCCTTCGAGTTCTAACAGGTGCCAGAAGATCACCTATGATGTTGGATTGAGGGTGAGCAATATTGATCCTCTGAGTAGCAGTGGGGTTGACTTCAATGGATGAATCAAGATTAGTGAGGGTTGGTTCAAATTCAGCATCATAAGAGGGTGAGGTGAAGATGCCAGCTTTGGGTTGATGATTTCCAAGATCTGAAGGTTTTGGAAATCGTGTATAGGGTTCACCAAAGTCTGAAGATACTTGAGAAGGAACAGCATAGCCTTCAGCAGATTTGGAGATTGAGGGTGTGACAGAGTCAACTTCAGCAGACACGTTGTTTCTGCTGACTCCTTCATTAGCCACCCCTTCTTTCAGTTTCTCTGCTTCAAGCGTGGCAGCAAATTCTTGAGTCTGAAGCCTAGCAAGGTCCTCAGCATAATGAGAGTCATCTTCATCGCTCAAATCAGCAGTATCCTTGGAGGTGGTACCTGCAATATTGTTAGGAGAGAAAGAAGGCACAAGGATGGGTTGCTCATCATCTTCAAACTCATTTTCAGAGTCATCATCAAAGGGACCTGCATGGTTAGTTGGAGAGTCTTGAGGACCTGCATTCTGATTAGCCAAGTATCTAGTGTAACCCAAGGAATCAGTTAAGTAGTCAAGGTCAAAAGACCACGTATGACCCTGTCCTTGAATGTTATGCTTATCTTCAAAAAATCTCAGGTTCAACGTCTCCTCTATCTTCTTGGCTTGCAAATTGTACACCCTGTAGGCCCTACTATGAGCTGAATAACCCACAATATAACCATCATTAGCCTTCTCATCAAACTTTCCCAACGGATCACTTGTGTTCAGAATTGTCACTTGACAACCAAAAGGTTTTAGGTAGTGAATGACAGGAACCTTTCCAAAGAGAAGTTCATATGGGGTTTTGAGTTGTGGTCTGGTAATGGACACTCTGTTTAGCACATAGCAGGCAGTGCCAACAGCTTCAGTCCAGAACATAGTGGGCAGCTTAGAGTCTGAAAGCATTGACCTTGCAGCCTCTATTAGGGTCCTATTCTTTCTTTCAGCCACCCCATTTTGTTGTGGGGTTCTTGGATTACTATAGTCCCTTTTTATGCCTTTTGACCCACAGAGTTCTATAAGAATAGCATTTTTGAACTCTGTCCCATTATCACACCTAATACCCTTAACCTTTTTGTTCAACTGATTTTCAACAAGAGTGATGAATTCAGTCAGCACTTGAGATGTTTCATCTTTGGTTCTGAGAAAGAAAACCCAACAAAATCTGCTATAGCCATCAGTGATTACCAAACAGAAGAACTTATGATCAATGCTTCTGACTTGAGTTGGACCAAACAGATCCATGTGAAGCAACTGAAGAGGTTCAGTAATGATGCTCATAGCATTGATAGCTTTATAAGAAGCTCTGTGTTGTTTTCCCTTGTTGCAAGCGACACAATTGTGATCATTTGTGAAAACTTTGGTGGGAAGTCCTTCAACAAGACCCATTTTAGAGAGTTTGTTAATGGTCTTGAAATTCACATGCGCCATTCTTCTATGCCATTTAGTGGACTCATCAAGAGATGCTTTAGCCACCAAGCAAGTGAGATCACCACCTGGTTGAACTTCATTAAGGTTGAATGTGTATAAGTTGTGAGATCGAGGAACCTTCAGCAGAATTGAAGTTTCTTCTGGGAGTTTGAAGTCTTTAGATAGCACAAGACATTCATTCTCAGTGAAGAGAACTTTGTTCTTAGTGTCACAGATTTGTGAAACAGAGAACAAGTTGAAATGTTGAAGTTCCTTAACAAAGTACACATTTTCAAAATCCAGATGAGGTGTCTTTATGGTGCCCTTCCTAGTGATACTCCCATCACTTCCTCCAAACGTTACATTGCCTCCTCCTTCTATAGGGACAAAATTGTGCATCATATCCCTGTTTCCAGACATGCTTCTGGAACAACCACTATCAACAATACCAATATTCTTATGCTTAAGGGGATGATCCTGCAAACAACAACAAAAATATATACAAAACAGTTAGTATTCAGAGGAGGCTCAAGTCATTACTGACTTGAACCTGCCTTGTGGATCACAGGTTTAGGGTATGAAGTTTTAGAGGATCCACCATTGTTCTTGGTCCTCCATTGATAATTTGGTCCCTTGTTAGTCCAAGAACAACCTGCTGAGGGCTTCACAGCAGTGCTCCCATATCCCATCCCAGCATACATGGAGTCAACATATGTAGGCCAATAGTCATGTTTAAAGTATGAGCTCGTTGGTTGGCCATAAGGTCTAGTAACTGAACTTCTCCAATGAGAGTCAGTTTTAGCTGCTTGTGGGACATAAGGTGGAATATTAGCAACATTGGTCCAGTTAGGTTTATGTTTATGGAGAGTAGCACATGCACCCAATCTTTGTTCATAAAAATCACAATCCTTAATCAAATGAAATTTACTGCCACATACAAAACATGTCTTCTTCTTAGAAGTTTTATTTAAATAGGAAGATGTTGGATTACATGCAGAAGTACTTAAAACAGATACATTTAAGGACTTGATTTTAACAGACTGATTATTCAAACATTTAAAAGATAAGTCTTCAGGAGAAACTGTCTTGGAAGATGATTCCTCAGCAGCTTCCCTAGAGGGCTCACAAGTAGACTGGGGTGCAGGCTTGGGTGTTGGTTCAGGCTTGGGAGGGTCAGACTTCTCATTTGAATCACAACTTTCATAGGAAGTAGACCCTTGATCCGATGAGTTGTCACTGTCAGAGCAAGAGACAAAATCATTAGATGAGGTATCAGGGTCTGGCAAGTCTTTTGACTTTTTGCCATATAAGTGATGTGATCCATCAAAGTCAACAGTGATGGATAGGTCTGTGGGCATGAACTCACCTCTAATGGGACCAGGGACAGCATGCATTATACCTTCTTTAACATAATTAGCTAACCCTGCTGATGTAGGTTTACGCCCATCATACTTAGCTTCTGGACCTACATATTTTTGAAAACCTAAACCTATAGGACATGTCTGAGATTGACTAGTATAGATGATTCTATTTAAGCTTTTTCCAGACATTTGCCATTCATTATGCCTATCAATTTCTTCAGCTAGTTTTGCCTTAAGTTCTAGATTCTCAGACACAGCTTCATCCTTTGCTTTCTCAGACAGTTTTAAGTAATTATTTGCAACTTCTAGATCAAACTGTAATACTTTTATCTTTTCTTCATAAGCTATTTGATTCTTCTGAAACCATACTTTTTGTCTTTCTACAGTTTTTAATGCAAGTTTATGAGCTTCATTATCAATATAACATGCATCAAACTTAGGTTTCATAGCATCAAATTCTTCCTTAAGTTCATTGTATCTGAGACTACAGCCAAATATACAGTTGTGTACCTGAGATAGTCCCATTAAGGCAAACTGATCATGCCTTTCATCCGTAGTGCACCTTGCAAACAGTCCAACCTTGTCAGTATCATGAGCTTCCTCATTAACAGGTTCATGTGTAGTCCAGTTGACCTGTTCATCCATGGTGAGGAGAGCTGCTGAAGCTCCAGCTTCCTGCTGTTTCTGCTGATAGGAAAGATATTTGGCTCCATCTCCATTCTTTCTGTCCTTGCATTCTCTAGAGAAATGCCCCATCTGATGACAAGAGTAGCACCTGACCTTCCTCCTATCAAAGCGAGCTGGTTCCTTTCCTTTGAAAACAAACTTCCTTCCAGCCTTCTCTTCAAATCTTTTGATGTCCACTGACAGCAATGCCACCTGCATTTTCAGCTTCATTTCCTCCATTTCAAGAGGGTCCACCTGATCAAAGTCTTCATATGCAAGATACTGCTGAGTATCATAGTCAGCAACAAACGAATGAAGAACATCCTCCATCACACTACTAGACCTAGCTTGAGAACTTGGTGGAGTGGGACGAGGGTTATGTGGTGTAGGAGGAGTTGAAGATGATGATGGAAAGTAGTTGGAACTAGGAGATGATGGAAAGTAGTTGGAGCTAGGAGCTTGTACCATCATGTTGGAATGAGATGTCCCAACAAAAGCTGTATGGTTAGAAGAAGATGTACGGTAGGGAGTCCTGACATCTGGTTCAAGAGTTCTGAGTCTGTTGTATAGCTCATCAAAGGTGAGCATGTCCAACCCTCCTTTAGCCTTGAGTGCAATACTAACATGCAACCATGATGGTGGCAAGGATCTCAAGAACTTTGAGTTGCAATCTTCATTGTCTGGTTTAGCATTCAGCTGATTCAGCTGACTCAAGATCCTATGGAACCTGTCGTATCCCTTGTGGATACCTTCTTCTTCTGATATGTTGAAGTCCTGAAACTGCTGTCTTAACATGGACTTCCTCATTCTCTTTGATTCTTCATTTCCCCCGAACCTTGCCTTGAGAGCCATCCATATGTCTTTAGCATCATCCATATGGTGAAAATCACAGAGATGATCTTCAGGTATGGCTTGAAGCAAAATAGTCTTCACTTTATGCTCTCTCTGCATGGCCAGCACTTCTTCAGCTGTTTTTGGTGGAGCCATGATAAACTTCCCATCTCTGTCAGGAATCATCTTCTTTAGACTATTTCCTTTCTTAACTACCTCCCACAGATTCCAATCAATATTGGAAATCCAGTTTTCCATCTTCATAGTCCAAAGTTCATATTCTTCCCTTTTTAAATAAGGGAATTTACCATTGCTGTTTGTGAGACTGAGCTGTTGCATGGAGGTGGTGTTGGTGTTGTTTGTGTTGGTGACTTCATTTTCATTATCGGATCCAGGCATGGTGGGTGAGTGTATGATTGAATGGGAGTGAGAATGGTTCTTAGTATCGTAGAGACTTTCCCGAGGCTCTGATACCACTTGTTAGAAACCAAGACCTTGATAGATCTTAAGCACTCGGGGATCGTTAGCGTTGCCTATGTAATCACAAGCAACCTAATAGAAGATCTCTACAACTTGGTATTGTAGCGGAAAATGAATACAAGTTATAGTAACTAAGAACACTTTTGATCCTCTATGGATCTTTGATTATAGAAACTCTATGTTTCGGATAGAATACAAGACTTTTGAAACTTAAGAAAAACTTATCTATTACAAACTAATATGGTTTCTTATATAGGCAAGAAACCCTAATGAGCGTTGACAATTTACGCTTCTACTACTACACTAGACTAAGCATGCAACTAGACAAGCATGCAACTAATCATATTGTTTTGTTAATCATCGTGTTTATTCTGAGTAAGCTCTACATAATACGGCGCCAACCTATACATACGGCGCTGACTTTTACTCTAAAGTGAGCTTATCTCTCCTACGTGGTTCCCACTTTCAGCAGCAACACACTGTCTGCTTTATCACTTCTGCTGAAGTATAACTTCGGCAGCATCAGTTCTTCTTCGGCAGAATCTCTTCAACTTAAGCTTCGGCAGAATCAGTAGTTTGTGCTTCGGCAGAATCAGTAGATTACCTTAATTCCCAACATGTTGTTTATTTAAATGCACTTTGTCTTTCAAAAAATTTATTTTATCTGTCTCAATATAAGTGTTATGTTTTAACTTTTTGAAGTATTTTTTTTTCAACTTTAACATTAAATTTGTTTTTGTTATATAATATTCGATGAAAATTATATTAATAAAAATACATTTAAAACCCAGTTTATTCATTTTGCATCAAATATTATAAAACAAAAAATATATATTTAAGATAAAAGCTAAAAAAAAAAAAAAAAAAAAAAAAAAAAAAAAGAAGTCACAACATATAACTTATTTTTCGATGAATGGACTAATAAACTATTAGGCCATCCACAATGGAGTGAGGTGACATAGTTTAATGAAATAATTTAGATGACAACTTATCATCCAATTCTATTGTAGGGATAATGAGTGTAAATGTGTAATATGAGTACTTCTCTGTTTGCACCATCTTTAAACTTCAATTGTGAGCTCTCTTATTTCATATCGATTTGTTTTCTAAAAAAATCTCCATGCTTCTATCTCTATAAAATGTAAAAAAAAAGTTGTACCGGGTCGGGTTTAATGGATTGGGAATTGTGGAGAATTAATGTAAAATTATTGTATGCATATGTGGCACGAGTGAAAACAGCAAGCACTCTTTCCACAAACGTACACATAAGATAGTACAGTAAAAAGCACTTTTTTAATACAAAAAGCCTCGTGTCTTTGTTAATTACATGATTAACGGTACGACGACATTTGTACAGATGATGAGTAAGCAAAGTCAGCTCGTGCTACAGTAACGTCGACATTCATGGCTCACACGCTCGCTTCCATTCGACACGTGACTCTTTTTTGTTTACTTTACTTTGGACCACCAATTACTTTTTTACTTTTCTTTTTCTTTCTGTTTCAAAATATATATATACATACACTACTTTATAAAAAGTAGTTTCCTTTTGCCTTTGTAGTTACGTCTGCAAGGATTGTATTTGATTTTACTAGTATAGATATGGTCGTTAGGTTGCATTAATGTCGCTTTGATTATGTGAAAGTATTGAGGGTCCGTTTGGTTTGTTGTTAGGAATGACAATAGGTATCGGATTTGGAATGATGTGGAATGATAATGGGTATAAAAAAGTGTATCATTACGAATGTTTATGTTTGGTTGATAAAATATGGTATGAAAAAGTGTATAGATATTTGAATTTTGTAGTGGAAAAAAGAGAGGCCCACGGGAATGGATTTCATAGACACCAAATTGGTATGTAATGAATCTATGACTATGATATACCCATTTTATTACCGGGCCCACAACACAAAACAAACCAAACACCCACTATGACTTTGAAAGTCATAGTCTCATTCCCATTTATGAGAACCAAACAGGCCCTGAGATATTGGTGGATGGGTTTTTTTGTTCAGGTTATTTAAAAATGACGTGTCTTTTATTCTGATGTACGCAGTCTAATTAAGATATTCTCGTGACTATTTCCGACCGTTTTTTGAAAAGTCCAAATGTCCTCCTGCTAGGACAATTAATAAGTTTAAAATGGCAAACCAATAAGACTTTTCAACCAGTCATATGTTCAAAAGAAGAAAAAAAGAAAAAGAAAAAAAAAACAAAAAGTCATCTAAATCGGTAGTACTTTCGTCTAAACACGCTTAACTGTGTAAGCTTGGAAACCAATTGATAACCCGTGAAACTGGATCAGAATTTTATGGTATGGTACAAGTGCAAATACACTTGAAAGGTAGCAAAATAATTAAGCCTTATTTTAGATTTTATTCTTGAAAAAGCTATTATATTTACAAAAATGTCAAGACAAAATTATATTTGAAAAAAGCTGGAACTTTTGTTACCGGTTATGTTTAATTTTTAAAAATAGTACTCCGTATTTTTGTGCTAAAAAATTAAATGAAAATCTTTAAGGCTTTTGTTTTTTGTAGTTACAATTTGTTTACTCTACATTTCAATTAACTATTCTAAAAGATTTATTATACTAACTATGTCCCTAAATAAGTGTTCAGTTTGACTTTTCAGAGTCAAACTGGATCAACTTTGACCTTATCTATTTTTGCGAGTGTTATATAATACTTGATGAAAAATATATGAATGGATTGGTTTTAAGTGTATTTTTTATTGGTATAGTTTTTCATCAAGTATTATACAACACAAAAAAAAATATTTACGGTCAAAGTTGAACCAGTTTGTGAACATTTATTTAGGGACGGATGGAGTAATAATCAGGGCTAATTGCATCGAGATTTGTATGTATTTTGTTACTATGTGAAATAACTTTAATATTCTTGTTTGCTACTTAAAAAGTAAAGGTTAGGTTAAAAGTTAAAACTATCATTAACCTTGAGAAATAAAAACTAAAAGAAAGCAATCTATCTCAAAGTTTGGGAAGACATCTTTGATGATGAGATAATCATTGAAGTATTAAGAGACACTCCTTTTATAAAAGAGAGATGATTTGTACATTCCACAAAATAACTGATACACTTAAATTTATTGTGTTTGGACATTTATACTCTCACAGAGTGAAAATGTAAAGGTATTTGTGAGAGTATAAATGTCCAAACACAATAAATTTGAGTGTACCAATTATTTCGTAGAGTGTACAAATCACCTCCCTTTATAAAAATATGATATTTGATTTAATACATGTCAAACTCAATTGAAAATAGAGTTAATTGCATTTTTGGTCTATGTGGTATGGCTAAATTGCATATTTAGTCTCTAAAACTTTGAAAGTGCATTCGACGTCCTCATTTTGAAGTTTTTGTTGCATTTTTTGTCCATATGGTATGGCCAAATTGCAGATTTGATCCCTGTGGTATAACCAAATTGCAAATTTAGTCCCTAAAACTTTAACGTCATCTGGGCCCAAGGGGACCAAACATGCAACGAAAACTTTAAAATGGGGACGTTCAGTGCATTTCCAAAGTTTTAAAGGCCAAATTTACAATTTGGCCATACCACAGGGACCAAAAATGCAATTAACTCTTGAAAATATATTTTTATTATTATATACTAGTCGGTCACCCGCACGTTGCGACGGCGGACACTCGTGTAATTATATTTGATAGCAAGATTTTTTCGATGGATTGCTTTTATAGAAGGATAAAAAAAATATTCAAAAGAAGTTATTAATTGGAAAATTAGTTTGTTTTCTTGCATATGCATTTAATAATATTATAAAAATCTTTTATAGTAGGGTAATCGCGCGTTGCGGCGGTAGACACCCTGTAATCAAAATTTTTGATGAGCGATTATATGTTTTTTATGATGTTAATTTTACGCATGACGATAACTTTAGCACATATTTCATAAAAAAATGGTAGAGACCAGTGCATCACGATGCAACGACGATATGAAAACGGTGGTCACTACTATTGCTAGTTGTTTTGGATGTGCAATATTATATAACGTCTAAACATAGAGGGTGTTTAAAGTAGCAGTTTTAGCGTCATCTGGTGGTGTTTATATTGTTAAGTTGTGGTTGTAAATGGTGGTCCATTGCGTGGTAAAAAAAGTGGTGTCATAAAATATGACTACATAAAAGATTGATTTGAATGATCCGCTTTGTGATTTGTAAATTTCATTTAGTGGGTGTTTTAAAAAAGAACAAAATAACATGATTTATCCATTATTGTTTGTATCATGTGGTATGTTAAATGTAATTTTGAGTGAGATAGTTTTTTTAATAATATCATTAATGAATTGTAAATTTCATTTATTGGGTGTCTCAATAAGTAAAAAAAATGATTATAAAACGATTTATGCATTATTGTTTTGTATCGTGTGCTATATTAATTGTAGTTTTAAGTGATGCAATATTTTAACAATATCATTAATGATTTGTAAATTTCATTAGTGGGTGTTTATAAAAAAAAATGATTTATCCGTTATTGTTTTGTATCATGTAGTATATTAATTGTATTTTTCAATGAGGGAATATTTTAATAATATTATTAATGATTTATAAATTTTATTTAGTGAATGTTTTTAAAAAGAAAAAAATGATATATGCATTATTATTTTGTATCATTTGGTATATTAATTGGACTATTAAGTGAAGGTTATTTTAATAATATTGAATTGATGTTTTGTGCATTAAATAATTGTAAATATAGCTTTATAACTTTTAATACTTAAAAACCAAAAAAAAGATTCTATAAGTAACAAGTTTGTAAGCTTAATCTTTTCGAGACTCTTTTAATTGAAAGTCTCAAATTACTTTATATAGTAGTATATATATTTTTCTAAAAGAACACATCACATGAGTGATGTGTCAAAATGCATGGGTTACGAGAGTAAAATGTCTCCAAGTTATATTACTATTATATACGGAGTAGTTATTAACTATAATAATTAAAAGTGAATATTTGGAATGAGAAATTGAACGAGTGATGGTGTTAAATTATTTATGATTTGAAGCATAAGTTTGTATTAGGTCTCTCTCTGTTATTGCTCTTGTTCATAACCATGCATAGCCATCATCTTTACTCTTTATAAAGCATTTAGGACTTTTATTTTTAATAGTCTTAAAAAGTTTAAGCTTACACACTTGTTATTATTAGTAAGTTTTGAAATTAAAATTTTAAAAACACACTAATTGCACATTAAATTATGACATTAAATTGGATGCATGTTACAATAAATAAAATATAACTAATACAATGAATTTAATATTTTTATAGTTAAAATTAATAACTTTTTGAATTTGCATATATAATAATATGTCATATTAATTCTTCACAATCTCACAACATAAACACACAATTTCTAGAAATTATCTTTTATAGAAAACCGTTAACAAATATTCGGCAAAAACATGTAAAATCATAAAATTGTTAAACAACATTCGCCTCCGAACCGCTGCTTTGCGCGGGTACCATGCTAGTAAAAATTAATGAACCCAATACTCAAGCAATCAAGTTCTTAATAGTTACATCTAGAATAAATGAAGACACAAAAACTATGCATCTTGCAAACGTAATATCACAATTTCTTATTTTCTTATATAGTTATTCAACATTATATCATTTTTTGCAAAACATTATAAAGTGCTCGTTGGTAACATTCTAAAAAGATGTAAAGTTAGGAGAAAAAGTAGATAGAAGCAAAATTGTTTCTGACTACTTGAAATTGCATTCAAATATCTAAGAAGTTTAAAGCTTCCTTTCCTTCAGGCTTCCATGATCACATTCACATCCATATTTTCCACCAAGTTTTGTCTATCTTTCTAAGTCTCTGAATGTGATTATTTTGGGAGTATTTATCTTGGTTTTGTAGACCTGGCGAGAACGCCAGAAGTTTAAGTGAGAGAGTTTGTCACATTAGTAGAAAATAAAATAAATAAGTCTTTGAAGATTTTTCAAATGTTTACTCTTATTTTGGTGCTTACCAATGGACAAATTCCCACAATCCATCTAGTTTGATATAATGATGGTGACAAACCTAATACGGAGTATTTAATATGGAAACCTAAGTCCATGTTTTTTTTCCCTCCTTTTTCTTTGTCTTTTTTTCTTTCTTATTTATTATTATTTTTTTTTTGGAATTCACGTTTTTATTTTAAATTCATTTTTTTTTCACTTTTTTTTTATTATTCTTTTTTTAATTTTAAATTCACGTTTTTTATTCTAAGTTTTTTTCGCTTTCATACGTTTTCATCTTTATTCATACGTTTTCGTCTGTTTTTTTACGTTTTCGTCTGATTTCAGACGTTTTCGTCTGTTTTCATCCGTTTTCGTACGTTTACATCCGTTTTCTGACGTTTTCATATGTTTTCTGACGTTTTCTTTGTTTTCAGACGTTTTTGTCCGTTTTCGTCCGTTTTTAGACATTTTCGTCTGTTTTCAGACGTTTTCGTCCGTTTTTATACGTTTTCGTCCGTTTTCATACGTTTTCTTCTGTTTCCTTACGTTTTCTTCCGTTTTCATACGTTTTCGTCTTTTTCTTACGTTTTCATTTGTTTTCATACATTTTCGTCCGTTTTCATACGTTTTCGTCTGTTTTCATCCGTTTTCGTACGTTTACATCCGTTTTCTGACGTTTTAGTCTGTTTTCAGACGTTTCGTCCGTTTTCTTTCATTTTTACGTTTTCGTCCGTTTTTAGACATTTTCGGCTGTTTTCAGACGTTTTCGTCAGTTTTTATACGTTTTCGTCCGTTTTCATACGTTTTCGTCTGTTTTCTTACGTTTTCGCCCGTTTACGTCCGTTTTCATACGTTTTCGTCAGTTTTCTTACGTTTTTGTTTGTTTTCTGACGTTTTCGTCTGTTTTCAGACGTTTTCGACCGTTTTCATACGTTTTCGTCCGTTTTCATACGTTTTCGTCCGTTTTTAGACATTTTCGTCTGTTTTCAGACGTTTTCGTCGGGTTTTTATACGTTTTCGTCCGTTTTCATACATTTTCGTCTGTTTTCTATGTTTTCGCCCGTTTACGTCCGTTTTCATACGTTTTCGTCGGTTTTCTTACGTTTTCGTTTGTTTTCATACGTTTTCGTCCGATTTCTTACGCTTTTGTTCGTTTTCATACGTTTTCGTCCGTTTTCATCCGTTTTCTTTCGTTTTCGTCCATTTTTCATACGTTTTCAGACGTGTTTTACGCTTTCATACGTATTCGGCTGTTTTCTTACGTTTTCGTTCGTTTTCTTACGTTTTCGGCCATTTTCATGTATTATCATACCTTTTTGTCTGTTTTTTTAGGTTTTCATGTATTTTTGTCCGTTTTTAGACGTTTTCGTCTGTATCTTTACGTTTTCATGTATTTTCGTCCGCTTTTATACGTTTTCAGACGTTTTCATACGTTGTCATCCGTTTTTTTACGTTTTCGTCTATTTTTAGACGTTTTCGTCTGTTTTCATCCGTTTTTATACATTTTTGTCCGCTTTCAGACGTTTTTGTCCGTTTCACACGTTTTTATCCGTTTTCATACGTTTTTCATTCGATTTTATACGTTTTTGTCCGTTTTCAGATGTTTTCATTTTGATATTTAAAAGTGACACTTATTTATCTCTTGTAATATAACACTATAAGGAAGATGAAAAGCATTACATTCTTTATCATGTATGTGTTATCAGTTATGATACTCAACTAAGAATGTGATGGTTGTGTTTTTGAAAATATTTAGGAAGATTTTTGTGTTTTATGATATTATGAAATATTAGAAAAGTTGTTCAACTGAAAATAAGAGATGTTATGATACTTTTGTTAGACTTGTGGTGGATTTTTCTGTTTAATAGATACATTGTGCATGTTTCGATAGGTTTTATAGCGGGATTTGAAAATATCTATGGTTGAATCAACAAACTAAATAAGCTATGGTTGAAGATAGCACACATCTTTATAAAAAAAACTGAGGAAGCTCAAACACCTGTGATACCACCTCACTTGTGATATCACACGTGATATCATGTGTGATAACACCGGTGATATCACATGTGATATCATGTGTGATATTACCGGTGATATCATGTGTGATATCATATTTTATATCACTTATGATATCACTAGTGATATCACCAGTGATATCATGTGATATCACAAGTGAGGTGATATCACCTGTGATATCATGTGTGATATCACAGGTGTTTGAGCTTACTCGGTTTGTTTATAAAGATGTGTGTTTTCTTCAATCATAGCTTCTTTAATTTGCTGATTCAGCCATATATATTTTTAAATCCCGCTATAAAACCTATCAAAACATGCACAATGTATCCATTAATTAGAAAAATTCACGACAAGTCTAACAAAAGTTTCATAACATCTCTTGTTTTCAGTTAAACACCTTTTCTAATATTTCATATTATCATAAAACACAAAAATCTTCCTAAATATTTTTCAAAAACACAAATAAGAAAAATGAACAGAATCATCACAGTAATATAATAAGTGATGTTTATTATCATTATTTTCATATATACTTGGTAAAATACTAAATTCTAATCACATTTGGTATGAATTTAATATTTCACATTCTTAGTTGAGTATCACAACTGATAACACATACATGATGAAGAGTGTAATATTTTTCATCTTTCTTACAGTGTTATATCATAAGAGATAAATAAGTGTCACTTAAAAATATCAAAATGAATAAAAAGGAAGCAAACTATGAAAATAGAGAGTTGACATAATCTCAAAATCAAAGTGTTGCATTAAATTAGCATCTTTTTGAAAAAAAATAAGAATTCACCTAAAGAGACTTTACCCCTTTTATTGCAATACGCAACATCAACCAACGGAAAAATGTTGGGTTCAGTAAATACCCAAACCCCTTAATCTAGGATTTGAATAGAAAATAACCCAAGTGTTTAGTCCGTTTAACACTAATCAAGTCACTGAGTGCATAGCCTCTCAGTGAGTCATCTTCGGGATACTCAGTACGAGGCGTAGAAGAAGTCTCTCCACTCAGTAAGGCGGAACTTAAAGGGTGAAGACTGACTCAAGAAGAAGATGATAGATTCAGTGAGTAATGACAATAACTCACTGAATCCCTAAGACTACTCTCCAACTCTTACACTGAAGACAAACTGAAGTAGAAGACTGAAGGATGTAAAGACTGAAGAAAGAGCGGGACAAGGCGGGATAAGTTTGAATCAGATAAGACGAAGTCCTTATCAACTTAAGTCAACTTTCCCTGAATGGCAAAAGATCAGGCTCAGTGTCATCACTGAACTTAGGAAAGTAGTCTTGTCTCTTACCTAGAATAGTCTTTGTAAACAGAGACAAAATACATCAGTATTTTGTCTTCTGTATGATGTCAGTTTGTCACTTAGGAAAGAGTCAAATACCATACATGTATAAATAGCATAAGAGATGGAGTGAAAAGGTTAAGCTTGTGAATTGTAAAAACACACACACGCAAGCCATCTTTTCACTCCTCCAAATACAACTTAGTTCCTGAGATAGCTTAGTAAGCTCTAAGAGTTGTGCTCAGACTTAGCCTGAGCTTAGAGAGGAGTCACCCAACTTTTGTTATTTCAATCCCAAGTACTATTCCGCAAGTACTTGGGTAACGTATTCTTTGTTGATTTATTTCTAATGAGAATATTATGTTGAAAATTACTTGGTGTGTTTTCATATGTTAATTTCAGTCATAAGTTCACTATTAACTTGTTTTATATATTTAAACTATTTTAAACGATAGTGAACGGGGAACAACAAGTGGTATCAGAGCAAGGCTAATTATAAAACTCGTTTTTTAGGCCTCTCTAAAAGTTTTTAAATTAGGATCCTAAATGGCTGAAATTGATGTACCCCAACTAGTCGATAAAAAGGATGGAGCTTATTCAGCTGTTGCCCCTAGACTTGAAGTTGGCAAATTCAACAAATGGAAAAACGAATGCTTTGCTATTTGATTGGGATGGAACCTTATTATATCAAGTGTATAAATGAAGGTCCATTTATCCCAAAGACTGCTGAAGGGTTGCCCAAACCTGAAGCTCAGTGGACCCAGGATGAAAGGAGAGTGGTCAACCAGGACCAAAGACTCAAAAGTATCATAATATCTTGTCTTCCTGACGATATTATAGAGTCTGTAATAAGCTGTAGTACAGATAAGCAAACCTGGGATGACCTAGTTCATAGTCATGAAGGACCATCTGATACCAATGAAAACAGGATAATGGACCTGAAACTTGAGTATAACACCTTCAGGGCTAAGGACTCAGAAACTCTCTCTCAAACTTACACCAGGTACAAAACTCTTTTAAATGAACTGTCAAATGATGGTGTTAAGTTGTCCAAACATGAAATCAATGTTGGTTTTGTCAACAGTCTCCCTGAGAAGTGGTTGAATTTCTCTCAGGGACTTAGGAATGCTAATCATATCCAAAATCTTGAGCTTCCTGAAATTTATGGGAAATTTGTCTATGAGGAAAATCTCATCAACAGACAATACCCTAACTTAAAGAAGTCTCAGGAAGTCAAGAAGTCCCTGACCACCACCTCATCACCAATATCAACTGCTTTCTATTCTAACAATGTTGTTCAAGATTTTCAGAAAAATTCAGATGATGAGCTTGATGAGAGATCAAGTGAGGAGTACCTAAATGACCTGAACACTGAATTTCAGGAAAGGGCACTCCTTGCTAACTCTCGAAGGTTTATAAAAAGAAACAAAATTTTTTCGAATGCCAAAGCAAATGAGGACACTGAATGCTTTAAGTGTCACAAAAGAGGTCATTTTGCAAAAGACTGTTTTTCAAAAACAATTTTTGAACCCTCTTATAAACCATCAGGGTCAAATCAGTCCTCAGGCTTTAGCAAATTTCAACCAAAAATCTATCAGTCTCATCAAAATTTTCAAAACAAATCTGATCAAAACAAAACTGTTGATTTTGAAGCTAAGTACAAGAAATTCAAAGCTAAGCTTGCATTGCCCGAGGCCAGTCCCTCAGAAACAACAAAAAGTGTTCAATCTGTGCATGGTAAAAACAAAGGCCTTGTTGTTGAGACCTTCGACTGGGATGAAGAGCCAGTGTCATCAGATGATGAAATGGTGCATGTCAGTGCACTGATGGTCCTCTCAGAAGAGGACAAGCTAGCAGTTGGGAAGAATCATGCCAGAAACGGGGAATGGGTCAACATCACTATGAAGAAGGTAAACATCTTACTATCTATGGATGATGACTCTGATTGGCAGTCTTATATGAATTATCTTAATGTTGATCTTAAGTTCGTAGAAGAGCAAAGATTAAATCTCTTTTCAAAATACAACAAGTTAAGTTTTGAATTAAACACGTGTAGAGATGAATTGCTTATTTTAAAACAAGCCAAGCTTGAGGTTGTCACCTTGAAAATTCAAAACACTGAACTAGTTAAGAGAAATCAGGCTCTTCAAGATGAACTTAAAAAGGAACAAGATATTCTTGATAGTTGGACTGCTAAGAATCCCAGGGTCTTTGATGCTGTGGGTGCCCCCAGTAGCAAAAAGAGAGTCATAGGTGAAGATCATCTCCCTGACTCTCGCAACAAAGACCAATGTTCAAACCCATTTGTGTCTGGTGGTATGATTACCAACATGTTGACAACTCCAAATTCCAGTGATTGGATTGAACGGGTTAATCCTGAGAGTAAGCTTCCAAATTTCGATTCTGGAAGGATTCTAGAGCCTGAAAGTCAAGCTATAAAAAGCATGCTTGGACTCCCTGATGTACCCAGTAGTACTGATCATATCTCTGAGTCTGAAGCAGAATCTCAAGAACCGCTTCCACCACTGAAACCTCTTCAGGGTGCTGCTCCAAGCTCTGAGCTTACTCCACTACAATTCAATCCTCATTCACCTAAAGAAAGGTCTGGACTTGGTAGAACCATCTTACAAAGACAAGAAAAACTTATCCAACAAGAGTCTACTCCTACTGAGACTTCAACATCCTCTGTCTCCACTGAAGCTGACCAAATTCAGCAACTGACTGAATTTGTGAGGAAGCTTACTGAAAAAATGGAATCCATTGAAAAGGTCCCCGAACCAATCAAGGAGACAAAGTCAGCTTCCTCCAGTTCCTCAAAGTCTAAGTCAACCTCCAAAAACAAACAAAAGTGTGAGCTGTGTCATTACACCAGCAATACCACTGACAACTGCTATAGAATCCTTTTTTGCATGATCTGCAAAAAGGATGATCATAGGACTGCAGATCATCTACAGTATGTCAGTCAAGCAAACTATACCAAAGTTGGTCATCAGTATGCTTCATCCTCCAAAACTGATCCAAAGAATATAGCAAAACCTTTTCCTCTATGCCCTCACTGTGGGTTTAATGATCATCATCAGGATGATTGTCTCATGAATACATGCTGTGATATATGCGGTAATCCAGCTCATGAGACATCCCAACATGACAGTATCATTCATGCAAGGAGAAATTCCAAACAACCCAGAGTCACTGAGTCATCCTCAGCCTCTAAATGCAAAACCTGTGGTAGCACCATGCACACAACCACTGACCATGAGTCGATTGCAGATTTCAAAGAGACCTTGAGATCCAAGCCCACTAGTAAGTGGGTCACGAAGAGAAACTAATTCAGTTTACTACTTGTGCAGAGACATGCCAGGGAACCTATTTGGCATCTAGACAGTGGATGCTCAAGAAGCATGACTGGTGTGAAGGAATATCTGCACAAGTATGTAAAGGAACCAGGGCCCAAGGTAGTATTTGGTGATAACTCATCATGTCCCACTGAAGGTTATGGTTCAGTAAACTGTAATGGAATAGTTTTCTCTAGAATAGCCTATGTCAGCGGTCTCAAATACAATCTCATCAGTGTCAGTCAACTATGTGATGCTAAATACATTGTACAATTCAATGATAAACAAGGTACCATTTTCAATGCCAACAAGGAAGTTGTGTTGATAGCTCCTAGGAGAGATGATGTTTATGTGCTAGACATGTCAACACTCTCCCAAGATGGAACGTGTCTCTTTGCTAAAGCCACTGAAACTATCAATTGGCTGTGGCATAAGAGACTCTCACACTTAAACTTCAAAAACCTCAACAACTTGGCAAAACAAAACAAGGTCCTTGGCTTACCATCACTGGTTTTTGCAAAAGACAAACCATGCTCTGCCTGTGAAAAGGGTAAACACCACAGAGCATCATTCAAAACCAAACAAAATTTCTCCATCAAAAGCTGCCTTCACCTCCTGCACATGGATCTCTTTGGACCTGTCAGTCCCAGATCAATCCAGCATGAGAAGTATACACTTGTCATTGTTGATGAGTTCTCAAGATACACTTGGGTATACTTTCTTTCCAAGAAGAGTCAGGCAGCTGATACAATAATGTCATTCATCAGAAAGATTGAAAACCAGAATGACATTACTGTTAAACAGATCAGAACTGACAATGGTACTGAGTTCAGAAATCAAGAGCTTGAGAGTTTCTGTGATGAAAAGGGAATCTCTCAAAATTTCTCATCTCCATACACCCCCGAACAAAATGGGGTTGCTGAAAGGAAAAACAGAACTCTCATTGAGGCTGCTAGAACTATGTTAAATGGCTCAGCCCTCTCAAAGCATTTCTGGACTGAAGCAGTCAAAACTGCCTGTTACACTCAAAACAGGTCAATCGTTGTCAAAAGACATAATAAAACCCCATATGAGATCTTCAAAGGAAGACTTCCTGACATCAGCTATTTTCATGTGTTTGGATGTCCTGTGTTCATTCACAACCACAAGGATCATCTAGGCAAGTTTGATGCAAAAGCTGATGATGGATACTTTTTAGGCTACTCACTGATCTCCAAAGCCTTCGGGGTTTTTAACACAAGGAGACAACAAGTTGAGGAAACCTTTCATGTCACCTTTGATGAAAGTACTGAAAGCAACAGGTTCACCAACACATCAGTGGAGGAAATAGGAATTGATAACTCATCAAGATATCCTCCTGATGAGTACAACACTGAACTCAATTCCTCATATCAAGCTGATGCTGACATCTCATATTATGTCTTACCTCACAACCTACCCCAACCAACCATCAATGAATTCATTGATAATCAGTCTGTTCCTGCTGGAATAAATAACAATGATCCAAATGATCAGGAACCTGTAACTCATGATCCTCAACCTGATCAAGACATCTCTACAGATGTTCTAAATGATTCTGTGGCCCTTGCACCTGAACTCACATCTGAACTCCCAGTGACATCTTCAAAATTCGATCCCAGACCACAAAGTAAGTGGACAAGATCTCAGGACATTGAGCTTGTAAACATCATTGGTGAACCCACTGAGGGCATGCTCACTAGAAGCATGGCTGCTAGTCTAACTGTAGCTTCAGCCAATGAATGTCTATATGCTGATTACCTATCAGACATAGAACCCAAAAGTTTCACTGAAGCTCTAAAATACCCAAGCTGGGTTCAGGCTATGCAAGAAGAATTGCAACAATTTGATAAAATCAAAGTCATGACCTTGATCAAATGTCCTCAGGATGTAGTAGTCATAGGAATGAAGTGGGTTTTCAGAAACAAAACTGATGAAAACGGCACTGTCATTAAAAACAAAGCCAGACTTGTAGCCAAAGGTTACAGTCAACAAGAAGGCATTGACTATGATGAGACATTTGCTCCTGTTGCAAGAATGGAAGCCATCAGGATCTTCCTTGCATATGCAACATACATGAACTTCAGGGTCTACCAAATGGATGTTAGAAGTGCATTCTTAAATGGTGATCTCAAGGAAGATGTGTATGTTCAGCAACCTCCAGGCTTTGAGAGTAGTGAATTCCCTGACTATGTCTACAAGCTTGACAAAGCCCTTTACGGACTTAAACAAGCTCCCAGGACATGGTATGAAACTCTCTCAGCCTTCCTGATACAAAACAAGTTTGTCAGAGGAAAGATAGACAACACACTGTTTGTCTATAGAACCCAACAGGATGTGATACTAGTCCAAGTGTATGTTGATGATATCATCTTTGGCTCAACAAACTACAAACTTTGCAAACAGTTTGAAAAACTAATGACAAAGAAGTTTGAAATGAGCATGATGGGGGAACTTACATACTTTCTTGGACTACAAATCAGGCAAACTGATAAAGGAATATCCATCAGTCAAGAGAAATACACCAGAAATCTCTTGAAGAAATATGAGATATCTGACTGTGGCTCAGTGAAGACACCAATGGTCCCACCTAACAACCTTGGACCTGATCTCACTGGAAAATCAGTCAATCAAACCCATTTCAGAGGGATTGTTGGCTCACTGATGTATCTAACCGCTACTAGACCAAACATACAATTTTCAGTCTGTCTAATAGCAAGATATCAGTCCAATCCCAAAGAATCTCACCCCACTGCAGCCAAAAGAATTCTCAGGTATCTGAAAGGAACCCCAAACCTTGGACTCTATTATCCAATATGCTCAGGGTTTGATCTCAAGGGTTACTCTGATTCTGATTATGCTGGCTGCAACATGGACAGAAAAAGTACCTCAGGGTCCTGTCAATTTCTTGGAGGAAAACTGGTGTGTTGGAGTGCAAAGAAGCAACAATCAGTGGCAATGTCCTCAGCTGAAGCTGAATATGTAGCTGCAGCAGGATGCTGCGCCAATGTATTATGGATGAAAAGTCAACTCAGCGACTATGACATCCATTACAAAATGGTGCCCATCTTCTGTGATAACACTAGTGCAATTGCAATCTCCAACAACCCTGTCCTCCACCAAAGAACCAAACACATTGATATCAGATATCACTTCATCAGGGATCACATAATGAAAGGAGATATTGAACTTCATTTCATCCCTACTGAATATCAACTAGCTGATATCTTCACCAAACCCTTGGATGAACCTACCTTCAGGAGACTGAAAGCTGAATTGGGAATGCTTGACATTGAAAGTCAAGTATCTGAAAACCAATCTCAGTAAGTTCTATGAAATGGTTCATCCTCCCTGAACAACCAAAATAAACCTCTCACTGAATGAGTAAGACTCATTCAGGGTCCCTGACACTTGACAAAGAGCATTGAATGAGTAACTAAATGATCCAAGTATCAGTTACTTTAATGTCCTAGGTTGGTAACTATGCCAATTTAATAAAGGAATATATGTCTCTTTGTCTTACTGTCATCCCACTTGGCATTTAATGCCTCTCACAAAAATATCAAATTGATATTTTATCTCTGCAAAAGTGCACTTTTACTGTGCACTGCAACTGTTCCCTTGAAAAACGGGATTTTACTGCGGGTAATGGAGTGGTAGCATTAAATGTGGAAATTCAAACGTCTTTCAAAAACCGACTCTTAATATTTCCATTTGTGCACAAAACACCCCTCTTATCACTCTATAAATACCCTCTTCCAACACAAACAACACACACAAATTTTTTCTGCAACTAAACTCTGTCAAAATCATTTCAAAAAAATTCAAAAACATTTGTGTGTGCTCAAAACCTCTTTTGGAAAACCTTCTTGTAAACATTTACAAAAGTTTTTCATCACATACTCGAAGAGATCTAAACACTTTGATTGTTCTAGTCAAAACATTTTTTTTAAACCCTAAAATCTTCGTTAATGGAAATGGCTAGAACACAATCTCTTCAGTTTGCTTCTCAGTGGGTAGGGGATCTTACTAACGTTGAATTCAAAACAAATAATGTCATAGGAAATTTTGAATATCCTGAAAATGTCCCAACCTATAAAGACATTATAAAATTTTTATTCAACTGCCCACTTAAAACGGCCTTTGTAAAATGTCCCTCAGTAGTGTACCCAAACTACCTCAGGGAGTTTTGGGCTACTGCTAGAGCCTTTGACCCGACACCTTCCACTGATGAGAATAACCTTAGACCTCTCAGGGAGTATCTCATCAGGTTCAGTCTAAATGGGGGAAAACAACACACCCTGGATTACAAAACGTTTTGCACTACAACTGGGTTAGATTATAACAAAGGCACTTATGTCGCCCATCCTGAACCCTCCACAGTGAAGGATGGGTTAAAACAAATCGTTTTAGATCCAACTTTTTTGGACAAGACCCCAGTCACTAAAATCTCATTCCCCGTGGCTTGGACGATCCTCTTCACTTTTGTGATTCAGGTCCTCGGCGGGAACCACTCATCCACTGAACAAGTTAACTCTATTCAATTGATGATGGCATACTGCTTGATGAATGGGGTCACTGTCGACATAGGAGAGATCATTTACAGTGATCTCGTAACGAAGCTACAGAGCAAAACTAGGACGAAGCACGTTTCGTATCCTAGGTTTGTCTCTTGTGCTCTGCAATCGTTACTGGGTTCAAATTATACTCAGGATGAAAAATTTGGAAATTTACCTGGCATCCTGAGCCCATCAAATTTTCAAAAGGACCCATCCCTCGTCACTCCCATTGAATTGACGGCCCACATGATTGCTGTAAACAATCAAAGTGGATCAGTGTCTCCAAACCCTGCTCTTAAAAGGAAAAAGGGGAAGTCTCAGACTGGGACTAAGACTAAACCAAAGTCTCAGGGCCCTGGGGCTTCAGGAGCACAGCCTAAGAGGCACAAAAAGCCCTTGACCAAAAAGACACCCACTGACCTGGCAACAACCACCCCAGTGACAACGAAGGACACTGATACATCACAGTCAGTGCCCTTGGTCACACCTACTACTCCCCAAGATCCAGAGGGAAAAATACAACCCGCTGGTAGGGGAGCGCCTTCCACAACGCCCAGTGATGACATTAGCAAATCCAAGCCTTTGTCTGAGGGCACATTGATCGATCCCAAAGACTCAAGGGGAAACAAACAACCCACTGATAGGGATACAACAATCACTGACTCCGCTAAAGGCACTGGGAAACACCCACCAGTGTCTCAGGGGTCATTGGGGGACAAAGACTCGAAGGGAAAGAAACAACCCGCCGATACGGAACCCAAAACCAATCCTGACTCCGGAGAAGGCACTGGGAAACTCCCACCAGTGTCTGAGGGGTCAACGGGGGACAAAGACTCAGAGGGAAACATACCACACGCTGATATGGAACCCATCAACAATCCCTGGTTAACTGATGCTGATGTCACTGGGATATTATTTTCTGAAGATGAGCTTGCTGAGACTGATGATAAAATCTTATCAGCTGGAGAAGAAATGGACGCTGAGGTTCAAGCTGAACAAGAGCCTCAGCCTGATCCAAAGGAGCATACCGAGTCACCATTTCACCCTGAAGAAAATGACTCAGACTCCTCTTCATCCAGCTCTGGGGAATTCAACCGGTTTGACAATATTCTTTCAGTCACTGAAAGACAGCTGGTTCAGTGGATCACTAAAGCCTCAAGGAAACTGTATACTGGGGTTACTGAACAATTTTGGGATCAACACACTGAAGCCGCTGCCAGCTACGCTGATCTTCGATCTGATGTGCTCACCTTCAACGACAATGTTCATGAGCATCGAGATCTTATGTACCAACACCTGATCAGACTGGATGAAAACCTGGTTAAGTTCCTCAAGCATCTTCAAACTTGTGGGGTTACAATTGATGAAATCAGGGACGCTGTTAAAGAAGACCCAACACTCAATACCAAAGTGATGGAGGCCACTGAGGTGTATGTGAAAAACTCATCTCAACTGACTGAACTAATTGAAATGCTCAACTCTGCCAATGTTCAGGGTCTCCAATCTTCAGTTCAGACTCTTCTGACCTCAGTGGACTCTTTGACCACTCAGGTATCTGCTATGGCTCAGGCCTCATCTTCTATGGCCTGGAATCTTGGTCCCCGGTTGACTGCATTAGAGATCTCTCAAGCTAATCCAGATGCAAAGGTCACTGGTATTCAGGCAGATACTTCAGAGATTAAGGCCATGATCACCGAAATTTATCAGGCCTTCAAAGGTCAAGCAACTCCGTCCCCCTCAGCATCTACTCCAACTCTTGCCCTCACAGAAGTTCCGGCAACAGTTGAGGGGGAGAATATTGCTGAAGAAACTCCTTCTCACACTGAGGGGGGGCCAACACCAACAATATCAGTCGCTCAAATCTCATCATCCCCACCAGTCTCAGCAACACCTATCTCATCAATCCCACCAACTACATCATCAACAACAACAGTGACAGTAATCACTCCAATAACAACAACACCACCACCCCTGGTAGCAACTTCATCTTCCTCAGGCCAGGACAAAGCAAAAGGCAAGATGGCAACTTCTGAGCCTGAGAAGATTCCCTATAAAATCGGCGACACTGAATACCTGCTCACACCACAACAGCTAAGTAAACACCTTGCTAAAGAAGAAAAAAGGTTGAAACAAGCTGAGGAAGAGAAAAGGAACAGAAAAGCACTGGAAAAGGTTGTCGCCGAAGAAGCTGAAAATATGGGATTAGATCCAAGCAAACTTCAAAAGGGTCAGGCAGGGCAAAAGTTCAAGGAAGCTCAGGCGGCTCAGATGGCTACAATGAAAAAGCAGCTGGAAGAAAAAAAGAAGAAAACTGAAGCTCTCTGGCAAAGCAGAATTGAGGAGTACAACTGGACGATGACAAGCCGAAGGCTTCCTGAAAAAATCACAGATGTCAGAATCATCCCCAATACCAAACCACTGGCCATGAACGTCTATAGAGGGGTTGATAAAAGACACTTCGAAGTCCATGATCCCCTCAAATTCACTGACTTTGGGATCACTGAACTTGATGAGCTTGGCCCAATCATTGAAAAGAAGAAGAATGCAGTGGTTAAGGACCTGATGAAAATGCTCAGTAAAAGATATGAAAGACTGAGAGATTGTCCAGCCCAACTGGGAATTCAGGCCGCCTTAACTGCACCTCAAGGATCTCAACCACAATCATCCACTGGCAAAAGGAAGAGAGTTGAGTTCCAACCTGAGATTAAAGTGCCTGGACTGGAGTGTAACAGAGAGCTGCCTGAAGGGGTTAAATTTGTGAACTGTCTAGTGATAGAGAAGCCTGAAAGAGGGCTATTCCACATTGATGTCTATGGAAACCCTGCTTTTCAAAGATGGAGTGATATTGATCAGGCTGGTGTGGCTGCAATGCTGAGCTACATACCAGTGGCCTCTAAAATTCAAACCCCAGCAAACATCAGGTTCTGCCAAGACCTGAATGCCAAGATAAGAGACCATCCTGACAAAGAAACACTCATCACCAAAAAGGTCAAGCTTGAATCATTGGGAATCCATCTGGATTGACATCATTTTGTTTTATCTTTTGTACTAGTAATAGGAACTATGTAATCTGATCAATAAACGATGTATGTTTTATTCATTTACTCAGTGTTCCTCATTGTATTCATTAGTACATTCAGTGTAAGAAGAAGCCTCTTGCTCACTTACACTGATCAACCACTTAGGCTATTTGTATATCCAAATAGGGGGAGACTGTTGGGTTCAGTAAATACCCAAACCCCTTAATCTAGGATTTGAATAGAAAATAGCCCAAGTGTTTAGTCCGTTTAACACTAATCAAGTCACTGAGTGCATAACCTCTCAGTGAGTCATCTTCGGGATACTCAGTACGAGGCGTAGAAGAAGTCTCTCCACTCAGTAAGGCGAAACTTAAAGGGTGAAGACTGAGTCAAGAAGAAGATGATGGATTCAGTGAGTGATGACAATAACTCACTGAATCCCTAAGACTACTCTCCAACTCTTACACTGAAGACAAACTGAAGTAGAAGACTGAAGGATGTAAAGACTGAAGAAAGAGCGGGACAAGGCGGGATAAGTTTGAATCAGATAAGACGAAGTCCTTATCAACTTAAGTCAACTTTCCCTGAATGGCAAAAGATCAGGCTCAGTGTCATCACTGAACTTAGGAAAGTAGTCTTGTCTCTTACCTAGAATAGTCTTTGTAAACAGAGACAAAATACATCAGTATTTTGTCTTCTGTATGATGTCAGTTTGTCACTTAGGAAAGAGTCAAATACCATACATGTATAAATAGCATAAGAGATGGAGTGAAAAGGTTAAGCTTGTGAATTGTAAAAACACACACACGCAAGCCATCTTTTCACTCCTCCAAATACAACTTAGTTCCTGAGATAGCTCAGTGAGCTCTAAGAGTTGTGCTCAGACTTAGCCTGAGCTTAGAGAGGAGTCACCCAACTTTTGTTATTTCAATCCCAAGTACTATTCCGCAAGTACTTGGGTAACGTATTCTTTGTTGATTTATTTCTAATGAGAATATTATGTTGAAAATTACTTGGTGTGTTTTCATATGTTAATTTCAGTTATAAGTTCACTATTAACTTGTTTTATATATTTAAACTGTTTTAAACGATAGTGAACGGGGAACAACAAAAAACGTAGTCACGGACTGTGCTATAATGCACCCCAAAAAGGTACTAAGAGTATAATATCACAAGTGATAGATAACAATAAAAAAAAATATGCGCTTGTCAATTGCGATGAAAGGCACAAAATCTATCTTGTAACTGAAAATTATAAAAATATTAGAAAACACATAGGTGATAATATATAAAATATACAGAGCAATGAACTATCTCAGGTGATATTAAAGGTTAAAAAAACATACTTGTTTGTTTATGAAATATCACAAGTGATATTAGACATTAATTTTTTTTAATAAAATATCACAATTGATATTAGACATGTAATATAATAAAGTTTAATAATAAGCATGAAAATGTATAAAAACTGCAAAAAAAAACGGACGAAAACGGACAAAAACGTATAAAAACAAATGAAAAGCGTATAAAAACGTATGAAAACGGAAAAAAAGGTCTGAAAACGGATGAAAAAGTATAAAAACGGTTGAAAATGGACGAAAACGTATGAAAACGGACGAAAACGTCTGAAAACATACGAAAGCGTCTAAAAATGGACGAAAACGTAAAAAAACAGACGAAAGCGTATATAAACCTATGAAAACCGATGAAAACGTAAGAAAACAGACGAAAAGGTATGAAAACGGACAAACACGTAAGAAAACGGACGAAAACGTAAGAAAACGAACGAAAACATAGCAAAACGGACGAAAACGTAAGAAAATAGGCGAAAACGTAAGAAAACGGACGAAAACGTATGAAAACGTAAGAAAACGGACGAAAACGTATGAAAACGGACGAAAACGTAAGAAAACGGACGAATTTTTGAGTATGTAAAATAAAGTGCCTCTTAAGTCTTTTACAAAGTATTTTTCTACTGTACTTTTTAGATGAACAAAGAAAGACACCCGAGTGCTATTGCTTTCGATTTTGGGAAACATTACAATTAATGTGTCATTAGCTTAAAAATGTTTGCTTAAAATCTATTGTGTCGGTTATGTATAGCTTTATCTACCTAGCTTTGACACGAGGACATCGGGTGATTATATTTAATACTCTCTCCGTCTCAATTTAATTGTCCATATTTCCATTTTTGATTGTCTCAAAAAAATTGTCCACTTTCCTATTTTTGTAAAAACTAAAGAATTTAAAGAGGGAATATTCTATTCGTGTGGTTGAAAATTAAAGTGACCCCACTTTTATTAAACTTTGTGATTTCTCTATCCTGACAATTAAATTGAGACGGAGGGAGTACTAGGATAAGAAGTTCAAAACAATGTACTTACATAAGAAATCTTTAAAGATTGAGCACACACTATAAAAGTTTTAAATACCTAAAAAGTAAAAACCATTAAAGTATAATTGAAATTCTTGAATACAAGTATTAAGTAAGACAACCATATAGTTATAAAAGTATTTCAAGAACAGAACTAGACAATATTTGTCAAATTGCTGGTCAAACTTGGTTGGACTAATATAAACTATAAAGTGCTTTTCAGTATAAAAGATGGAATACAATGCTTGTGGCTATTACTGGTATTAAATAAATAATATGTACTTGACGCAATTAAAGACGACGTTAATAATTCTCAACTAGCAGAATAATGCTAATCAATTAAATATCTCCCCAAAGAAGATACGTTATTATAATGTTATAAATGAAATTATAGTATAATAAATGGCTACTGGTGTTGTTCTTATCATTAATACTGTATAAAGTTTGTTAGTTAGCAGATAACGGATGATTGTGAGGATATTATGCTTAACTTTTATGACCAAAGCATATTTAGTCAATATTTTTTATACAAAATGCTAGAACCACAAAAGTTTTATGACCAAAGCATATTTAGTCTATATTTTTTATACAAAAGGCTAGAACTACAAAAAATTAACAAAAAAATACTATTCACAAAATGAAATGATATGTTTATTTGTGAATGTATTTAAAAAAAAAAAAAAAAAAAAAAAAAAAAAAAAAAAAAAAAGAGAGAGAGAGAATCACACTAATTTTATAACATGTCATTATGTGATATTTAAAAAAAAGATTTGGTTATAACATTGCTCAAATTTTAAATTGCTATAATATGATGCACGGTGGCGTAGATAAAGAGGGTCAGGGGGCATGTGTCTCTTAGTGTGAAAATTTTCTAAAATATAAGAGTTTTTTTTTTTGCAATTTGCCCCCTTTAAGAAACAATTTGTAGTGTAGTTTTTAAAATGTATCAAAGTGTGTCACCTCGAAGAAAACTTTATGGTTCCGCCTCTGATGCACTCGAGTAAAAATTTTCATTTGTTTAATCATGAACAATTGATCTAGGGCAATTTGATAAAAAAAAAAAAAACAAAAAACAAAACAATTAATTTAAGACGATTCAATAAAAAAGATAAACAAATAACTTGAGATGAAAAGAAATAACTCCTTTGTCTTTGTAAACTAGCAGGGTACCCGCGTGATGCGGCGGCGGGTACTGTAACACCCCCAAAATTATCGCAGCAGAAGATTGTGTCACTGAAGTATTACTTCATAGTTCACAACACAAGTTACAGAAAACGACTCTAAATGAGACGTTTTGAAATGAATTATCATTCGATTAAAATATCAGAGTTTACAAACCGGTCCCACAATTTTGTACAATCATAAAAAGTACAACATAAAAGTTGTAATGTTTTTCGAATGATAATATATGCACTGTCTTCAAAATGTTTTTCCGTGCGCCTTCACATGCCATGCCAGCTAATTTCTTTCGAACCTGAGATAACATGCTTAAAAATGTCAACACAAAGATTGAGTGAGTTCATAGGTTTGTAAGCAAAACAGTTGATCACAAGATATCAAGTTTATCAAAGTAGTGGGCTACGTTTTTATACGCCCATAGTGCGTTTGATTGCCTAACCGGTCAATACAAACGATAGAAACCGCATAGGTTTGAAAACAATAGTGGACAATATAGTTTGTAGTATAATTGCAATGTGTACAATTATCTTCTTGAAAGTTATTATTGCTCTAAGCTCATGGCACTCACGACTGACTGTTGTATATATATCACCGGACGATATATATATATATATATATATATATATATATATATATATATATAAATAACTTGCCCCAGGTAGGTATTTTGCCCTATACCTAGATAATCTCAAATATAGTGCGCCTTGTTATGTCCGATAACATAAACGGGTTCGTCAATTCTGATAGGCCTATCCACAATATTTGCGCTCACTCCTAGTGATTAGTGGTCCATGATGTTGGGGACTTTTGGCAAAAACAATTTAGGCATGCAATAATACAGTCAAGGCATTCAGTTTGCAAGTAATTGTCCTTAATAAAGCATTTTAGCATGTAGTAAAAGCAGTAGCATGTATCTCCCCCAAAAGAATTTATAAAACAGTTAAACAAAAGCTGGGGTTATGAAACTCACAGTAATACGTAATAGTTTAAAGTACTTGAGAAAGTAAAAGCAAGTAGTCGAGCATGTATCTCACCCCAAAGTAATTTATAAACAGTTAAACAAAAGTTGGGGCTATGAAACTCACTGCAGTGATCAGCAGCGGAGTGTGTCGATATATTGTATGTCAACAATAGAGTATGGCAAGACCACGATCTTTAACGATTACCTACAAAAGCATAGTATTCGCGTTTTAGTATAGTGTACGATATAAGTGTACAAGTATATGTAGTTTGTTGGCTTATGATGTTGTACATAAATCTTAAGTTGATATATCCCTTAAGTGTTGTTTGACCTATAGCCCTTTTATAAATAACCTCGTACCATCGTTCGGGCTATCAAAATCAAGAGGTCGTGTAGTGAACGTATGAGGAGCCAGGACACTTTAAATCGTAAATCCACAACTCGTCAATACGACACTCCGAAGAGGCCTCTTTATGATAATGAAATTCCCTACTATTGTAGTACTTATTATTTATAAGTGAAGTATTTGACGAGACAAATGTTATATAAAACATGTGACGTGTTTCGTCAAAGACTATTGATTGACTTGTGTGATGATATGATGATATAAGTTGTGTGTCGTGAAGTAGTTTAACATGCCATATGGTCATTTACTTAGTTTGTCAAAGTCTAGCAAAGTCTAACCCAATGAACTAAGTTTTTGAAACAATTTTTGGGTTATCAAGCCCAAACTAGCCGTGCGGCTAAGTTATGGTTAAGCAATTTGGGACAACAATAAGGCCATACCAAATGGCTATTTTTAAGTCAAAATACCTTGAGACATCAGCCTTGGCTTAACCTTGGCTTTGTTTTGACCTCAAAGAATCAAAATACACTAAGGTTTCTTAGCCATGGTTGTTTTCTAGTCACAACAGGTCCGTTTAGTATTTGCTGTTTTTAAGATTTTTCGTTCACTTTCTGCTTATGTGCTCCTGAGTTTTTGTAGAAAAAATCATTCCGAGCAACTTTCGTGTTTTACACTTTTGCTGATTCGGACCAACAACAACAACAACAACAACAACAAACCCAATCCCGCCGAGGCAGGGTATGGGGGAGGTAGAATGTAGACAGATCCTACCCCTACCCCAAGGGTAAACCCAGGAGTAAGAAGACTGCTTCCAATGAGACCTCCGGCTTGTGCACGTGTGCGGGTGAGAAAGAAGAGAAGGGAGAGCAAAAGGGAGCGAAAGGGCAGCAAGCAAAAGCAGGCGAAAAGCATACATAAGGGAGCAAAACAAAGGAAGGCAAAGGCACAAAGCATACCAGAAAACAAAACCAAACGCAAAGGCAGGCAAACCTAAGGGAGCAAAACAAAGGAAGACAGAACAACCCACGGGACCTAAAGCAAGGGCAAAAAGGCAACCTAAGGGGGCAACAAAGAGCAAGGCAAAAACACGCAAGGGGCCTAAGTTAAGGCAAAGACAAAACAAGGCACCAAGGCAAGGCAACAGAAAACGCCTAAAAAGCCTAACACCTAACTACCCGCAAATCCTAATTCTATCTCTCCACGCATTCCTATCTGAGGTCATGTCCTCGGACAAGAGCAGCTCCTTCATGTCGAGCTTAAGTCTATCCTCCCACCTGAGATTGGGTCTACCCCTCCTTCTGACGCCATCAACTACTAGCGCTTCGACTCTTCTTACAGGCGCTGATTGTGGCCTCCTCTTGACATGGCCGAACCACCTCAGCCTTCCTTCTCTCATCTTCTCGATAATATTCCCGACCTCAAGTTTTGCTCTAAAAACACCGTTCGGGATCATGTCAAGCAAGGTTTTCCCACAAGTCCATCTTAACATTCTCAATTCCGCCACCTCTACTCTGTTAGCATGCGCCTTGGAGATGGGCCAACACTCCGACCCATACAGCATAGCCGGTCTAATCGCCACCATGTAAAACTTTCCCTTAAACTTACAAGGGACGTTCCTATCACAAAGGACTCTCGACGCCGCCCTCCATCTTGCCCATCCAGCTCTAATTCGATGGGTCACGTCCTCGTCTATCCTCCCTGATCTGTGAATCACCGATCCTAGATATCTAAAAGACTCTTTAGGTGGTAGAATCTGGTCACCGATGCGAATATCCATATCTACAGGGTGGCCTGACTCGATCCTCCCGAACTCACATCTCAGGTATTCAGTCTTCTCTCTGCTGACCCGAAGACCCTTATCTTCAAGGGCCTCCCTCCATTGCTCCAGTCTGTTGTTTAACCCTTCCGCCGAGTCTGCCACAAGAACAATGTCGTCAGCGAAAATCATGCTCCACGGGATGCCCTCTTGAATCCCTCTAGATAGCTCATCCAGGATCACAACGAATAGGTAAGGACTAATGGCAGATCCTTGGTGGAGCCCAACTTCCACAGGGAAGAACTCTGAGACCCCCACTGTAGACCGTACGCGGGTCTTAGCCCCTTCCTACATATCCTTAATGACTCTCACGTATCTCCTTGGTGTTCCCTTATCAATAAGAGATCTCCAGATCAGCTCACGTGGGACACTATCATATGCCTTTTCCAGGTCAAGGAACGTCATATGCAGGTTCCTTTGTCTTTCTCGGTACTTCTCCATGAGACTTCTGAGGAGGTGGATAGCCTCGATCGATGACCTTCCTGGCATAAAACCAAATTGGTTCTCAGACACCCTTGTCTCCCTTCTCAACCTTCTCTCAATAACTCTCTCCCAAAGCTTCATGGTGTGGCTAAGAAGCATAATGCCCCTATAATTGCTACACACTTGCACATCTCCCTTGTTCTTGTAAATGGGGATGACTTTGCTGAATCTCCATTCTTCTGGCATCTTAGCGCCGGAGAAAATCTTGTTGAAGAGGCAAGTCAGCCAATCAACTCCCTCATCTCCCAAACACCGCCATGCTTAAATGGGGATTTGGTCCGGCCCTACTACTTTGTTTTTTCCCATCTTCTATAGTGCAAACTTCACTTCAGGTTGTCTAATCCTCGAGTAGAAGCACTCTGGTCGATGGCTAGGGTTTTCTTCTTCCCCGCTTCCTACCGAACTCCCTACGTTGAAAAGAGCGGAAAAATACTCTCCCCATCTTCTCCTAATATCATCTTCCTTCACCATGGTCCGCCCACTTTCGTCCTTGATATATTTAACGCTTCCTAAATCCCTCCTTCTCCTCTCTCGGGCTTTCGCAATCCTGAATATATCTTGAGCCCCCTCTTTGGTGTCCAATTTCTTGTACAAATCTTCGTATGCCTTGTCTTTAGCTTGAGCTACCGCATTCTTTGCCTCTCTTTTAGTTGTTTTATACCTCGTAACTGCGGCGGTAATGTCAGCTTGGTTGCCCTCTCGGCACAAAAGAAGGTCTCTGAAACTAGACTATTTCGCGGCTACTTTGGATTGCACTTCCTCGCTAAACCACCGAGATTCCCTTCTGTGTTTCAGGGACCTCGCAGCCCCGCTAGTCACACCAAGTGAGTCCTTTGCCGCGTCTTTGATGATGTCGGCAAGGGTGTTCCACATCTGGTCCGCGTCTGAAGCAGTTATGTCCTCCAACCGAGAAGAAAGTCCCTCTGTGACCTTCACTTTAAACGACTCTGCCGCCTGACCGTTTAGATTCTTCCAAAGAATCCTCGGCAATCCTGTCGTTGCTCTCCTTTGTAGTTGCTTCTCGAAAAATACATCCAATGCTAGCAATTTGTGTTGGGATGAGCATGCCTCGCCTGGGAAAACCCTGCAGTCCCTACATACTCTAAAATCCCTTCTTCGCGCCAGCAGATAGTCAATCTGGGTATTGTTACCCCCACTCTGGAAGGTGATCAAGATGACATCTCTTTTCTTGAAGAAAGAGTTTGCTACTACCAGGTCGTGAGCAGTAGCGAACTCTAAAATCGATCGGCCTTCGTCATTCCTAACTCCAAAGCCAAAACCTCCGTGAACCCCCGCGTAACCATCTGCTGCTGCTCCTATATGGCCGTTCAAGTCACCTCCTATAAACAAACATTGGTCCGGCTGGCACTCCCTTACTAGCTCGTCGAGAGAGTCCTAGAAACTCTTCTTCTCTGCTTCACCCCAGCCCACCTGTGGTGCGTATGCGCTGATGACGTTAACAGTCTTCCCATCAATAACTAACGTGATCGCCATGATCCTATCGCTCCTCCGGATCACTTGCACTACATTATCCTTGAGCCTCGCCTCCAAGATAACTCCAACTCCGTTTCTCGCTGATCTAGAACCCGAGTACCAAAGTTTGTAGCCGTTTCCCTCCCTCGTGCTGGAACCCTTCCATTTGGTCTCTTGGAAGCACGCTATGTCTACCTTATGTCTCCTCAACGCATCCGCCAGCTCAAAGAACTTCCCGGTCAATGACCCCACATTCCAACTACCCACCCTAATCCTACGAGAAGGCCTAACCCTAGAAATACCCCCACCCACCCTCTTCCCACCTACACCCCCCACCGCGCCTACCCCTCCTAACCCTCCTGCACCGGCAAGACATGACCTCAGGTAACCATCACAAACCAAGGCGTCTATCCTGACCCTAACACACTACAACAAGCAACAACAAAAGGGGGAGCAGAAGAAAACAAGCACGCGCACAACCACAGAACCGTAACAGCAAACAAATACAACGAGATACAAAAGCACTAAAGCAAAACAACACAACCGGGACAAAAGCAAGAGAATAAAGTAGGGAAAGATGTAATAAAAATGTACTCTGCTGCTGCCGGAAACCCAATTCCGGTCAGCAGTGTAGGCGGCCGACGGCGGCAGGTGGCGACAGGTGACAGGTACTTCAACAGCGGCTTGGGTCGTCCTCGGATAGTCGGGGAAAGGCTCCACTCGCCGGAGGTGGTGACCAAAACACCCCCTCTTTACCTGCTAAGACAAACACAAAAGAAAAATATTCACACACTACCTCCGGCGCGTGGGGTAGTTACGTGATCACCAAAAATGAGGGATTAGAGTCGGAGAAGGTTTAATTGACCGGAGAAGGGGTTTAATTGAAAAATCTCGCCGGAAAAATTTGAGGTCCGGTGACACTCGCCGGCGCGTGGCGGTGCCGGTCGACGGCCGGAAAAGGTGATGATGATCGGCGAGGAAAGGTGATGAAGATGGTAAAGTTAATTTGATTTTAGTAGCCGGACAATTTAGAGAGAGAAAGTTAATTTGTTGTTGTTGTTGTAGTTCTTATAATAGCCGGACAATTTAGAGAGAGAAAGTTAATATAAAACGATGGGTAGCAGTGCTGATTCGAACCAGAAAATGGTTAAAACCTCGTTTTAAAATTGTATCAGCAACTTTTTGATCCAACAACATATTCACCTCTAGTTATCTTCATTTGGCCATAACTTTTTAACCATAAGTCCTTTTTAAGTGATTCAAAAGCCAAAGTTTTAGTTTTTACTTCCTCTAACAGCTTATGAAGCTTAGTCAAGTCCAAAGTCCAAAGTTTACTTATATTAATAGTTTAATTACAAGTAATTACTTATATTTCATTGCAGAAAGTTTGGCTGCACATTCAGTCCTGCCAAAATGACCATAACTTGAGTTCTACAACTTGTTTTGACACGCGGCTTTCGCCAAACTTCAAGTTTAGGTCTTGGATACATTTCATAAAACTGAGTCGACTTCCAGAAATGAATAGAACCATGGGATTTTCCCAAATGAAATCTGGTGTGCAGATTTTGACATGTTTTGCCATTTTGGCTCTCATTTACTCATCGGGATGAGTTATGAGGTGCGCCACCCGGAGAAACGACCGTAAGACATAGATCTACAAGCCTATCTTATTTAATTAACCTCAAAGTTTACTGAGATGATCAGTTTAATTAATCTTTGGGACTGTTGCAGTATTTCAACTTACAAAACTTACCTAAGGCTTGTTTTAGCATCTTTTCATGTTACAAACTCATGTACAACATCAATCAAGCCATATTACATATACTACTTATATCAAATTACATCCATAAAATATTATTACAACCATATTGAATGACAAGAAATTTAAACAAGTTTCTTACAAGACTTAGGTTGAATGGTCACAAGAACAATCAAGCCTAAACCCCTTCAATCTTCAACTCTTGTCTTCAACCTCTTATCCCAAGCTTTACTAACCCTCTTACCCTTGTAATAAACCCTTTTACTTCAGCCCCTTATACCTTGTGTAGCTCCTAATTTACCCTTGTAAACATCAAAACAACCCTAGGACCTTGTAGGGCTTACTAAACTCTTCATCTTTCTTGTAATACTTGAAGGTTGAAATCAAAGTGAAATGGTGCTTTGGTGTTGGAAGTGGACGGCAAGGGAAGAGAGGGGAGAGGATTTGTGTGTGTTTTGCATGTAAAATGGATGAGATTGAGGTGATAGTGTGTAAGTGGGGGACAAACTATTGAGGTGAGTAAGAGTGGAATGATGCATGAAGGCCAAGTGGCCTTGTGATGAAGCCTTTACACGCCACCTCACTTTTGAGGTGGTAGTGTGTGTGTAATTGTTGCTATCATTTGGTTTTTAGGGTATAGTTTGGTCCCGGTAATTATTAATGTTAAGCCCTTAAGTCACAAAACTTAAAACCGGGTAACGTAAAAATGTAATACTTATGAAAATATCTAAACTTATCAATATACTCCAACTAGGTATATTAAAGGTGTGATAAGTCTATTTGGGTGCGTCTATGTTGTTAAAACTTAATAACGTAGGTTTGAACACGCGTATTACGTAAAGATTAAAATGTTTATGTAAAAATTAATAAAGTGGCAATAGTTCATATAAAATATGACTATTGTGAAAATATAGTATTTTGAACACCTGGACTTATCGTAGTCTTGTGTTGACCGCGAGGAAAGTTTACACGATTAAACTTTCGTAATTAATAAAGTAACAACTTTAAATAATTATTTATAGCCATTGGTGAACAAAAATGTTCATAGTGTAATAATTCAAAACAGAGTGAATTATTTAACTTGAGAAATTTCCGGTTACTACCGGTTATAGTATTTGCTTTTACGTTAGTAAAAGTCAAACAGTCAAAAGTCAAAGTCAAGGTCATCTTTAAAAAGTCAAAGGGTAAAATAGTCATTTTACCTTATGAAAATTTACGGGTTGCTACAGGTACCCTGTGATTATATTTTTTGACAAATGTAATGTTATGCGGCCATACTTTTATTAAACAATTAAATTACAAATAACAATAACTTTAGTTATAACCGTGAAAATAATCATCTCCTGTTAACCGAAGCTGCTACTACAAACAAAATGTTAGGAATTGAAAATTCCATGTTAAAGAGTCGGTCACCCCAATAATGGTCTAGCATATGTTAGCTCGTAGATTTGTCGTTGTTTACGTTATTTATCAGTTTATTAGTTAGTTATTAGTTTAGTTTAGCGTAGTGTAACACCGTGGAGGAAGGACGGGTCTTTACCCACTGTATGCCTGATCCACAGTCCGATAGGAGGACGTATTTACTTGTAACTATAAATACCCCTTCCATCCATGGAAGGGGTGGTGCTTTTCAATCTAATATTCAACATTTGTGAAGTAACTCTCTACCAAGAAAACACCCAACTCTCTAACTTTCTCTCTCTAATTGGCTAACATGTATTTTGATCTCCCAAGACCACCCGAATCATCAACATAATTAAAATAACGATCCTACACAAAATCTTGATTCTTTCCTTTAGCACAATCACCCTTCGTCAACTTTGGAGCAGACCGACCAATTCGACCCTCATGTTGCAATGGTGGCGACTCGGTCGGCGCAGCGGTGACCGAACCAGTCGACCGACCACTACGGGCAGCCTAATGACTTTATTTTTAAATCTTTGGCTTAGTAGTTTGATTAGATTGTACATTGTTGTTAAATGGTTGTATATTTTAGTGAATGGATAAATTAAATAGTGTATTAATTGTATGTGTTGAATAGTGTTTTTAGTTATATTTGTGCTTCAAATAGTTTGTACATTGTGTTTTATAAATTATATTTTTTTATCAAATGGGTGTTTTAAATATGACATTTGTAATATGACATTAATTACAAATGTTGACCAGTCAATATGTGTAGATATTTATGCATAAAATAATTGTACATATAGCTTAAGTAGTTGTATTTGCTAAAAATCTATATATGAAAATCTTAAAAAATTAGAAGAGAGAGGTGTTAGCCTTAATAGTTTTATTAGAAGTGATGGTCATTCACATTTAGGAACTTTGTAACTCGTGTTAGATATCGTTCTAGAATAGTCAACGGGCTCGTGGATTTGGATAAGCTAAATGGTTAATTGTTGAGACTTGCTAGCCGTTTATAAGCTTAAGCGTGCCAAGCCCAATCCAAGTCCTATCCACGAAAAGCCCAAGATAAAGCCTTTTAGGGTTTTATACCTCTTGTACTATAAATACCCCTCAAATGGTCATTTGAGGGGTGTGCTTGAAAGTGTGTGTGTGTGTGTGTTTTCCTTTGAAGCAATATAACATCTTATTGTTTTCATCTTTCTTCTCTCTACCTCTCTAAACACATACGCCTAACATTTCTTGTCACCACCTCTCATCTTAATCTTTCTTCTTCTTCATTTATACGCATAACAGTTTGTGTATTACGTGGGTTTGTGTGAGACGTGTTATTGTTGTGATAAGGTATACGTGATAAAGGGGCATAACAATTGGTATCAATCGCCTAACAATGGTTTAGGAGTGTTTTGGTTGAAGTTTTTTAGTACTGATACGCGTAGCTTCGTTCCATATTTGTCACGCTTAAAGCTTTAATTTTTGCACTTAAAAATTCAAGATTCTTGTGGTTTAAGGTTTATTTGGTGCTAAAGTTTCAGTTTTTTGCAAAAAGTTCGAAGCTTTACGCATTTTGGTTAAGTTTTAAACTCGTTTTTGGTTCATTGGTCATTTCTACTCGTAACTTTTCTAAGCACTTTGGGTGAAAAAGGTCAACATTTTTGGGTTATTCGAGTGTTTTTAAGGATATCTGTGCAAAAGAAATCATTTGAATCGTTGGAAATTTCTTACGAGTAAAAGTCAAAACCCTAGTTTTCTACTCGTAACTTTTTGGTGAAGTTTCTTCGAGCTATAACGGTGACTCAGTGCTTCCCTCACTTGGATAAGTGTGTGGAACACTTCGACTTGTGGATATCCCTTACGCTGTGACAGTGTAAAGGATTTTTGGTTCTTAACCATAGTTTACGCATAAGCTAAAAGCTTACGAGTAACTCTACGCATAACATCACAATTACGCGTAAGGTTTACGAGTAACTTTTTGTCTACGCATAAGCTTAAGGTTACGCGTAAGATACTTTCTACGCATAAGATCCTACGCCTAAGGAATCCTATGCCTAAGCTTCCTACGCGTAAGATCCTAAGCCTAAACCACATCCTACTCGTAACTACATCCTACTCGTAACTATATCCTACTCGTAACTTCTTTGGTCTACGCCTAAGCTCTCTCTACGCATAAAGTTTTTTTTTTTTTTTTTTTTTTTTTTTTTTTTTTTTTTTTTTTAAATTAAATTTTTGAGGAGACTAAACGTTCAATTTTTACGCGAAATTCAAATTTTGGTTTAACTGTGAAAATTTTGGTCAAAAATTCAAATTTTTGGGCCTAAATTCAAATTTTTCGGGTCAAATTTGGCGTCAAAATTGTCATAACTCAAATTTTTCATACGACCTTAGAATTGATTTTTATAGTGAATTTCAAATTTTGGGCGAATTTTTTTTAAGAACCAAGGTTACGAGTACGACTTTCAGAAACACCTCAACCGAGCTTAATCTTCTTCAAACACAACTCCTTTATCGTTGAATCGATCCTACATTAACTTTATCAGATCATACCTTCATCAATGGCAACTCAACAAGACATTCATGCAGCCGGTGCCGAAAACCGACCTCCTATGTTGGCAAAAGGTGGTTATCTTCAATGGACAAGTCGAATGCTCCGCTACATCAAGACCAAACCTAATGGGAAACTCATGATTAAATCCATTCAGGATGGACCCTTCCAGCCTCGACAAGTTCATGTACCTGGAAATGCAGATGCAACACCTCCCATCCCACCATCCTCTCATCTTCAAACTGAATCAGAATACACTGAAGAGGATCAGAAACAAGTCGATGCAGATGACATGGCAATTCATATTGTCCAACTGGGTTTACCAATAGACATTTTTTCTGCTGTAGACAGTTGTGAAACTGCTTTCGATATGTGGGAACGTGTTAGACGCCTATGTTATGGAACAGAAATTGGTAAACAAGACATGGAGAACAAGCTGCTAACTGAATGGGAAAAGTTTACATCTACACCATGAGAATTCATTGAATCCTACTATGGAAGGTTTTGCACTTTGATGAATGAGCTTATCAGAAACAAGTTGGCACCCAGAACAATCGTTCAAAACATCAAGTTCCTGAATAATCTTCCAGAAGAATGGGGACGATATGTCACTATTGTCAACCAAACAAAAGACTTACATCAGGTGAACTTTGATCAACTGAATGATTTTCTGAAACAAAACCAAGCTGAAGCGAATGAAGTCAGGCAAGAAAGATTGGCAAAGAATCATGATCCATTGGCACTTATTGCTAAGACTCAAACTACAGTGAATACACAACAACAAGCTTCATCATCTTCCAACAACAACAACTTGCAACAATACATTCCACAACCACAACAACAATTCTATCCAGAGCAACAATACCAGGAACAAGGAATCACTGATCCTGAAACTGACCCAGAAGCGACCTTGCAACAGATATTTTCTTTATTGGATAAAGCAGTTAACAGTCGCATCGGTAATCATGCGGTTCCGTATCAGGGTAATCAGTCGGGTCAGCATGTTGGAAATCAGATGGGACAGAATGTTGGGAATAGAGCAGTGGGTAATCAGAATGGCAATGTTGCAGCTCCAGTAGTTGGGAATTATGGATATATGAATCAGGGTAATCAGATTAAGTGTTATAACTGTCAAGGAGTGGGTCACATGGCAAGGAATTGTCCTACTAAGCCGAAAAAGAAGGATTTTGCGTATCTTCAGAAAGCTATGCTGTTAGCACAAAAGGCAGAATCTGGAATGCAGTTGAGTGTTGAGGAACATGACTTTTTCGCTATTATGGATGATGTGGAAGACCGAGAGGACATCAATGCAAACTGCGTCTTCATGGCAAATCTTCAGGAGACTAAGTACGACACTGACTCTGACGTACCTCCTGTCTATGACGCAAATGCAGTATCTAAGGTACCAATCATTGATCCATGCTATAACAATGTCATATGTGATGTGTTTACTCATGATGAACAACATTCTGTGACATCAGCACCTACTTATGATACATACATGGACAATCCGAGTTGTAGCAATACTAACTCTGAAACTCCAGATGTGGATCCTAGTGGAGGCTGTGTGGCACAAAATACTGAGACTGATGAGGAAACACGTGCCTATTTTGAATCATTAATCAATAACTGTGGCATTGAAATTGAAAAAGTGAGTAAGGTCAATCGCGAAGTTAAGGCCGCGAATAAGAAATTGACCGCTGAGCTTGAGAGTTACAAGGAGCACGCCAAAGCCTATGAATTTCATACAAACAAACTTTCTGAATTAGAAATTGGTTATCGAGATTCTGTTTTAAGAGAAAAACAATTGCAACTCAAGTATGATACACTTGATGTGAATCTGAACTTGAAAATAAATTCTTTAAACAAGGAAATTTCTGAACTAAATGACCAACTTTCTAAACAAAAAGCAATGTTCTCTGATCTTGAAAAAGAAAAGAAACAGTTGATTGCTGATTTTTCAAAACGAGAAGATTCTCTTCTTGATGAAATTCTTGATAAAACGGAAAAAATCAAAACTTTGGACAATTTGCTTCTTACAACGGGTCATTCAGCTAAATCAAACAAGATGCTTTCTAACCAAGTAAATCCACGTTTTCATACTTCACATAAGATGGCACTTGGTAACGACCCTTCTTCGTTCCTCAAGAAAGCTCAGAAATCTCAGAATGTGTTGAACAATGGACAACCTTTGCATGAACCCATAAGTGTTCGTGATTCTCTTGAAACGTTAGAACTATCTGGGGAGAGTAGATCAAAAATGAAACAAAAGAATCCATATCTTAAACCAATTGATTATAACAAATGGAACAAAATTAATGGAATTACTTTTGTTAATCAAAAAGAAAAGTCAAAGTTTTCCATAACACCAAGTGTTTCAAACAAAGTGTCAACACCAGTTTCAAAACCAGTTTCAAAACCAGTTGTAGTCTCAAAATCTCTTTCAAAAATCGAACAAATGTCTTCAAACAATCCTTTTAACACAAGTGATACTAGAAGCATTTTAGATGACGTTAAAACTAGAATTGGGTATCTTCAAGAGACTGTCAAGTCTAAAACCAATATTACAACTAACATCTGGTTTACTCGTCATGATGACGAAACAAAAGAGTTTTTTAAAACCCAAATTGCCCCTCCGTTAACTGCCATCAGTGCGAGGGTAATTCATGTTAAACAAGCACTTTTGAAAGAAACAGCTGACTTTGTCAAGGACCATAAATCCCTGGTAAAGCAAGCTAATGAAAGTTTTGAACACATCAAAGTTTTGGAAAATCTAAATGATTCTCTCTTCGAAGATGTTATGACTACCGATATCATGTCCATTATCTTACAAACATATTCTGTTGAAGATCATGAAAGACTCCAGTCTGAGACCTCCGCAATTGTTTCAAAATATGAAAATGCTCTTGAAAAAATTGAAAAAGAAAACGTGTCCTATTTTAAACAACTTGATCGAAAAACAGAGGAATGCAAGTATGACAAACTGTCGTATGAGCGTGCCTACAAGGACATGAAAGAGCAAAATGATCTTTTGAGAGCTCAGCTGGGAAGTCAAAAAGGAAAGGCCGTGGATACTAAGTTTGCAAAACCATTGACTGAGGAGAACACAAATGTTCCCAAACCGGTTTTCAAACCAAAAATGTCTATTTCTCAGTTTGCTCCAAAAGTCAATGAGAAAATTGATTTGTCAAAAACAGTCACTCCACAGCCCCTGCCTATTAAAAAGAGAATTATCAAAAGTTTTGAAAAAGAAAAAGCAGTTGCTGAAAAACCAAAAGTTTGTTCACCTGGCATTTCTAGGAATAGCACACGGAATGTGACCGCAAATCCAGTTAAAGAATCTGTCGGTTCTAACAACATGGTCAACAATCACTATCTAGAAGAAGCTAGGAAAAAGGCACAGACTCGAAAAGATGGAATTCTAGGTGCAACATCTAGGGTGATGAATTCTACAAGATTTCAAGGCACTGCTAGTAGTAGTAAACCATTACCTAGGAACACTCTACAAAAGACTAGGGATTGGCTTGCATCTAAGAGTAGTTGCGCAAAAGAAAATGCTATGCCCTTAGAAAACAACACTAGGAATTCTAAGTCTTTTTCGAACAAGAATCAACTTCCAAAAGACTGTAGTGACAAAGTTAAAGCTGCTATTTTAAACAAGAATATTGAATTTGTCTGTACTACATGTAAAAAATGTATCTTTTCAGCTAATCATGATGCATGTGCCTTACAATATCTCAAGAAAGATAATTCTCGTGCCAAGGCACAATCCACTAAGACACCAAATAGAAACAAGCCCGTTGATAAAATGTCAACCAAAAAGAAACCTAATAGGTGGATCTCTTCAGGGCGTAGTTTTTCCAAAAATGAGTCTTCCGCTGCATCTGAAAAGAAAACAACTCCCAGATCTTACCTTAGGTGGATACCCACGGGCAAAGTTTTCAACGAAATAGGTCTTAGATGGATTCCCACAGGAAAGATGTTTGATACTTGCACCTACACAGATAATAGTGAAAATCATCAGGATAAGGAAGTAAAAACCACTACAACCGTTGATAGTGATCACCCTCACCGTGAGGAATCTTGTACTTCTAACACTGTTATTTGTGAAAACTCTTCTTCTTTGGCTGCAGGTGAATCAAATATCTCTGAACCCAGCTCATCAGAGGGTTCCAATTCTGTAAAATCTTCTTCTTCATTTTCTCTATCTTCTATTTTTGATTTTCCATTTCTTTTATAAAACCAACAAAAGAAAAATACAAAAATAAAAAATCTTTCAAAAAATACAAAAACAATATAAAATCAAAAATCCAAAAATATTCTTCTCACGACATGTCTCTCGTATAATCGATATTCTGTACGTTTCTAGAAATGCCATTCAACAATGATACGGGCATGTACAGATGCTTGAGCGATAGTTCTTTAAATTGTTTTCTAAAACATGTCGTTTCTCAAATTTTCTTCAAACATAGTGGCTTTCGTATACTTCAGTACGAAACCCGGACTTCAACATAATGGCTTCTGGACACATCAGTTCAGGACCTGCGCTTCAATGAAAGGAAAGTGCTTCCAATATCAAAGGTTTTAAATATTCTTCAAGCACTATTCCTAAAAATATAATGGCTTGCAGTTACTTCAGATTGCAACCCGATCTTTAAAGAAAGGAAAGTCCTACGCAAAATCAACTTTCATAAAAATCGAGCACTTATCCTAAAACAAATGAAGATAATTTTTCTCTAAATATCTTCAAAAGATTTTTTAAAATCTTCATCTTGCGTACCATTGATTCGAAATTTTTCAAAAAGATTTTTCAAAATCTCTCACATTTGGTACCAAGATAACTCCCTCCAAACGCTTAATTGATTCTAAACTTTTTGTATGAAAAATATGTTTTCGTTAAGGGGAGTATAAAATCAAAATTGTTACAAAATTCATGCTAAATCAGTTTCTCTCCAAATGCTTTTCGAAAAACATATCTTTTAATCATTTTGTTTCAAAAACATCATAGATATGCTATTTTTGAGGGGGAGAAAACATGATTAAAATGTGATCAAAAAGGTTAGTGATCGTTGTTTGATTCTCAAAAGAGCTCGACTCAGTTGAAACCAATGAATTGACGAAGAAAAATGTACCATCTCGAGAAACTTTCTATGGACTTGACCAGGACGGGTAATAATTTCAAGCTAGTTCTCTAGTGATGTAAACGTGTCTCGAATCGGTCTAGTTCATTTAAAGTCGATCAATTCAAAAAGTGCAAACTCTACCCTCTATGTGCAGATTTCTATCAAAACTTATAAGCACATGTGAAGGGGGAGTGTTTCTGAAAATATAAAACTCTCGAAGTGTTCCAAACATGTTTTCTATCAAAAACACTTTGAGAGATTTTCAAGAAAAATGGTTTTATGGCAACAATAGGACAGTCACGGAGTTATAAGGTGTCTAAGGATAGGAAATTCGTCCTATGATCCGCCAGAGCCGGAGGGATCTACCCAAGGACATCACAAATAGTTTGTATTAGAAGTCCTTAGGAATGATTGAAAAAAGGATTAATGTGAGAAAGGAGAAAGAAGGGGTTGAAGAATTAAAAAGAAAAGTAAAGAAAGGGTGAAAAGAAATAGCCCTCCATAATCAACCTTAGGGCAGAAACCGGGTTCAATACATGTGCTACTGGTTGTCACTTAGATAACACTGGTATTGAAGACAAAGACGTCATGGACCCAGTGACGCACTGCACTAAACCTTCTAGCCACTCAATTCCTCTCAAAAGGGATTTGTTTCATTCTCACTGGGAACCCTGCATAATCTATCGACTTTCTCTTAGAGATCGTCGATATTGAAGAAGGAGACCCTCTCCCTAGTCTCTGCTCAGGAAAACCAAAATGCACTATTGAGTCTAGAGCCACGAGATTCATCAAAAGATCTCATAGGAACACTTGACATGACATCACTTGTTGTTCATCAATAATGACACAAGTGATATATTCTAGAGTCCTACGCATGTCTTAGCAATCTGCCAGAACATTTATGAGAAGTTTCACATCTGTGATCTTCAGTGATTGAATGGAAACTCCTGCCAGGGACAACATCAAGCAGCCCTGACAGCAGGTCACTTCGGTAATTCTTCGTGGATTACGCTTAGTGTGTCTCAAACGGTCTACAGTCGTGGAGTGATGCTTCGGTGTACTTCAGCGACTCATCTGAACTGTAGGTGTATTTCGGTACATCGCGTTATCTCACTTGTGGGACTCCAGTTCAGGAACGACCTTTGTAAGAATTAGAGATGTGTTTTCACACTATGCTGTTAACACCCTCGAAATTCAAACTTGTAAGTGCCGGAATCCGCTTATTACTAACCTGTTTTATGTTTTCTTCTTATGGAAGCTCCGGAGCAGACGGATCGTGCAGACTCGCCACATGCTCATACCAACAACACATGAAAGTTCTCATCTAAATCAAAGGCAACTCAAAGTTAAAGATGATTCTTCGTCTATGTCAAAGAATCTACAAAGTGTAAAGACTCGAGAATCTCATCATTAGAAACTCAAAGTCAAATAGAAGTGTGAGCATGGTGGAGAAAGGCGTGGAGACACCAAACCAACGAAGTTGACAACGGCAGACAACCACATTATCTGGTCACAAAGCATGAAGGAACAAAGAATCAAGACTATTCTATATCTACACGCAAAGTTCAAGCTCAAGGAAAGTAAAGACCTAATCAAGTGGAGCATCTTTTGAATGACCACCCCTTAGGGGGAGATTGTTAGCCTTAATAGTTTTATTAGTAGTGATGGTCATTCACATTTAGGAACTTTGTAACTCGTGTTAGATATCGTGCTAGAATAGTCAACGGGCTCGTGGATTTGGATAAGCTAAATGGTTAATTGTTGAGACTTGCTAGCCGTTTATAAGCTTAAGCGTGCCAAGCCCAATCCAAGTACTATCCACGAAAAGCCCAAGATAAAGCCTTTTAGGGTTTTATGCCTCTTGTACTATAAATACCCCTCAAATGGTCATTTGAGGGGTGTGCTTGAAAGTGTGTGTGTGTGTGTGTTTTCCTTTGAAGCAATATAACATCTTATTGTTTTCATCTTCTTTTCTCTACCTCTCTAAACATACACGATCTATACATCTCTTGTCACCATCTCATCTTAATCTTTCTTCTTCTTCATTTATACGCATATGTTTGTGTTTGGTTTGTTCGTGTTCTACGCGTAACTGTTGTTACGTGTGTTGGGTTCGCTAGTTAAAGTGATAAGGTTATTAAAGGACATTACAAGAGGGTCATCCTTCTATTATAAGTAGTATAGATAAGTTTGGTCATGGAATTAATTCCAAATTAATGCATTCTAGTAAACGATACCCTTGCAATAAAATTATTACTTTTATGAGAATGCGATACACACATATAACATTCATTTTAAACATTATACAAAGTCTAACAAAGTAATCTCGCTATATACATATGGAGTATGCACGATGAGGATCGGAGGCAAATGCTTGAGGTCGTGCTAATGTGGTGATTCAGGTGAAATGGTCATAACTCTTGTGGTGACGAGGTCTAGCAAAACACACATTCCCTTTTACTAGTTTACTGTTTAAAAAATGGTTAGTGGTGAATAGTGACTATCGTGTGATAGCGGTGAAGAGAAGGTACTTCTCCGTAGTGAAATGACCCTAATGCATCTAACAATTACAGTAGATAGTGGTCGCAGTTATCATGGCAGATACTTTAAACATGTTTGACACAATTACACAAACATCAGAATAACACTCCTCATAATCAAGCCGCAAGATAAACTTTCCTATTCCTAATGTATGTAACAATTACGCTGTACTATATCCTACTTCATACGTTGCATTGACATAACATAAACAGACACACGAAATGTGTGTTTCTATTACCACACGTTATACACTCGTAACAACATATAACATCCCGGAACAATATATAACATCCTGTCCACTCTAAGATGTAACCAATTATGATCGATGTGATGTATATATATTTAAGTAAGAATTATGATATGAAATCTATCGACATTTAAGTAAATGAGTCAAAGTTGGACGAATTTCACCTAACCGAGATTGTGTTTTCTTCTATTTTTTTCACAAGTGATCCAAAAATCTCGGAGTTAACTTATTGTCTTCTATGCTCATTTGTTTTTCTCTATAAGGCAAACATCGATGAAGAATGGTTGTTGTTTGCTTATGATTTGCTTCATAAATGCTCGTAAGTTTTAACTTTACTGCATTGATATTGGGTGTGTTTGACACAAAACATTTTAAAGTATTTAGAAACGATTAACGTCTAGCATTTGATGTTTTTGATAAAAAATTGTTTGGCAAACATACCCATAACATAACACACATAAATACACGTAGATAAATGAAAAAATGGACTTTACGAAAAAACTTTTTGTGTAAGCTAAAGCTTATAACCTTATTAAAATATGCATATTTTAGCTAATGAGGTGTTTGTTAAAAGTAGCAGCGAGCAGTAGCAGTAGCCACAACTCATCGCTCATCGCTCACAGCTTCTTAAAAAAACATTGAAAAAGCATTACTAAAATATAACACAACTCACCTCCCTTTTGCCAAACAACTACTAAAATGCTTATTGCTCACCGCTCACCGTTCCAGAAAACTCTTCAACGCTCCATGCCCTCATGTGTCTTTCAAAAAAGTTAAAACAAACAATCCCTACGTATGATATCGCCAAATTAAGGCTAATGTTAATGGCAACCACAAAAATTGTGGTCACCCCATTCCACATCAGCGCCACCTCAACTTTCTCTCTCTAAGACTATACCCCAACCACAATTTGCTAATAAAACGACCGCAACCACAACCAAAAACATACATCACCAAACTAATAAAAAAAAATACACGCTAAAAAGAGAATGAATGTTTCGGTTGTCTGCCCAACCATAACTTTGAAAAGGTTAGGGGGTTAACCGGTTGGGGTCGGTTGGACTAATAGAGGAAACTCGGTTGGGGGATAGGTTGGTTGGGGTGAAACCCCTCCCATTAGCATTAGCCTAAGAGTTTGCCTTAGATGTTTTAACATATTAGGATAAAACTTCGTACCATTACGTATAACATTATTTATTTTATTTCTACTTACCTAGATGATACATCATTATTTTTTGTAGATGTTACAATATCGGATCAAAAATATTTTTGTTCACCCCTTCTTTTAGAAAGTGGTTAATTCTGAAATACGGAGTACTGTACAAAAGTGGTTAGAGCATTGCTCCAAGTTAAAGTGTGTTACCATTGCAACGGGGTGAGTTAAGGGCAAGCCTTAACCCTCATGTTAAGCGCATAACGCACGTAAAAGGCCTTCATTTTTTATTTTATTTATTTTTTGATCATTTCTGCCCCCTAAATGAATGATGTTTTTGTAAAGAGTAAACTACACCATTCGTCCTTGTGGTATGCGTTGACCGACAAGTTTCGTCCTTTAACCGAAAAAAATACACCGTCCATCTTTAACTGCGAAACGTTGTGTATCGTTAGTCCCTCACTCTAACTGGCATGACTAACGGTCGTTATACCTCATCCACTCGAGGGTATTTCAGTCCTTATGGGTGGGAAAAGACTGAAATACCCTCGAGTGGATGAGGTATAACGACCGTTAGTGATGCCAGTTAGAGTGAGGGACTAACGATACATAACGTTTCGCAGTTAAGGATGGACAGTGCATTTTTTTCGATCAAAGGACGAAACTTGTCGGTCAACGCATACCACAAGGACGAATGGTGTAGTTTACTCTTTTGTAAATTGTTGTTGAGTTATGATAAGGGGTGTTTTTTTGTTGAGTTAAGGTGAAATGTTAAAGCTGATGTGGCGCTGACGTGACATGGTGTTAAACCTTAACTTAAGTTACCATACCCTTTGCTCTTAGAGCACAATGTATCGCAATGACGAATAACACGTTATTGGTATGCCACCTCAGCGCCATATCATACACCTCCTAATAACACACCAATAACTAAAAACCCATCTCTCATAACACACCACTAACATCACATGTACGTCCCACAAAATACCCCACCAAATATACCATTCACTCACAATACAAAGAAAAAGAAGACATAAAGTTGCATTTGGCGTAAGCCAATGCAGTGGCTCAAAACACAAAATAATACTTTTGACTCACGAATGGTACAAGTGATGGTATACATTTGACATGCCATTAATATTTTTTTTCTTTTGGCGTGTTAACAAGCTCAATACCGTGAGCTCTTATTTACACTGCTATCATATTGATATTCAAATAAAAAATATAATTTTAATGAGTCATGATCATATCGATTCTTATCAATTAAGACGAGGCAGGATTAACTATATATTGGATTAGCTCGGTACCAATCTCGTACCGAATCGATATCAAATTGATGGTATCATTTTTTTTTCGAGCATAAAAGTATGTACCAATATCGTATCAAATGAGATTCTGATATCAGTACCGGTACCCATTATCAGAAAACGGTACATACTCGGTTTAAACCGTTTCTAAAATCAAAAGAAACAAAACAAAGACGAAGATATATAGAGCCACTTATGTTTCGTCTTAGACAACAAGATTAATTAACAATAAACATAACTCGTTAAATCAATAACGTTTGTGAATAGTTTCGAGTACATATTCACTTTTGTATTTGATAAAGATACGCATCATTTACAATAAACATAACTTATTAACAATAAATCATTAATATTACTGAAATATTATTGATGATGATGATTGGGATAGTTTATGAATGTAAACTTGATGATGTAATGATTGATAATAGGTGAGTGTTTAATTTTGTGGTGGGATTATAAGAGCACTCCCATTGTTAACGCCCCAACGGCGTTAAACCCCCAAACCAAGCCAATCAACGCGCGTTATTGCGTTAAACCCATTGGAAGTGCAGCAGATTCACGCCGTTAGTCCATGGGCGTTAAGGGACTAACGCGCGTTAGTTAAAAAAAAAAAAATCATTTCACCCCCCTAAACATTTTAAATAAATTCTCACTTACACCCCCTCAACCTATTCAAATTCAAATTTAAATTATACTGGTCAATTCTGGGCGGGATAAATTCAAATTCAAATTTGAAATTTAAAAATCAAATATGAGCGGGATTTATTCAATTTCAAAATCAACTCTGCCTATATATACAACTCTACCAGAGTTGTTTAGAACACACAACACACACAAGTTACCCACACAACTCACACACAAAAAATGTCTCGCAAAGATTTTTCTCAGCAATTCCCCAGCCCAGAAAAGTTGCCGGAAACCAGCTTTCCAAATCCAAATCACTTGCCGGAAACCAGCTTTCCAACTCTACCAGAACCTGATGTTTACTCTACACCACCAGAAAATGTCTTTCCGGTGGGTTTTGAAAACATCCCGTACATCCCAATTGTTCCAAGTTCACCTGTGAACAGTCCACAGGTGGATTTTCAAAACCACCCCAGCGGGTTAAGTGAGGCTTCCCTCCGGCAACTGGAACAAGATGAAGAAAACGTTAGGGAGATTATGGAAGTGCAAGCACGTGAAGAGGTTGCTCGCCGTGAGCAAGAAGCACGGGAAGCTCAGTACCTCCAAGACAACTTCTTCGACATAATGGAGAGTCGATACTTTAATGGGGAGTTTTATTCTCCGCCAACCAGTTCTGATGGTTGGGACTCAGATGACTCGTTTTTTTAAGTTTTAGTAGTTTTATTTTCGTCAGTATGCGTTGTATCTTTAATTTTTAATGTAATTCGTGTTTAACGTTTAATGTACTTGGTGTTTTAATGTTAAATGTGATATGTGTTTTAATAAATGAAGTGTTTGTTTTAGTTTAGGGGTTGAAATTGAAAATATGAAATGTTTTTGGTGTTATTGATGTTATTGGGATGTTATGGTTGTGGGTGTTTTTTGGGATGTTAATGTTAAATGTTAAAGTTGATGTGGCGCTGACGTGGACGGTGTTATTGGTGTTATAATGTTATGAATGAGGATGCTCTAAAGGGTCGATGATTGTCAGAGAAAGTTTATGAGCCTTTTTTTCTCTAACTTTGTGTTTACATGTGTGGCTGTCTTTCTAACATACCATGCATGACGAGGATTAATAACATTGTTTGAATATGAAAATTAATTCAAGAAATAGTCTCTTTTGTATTTCGGTACAAAAATAAGGATTTCCTGCTTATATCCCGTATTGTTTTGAAAGTACCGAATTTTTTCTCAACATATTTTGTAGTCTCGCTACCGTATCTGTAGCGGGAACCGGTACCGATTCGGTATGATATCGGTACAGTTCCAGTTCAATACCGAAATTCGGGTCAAAATGCTCATTCCCAATTATAGATTAACGAAAGTTGTTTTAAATTTAAATAGCGCGATTAAACGTATAGTGTTAGTGTACGCTCTCATAGCAAATTGGGATATTGTGCTTTAGTAGAGGTGGCAATTTGTGCAAAAAAAATAGAGAGTCTAATTTGTAAACATTTTGGGCACATTTAGCTCTTTTCGTTTTTTGAAATGGGCATGCATAGCCCATTTAAAAGTAAAATGGGTATTAATGGGCATATATTTTTCTTCAATTAGAGAACATTACAATTATTTTTAAAGAAAAATTTATAGATATAATATATTTAACATTTTTGATATATATGAGGTGTTACGTTTGAGGAATTTATTTCGTCCTTTTAGGTATATCTAGAGCGATTCGTATAACATGAACCCATTTGGCCCGTGCCCATTTAAGCTTGTGCATGTTTAAGCCTGTGCCCGTTCAAGCTAGAGCCCGTTTGAACCGTGGCCCATGCCAGCCCGACCCGCCCATTTTGACACCTCTATGTTTTTGTCACGTGATTAGTAAGGAGAAGATTTCTCGTTAATTAAGTTTAAAAAAATTTATATGTGAGTAGGGTTGAGCATCGCAGACCCCAAAACCGACCGGATTGAGAAAACCGATCGGACTGACCGAAAATCGACCGAACTGAAGGACCAGCGGTCCGGTATCGGTTCCAAATTTTTCATTATTTTGTCTCTGGTAGGTTTGATCCGGTCCGGTATTACGTAAAAACCGACCATTATGCCTTCTTGGACCGAACCGGACCAACCTGGACCCGACCGAACACATTAAGTTCGGTCCTCAGTCTGGAGTTTTGGGCTAAATCGGTCTCGGTCCGGTCCGTTCTTAGCCCGATGCTCACCCCTATATGTGAGTGTGACCACAAGTCAATAGGTCGTAGATTTATGTAATGTTAGAATATTTGTGATGTGCAGGGCCGGAGCCAATAGGGTGACTAGCGGGTGTCGAACCACCCCTAATTAGCCCATTTTATTCATTAGTTATATAACCCATAAGCTAATTTCTTAATAATATTTGCAATAAGCCCTTATTCCCACTTAAATTTTGAATAACTTAACAATCAGATACAACATCAAAATAAATTTATGGGAGGTAACTTGCAAACTCCCATAAATGATGAGACACTCAATTTTGAGTGTTTGGACATTTATACCCTCACATTATTTTTAATTGTGTTTATCATGTAAGAGTATAAATGTTCAAACACTCAAAAATTGAGTGTCTCAATCATTTATGAAAGTGTGCAAATCACCTCTCTAAATTTATTTGCCAGGTTATTCTTTTCTATTTAACTTAGTTCCTAATTATTATGGTATTAAATTGAATCATGAATTAAATGGTATAAAATTTTCTTTTGGAGCAATATTTATTGTTATAATAATTTTATGTTAAGTTCAGTCATCTTTAACTTTAAATACTGGCTCCGCCATATATTGTGATATAAGGGTTTAGGAAAAACAGTCGATAAAACACGTAAAATTATGAAACATTTTTAAGCAAACAAAATGGTTAACCACTTTTCAAGAACCAAAATCAATTAAAAAACCCCTTTTTAAACATAAGGGATCCGGTAAGATGAAAACCTTCGCTCTGTTCTCGAGTCAAAATTTTTAAGAATGGAAGGGATAGGATGGGAAGGGCAAAGTAAGGAATGACAATGTGAAAAAAGTGGTAATTTTAATTTGTGTTCTTGAGTTTGAATTTTTAAGTCGCAAGGAAATGATAGAAAAATAACATAATTACCAATATACCATCAAAACTATATACATTAATTAATTTGTGCACAACTAAAGTCTCTTAGAACCCATGATTCAACACTTTCAAGCTATCTCTCCTTCCACTTGACGCCATTAACAGCAAAGACACCATGGTCAAATTTTAATGTTATTTTCTATTTATAAAGCTTGCCTTTCGTAAACTTGGTTCAATGTATATATTCATTATTTCTAATATAAATAGTGTATAATTCACTTTGGACAGCACATTGCGTTTTAAAACTTGAAATTAGCCAATAAGCCCTCAGATAAGCTCTATTTTTGGGCTTCTTGTCTGCCACTTTGTACGAGAAGTGATAGTTTTGCTTATTTCACCATATTTGAGAAGACAATAAATATTTGCAACTGATATTATCTCTTGTCAACTGATGAAAAATCTTATAATTTCGATGCACACTTACATTTTGATGATCCTCATTTATGCGGCACACACAATAATTGGAATGATGCAATGAAATTTTGTTATCTTCTTCCTTTATGGAATCTTGAACTACACTCGTTTTTGCTGAAATTTAGCTTTTTCATGTCACATATTTTCGTGTGAAGAGATTTCTTGAAGGGATATTTCTAAATTCTGCACATGCTTATGTTTTATTTTCTATAAGTTTTTGTTTAATAATAAAATCTCTGGTGACATGAAGGTGAACGTGTTGATTCATATTGCAACTGTGGTTGTTTGTTATTGATAGTTGCTATAACTAGGTCAAATTTATGGATCAAATAAGGATATAATTGTAATTTAACAAAAGCCTATGTTCTTAGTGACTCACTTCCCCTCATAATCCTTCCAATTTTGGGCGGAATACATATACACAGAAAAACCCATACCTTCCCTCCCTCCTCCCCTTCCCGTCCCTTACCTTTCCCTCTTAAAAAAACTTAAGAACACCCTTTTTTTCAATTTTCCTTCCCGTCCCTTACCTTTCCATCTAAAAAAAACTCGAGAACAGAGCGTTAAATGAGAAGAATGTGAAAGAATTCTAGCCACATATTTCAAATAAGAAGAAAAATTTTAAGAGAAAATGCATCTATTTTTTTAAGTATATCTAAATATATGATTATAGTTTCTTTTCACCCTTCTCATTTTAATTTTTTTCTCATTTAATTATCACTTTTTTAAATATAGTATACAAGTATAAAAACTACTCCATAGTATAAGGAAAAAAGCCCGGCATGTATTATATCCACAGGAATAAACCAAGAGAATATGAAAAGTTATTAATTATGGTGAAAATTACTGTACTGCCCAAAACAAAAGTACCGTGTCTGCACTTACCCATCTTTCTTCTCAATATCAAAAATACCCATACATGTCGGGTATATATTTTCGCTATATACACGACATGTACGTGTATGGCCACAAATCATTGTTGCAAATAAATGTATAGCATCTCGTGTACAAAATGAGCTACATACACGACATGAATCAATGTTGCAAATAAAGTGTAGCATCTCGTGTACAAAATGAGATACATACACGACATGAATCATTTTTGCAAATAAAGTGTAGCATCTCGTGTACAAAATGAGATACATACACGACATGGTTTTGTTTTCATTTAGGGGCATGTCGGTACCAATCATGAAAAACACACGAGATGTGACAATGACAAGCTGATGTCGTGTATCCATGCATGAATATACACGAGATGTTAATAAAGACAAGGGTATACATGCATGAAAATGGAATAAAGACAACTCATGTCGTGTCTAATGCTTGAAAAATACACGAGATGGAAAAAATGTCAACGTTAAAGGGTATAGAGGGTTTAGTTCTACACACAAGAAAAATTAAAAACCGTATATCTAACCATTCACATATATTTAAGTACGTACTTTTTTCTCATCATTTTAAAAAAACTATGAAAAAATTTAATGTTTAAAGGATTTGTATACTACACAAGTGAAAATACATTAACCATTATATTAAAAAGATTTTATGTGTGAGATATAGATATGTGTTCCTAAGTCTATACATATAGAAATTCTATTGTAATTTAACATGTAAACAAAACCCGAAAACCCTAAAACATGTCGTGTATAGGGTATCATATTACACGACATTGTCTAGGGCTTGAAATAAGAATGCAAAATATGTGTGTCGTGTATTTCCATCCTCTATACACGACATGAGCATGTGTATCTCCCATGTCGTGTATTTTATTGCATGGTACCCAAAACTTTGTCCAAGTATTGCAACATGTCGTGTATTTTATTGCATGGTACCCTACATGCCCCCCAATTATTGACCCATGTCGTGTATGTTTTCACCATGTCGTGTATATTTTTCACACTAGATGAGGTTGGTAGGAATAAAAAAAGGCATGTCGTGTATGTAGCTCATTTTGTACCCGAGATGCTACAAGTTTATTTGCAACAATGATTTGTGGCCATACACGTACATGTCGTGTATATAGCGAAAATATATACCCGACATGTATGGGTATTTTTGATATTAAGAAGAAAGATGGGTAAGTGGAGACACGGTACTTTTGTTTTGGGCAGTACAGTAATTTTCACTTAATTATGAAATGGAATCTTTGACGGGGATGTTTTTCTCTTAACCTTAATATACATTTTTACATACACATAGATAGTGTCTATCTATACTACATATAATAGAAAAACGGTCAAACCTTGAAAAGTGAAAAGTTAAAAGTCAAAAGTGAGAGAAATATAATGTGTAATTAATACTTTTAAAACACCTCATTACTTAAAAGTACAATAATTTATTCACATTATACAACCAATTAAAAGCATATCTACCAAATTAAAAACAACAAATTAAAACACCGTTTACTTAAAAGTACAATAAAATTTTCACAATATATAATTTAAACAAGTTAGAATATAATTTTAAATATAAAAAATTAATGTTATTTTTAAAACACTCTAAAATGAAAAGTACATGTTATTATACACATTATACAAATTAATAAAACACACAAAGCTTCATACAAGCTAACAAGTTGATGGTACATATAGTTTTGAAAATCGGACCGGACCAACGGGTTTAACCGAAAACCGGTGTCGCTACCGGTTCGGCAAACCAATAACAACCATCCGAAAATGAACTAGAGAGGACCTGTTGAAACCAATACAAACTGGTGAATCAGGTCTCATCGAGATCTATTTCTCCGGTTAATCGTCACAAGGTACCCGCCGCCGTAACGCGCGGGTAGCCTGCTATATTATATATAAAGGAAAAACCAAAAAGTAAAAAGTGAAAATTTGAAACTATTAATACATATCGAAAACCGGGTTGACCCGAGACGCTTCATACCCGGTGGGTTGACCCTGTTTAATTTGACCCGTTTTGACCCAACCTGTCGGGTTGACTCAGTTTAATCGACCCGTTTTTCGACGGGAACGGTTCAACCGGTTGAGCCACCCGGGTCGAACCGGGTTTCAAAACATTATGTTTAATCTCCAAATCTTCAAACTTTTATTATTTTTCGTTTAAAACCCATAAACTTTTTTTAAAACAAAACGATATGTCGCTATATAAATATTATATATATAAGTTTTTCTTCAAAAACGATTATAATGTTTTACAATTAAGAGAAAATATGTGCCCGTTAGTGCACATTTAACTTTTCAATAGGCTAATACGCCCATTTCAAAAAAATGATGAGGCTAAATGTGCCCAAATCTTATACAAAATACCCAAATTCAGCTCTTTTTTTTTTGCTAATCACATTCATGCTAATTTTGGTACTTGCGTTCTTCTTAACAACGGCACTATTACTCCCATCATTGTTAGTTTTTACGCGACAAGTAACGTGTGTTGTTAGTTTTTATCTCATAACTGATGTAATGTTTACTTTCATTTTCATTAAATGTTTTTATATGTTGTTTGATAGATGTTAAGAAATTTGTCTAGATTTTTATTATCGTATAGTAGAACCGTTTGCAATTGCATTTTCAGCGGTTCACATTCTATTTTAAACGCTACACAAAATACTCACCATAATATCACAAATCATCAATTATCTGACGCTAGAAACCGCTGCCGCTAGGCGTGGGTAGTCGCCTAGTATATATAAGATCAAAACAACAAAAATTGGACAATCCTTAAGCCCATATTCATTCCACCAACCCACCGATATAAGAATCTCTACCCTTTACAGATTTACTTATTTTAGACTCATCCAATCTTGGATAAATACAACCATATAAATATAAACTTATTTTTAACCCTATTAGTTTTTATTTTGTCATTTAAATACTAGGGTTTTGTCCTTTAAACCATTTCATTTCATTTTCATGGTCATGGCTGAGTATGCTCTAATGGCAGCCATTTTGAACGTATGCAATGTGTTCTTCTTTTCATGGTTATTCATTTGGTGTTTCAAACAAGTTTTACAACACTTTAGAAGTGAAAGAACATGTTTTCTAAGGAATTTTTCGTGTTTTTCCATGATTAGTGTCGTTTCGACATCTATAATCACAGTGTCTCATATTGGTTTTTGTTTATACAAAATCTTGATGCATGAAGTTGTACCTTACGAGTCATTAACCTTGTCATTAACATGGTGTTTAGCAAGTGTTGTTACTATGTATACATTGTTCAGTACAACTTTTAACCATTTTAGAAAATGGCCTATGGTTCTTGTTTTGTTTTGGCCTTTTTATGTGGTTTCTGATTTAGCTTTAGTGACTTTGGTTGTTGTAAACTGTCTCGGGTCGAAAAACATGCATGCTTTGAGGTCTATATCGAATATAATCGATATAGTAACGTTACCATTTGCCATTATTCTGTGTTTCAATGGTGTCAAGTTTTGTGGTATCAACAAGAAACACAAAGAATTAGAGGAGCCATTGCTTCAAGAAAATGGTCAAGAAGACTCAAGTGCTTTTACTAATGCAGGAATTTGGAACAAGATTACATTTAATTGGCTTAATCCTCTTTTCGAGTTGGGCCGGGCTCAGAAACTTGAGTTCAATCATGTTCCTTCGATTCCTGAATCCGAAATGGCTGGAGAGGCTGTGTTTTTGCTGGAAGAGTCTATCAATAAACAAAAGACTCGTGTTTCGGTTTTGCCTAAGGCTATAATTCATGCTGTAAGAAGATCTTTAGCAATCAATGCTGTTTTCGCAGGTAAGTTGTTGCTCTTTTTGTCATTTCTACTGTTTTGTTTCACTTGAATTATGCTTATGGTTGACGCTTGTTGTTGATAAAGTGTGGTGTGTGGATGTGTGCTTTCTAAGTGCTAATAGTGGATGTGTGTTCCAAAATGTGTTATAGAAGTAGTGGTTTTGGATGTGCTTCTTTTCACTTGAACTGCAATAATCACTTGTGCTTATGTTAGGTGTTTAGAAGGAAAAAAAAAAAAAACAAAAAACAAAAAAACAAAAAAACAAAAAAACAAAAAAACAAAAAAACTCAATTAAAAGTGCTATAGGAATGCATATTAAGTTGCATAGTAAGTGCTAATAGTGAATATTTAGACCCTGAAATAATGAGCTGTTTTAGAATGTGTTATAGAAAATACAGTAGTGGTTTTGGATGTGCTTCTTGTCACTTGAACTGCAGTAACCACTTGTGATTATGCTAAGTTTAGGAAGAAAAAAAAAGCTCAATTACACATGTTATAGGAAAACATGTTGGAGGAGTGTTTGGATGTGCTTCTTGATTAGTTGAGCGTTTAAGATGTTTAAGGAATCAATACAGAATGACAGTTGTTCTACAAGGCATTTTAAGACCCATTAATAGTAAGTTTTGTTGTAAACAGTATTAGATATTTATCCTTAAGTTATACAGTATTATAATTTGTGCTAATCATATTCAAGACACATTACAAACGTCATAGCTAAAGTTGTTACAAGTGTCATTAATCAATGTCATTATATGTGTACTGGACAACAAAATTATCATTGAATTACACCAAAACAAAAGCCAAAACCAAGTTTGTTCTTTACAACCACATATGATCCAAGAAATGACTGCACAAAAACCAAAACATATAGGGACAAAACACAAAAGCTGAAGCTCATTTGGCCAGCACATGCATGAAGGGATTGCTAGGATTATACAATAGGTAGGTAATAACTAATAGCCAATAGGAAACCATTTATTTTTACTTTTTCTTAATGCAGTTGTTAACCACCCTACATGTGGTTATGCTGTAAATTAATTATTGTACTTGTTAATATAATTCAGTAAAATGATGACATGTGCTAGAATTAGAGGTTGTTGTCTACACTACAACAAAATAGTTAAATTTTACACAATTTTCAGCTAAAAAATATACATTTTTAAATGTTTAAAATATTAAAGTTCATGCTTTCTTAGTGTGTGGACAAATGTCGCACGAATAATATCTCAAACATTTGCAAATTTGGACAAAATAGTTAAATGTTCACATGAAAAAGTGTCGACAAAAGAAATCTAAAGTACATATGTATAAGTGTGAGAATAATATAAATATATCTACACCCACAAGTGTGTAAAAATCATATTACTAAACAAATCTCTTAAAATACTCTCCACACCTACAAGCGTGTAAAAATCATATGGTCCACTATAAGTGTGTTAGTTTTTCACACGCCTATAACTGTGGATAAAATCATGTTTGTAATTGTGTTCATTTTTAGCACATCTTATAGTGTGTAAATGTATAAATAAAAGTACACGTGTCCATTAGACGTGTAAAAATAAGCATGTAGAATATGACTTTTTTTAGTGCTAAAGTTATATTGGTTGCTTCAGCTTTAATATCTTTATAAGTTCTTTTAAGGTTTATCTTACATTGAAACTAGAAGCAAAAGTTAGTTCTTCTTTCTTTTTGGCTTTCGGATAAAGCACACCAACTAGCATGTGAAATCCACATGTGTTGTATATAAAGTGAGTGAAGTGTTTTATATAAAGTCAAAAAGAGATCGGAAAATGGGGCGAAGGAACCGACATAACTTAAAACATTTTAGAGAGTGTCTGATTGAAATGTATATTAACGAGTGAATGAGATTAAGTTATATGTATGCGGGCTAATGAATCTCAACCAGCTAACTGCCTAGGTAGCAAAAACTTATTCCAACTTACTAGCAAATCAAATGTCAACTTAGTGTATGTAGCTATTACATAACTCCTTTAAATAAGTTTGCTTAAATCTCATTATTACATTGATTTTCGAAGATGTGTTAGTGGGTCTCATTTGGTAAAAAATGAGACTGTCACGAAGTTCAATCATAAACAAAAGATGAAAAGAAGTTGAACGCTATTAGGAGAACACTTGCTTAAACATACATGTGTATGCAGCCGTTATAACACTGCATAATTACTGATTCTTTAGTTTAATTCAGTTTGACTTATGATGCTTTCAAGTTTTAAATATGGTGTTGTGGGTATCAAATACATGTGACATTAGGAATTAATCAAGACCATTTCAATGTATGCAGCTAACTGCATAATCAACACTTCAGTCTTGTTCATTTTCGTCACTGAAAAGTTTTAAAATTGTGATAATGGATCTTTCTTAGTTAATTCAGGCCCACATGGCCACATATCGTACAAAAGAACAAATTTAGCATAAGCATTAGTTTGTAGTTGTTTTTAACGTTGGTTTTCATTTTGGTGTTTTTTAGGAGTAAACACACTTGCTTCATATATGGGACCAATTTTGATCACAAGCTTTGTGAATTACTTATCTGAAGATGTCAGTGATTCAAACTACCGAAAAGGGTTGATACTCTCGTGTATTTTCTTCTTGGCGAAAACAGTTGAATCTTTGTCTCAAAGACAATGGTATTTTGGTGCTCAACGAATAGGCATTCGTATACGTGCTGCACTCATTGTAATTATATACAAGAAATCTCTATCAACCAAATACGGTACCACAAGCAATGGCAAAATCATAAATTTGATCAATGTGGATGTCGAAAAGATAGGCGAGTTTTTCTGGCATATTCATGGGATCTGGTTGCTCCCGGTTCAAGTTCTCCTTGCTTTGATCATCTTGTACATGAATCTTGGTTTTGCTCCTTCAATGGCTGCACTTGTCTCGACTGTTTTAGTTATAATCAGCAACACCCCATTGGCGAATATGCAAAAAGACTTTCAAACGAAAGTTATGGAGTCAAAAGACTCGAGAATAAAAGCTACTTCAGAAATCTTGAAAAGTATGAGAGTCTTGAAGTTGCATTCGTGGGAGTCCAACTTCAAGAAAAAGCTAATCGATTTAAGAGAAAAAGAGCGGAATTGGCTCAAGAAGTATCTTTATACATGTTCAGCTATTGCTTTCCTCTTTTGGACGTCACCTACATTAGTTTCGGTTTCCACTTTTGGTGTTTGTATATTCTTGAAAACGCCATTAACCCCAGGTGTGGTTCTTTCAACTTTGGCTACATTTAGAATCTTGCAAGATCCTATTTATAATCTTCCAGAGCTTGTTTCCATGGTGGCTCAGACTAAGGTTTCACTTGATCGAATCAAAGATTTAATAACAGACCATGATGGCAGACAGTCTATAGAAGCACCGTCTTCAGAAGGGTCGAATGTGGCTATTGAAATTGAACCAGGAGAGTATGCCTGGGACACAAATGATTTGGATCAAGGACGGCCCACGATAAAGATTTCCACAAAGATGCAAATCCCAAAAGGTTACAAGGTGGCAATATGTGGGTCAGTTGGAAGTGGAAAATCAAGTTTGCTATGTAGCATTTTAGGTGAAATCCCGAGGGTTTCAGGTGGGAAGATCAGAGTGTTTGGATCAAAAGCGTTTGTGCCACAAAGTGCTTGGATTCAAACAGGGACGATAAGGGACAATATACTATTTGGTAGGCAAATGGACAAGGGGTTTTATGATGAAGTTGTTGATGGATGTGGTTTGGCTCGTGATTTTGAGACATTGGTTGCTGGTGATCTAAGTGTAGTGGGCGAGAGAGGGTTGAACCTAAGTGGAGGACAAAAACAACGTATTCAATTAGCGAGGGCGTTGTATAATGCTTCAGATGTTTATCTCCTTGATGACCCGTTTAGCGCTGTTGATGCTCATACTGGCGCCCATATGTTCGAGGTACAAACTATATTTTTCTTGAACATTTTCTTCTGTTTTTATCTCTGGATCATTCTGTAACCGTACTCTTTAACTTTAATGTGAAACCTAGCATCATACACAAAACTATCCGTTTTATACATAACCTGTCCGACCTGGCCATTTTGCCACAGTTCTTTATATACACGTTCTAACAGACAATGGAATGTTTCGACTAACTTTTTGTATTGACTTTGAATTGGCAGAAATGTTTAATTAATCTTCTGCATCAGAAGACTGTTGTTTATGTAACGCATCAGCTGGAATTTCTAAGTGCGTCAGACTTGATTCTGGTACGTTCTATCATGATTTTGCATCTTATGTTTATCTCTTAGAACAAGTATTTATTCAATCTTTGTCTTCTGATTGTAGGTAATCAAGGATGGTGGTATAGTTCAAACAGGTAAATACAGCGACCTTGTCGAGGATCCTACAAGTGAATTTGCAAGACAAATAGCTGCTCATTCCACGTCTTTGAACCAAGTGACACAACCCAACGAGACCAGAGCCCGAACCACATTTTCTCAAGCGGTGGAAAGAATACAAGAGCCCTCTACGTCCAAAGGCGGGTCATTAGAAACAATGCTTCAAGAAGAGTCACAATCTGGACGCGTGAAGTTCAGTGTTTACTCAACTTTCATCATGTCAGCATATAAAGGAGCTCTTGTACCGGTTATCTTAATTTGTCACACTCTATTTTTAGCATTGCAAATGGGGAGTAATTACTGGATGGCGTGGGCCACAGAGGACGAGGTTCAGGTTGATAGTAGAATGCTTGTTGGTGTTTTTGTGCTTTTGTCTGGTGGAAGCTCGGTTTTTATTTTAGTGCGGGCGGTTTTGTTGTCAACAATTGCTATCGAGACGGGTCAAAACCTTTTCCTACAAATGATAACTTCAGTTTTTCGTGCACCAGTTTCGTTCTTTGACACTACTCCTTCGAGTAGGATCCTCAATCGTGTTAGTAATCTATCCTTGACCTTCTTCTCTATTTTTTACATCTGAATTATTTATAGATTGTTTATGTTCTGTTTGGGTTATTTTCTAACTTATGTAGCTTAACATTATATTAAAGTTTAACCTTTTTATACATACACGTAACATTTTCATGAGAAAAGTTTCATTTTTGAAAATTGGTATTAAGTCTTTGTTTACACAAAAGAATCGTAAACACATCTTTTAGTTAGTCAAATGTTAAAAAACGTAAAAATAAGACCTTATTTTACAAAACAAAAAAAGAAAAAGAAAAAAAAACAACATTAAGTTTATGCTGATTTGCTTTTTATGCCTTCGTCTCTTACAGTCTTCAACAGATCAAAGTACTGTGGATGTCGATATCCCATACCGATTGGCAGGATTAGTTTTTGCGATAATCCAACTACTAAGCATCATTTTGCTAATGTCACACGTTGCCTGGCCTATCTTCGTGCTTTGCGTTATCATCATTGCTATATCATTATGGTATCAGGCTTACTACATTACAACCGCAAGGGAGCTAGCAAGAATGATCGGAATTCAGAAGTCTCCAATTCAACACCATTTTGCAGAAACGATCTCTGGGGCCTCAACAATCCGTTGCTTTAATCAAGAAGTCCGGTTCTTGACAAAATGTTTGACTGTTATTGATAACTACTCGCGAGTTACTTTTCACAATACTGCTACAATGGAATGGCTGTGTGTTAGGATCAACTTCTTATTCAACCTCGTCTTTTTCATCCTTTTGACCGTGTTGGTGCATCTTCCTCGGTCATCCATTAACCCTAGTAAGTTTTCTTAATTACCATCATTCACACTTTTGTTTAGACGTTACAAAGTGGTTGGGTTGGATAGTGTGTCAACATGTGTTCAAGTAACTTATGTGTCATGGCCAAATGGGTTGGATCCAAAAGTTTGGGTTGGATCCAGAAGTTTTGTTTATCTTTTCTTAACTTGTCAAGATTTAATGACTCTTTTAACCCGTTTGATGTGTTATCATAAATATATGGGATTTCTAGAATACGGTTGAGATCTTATTTGGCTGATGTAATCACAGGCTTGGCCGGGCTAGCAGTGACATATGGGTTAAGCTTAAACGTGCTACAAGCTTGGGTCATATGGAACCTATGCAACGTTGAAAACAAAATGATTTCAGTCGAACGAATTCTTCAGTTTTCAAATATTCCAAGTGAAGCTCCTGAAGTTATCGAAAACTGCAAGCCCGATCCTAACTGGCCGACACGAGGACAAATCGAGCTCATAGACTTACATGTTCAGTATCACCCTGCGCTTCCAACAGTTTTGAAAGGAATCACCTGTACTTTTCCAGGTCAGAAGAAAATCGGGGTTGTTGGAAGAACAGGCTGCGGAAAGTCAACCTTGATCCAGGCTCTATTTCGGGTGGTGGAGCCCACAAAAGGCCGAATATTGATTGATGGGCTCGATATTTCAAAGATTGGGTTACATGATTTGAGGTCTAAGTTGGGGATAATCCCACAAGATCCAACTTTGTTTCAAGGAACCATGAGAAGTAATCTTGACCCTTTGGAACAACATTCAGATCATGAAATTTGGGAGGTACTAAATAAGTGTAGGCTTGCTGAAATTGTAAGGCAGGATAAGAGGCTTCTTGATACACCAGGTACCGAGTGTTTTTTTACACGTTTTTATTTCAAAACTCATCTTTGTATTCTTTTAAAAATACTGGACAACTCTCAGCATGTTTTACCATTTTTTTCCGTTAAAGTTACTTTTTTCAAGGGTGGAACTTAAATGAGCCTGCTGATAAGCAAAGGTTTGACATTGACGGACATTAATGTTTTAAAGAAACTTGTGCAGTCGCTGAAGATGGTGAAAACTGGAGTGTTGGACAACGGCAACTAGTGTGCTTAGCTCGGGCATTGCTACAAAAACGCAGCATATTAGTACTAGACGAGGCCACTGCTTCTATTGATACAGAGACAGATAATATTATGCAGAAGACGATAAGAGAAGAAACAAGTAGATGCACAGTTATAACCATAGCTCATCGGATACCGACCATTGTTGATAGTGATCTAGTTCTTGTTCTTGACCAAGGTAACAAATTTGATCCATTTTAACATCATCATAACCAACAGGTAATACATATACATGAATGGCTAACGGGTCGATTCACGTTCAGTCTTATTTGTAACGGGTCAAATGGCTCAAAACATAAAAAGTTGCTTTTGAAACATAAAAACAACAAACTATTTTATCGTAAAAAGTGTTTGACCACCCAACCCGTGTGCCACTTCTTTTTGTTATCTTGACATTTTACATATTTTCTTACTTCTAATCGAATTATGGTAAAAATATAGGGGAAATTGCCGAGTATGATTCTCCGCAACGGTTGCAACATGATGGTTCGTCGGCATTCTCAAAGTTGGTGAACGAGTTCCTGAGGAGATCTTTGTAATGCATACATGGTCTACAAGGTTTAGATTTTTAGATTTGAGTGTACAGTAAAAATTACAATGTGCCAAATAGCTTAGACTTAGGTTAATTTAGGCAGGAGAACACAACATTTGTTAAATTGGTTGGGCTTAAAAACCGGAATTGTTGAGCCCAATTTGATTCAACATGTGTTAACAAATAGGCTTTGATACAACTATTAGGTTATAAGTAATCTTCTTACATAAGGTAAGTTTCCTGTCTAAGGATGGCTAATTTGATGTAGAAATTTGGAATGTGCTAAGTCTGCTAATTGGCCTATGGTTTTGCTTCTGACTAATGTTGCTTGGTTTAGAATGTGCTGAATATGTTGTATAGATTAGTATTGTTTTTTGGGTAAAGGGGAGTAATCCTGCACCCTGGTAAATAGATTAAACCAAAACGTTTGAGTACAAATGGAATGTGGCTGAAGTACCACATTAACCTCAAGCTAAAACAGCTTGATAGACAACTAACCTAGAGCTGATGACATGCCAAAAGCTCTTAACAACTCTAGAATCAATGAACCTAGAACAAGAATCAAAACAAAAAACAAGCTAACCAGCAGCTACCGTGAAAGATGAACTTCCACCTTTAGTAGAGGTAGTAAATAAATTCGCCGATTCATCAAACACGTTTTCAACACAATCATCATCACCATCTTCTTCGGTAGCCAAAGCAGCATAAGCATTTGACGTAGAAACTTCACCTTCCTTAAAGGAGGAACCTTTAGACTGCAACATAGAAGACGATGTAGGCACACTACTCCTAATAGTGGCTCCCTTTTTTGGTTCACTAGTAGTCTTTTTTGGCTCATACCTGAAAGTCTGTTTGATAGAAGTACCAACCTGACTCCCTTTACCAGACTGGGCTTTACCTTTCTTCTTCTTATGACTCACCTTTTGGAAACCATTGTTATCATGCATAGTAGGAGGAGTAACGACATTTGAAGTAGTAGCAACAGGAGGAGTAATCACTTTTTTAGTACAATGCTCATAGATATGCCCAAAGATCTTACATGATGTGCACCTAGGAGGCCTCCACTCATACTCAACTCGGATAGATTCTTTAGTAAACCCATCCCCTGTAAGAGAGGGGACACCAATAGTAATAACTTCTACGAGCTCATCCTCTGAACCAACCTCGATTAAGCACCGAGCAAAACTACTTCTACCCCAAGAATCCTTACACATAGAGCTTGTGTACGAATCCAACATAATAGGTTTGCCAATAAATGAAGCAATCAAGTTGATACCATCATCTTCAAAAACTTGAATAGGCACATCATGTAATTTAACCCATATCGGAATACGAGTCAGCTCTTCCTTACATAAACTAGTATCAATTGACCATTTCTTGAGAATGATCGGTGATTTACGTATCATCCAAGGTCCTTCTTCCAACACTGCTTCTAAACCAGCCTGAGTATCGAATTTAAAAAAGAAAAAACCTTTTGCATTCATCATGATCTTTTTCAAACCATACTTAGCCCAATTATTTCTAACATAGTATTCAACCACTGGAAACGCCATTCTATTACCAATAAAGTAGCCATATAGAGTGTATTCAAGACGAGCACTAACCTTTTCTACTACTCTACGTGGAATAGACACGTTAACTCCTTCACAAACAGGCTCAACAACCAAAGAACTATAAGTAGAGTGTGGACAAGTTTGTGTATTCGCATCCACATTATCATTAGGTGTAGTATCTTTGCCACTCACATCAGAGTTAGTTGCATTAGCCTTCATGTCAAGCGTATAAGCCTCAAATAAACCACACATAGCCTCAGAAACCTGTGAAAGAGTTTCACTATCCAAAGTAGGCCATATCGGATGTTTGCCCTCTTCAAGCTCTTTAATGAATAAATCAATATCCGATGCAGATTTAAACGAGACCCCAAACACCCCTTCAATAAAATCATGTTTACTTTTGATAGAATAAACCTGACTATTAGGACCAGTAGGGGACACCGAGTCCGTAGTAACCACATGATCATTAGCATCAACCAGAACATGAGAAGATGTCTTCTTATGTTTCCTCATAGTCACCTTCGACAAATCAACGATAGCACTCAAATCATCAATATTCACATTAGTATTACCAACTTTCTCCATAACGATTAAAAAAAATAAACAATAGAGCGAAACCCTAAACAACGATTAAAATAAAACCCTAAAAGATCCACGTCAATCTTTAATTCGTTTGCCTCAACAAAGTCGAGGCATGATTATAGAACAAGCAAATCCTAACCGACTTCCATGATTGATTCGCAACAGAAAATAAAGAAAGATCGATTATCAAAGACCTAAAGCACTAAACATCGATTATAACAAAAACCCTAAAAAAACGGAAACCCTAACTCAAGCAGGTCTGAATCCAAATAAAATGTTAACCGTCCAAAACACAATCGTTATAAGGAGTAGGACAAAATTAGAAGATTAGAGATCGGTTATTGATAAGGGTTTTGAGAAAAATCGCCCATAGTAAGCCAGAGAGAAAGTTTAAATAATGTTATTATTATAGATTAGTATTGTTAGTCTCATAACTTGACTTTCTTATAATCCAATTTTACCAAAAAAAAAAAAATGAATCTATGCATAAGCTATACATGTAATACTAATTACTCAACCCGTAATTTTATTTCTCTCGACCAATCTCATAATTTATTCATAAAAATACATTTTATTAAAAGCCTTTAACAAAAAAAAAAAAAAAAAAAAATGTCTTATTTTCTCTATGCTCGTCGTGGGAACCACAAGCCTATCAAAACCAAGCCACCCACGATGCACCTATAATGCTAGCTCGAGCTATGCCAACCATGAGCCTCTCTCACCCCGACCAAGCTTGGTTGCGGATTCTCATATAAGCTTATATTTAAGAATAGGTTAATTTAATGATCATCAATATGACAATATCACAATATATCAAGTTGCTTAGAGCTTCAAAAGAAGATACATAAAGTTATGCAAGATAACGAAACAAGCTAGTACTTTGGGCTTAACCCATCTCACGCCACGACTTGGTTATGCAAGATACTGAATGATTCAATAAAACTTATTATCGTTCGGTTAACTCAAAGATGTATCAAATATTCCACAAAATGTACACTCTCACCTTGGGTTCCTTTTGACACCAGCCATTTTTCACCTTACAAAGAATAGCTTGTAACGCCCACTATCTGAATCCTATTGGCTCTTGCGTCTGGGGCCCCTTTATACTAGTTTGCTGCTAGGAGTCCCTCTAGTCGAATCCATAATCCATAGAAGTCCCAATAGAAATTGACTGACATGGCTCTTCCATCGATGATCTACTGCTCCCTCTTAGTTGCAGATGCCCATGCTTTGATTCGAAAGCCCTAGCCAGTGATGAATCCCCATGAAGAGAGGACTATTGAATTCCTCCTCCCTTCAGTCCAGTTTGAACCCGTCCCAACAACGAACACCTTCCTACTGCAAGGCTTTGCTCTGCCCTTCCACTAGAATCCACTCCTGAATCCTATTAATAGATTGGAGATAGGGCTCAATTAATCAATTGAAATTGCTAAATTGAGAAGACAATTTGTAATTGAATTGTGAAATGATATGTTATTGCTATTGTGAATTGTTTACAGAAAGTAGAGAAAGTTTTTACATTCAAAAACTTATTATTACAACAAGGAAGTAGGAATTTATACAAATGTAAAATGGGCGGGAAAAGTGGTTTGAGTTGGTTTCAGCACGTGCAGGTCACGTGCTGTTTAAAATGGGTAATTTTTGGTAGTTTGACTTTTGTACATGTAACAATCCTTCTTCCTTGAGAAAATCCTTGACCTCAAGGATCTAAGACAAAGTCTGGAAATCTCTTTGTGAGGTCTGCTAGTGACTCCCAGGTTGCATCATCTTCTGTCCCATTGCTCCACTGAATTCAGCCAAACACTGTTGCTTTATTGCCTTGTTTTACCATCTTCTTTTCTAATAGTTTTATAGGAGTAGCAGCCAATAGCCCTTCTGGGTCACACTGTGGTAAATCTCCCATACTAGCAGAATCTGAGTAGCAGGCCTTCAATTGAGAAACATGGAAGACTGGATGTACTTGAGCATATGAAGGTAGCTGTAGTTTATAGGTAACCTGACATATCTTAGCAATTATCTGAAAAGGGCCAAAGAACTTAGGAGAAATTTTGTGTTGCCTTCCTCGTCTGAGACTAGTTTGCCTATATGGTTGAAGCTTCAAATACACCCATGAGCCAACTTCAAACACCCTTTCAGACCTTTTTCTATCAACTTGACTTTTCATTCTATCTTGAGCTTTCTTGTGGTTGAACTTGAGTAGCTTATTAATATTCTCTCTGGCTTGTAAAGTTCTATCCACACTTCAATTGGACTGTCTTTAGCCATATAAGGAATGTGTAATGGTGCTGTCTGACCATACACCACCTCAAAAGGGGTAGTGTTTGTAGAGGAGTGGAAATTGGTATTATACCAATATTCAGCTAATGGCAGCCACTTAACCTAATCCTTTGGATTTTCACCAGTCATGCACTTCAGATAACCTTCCAAACACTTGTTTACAATTTCAGCTTGACCATCAGTTTGTGGATGGTATGCTGATGAAAATTTCAACTGAACTTGCAACTTCTCATATAATGATTTCCAAAATAAGCTCATGAAAATTTTATCTATGTCACTGACAATGGTTTTCGGTAAACCATGTAATTCGTAAATGTTATCCAGAAACACTTGAGCAACTTGAGGTACAGTATAAGGGTGAGATATTGGTAAGAAATGGGCTTGTTTGGACAGTCTATCCAGAACTACCAATACTGCACTTTTACCTTGCAATACGGGCAAGGATTCAACAAAATCCATAGAGATATCCTGCCAAATTTGATCAGGAATTGGCAAAGGTTGGAGTAAACCTGGATATGCAGAGACCTTTGGCAAACATCACATTTTCTCACCTAATGTGTGACCATCTTCCTCAATCCCTTCAAATAGAAGTAAGTAGTAAGCCTTTTAGTAGTAGAAAACACTCCTGAGTGCCCTTCCACAGCTGAACCATGAAAGTGAGCAATTAATTTCTTTCTCAACTCTTCATTTTGGCATACCACCCATTTATCCTTCCTTTTGAGTTGATCATTATGCCATACATACTTACTATTGACCAAGGTACCCTGCTAAAGTTCTTGTACCACCGTTTGCAAAATAGGGTCAGTTGTCCAAGTATCAATAACTGCTTCCATTAGTTCATTTGTTGCACCACCAGTCAAAAGGTTAAATAACTCTGCATGTCTTTCAACTCTTGAGAGTGCATCAGCATCAACATTATCCTTCCCTTTTCTATACTCAATTTAATAATCAAATCCAAGAAGCTTGGGCAACCACTTAAATTGAAATGGAGTAGTAATCCTTTGATCTAGCACATATTTCAAATTGAAGTGATCAGTCTTGATTTTGAAATGCCTATCTAACAAATATCCTCTCCACTTTTGTAATTCCAACACCACTGCTAAAAGCTCTTTCTCATAGGTTGATAAAGACTGATGTTTGGGAGCTAAAGTTTTACTGAGAAAGGCTATTGGGTGACCCTTTTGTTGTAAAACAACTCCAATTCCAAATCCTGAAGCATCAGTTTCAATGACAAACTTGATTCGCTCCCGAACAGTCAAGTTTTCTCACACAAGCCGGCCACTTGTGAATGGCCGACCGTAAGAAACTTAAAATAGTCCGGAAACAAATGCAATGAAGATCAGGGGAGTATAGTGTTTCCCCGGGTCGTTATGTCCCAGCGAGCTATGCGATGAATCACCAAACGAATAGTGATCGAGAGATTTGAACGGAAAAGAGGGATTGTGATTATTATAACTACAGAAAAAGGAGATAAATTACAGGGGCTTAAATGCAAATTAAAGAGAATTAAAAAGATAAAAAATATTAAATAAACGCTATCACTATTTGCAAAATGATGTTTTTGATTTTTCTTTTATAAAATTTAATTAAAAACTACGTTACGTACAAATGAAAATGTGAAACTAAAGCAATATAAATCCTAAAAATATGAAAATAACATTTTTACAAACCTAATGATAAAAGAAAATTATTAGAAAAAGAAAATTATTTTTATAACTATTTATCTAATTATTATTAATTAAAAACTATTTTTAACTATTTAATAATAGCCTAAAATACAAGAAAATATGAAATAAAGCTAGAAAATTAAAATTTTGACTTGGAAAAATCTAAAATAACAAAAGAGAATTTTCAAAACTATTTTTGTATTTTTCTGATTATTTTTGTATTTTCTAGGAATTAAAAACTATTAAAAACTAATTAAATTGCTAAAAAATACAAATTTAACTAAGAAAAATCTGGAAAAATAATTTTTTGACTTTTTATATTTATCTTAACTTAAGAAAAATGAAAAATTATTTTTTTGAAACTTTTCTGAATTAATTGTATTAAATGCTAATTAAAAAGACTTAAAAACTGTTTTAAATCAAGAAAAATACCAAACAGACTTGGAAAAATCTGAAAAATTCAAGAAAAGTCTAAAATATTATTTAGAATCTAGGAAAAATAGAAAAATAGGGGCTTATGTGAAGGAATTTGAGGCTGCAGTTACAAGTGCTTATGAATAAGCACTTAGATTAAGCTAAAAGGACCAAATGAGTACCAATCCAACACAGAAGCTGTAATATGCTAAAAACACTTAAAAACAACTTATTGCAACTATTTAAGACCACTGAAATGCAATCCACACATATTTGGCTATTTGAGCTAAATGTGCAAAAACATATTTTGGGACCTACTTTATAGCTTAAGAATAAGCTGCATAATAAGTTGAGACTGAAAAACAAAAGTGGGAACCTAAACTAGACCTGGGTGACTGCTTATAAACCAAATATCAGACCTTGATGAGCTCAAATGAGCTTTGTGCAAGCCCTGCAAGACCCTTGTGCAGACTCAGTATCAACTGAGTCAGTGCACAGGGCAAATGAGCCCATGTTGACAAGCAATTTTGAGGCTTATAAAAAATTCACAAAATTCTATAAAAATGATAATAAGGAAATAGACCAAGAGAAGTTTTTAAACCCACAATTTCTCTGGATTTGGCCCAGAGATGAATCCAAGAAAAATCCTCCTAGTTTGGTTCAAAACTGGTTTATTGCAAATTTGACTTTTAGACAAAACTGAAAAGTTGACTCTAATGAACTTTGCAATTGATTTAAGGACTGAAATTGATGTATATTGATGAAATAAACTTAGTGCAAGCTATATCTATGAATTTTGAACACAAAATAAGTGATTGATTTTTCAAAATCCAAACAGTTAAGAAGTAAGACAGATCAAATATGAAGTTTGACTTGGAGTGGTCTAATGCACAATTTTAAGACAGATATGAGTTCAAATGAACTAAACAAGCATAGAACAACAAGTTACAACCTCTGAACAAACCTCTAAGGCAGATTAAGAAACAGATCCAAACACCACTGTTATGACTGATTTATAATCAAAACTGAGCTAACTGCTAAACTAACTACTGTTATGGATCAAACTAAGTTTAACTACTCTAATTACCATTAAATAAACAAACTTGAACTATTTAAAACCACAGATACAAATACAAAGACAAATTGCAAACTGAAATGAAAATGAAAATGGGACAGATACTCACAAGAGTCCAGCTTGTTTGCAGGCTAAAACCAAACCCAATCCTACACTAACCTGATCTATTTCAACCCAAATCAACCTCTGCATCAACCCATATCATCACCAAATCCAAACCAATCTCAGCAGTTGACTATTGTTGACCAGGGACCAAACTTGCTTAAAATTGAATTGTGAGCTTATAAAAAGCTATCAGTAGCTTATACAAGCTTGTTTAAATTGGAAAATGAGCTTCTAATGAATTGGATAAAAGAAATTGAAACTGAGTTTTTCAACAGTTAGCATGGAAATTTGAATTGAAATTAAAACTTTGATTTGATACTAGAAATTGGATTATATTGATAAGACAACTAAATTTGAGTACATTAAAACAGAAAATTACAACTTCAAACTTAAATTAAAACATTACTACTAAAAACGACATACAAAAAATATTTAAAACTAACTAACTCCTTTTTCTTCTCTCTTCCTTCATTTTTATACACCAACTTTGCTTCCTTTCTCTCTCTGAGCTAATCCCACATGCTTTAAGGACCATTGGATGGCTTCAAGTAATATTGGCCATAGGATCATATTTTGGCGGGAAATGGTTTATTTGCCAGTGGGTGTGTTTGAGTGCAAAGAGGGGGGGAGGCATTTAATGCCTTTTGGAGTGTGGTGGAGGTGGAGTGACAAGGGGGTGAAAGGTGAGCTGGGGGGATGGTTGTCTGGGTTGTGCAGAAGAAGCAGGTGGGAGAAAGCAGGATTTGGCGGGTAAGGGTGTGTTTGTTTAACCGTTTGACTGGATTGTATTATTAAAGAGAAAGGGTCAAAATGAAGGGGTCCAATTGGCTATGGCAGGGGTCACAAGTGTTTTGACAAGGGTCCAAGAGGTTTAAAGGTTTTAATAAACAAGGACTAGTTGTGTAATTTCTGAAAATCAAGGGACCAAGGCTGCCATTTATGCAAAGTTATTCCAAGGGACCAAAATTGACAAGCTCCAAAAGTAAAAGGACCAAACTTGACATTTTCCAATTTCCAAGGACCATTTTTGCCAATTTTTTAAACTTAAAGGACCAATTTTGTAATTTCTCAAAACTTTTGACATTTTTCACCAAAGGACTAATTTTGACAAGTTATGATTTTAAAAGGACCTTTGGTGATTTTTCTTTTGAAATTAAGTGCTCAGGGACTATTTCTGACAATTTTTGAAACTTGGGGGACTGAAACTGCCAATTATGCAAACTTAGCTCATTTTTCATCTGATTTTGAACATTTTGCATCTGAAACATATAAAATGCAATTTTGGAATATTTTCAGTATTTTGATGCATTTCTGAGCATTTTTAAACGTTTTGCAGTTCAGATTCGACCAAAAATGATGAGTATTTACACACTCATCAATCCCCCACACTAAACTATTGCTAGTCCCTAGCAATCTTTTAAGAAAAATTTAATGGTTTTGAATCTCTTTACCAAAAGCCATTACTTCTGGAGTAGCCAAATGTTTCAGTTCAAGTAAGAACCATGGTACACCGATAACCATGTGATTTTGAGCAAACCACCAGCTTCCAACGGATTTGATTTGTCTTTACCAGAAGCCGTTTGCTCTAGACTAACCAACTCTTAGATAAATTATCAATATTATCTTTGGTGAGCTGATTACCAATTATGGTTTTTCCACTGCCTTTACCACAAGCCATAAACTTGCGGGCTAGCCAACTCTACACTTTTTAGGATATGGTGAGTTGAATACCATACAATTTTGGGCAAATTGCAAGCCGTCAACGGATTTGAGATATCTTTACCAAGAGCCGTTTGCTCCTGGATTAGCCAATCCTTCTGTTTATTAGACAAGGCGGACTGATAACCAAATGAGTAAGTGCAAAACACTTACTCAAAAAAAAAATTTTGGCCAAAAATGGGGGAATTGGGTGGTATAATTATATGATAAAATTCGTGAGAATTCCCCCCCACACTTAGAAATGAATATTGCCCTCAATATTCAAAGTACCGGCGGTTATGCCAAAACAAAGAACGTAAAAGGGAAATACTACGGCCATTATTTTGAATGATTTTTTTTTTTTTTTTTTTTTTTTTTTTTTTTTTAAATAACTTATATATATAACATGTGGGGCAACTCCCCCACACTAGGGTGGTACACATGGGTGAAAACCCATGTTTAACTACTGTTTTTTATTACCGAGTCGCTAGCTTGACTCGACCCCGAATTAATTTGTTCATGGGGAAGTAAGTGGAAGAGACAATCTCCATCGGACTTTCATTCAAAATGTTTGGACAAACATTTGAAGCACGTGAAAGTTCCACACCGATGAGATATACACAGATCCGGCTCACAAATGATAAATGAAAATGCCGGGGTCAAAGATAGTGTCTTCATTCCCGAAGGAGTGAAGATGAAGAGAAATCACAAGATATTTGAGGAAAGGAAGAAAGATTTTGATAACAATCCGGATCCATTCTTCATCCTCAAATGTAGACATATCGGGAGGAAGGGTGAGGGTAGTATCATTAATAAGCAAACTCGTATGATAGAGTACACCTTCCTCCGAGCTAATATCATCCTCAAGATCAAAATAGAAATGATCATGTTCCGGAGGAGATATGTCATGAGAGAGTTCACCGGAGAACTCTCCATGAAGAGAATCATTCACATGAGGTGAAATTGTGAACTCTTGTTCCATCGTAGACTCATCACTATCCTCAATCTGAGTATCAAAGAGTGGATTCTCAGAAATTAAAGTGAATTCAGAGTCGAATTCAAATAGAGGATTAGTGAAAGTAGCTTTGAATGTTGCAGGAACAAAGTGATCAATATTCTCTATTGGACTGTTGGGATAAGAAGTGAATGAACGATCATGATCAAGGAGACTTTCAGTCTCTCTCAGATCGGCTTCGAAATCATTACTTTCCGATGAAAGTGGATTGATGTGAGTGAGTTCGTCGGTGAACTCCTCAAGAAGATGATCAGCATCAGATTGTGGAAGTGATGCCTCAACATACTCGATGTCTCTATATGATGCACAATCTTCGCTACAATTGGAGAAAGTCTCAAAATGATCTTTTGAACACTCAAGAGGGGAAGAAGAATCATACATATGATCAGAAGTTCCCTGTGACTCTCTCGGGATTGGGACAAGGTTCTCAACACTAGACTTTATGAATTCGTCCGATTCCTTTTCAGGAACAGTGTCAAGATGCTCGTCCCCCATGTTTAGAGAGTGAGTGGGAGCTTCAGGTGTGATAGCAGTTGTTTGAGATGGAATCTCAACTGCTGGGATATCAACTGACTGAGGGAGTTGAGAAATATTATCTTTAAAAGGATAAAAACTCTACTCGTCATCGTCATATAAAGCTGCCTTAAGAAATTGGGAACGTCTTAGAGCTGCATGCTCTAGGACTAATAATTCTTCCCTAGATTGGCGGGCCTCTCGTTCTTCGGCTAGCAATTCTCCCATGGTCTTTTCACCACTCACTTGATTCTTAAAGTTACTAATCATATCCTCAAGTGCTTTCATTGCGGTTTCAAAATTTTGGGAGATTTCTTGAGACAACGGCTCAGGTGGAGTTTGAACCGTATGGTGCTGTGGAGGTTGGAAATTGTCAAACCTGTGAGAGTCATGATTGTTACAAGGAAATGGATTCCCTATTTGACAATCAGAGCTGAAGTGGGGACCTCCACAGTACTCACAACAGTAAAACTGTTGAGTCTGGACTGGTGAATTATATGGATATTGGTCATAACCAAAGTTCTGAGCATCACAGGAAAACTGTTCATAGACAAACGTGTTTCCGGATTGACACTCAAATCCTTGGTGAGGACCTCCACAAAATTCACAGTAGTTATGTTGATTATATGAAGATAAGTCGGGCTGTGGTGTGTGATTGGAAAAGTTTGAGGGGTCGTTAAATGAGTTTGGATTAGGATCATAATCAAATGAATTCCTTGAACCACAAAACAAACAACTCCCGTTATGAATATCATTACCACATTGTACACACATACACCAACGACAGGGTGAACCGAAAAGAGGCTCACCACAACCGACACAAGGAATAAACGATTTCATTTGAGAGTTATGAAAAGGAATCAGTTTATTCAAAGAATCAACAAAACCAACATGGTGATCCGAATGACTATCAAGTCTCGAAGAACATTTTGAAAAATCCGGAGGTGGGACAAGTGGTGTGCTCTGAGAGCTAGCAATTTCCACCACTTCCGTTATGGTCTCGGGTTCTGGTTCTTGAGAAACGTGAAGATTAGGCAAGTCATTCTTGCTATTCACCGGTCTAAATTCTGCATGTTTGCTTTTAACCGTAAATCGTGAAAGTTTAGGATCAATTTTAGACGGCTTAGGAGCAATTGAGGGTTTAGATCTTTGGATAACCGTAGGTTGGACGTATTTAGCACTTCCATTATTAGAGGGAAGTATCTGGTCCTTTGTCACCCCGGTTTCTCGTTCCATTTCCCTACGCAGAATTAATGGATCATCACGAACAACACGAATTCTTGACAATTGAGATAAAGTCTGAAGTTTCTCAACTTCGTCACAGAATTCGTCGTAGTCGAGAGATTCCATGAGAATAGAAGAAGTTAGAATCAAATGGATAGAGGGTAAAGAGATAAAGAATCAAAAAAGGTAAGAGGGTTAAGATGAATATTTTTGGTATTTTTGAAAAACATGATGTGAAAACAAAGAATGAAAATCTTTTTGGATTTTTTGATTTTATAAGAAAATATAAATACATACAGATGGTATGAACAAGGAGTGAATATTCAAATCACTAATCTGCTAGACGGAAGATAATCAGCACAGCTCCCTGGCAGCGGCGCCAAAAATTTGATTCGCTCCCGAACAGTCAAGTTTTCTCACACAAGCCGGCCACTTGTGAATGGCCGACCGTAAGAAACTTAAAACAGTCCGGAAACAAATGCAATGAAGATCAGGGGAGTATAGTGTTTCCCCGGGTCGTTATGTCCCAGCGAGCTATGCGATGAATCACCAAACGAATAGTGATCGAGAGATTTGAACGGAAAAGAGGGATTGTGATTATTATAGCTACAGAAAAAGGAGATAAATTACAGGGGCTTAAATGCAAATTAAAGAGAATTAAAAAGATAAAAAATATTAAATAAACGCTATCACTATTTGCAAAATGATGTTTTTGATTTTTCTTTTATAAAATTTAATTAAAAACTACGTTACGTACAAATGAAAATGTGAAACTAAAGCAATATAAATCCTAAAAATATGAAAATGAAATTTTTACAAACCTAATGATAAAAGAAAATTATTAGAAAAAGAAAATTATTTTTATAACTATTTATCTAATTATTATTAATTAAAAACTATTTTTAACTATTTAATAATAGCCTAAAATACAAGAAAATATGAAATAAAGCTAGAAAAATAAAATTTTGACTTGGAAAAATCTAAAATAACAAAATAGAATTTTCAAAACTATTTTTGTATTTTTCTGATTATTTTTGTATTTTCTAGGAATTAAAAACTATTAAAAATTAATTAAATTGCTTAAAAATACAAATTTAACTAAGAAAAATCTGGAAAAATAATTTTTTGACTTTTTATATTTATCTTAACTTAAGAAAAATGAAAAATTATTTTTTTAAAACTTTTCTGAATTAATTGTATTAAATGCTAATTAAAAAGACTTAAAAACTGTTTTAAATCAAGAAAAATACCAAACAGACTTGGAAAAATCTGAAAAATTCAAGAAACGTCTAAAATATTATTTAGAATCTAGGAAAAATAGAAAAACAGGGGCTTATGTGAAGGAATTTGAGGCTGCAGTTACAAGTGCTTATGAATAAGCACTTAGATTAAGCTAAAATGACCAAATGAGTACCAATCCAACACAGAAGCTGTAATATGGTAAAAACACTTAAAAACAACTTATTGCAACTATCTAAGACCACTGAAATGCAATCCACACAGATTTGGCTATTTGAGCTAAATGTGCAAAAACAGATTTTGGGACCTACTTTATAGCTTAAGAATAAGCTGCATAATAAGTTGAGACTGAAAAACAAAAGTGGGAACCTAAACTAGACCTGGGTGACTGCTTATAAACCAAATATCAGACCTTGATGAGCTCAAATGAGCTTTGTGCAAGCCCTGCAAAACCCCTGTGCAGACTCAGTATCAACTGAGTCAGTGCACAGGGCAAATGAGCCCATGTTGACAAGCAATTTTGAGGCTTATAAAAAATTCACAAAATTATATAAAAATGATAATAAGGAAATAGACCAAGAGATGTTTTTAAACCCACAATTTCTCTGGATTTGGCCCAGAGATGAATCCAAGAAAAATCCTCCTAGTTTGGTTCAAAACTGGTTTATTGCAAATTTAACTTTTAGACAAAACTGAAAAGTTGACTCTAATGAACTTTGCAATTGATTTAAGGACTGAAATTGATGTATATTGATGAAATAAACTTAGTGCAAGCTATATCTATGAATTTTGAACACAAAATAAGTGATTGATTTTTCAAAATCCAAACAGTTAAGAAGTAAGACAGATCAAATATGAAGTTTGACTTGGAGTGGTCTAATGCACAATTTTAAGACAGATATGAGTTCAAATGAACTAAACAAGCATAGAACAACAAGTTACAACCTCTGAACAAACCTCTAAGACAGATTAAGAAACTGATCCAAACACCACTGTTATGACTGATTTATAATCAAAACTGAGCTAACTGCTAAACTAACTACTGTTATGGATCAAACTAAGTTTAACTACTCTAATTACCATTAAATAAACAAACTTGAACTATTTAAAACCACATATACAAATACAAAGACAAATTGCAAACTGAAATGAAAATGAAAATGGGACAGATACTCACAAGAGTCAAGCTTGTTTGCAGGCTAAAACCAAACCCAATCCTACACTAACCTGATCTATTTCAACCCAAATCAACCTCTGCATCAACCCATATCATCACCAAATCCAAACCAATCTCAGCAGTTGACTATTGTTGACCAGGGACCAAACTTGCTTAAAATTGAATTGTGAGCTTATAAAAAGCTATCAGTAGCTTATACAAGCTTGTTTAAATAAAATGAGCTTCTAACGAATTGGATAAAAGAACTTGAAACCGAGTTTTTCAACAGTTAGCATGGAAACTTGAATTGAAATTAAAACTTTGATTTGATACTAGAAATTGGATTATATTGATAAGACAACTAAATTTGAGTACATTAAAACAGAAAATTACAACTTCAAACTTAAATTAAAACATTACTACTAAAAACGACATACAAAAAATATTTAAAACTAACTAACTCCTTTTTCTTCTCTCTTCCTTCATTTTTATACACCAACTTTGCTTCCTTTCTCTCTCTGAGCTAATCCCACATGCTTTAAGGACCATTGGATGGCTTCAAGTAATATTGGCCATAGGATCATATTTTGGCGGGAAATGGTTTATTTGCCAGTGGGTGTGTTTGAGTGCAAAGAGGGGGGAGGCATTTAATGCCTTTTGGAGTGTGGTGGAGGTGGAGTGACAAGGGGGTGAAAGGTGAGCTGGGGGGATGGTTGTCTGGGTTGTGCAGAAGAAGCAGGTGGGAGAAAGCAGGATTTGGCGGGTAAGGGTGTGTTTGTTTGACCGTTTGACTGGATTGTATTATTAAAGAGAAAGGGTCAAAATGAAGGGGTCCAATTGGCTATGGCAGGGGTCACAAGTGTTTTGACAAGGGTCCAAGAGGTTTTAAGGTTTTAATAAACAAGGACTAGTTGTGTAATTTCTGAAAATCAAGGGACCAAGGCTGCCATTTATGCAAAGTTATTCCAAGGGACCAAAATTGACAAGCTCCAAAAGTAAAAGGACCAAACTTGACATTTTCCAATTTCCAAGGACCATTTTTGCCAATTTTTTAAACTTGAAGGACCAATTTTGTAATTTCTCAAAACTTTTGACATTTTTCACCAAAGGACTAATTTTGACAAGTTATGATTTTAAAAGGACCTTTGGTGATTTTTCTTTTGAAATTAAGTGCTCAGGGACTATTTCTGACAATTTTTGAAACTTGGGGGACTGAAACTGCCAATTATGCAAACTTAGCTCATTTTTCATCTGATTTTGAACATTTTGCATCTGAAACATATAAAATGCAATTTTGGAATATTTTCAGTATTTTGATGCATTTCTGAGCATTTTTAAACGTTTTGCAGTTCAGATTCGACAAAAAATGATGAGTATTTACACACTCATCAAAACTCTTCATCAAAGTTGGGTAGTGCTAGCACAGGGGAATTAATCATGGCTTTTTGTAGCTCCTCAAAGGCTGTTTGGGCTTGTGATGACCAATGAAATGCATTCTTTTTTAGTAATGCAGTCAATGGTTGGCTGATAGTTGCATAACATTTGATGAATCTCCTATAATATCTTGTTAACCCAAGAAACCCCCTTAATTGTTTGATATTTATAGGAGTATGCCATTGTTGCATTGCCTGAATCTTGCTAGGATCAGTAGCCACACCTTGACCAGATATGGCATGCCCTAAATACTCCACCTTATCAGTCCCAAACACGCACTTACTCTTCTTGGCATACAAGGAATTTGCTCTTATGACTTGCAACACCAACTTCAAATGTTGCATATGTTCTGAGATTGAAGGGCTATATACCAATATGTCATCAAAAAATACTAAAACAAATTTCCTTAGGTTTGAAGACTGAATTCATCAATGCCTGAAATGTTGATGGTGCATTTGTGAGTCCAAAGGGCATAACTTCAAACTCATAATGACCATCATGGGATCTAAAAGCTGTCTTGTACACATCTGCCTCATGCATCCTTATCTGATGGTATCCAGACCTCAGATCTAGTTTAGAAAACACTTGAGCACTCTGCGACTCATCAATAAGCTCTTCTATAATAGGAATTGGAAACTTATCTTTTACTGTGAGCTTGTTTAGTTGTCTATAGTCTATACACATTCTCCATGAGCCTTCCTTTTTCTTAACCATGACCATAGGAGAAAAGAATGGACTGTTACTAGACCTTATGACCCTTGATTCTAGTAACTCTTTGCTCATTTCTTCAATCACGTCCTCCTGAGCTGGAGGATATCTATAGGGTTTGATGTTGACAGTTGCTTCATTATCAGTCAATGGTATTTTGTGATCAAAGCTTCTTTGTGGTGGTAATGTTGGTGGCATTTCAAACATATCCTCAAACTCATTTATCACAGACTGCAACTATGCATTTTCCAACTCCTTTTGATCATTCTTACACTGCATTAGCATAAAAGAAACAGAGGGTCTAACAGACATTGTAGCTAAGTAAGGACTGTCTTGTTGAGCAACAAATTTGGACATCCGTTTACCACTCATCCAGGCTAACTCAGACTGATTTGTTCCTCTTAACATGACCCTCTTTCCATCACACATAAACTTCATTTTAAGTCTTTAAAATTCCAACTAATGGTGCCCAAAGTGGACAACCACTGTACTCCCAAGACTAATTCACAGCCTCCTAAAGGTAGTAACATTACATCAGCAGTGAGATAACGTCTATTGGTCCTGTTCTTGATTACTCAACCCAATTGCTTATGATCATCTTGTTCAACACTAGAGGATTTAAGCAGCCAATGCGCTAGTCTTGTGACCGTACAATTGGTTGACACTAATCAGATGTAATTTCTTGTCAGAAATTAGGGTGGCTAATTTCTTGCCGAAAATATGTGCTTCTTTTCGAAATTACGCCAGAGAAGATGACCGGAAAATCAAGAATGTCAGTATAACACTCTTGAAGATAATATGATGCCAGAAAAGGGTTGTTCATACCAATTGTAACACCCACTATCTGGATTATATGGCTCAACCAATCAATTGAAATTGCTAAATTGAGAAGACAATTTCTAATTGAATAGTGAAATGATTTGTTATTGCTACTGTGAATTGTTTACAGAAAGTAGAGAAAGTGTTTACATCCAAAGACTTATTATTACAACAAAGAAGTGGGAATTTATACAAATGTAAAATGCGCTGGAAAAGTGGTTTGAGTTGGTTTCAGCACGTGCAGGTCACATGTTGTCTAAAATGGGTAATTTTGGGTAGTTTGACTTTTGTACATGTAACATATCTTCGAAAACTCTCCTGGCCTAGTGGGGCACCAATTGGAGTGAGCACGAGCCAAGACTCGAACCCCTGAGCTCTTATTCCACAAAGTCTCTCTAGTGTGCCCATAGGTTTTGCGGAGGTAGGTACCTATCTGAAGCAAATGGGGGTAAGGATGGGACTCGAACCTGGGTCTATTGACTCAAGCATGAGTGCTGCAACCATTGGACTAATGCTCTAGTGGTGATGTATCAAAATCTTGTTTTGTATAAGAATTACTTAACTCGATCTTTGGAACAAATGTACGATGAGTTTGGCACACAATTATAAAAGCTTAGACTTATAGGGGTGTAAACGAGTCAAGCTGCTTGTGAGCTACTTGGGACCAGATCGTTGAAATATCGAAACGAATCGAGCCTTAACGAGCTCGAGCTTAACTTAAAAAAAATGTGATAAATGAACACGCACAAGCTTGAAAAATATGTGAATTTAATTTGATTTGTTTTTATGATATTTTACATTTACTAACCTTCAACTTCAACAAATTTGCCAAACACCTCAATAAAAATGTAAACTTAAGCTTCTAACTCTTAATATAAGCTCAAGCTTCAGCTCCAACTACTTTCGCCAAACATACCTCGTACATAGTAACAAAAAGGTTGTAACAAACACTCCTTTTAGATTTAGTCAAGGTTGCAAAAATCGCAAATCGGTAGTGGGTCGGTCAACCCTCTTGTAGTTTGTAATCGGTATAGGCGAGATTAATTAGTGATTAATCAGATTAGCATTTTTAGGAAGGTTTTGGTATATCCAACGAGTATCGGGTATTTCTGGTGAGTTTTAAGTATTTACGGCAAGATTTGCGATACCAATACCTTGTAATAGATATAAAAAAAGACTATAAGTGACTAAAACAAGTTTTTGTCGTGTTTATGGTATTTTAAGCAAGATTTGCAAGTTTTCATTAAATTTGACAACCGTTGACCACCATTGACCACTGTTAGCCACAGTTGACCGATTTACACAAATCAGAATAGTTGATGGTTGATTAGCTCCAAAGGAGCGATTAATCAACATTGTAGACTTTTTTTTCAAGATTTAGTTGATCAAGTGTAATTATATGTTGTACAACGTCTATTTGGTCTGGACCTGGTAGTTTTAAACTTTTAATAGTGGATTAAACATAATGGGCTCGGTCCTCTCTCTTTCGGAAAAAAGCGTGTTTTACTAAAACAGAAAGGTTTTCTTAGGTCCCGTTTGGTTTGTAAATAGGTATGAAATCGGAAATTGGAATTGGTATAGATTTGAAAGATAGTGGGATAAATGATAAATATAATTAAATATAGTATATTGTTTTTTATTCATTTATCATTAATGTTTAAATTATTAATTTAATAAAAAGGAAGAAAAAGACAAGTAAAAAAGACAATTAGGTTTCAATTTTAGAGATATGAAATATATACCTCGTGTTTAAACTATTTACCAAACAACTTATACATATTTCACTCCGATTCTCCGATAACAAATACCCCCAACCAAACGGGCCCTTAATGTACATAATTTGCATTTTCAACTCATGTTGAAATCGTATATGTCCACTTCTATGTTTTAACGGAACCATTCATAATGGCTTAGTGGTAAGTCACAGAACTTTTTCATAATAGGCTTAGTATTCAAACCTAGCCCTGGATGTGGCTTAGAAAATGGTTGTAACCCTTTACGGGATACATCGGCTAGATTGTGTATATATGAGTCAAATGACTCCCCTCTTCAAGTAACCTGGACAGGAATGTCCATTTATCCATGTATATAGTATACTAAGTTATGAAATGCATGATAAGGATCACACTAACGGTGAGCTCGAGGTTGTTCGTGGAAGCATCATCCTACGGTGAGACTAACGGTGCATTTTCTTAGCAGGTTCAAGCTTTTGAATCTCACAAGCCCAAGATTGGAAGATGAACCCTCGTCGAAGTCGAAATTAGCGAACTAGTTATACTCTCTAAATTCTGGTTCATCAATTCACATCCTTAATTGTGTCTTTTAATATAAAACCACTCGTTCATTTTTATCTTTTTCCCATTTTTAGTCATGGTACACTATTTTTAACATTTGAGTTGGTTAAAGAACAAAATTATAAGATTATTGTTGTTAATTATAAGATTATTGTTGTTATGATATAACTTTGGGATAATACTTTTAAAAAACATCATACTTGTTCAAAATACTCGTCTAAATAGCGGAAAAAAATATTAATGTGAGCACTAATGTTGACACTTTTGTCTTTATATGAGTAGTATGACCATTTTATCCTTTCAAATTACATAAATGATCCATGTGAGTTTGCGAAAATTGCATCCGCCGACTCTAGGGTAAATTACATAAATGTTCCTTGTCGTTTGAAGAAAATTGCATCCTTCGTCCCTAATTTTTTCCGATTTTTTTTTTCAAAATTTTAATTTCATTCATTTTTTTTCCAAATTTTTTTTCGAAATTCTTTTTAATTTTTTTTTTGGAAATTTTTTGTCGAAAAACCTTTTTTTCTGAAATATATTTTTAGAAAACTTTTTTTCGTGACAAAAAAACTTTTTCCGACAAAAACTTTCACTTGTGAGACAATAAAAAGTTTCTGAAAAAATTTCGCAAGTCATGTAAAATAAAGTTTCCAAAAAAAAATTCACATGCGCAGAAAAAAAAATTCTAAAAAAAAGAATTCCAAAAAATATTTGGGAATATGGATGCAATTTTTGCTAAACAACAAGGACTATTTATGTAATTTACCATAGGGACGGTGGATGTAACTTTCAAAAATCAAAAAGGTAAAATGGTCATCATAGATTTTTACTACTCGCATAAAGTCAAAAGTGTCAACATTAATACTCATAAGCGTAACTTTTTTTTTCCCGCTACTTAGAAGAGTATTTTTTGACATATATGATGCCTTTTAAAGGCATTACTCTATAACTTTGTACCATACTTTGCACGCTGATTAAATAACAAAGCTAGCGAGTGCGTTCTTGAGGATATCATTGTAACGGGAGGATGGCTCACAAGGTTATGGTTCTAAGAGTCAAGTGTACGGTAAAGATAACAAGGGTAAGTGTTAAGGGCACGTTTGGTAGAGAGAATTTCATAGATTAGAAATAAGGCAGAGAATTGAAATTCAGAGAATTGAAATTGTTAGAGAAAACCTTGAAAATTCCAGTGTTTGGTAACCTCAAATAATTGATGTAGAGAAATCTGTTTAACAACAAAATTACAGATAGATGGAGATCGACGTAATTACGGTAAAAGCCATTCGGTATCTTCACTACCTTACACAAAGAACAAGAATGAATAGGGATATACTTTGCAATCTCAAATTACAAATAAAACAATTTGTAGTCTCTGAATATTTTGGACTAAAAAGATTAAATACAAAAAATCATAATCAAGATTATACCTTAAACATTCTGAGCAACTTGAAGTTTAAATAACTACCATACTACTTCAATTCCATGAAAATCAAATTAAAAGAACAGTGTAAGTGTCACTTTCAGTCACATGGAAAATTGAAATATTCGGTGGAAGATTGGTCGCGATGTGTCGTAAGAATCAAAATAACGGATTCGTGGTGGAGGATTTGGATAAACATCTGTGACAAACAAACAAAATAAGCAGATGGTCGGCGACGATGACGATAAAATTGCCTGAGAATGAGTGATATTTGGGGTTGGGGGTTTTTGACTTTTTCTCATATGTAGAAAATGTGAGAGGCACGTGACTAGAATTAATTAATACCCCTTGTTTTTAGCTTGAAACATTTTTTAAATAAAAGGAGCACACGGAGATTTCCCATTTCCATTACAATTGGGATGGTAATCAATTTTCAAAGGAAGCAATTCTCGAGAATTTCTATATCTCCGCCCCTACAATTTCTCTGCCTACCAAACATGGGAATATGAGTCAAATCCATTTCTTTGCCTCCAATTCTCCATACCAAACACACCCTAAGAGTCACATATCATTTCAGAATGTTACAAGGTTACGTTAGTACATATAGTATGATACATACATTCACACACTTCATATAATTTTTGGAACACAATTAAAGAACAGGATTTTGAGTATATAATCTGATACGCCAGACTTGTTAACCGCAGGACGGGCTAAGCGGGTTTCTGTGGCGCCCAAGTGGCACAAGGACTTCGTCATGGGATAGGATAACTATCACCATGTTTTATCTTTATCTTTATGTTATTAGGATATGTTTGAGTCGTTTGAGTCATGTTAGGATTTATTTTACTGTCATTATAGGATATGTGTTTGTGTTTGTGTGGGATTATCCCCTGGTCATGTTTTATAGTCATTATCTCCTGGTGTCTATTTAAGCAATTACGGTTAATGAAAGTTTCAAGTTTTAGTCAAACAAATATCTGTTCTTCTTCTTTATTTTCTTAAGGAGCTTGCACCACGCTAAAAGGGGTGCTATTGATCGATACTTCCTAACCGGGTCGTATCAATTGGTGCTTTCATTGCTATCATGAGCATCGACGAAAACACTATTCGGTTGTTGCTCAAAGAGCAAGCCGACACGGTTCAACAGATTGCACAACAACAAGCTGCGGGTTTTCAGGAGCAGCTTAATGCCTTGCGTGCTGACTTGCAGGCCACACGAGGGTTACTTCCGAATCGTCCTGGTGGTGGTGGGGATCAAGGGTTATTGCCACGATCGATGCGTTTGGATGTTCCCAAATTTACCGGGGATGATCCTGATCGATGAATTTTCGCTATTACAGAATATTTTTCTTTACTTAACACACCCGCGGATCAACGTTTACGGATTGTGGGTTTTAACCTCGAAGGCGCAGCGGCGGAATGGTTTCATTGGATGTTAAAGAATGGTTTGATCACCGATTGGGATCGATTTGTGGAGAGTGTCAAGAGCATATTTGGACCTTCAAAGTACGACGACCCATAAGGTGCTTTGTCGAAGCTTCTCCAACTAGGCACAGTTGAGGAATATCAACGTGAATTTGAGAAATTAATGAATCGGGTTACTGATATACCGGAAAATTTGCTCATCTCTTTTTACATCTCCGGGCTTAAGCTTCATCTGCAGCGCGAGTTGTTAGTATCCAAGCCAACAACGTTAGGTGACGCGTTTTCGTTAGCGCGTATTACAGAGGCCCGCTTGGATGACCAGGTATCGTCCGTTTCTGTTACAGCAACCAAAGCTGTTATGAGTAGTGGGGGACAGCGACACTCGAACCCTCGTTTTGGGATTTCTTCAACCTCGTTGGTGCTGCTAAGCAGGCATTGTTACCAACACCATCTCAAACCCAGACCACCGTTAATACAACTTCCAAACCACTTGATATTAAATGGATCTCTCCAGCGGAACGTCAAGAATGCCTTAACAAAGAATTATGTTTTAATTGTGATAATAAGTGGGTACGTGGTCATAAGTGTCCGGGGAAATTTTTGTTACTAATGGCTGAAGACGGCGATGTTGCGGAGCAAGATATGGAAGCTGATGCAGTGGACGCCGTGGAAAGCGGTGATATATCCATCCTTAACTCCTTGATCGGGCACGGAAGCCCTCACTCTCTTCAACTATGGGGAACGATAGGATCAGGTGATGTGCATGTTCTTATTGATAACAGAAGTACTCATAATTTTGTTCAACCCGAGATAGTGGAAAGAATGTGTTTACCTGTACAAACGACCAAGGCTTTCAAGGTTTATATTGGGAGTGGGAGTCTTTGTTGTGTGAAAAAATGTGTCCACAGGTAACACTTAGCATGCAGGGGTTAACTATAGAGGTTGATCTTTATGTCTTACCAATGAAGGGTCCCGATGTAGTGTTAGGAATCCAATGGTTACAGAAGCTCGGGAAGGTAACTCACGACTATGCTCGACAGACTATGGAATTCACCCTGGTCAATACTAAGTATTCCTTGCAAGGAGATGAGTCCTTGAGGATGAAGAAAATTAGCCTACATCGTATGCAAGCCTTGTTAGAAACTGAGGATGTCTATGGTGTATACGAGTTTCACAACCTCTCCATGGAGGCCGAGGGAGTCGCGAATGCACCAGAGGACGTGGAGCAGGTTCATCCTGAGCTAGAGCCGCTCTTGACGCGCTTTGATTCGCTATTTCAGGTACCTACTACCTTGCCACCCCATCGTATGATTGACCATCGAATTCATTTGCTTCCTAATACCAAACCAGTTAATGTTCCACCGTATCGCTACCCTCACTATCAAAAAGGGGAAATGGAAAAACTGGTCAATGAGATGTTAGGCCAAGGAATTATTCGGTTTAGTCAGAGTCCTTTCTCATCCCCTGTGTTACTTGTTAAAAAGAAAGATGGTAGTTCCCCATTTTGTGTAGACTATCGGGCTTTGAATGCGGTCACGATTAAGGATAAATTTCCCATTCCAACCGCCGATGAAATGTTCGACGAACTTGGTGGGGCGGTTATCTTTACTTAACTTGATCTACGAGCCGGGTACCATCAGATTCAGGTTCACGACCGTGACATTTATAAAACCGAGTTTAGAACACATGATGGGCACTATGAATTTTTGGTTATGCCATTCGGTCTCACCAACGCACCTTCTACCATTCAAGCCACCATGAACAGGTTGTTTTCGCCTTATTTACGCAAATTCGTAATTGTTTTCTTTGATGACATTCTCGTTTATAGTAGCACACTTACGGCTCATTTGGAACATTTGGAGTGTGTTTTGAATTGTTTACAGAAGCACCAGTTTTTTGTGAAAAGATCTAAGTGTGTATTCGGGGCATCAACTTTGGAATATCTTGGACATATCATCTCAAAGCATGGTGTGGAGATAGACCCTAAAAAAATATCTGCAGTCCGTGAATGGCCCGTACCTCAGTCGCAGCGTCAGGTGCGTGGGTTTCTTAGGTTAGCCGTGTATTATAGGCGGTTTATTAAGGGATATGCGACATTGGCTTATCCCTTAACTGACTTATTGCGAAAAGATGGTTTTAAATGGGAAGCCCGAGAGTCCGAGGCCTTCGAAGTTCTCAAGCAACAACTAACGACTGCTCCCGTATTGTGCCTGCCCGATTTTGATAAACGATTCACTGTTGAAACGGATGCGTCACAAGGGGGAATATGTGCTGTTCTTTTGCAAAATAACCAACCTATCTGTTACTTTAGTCGGAAGTTAGGACCTCGAATGCGTTTAGCGGCTACATATCAGAAGGAATTGTTCGCCATCGTTGAAGCGGTTTTCAAATGGCGACAGTATTTGTTGGGACGACCATTCATTATCCGAACGGATCACAAAAGTATTAAGGAGTTGATGCAACAAGTGATTCAAACACCGATTCAACAAAAGTATGTACGTAAGCTAATGGGATTCGATTTCACCATCGAATACAAACCGGGAGTGTTAAACCAAGTGGCTGATGCTTTTTCACGTGTGAACGAGGATGAGGAACCATTAACTGCATCGTTCATGGCTCTAAGTCAGCCTTTGGTTTCGTTTATGGAAGAATTAAGGAAGGAAAATAAGACTTTGGAAGAGTTGATCGACTTGCATCAGCAACTGGATCATGGGGACGTCGCGGTTGGTTTTAGACGAGAGGGTGGAATGATCATTTTTCAAGATCGTTATTTTATTGGGGCGGAGTCAAAGCTTAAATCACTGTTGTTACATGAATTTCATAATACTCCTATTTCAGGACATGGGGGCGTCAAGAAGATGCTAGTGGGCTTATCGGCTTTGTTCTACTGGAAAGGAATGCGCAAGTCGGTGGAAGAATTTATTAAAAGTTGCCTCGTGTGTCAGCAGACAAAGTATTCAACTCAGGCTATTGGTGGATATTTGCAGCCTTTGCCTACACCAACGGCCGTGTGGGAAGACGTTTCTATGGATTTCATAACAGGAATGCTATTATCAAAGGGGTTTTTGGTCGTTCTTGTGGTGGTGGATCGATTTACAAAGTATGCTCATTTTGCCACGTTACCAACCAGTTTTAATGCTCACAAGGTGGCCGAAGTCTTTGTAGAAGCTGTAGTTAAACATCATGGAATACCTAAATCGATCGTGTCGGACCGTGACCTTATTTTTGTTAGCCAGTTCTGGACTCAACTATTTAAACTTAGCGGAACACAGTTAAAACATAGCACAACTTATCACCCCTAGACGGATGGGCAAACTGAGGTGGTGAACCGAGGGTTAGAGCAGTATTTGCGTGCCTTGGTCATCGACCGACCTGACCATTGGGTCCGTTTCTTACCATGGGCCGAGTATTGTTATAATACTAGTTATCACAGTAGTATTAAGATGACTCCTTACCAAGCATTGTATGGGAAGGTTCCGTTATCTATCATTCCGTACCCACCTGGATCTTCAAAAGTGGCAGTTGTGGAAGACGTGTTAGTTGAGAGGGATGAATTGCTACGACGGCTTAGGGAAAACTTATTAGCAGCCAAGAATCGGATGGAGGAGAAGGCTAATCGTAAGCGTCGCGAAGTGGAGTTTAACGTGGGAGATAAAGTACTCGTCAAACTTCAACCTTATCGCCAACTCACTTTGGCTAAACGTTTATCTCACAAATTGGCCAAGAGGTACTATGAACCGTATGAAGTTTTAGAGCGTATTGGGAAGGTGGCTTACCGCCTCGCTCTACCAGTTACTAGCAAGATACACCCCGTGTTTCATGTATCAGTTCTCAAGCCGTTTTCGGGGAATGGGAGTGAAACAGTGGCGGAATTGCCCGAAGAATCCGATGAAGGTTTTGTTATGGAACAACCCCTCGCTGTTTGTGGGTCTCGTTTTGTTTTGCGGGATGGAAGCCTCGTAAAGCAAGTGTTGGTGCAATGGGCTGGAAGATCCCCAGAAGAGGCAACTTGGGAGTTTTTGTCTGAATTTCAAGCCGCCTATCCAGCCTATGACCTTGAGGACAAGGTCATTTCTGAAGAAGAAGGGAATGATACGCCAGAATTGTTAACCGCAGGACGGGCTAAGCGGGTTTCTCTGGCGCCCAAGTGGCACAAGGACTTCGTCATGGGATAGGATAACTATCACCATGTTCTATCTTTATCTTTATGTTATTAGGATATGTTTGAGTCGTTTGAGTCATGTTAGGATTTATTTTACTGTCATTATAGGATATGTGTTTGTGTTTGTGTGGGATTATCCCCTGGTCATGTTTTATAGTCATTATCTCCTGGTGTCTATTTAAGCAATTACGGTTAATGAAAGTTTTAAGTTTTAGTCAAACAAATATCTGTTCTTCTTCTTTATTTTTTTAAGGAGCTTGCACCACGTTAAAAGGGGTGCTATTGATCGATACTTCCTAACCGGGTCGTATCATAATCATAAAGAATCAAAAAGTCTATCGTAAACCAAAATATTCTTTGGTTTTCAAAAAAATTATGAAAATGGTGTACAAACTATAATAAATCCTTGCATTATCAGCTTTGTTTCTCTCGAGTGAAATAGTCATTGATCGATGGCATGATTTGAGGAGTCCGACCACGAACAAACTTCCTCAAGCCATGTTCAGCGTACTTTTCACCTTCTTGATGGTTTTCCAAGATCCCCGCGGTTCTGTTTTCTTTAGTAACCCTGAAACAAAGAAGTATTTCCATGTGACATAGCGTTAGCTACAAGTCATTTTGTACTTAGATTCGTAGTTAACAGTTTTACGCTTACCTGACATCGGGATTGGTTGATATGTTTCTTATAAGTTGTGTTGCAACTAGTCCAAGAACTCCTACGATTGGTACCATCAAAGGGTAAACCTAGACAAGTAGTGTGCCACATATATATTGAACAAATTACACTTGTATAATGTTTGTATATCTCAGAGATATCAAATTGGTTAATTGTCATAAACAAATGCAGTTTAACAAAGTAAGTACCTCGGGCTTAACCCATCTTCGCCACGACATAGTTAGAGCTACAGCTGAAGATTCGAGAATGCTCTTTTGCAGGTCGAGATTATTGTCTTAATCGAAGAAAAACAGCACGAATGAAGAATGCAGCCACTCGGGTTACAAAAGCTTGTTTCCCTCTTATAAAATCTTCATATTTTTAAGTACAAAAAGTTTTAGTCTTGTGTGAAAGATGTGCCAAATCTAGAATATGTTTCTAGATACAAGAAATTTAATTTGTACACGAATTGCTATTTTCGTCCTTTGGAACGTATGGAGAAAATCTAGACACATCTAGAAAAAAAATTGTTGAAAGTTATGTAGACCTAATTCACGATGTTTTGCTTTCCAAATTTATTATTTGTTACCAACAAATCATTACAAAGACCAATAAGCGCAACTTCTCATGACTAAGAATAAAGGGAGCAATAACATCTTAACATTTAATTTTTTGTGTTATATCAGTGTCACATCATTTTAACACCAAATAACATAACATCAAAAAACACTCTGTAATCATAACCTTCAATAACACTACTTTTTGAGACCTACCCTTTTTAAAAAAAACACAATTTACAAATTAACCCCTTAACTAATATTTCAATCATTATATAAACCATTCACTAATTAATATTTCATTCATAAACATAAACATTACATAAACATTTAATACACAAACCTACGATACGATACGATACGAAATACATAAACATAACCTAATCTGAATACTCCCCGCATGCAGAATCATACGAAGGAGAACTATAATCCAGGAAATTCCTCAATAAACGCCAACCGATCTGCTTCGTCCTTTTTGTTTAGGTTAAGATACATGATATACAAATAATAACATGTAGACATCACATAGTACACAGCGGAAGACTTAGAACATAATAGTAATTAACTAACTGAAAATAAATGCGTAACATACCTCTTGCAATTTGGTTAGATCTCTTGAACAAAGAAGATGAAGTGGTTTAAAGAGTTGTCCCTTACCGTTTTACAACTCAAACCAATTGGTGTAAGAATAATGTCTTACCACCACAATTTTGTACACATGAATTAACCACGAATCAAAGCAATTGCTAGGTCTAACACAAGTCCTTGTTTTATGAAAAAAAACAAAACCAAAACACCCTATGGAGGGGGGTTCAGCCGAACAAAAGTAAAATAGGAAGAGGGAGAGATCTAGGGTTAATTCAATGCACAAAGTTAACCTTAAACCTTAACCCTAGACCTTGTATATATAATGATACAATAACTTGGGAAAAAAGCTAGGGTTTGGGCTTGGGAATACCCCCTTTGGCCGGCCACATAGAGGAGCAAAAAGGACAACCCGAATCGTTTCCTTTATTAAGTTATTCACCATATATTGTCTCCTTTTTAATATTTAACGGTCGTTAGTCATTTCTGTTAAATACTTAACGATCGTTAGATGGACTTTTGTGTAATAATTAATCGTAATCATTAACATTAATTATTAACTTTAATTCTCATTCGCTAATGTGTGCAATCCCGTGGTCACGAGTTCGAATCCGGACATTCACGGTTTTAAAAATATATACATATTTCAACAGCTCCCACTTGGATATGTTTACAAAACGTGTAATGACATTGGTTAGCGTCTAGCAATACGCCAATGCCCCCGATACAACTCGTGTATGGTTTTCTGGAGAAAAACCACTTTGATGATTCATCATCATATTCATCCTTTTGTTTCTAATACCATGTTAATAAGAATATGGATCTCACTCATTTCTTAATTAACTGTTCTGTTTCTCGCTTTATATGATTGATCAAGATTAACAATTCTTCTGAACATATTCCAGAAGACATTGGGCATGGCCATGCAAACATCTTGACAACCCTACGAGGGGCCCAGCAGTATTATACTTCAAAATAAATTTGAAGGAAACAAATCCCGTTTTGACTACGAGCAGAATTCATACATTTCGTAACACTTCTGAAAACAACCCTTATAACTACCAGTTACGTATAGCGTTAGATTGATTCACAGAAATGCACTACATCCATGACAGTTCTCTGGTATCTCAAGTCAGAGGATAAATATTCATGATGTACTTAATGACTAAGATCCATAAAGTACCATCATGTGGGTGGGATAAGTCCTATACTCAATCCATTGAATATCATCTAAAGTTAGTCATGCTACACATCAATATACTTTCAAGTATATTCTAACTAATACTCAGATTTGTATTAATTCAATATCATTCCCATGTTATTGATCGACAACGGACTATTTAGAATAACTTAAGTTATTCAAGGATTTAACGTAAATATAGGATAACATCATAATAAATGAATAATAAACATAACAAAAATACTTTATTTCATTTGAATAATAATTTTTACAATATCCTTTATCTAAAATACTTAGTCACAGATTGTTAGTAATTGGAAATTCCATGTTAAAGTGTCGGTCACCCCAATTATGGTCTAGCATATGTTAGCTCGTAGACTTGTAGTCATTTACGTTGATTAGTAGTTTATTAGTTAATTAGTAGCGTAGATTAGTTTAGTGTAACACCGTGGAGGAAGGACGGGTCTTTACCCACTGTATGCCTGATCCACAGTCCGACAGGAGGACGTTAGCTTTGTAACTATAAATACCCCTTCCATCCATGGAAAGGGTGGTGCTTTTCTCATAATCTAACCTTACATTTGTGAAGCAAGTCTCTACCAAGAAAACACCCTCTCATCTCTTTCTCTCTCAAATGGCTATCATGTATTTCCATCATCCAAGACCACCCGAATCATCAAACACAATAATATTACGATCCTACAAATGGTACCAGAGCAAAGGTTATTGTGTTATCTTTGATTTGTGTGGTTCATACCATGGTTATTATGTTTTATTGATTTATGTTGGTTCGAATCTTTGTTTTAAAAACTGTTTTTGTATCACTTTTTGGTCGATATATTATGTCTCTCTTACTCTTATGGTGTAACAGTTTTTAAACAAGTTTCATTTCTTGGTCATCTAATGTTACAACTGTTACAATATCTGGTTATATGGTCAAACTGGTCAAACTACTTTTGGAAGAGTAGATAGAATTTTTATGATGTGGTCACTTTCATATGGTCAAAAATGGTCATGTTTTAGAGGTCAAAACAGATATTGTTTTCTATTTTTCTGGGTCACTCATCTTAGCGACTTGTGTATCTGATATATGGCAGTGACTTGTCATGTGTTGTGGGTTTTGACTTTTGAGTCAAAAGACAATTGCGTCTTGTGGAAAAATAGAATGGAGGGTTGAATAGTTTTACCAATTTAAAACTTCCTTTTAAATATTTAGATCGACTTATGTCAATCTATTTGGTTGTTTATGTTGGACGTTGATAGATAGATATATAAACGTGTAATGAAAGATAAAGAGTAAGAAGCACATCACCACGACACAAGTATTTATAGTGGCTCGGCTACAAGGACACCTTCCTTGCCCTACTCCACTCCCCGAGTCACCTACTCGAGAGTTCGTAAACACTACACCAACTCCTTATGGCGGAGAAGTCTTCACAACGTCGCTTAACCTTTTTCCGGTACAAAGCTAAATACCGAGTTCCTTCACACCAAGGCGAACCACACCTAACACAACGTCGCCTACCCTTTATACGGTGCTAGGCTAACCACCGAGTTCTTTCACACCAAGGAGAACTAATCCTATCACAGCGTCGGCTACCCTTTATTAGGTACTAGGCTAAGCACCTAGTTCCATTACTATGGAGGAACTACTACCCTTCACGACACAACACCTAATCTCAAGGTGATCTACTCCTTGTTACAACACCATCAAGGATATCACCATCCTTGTAAATAAACAAATACTTATATGTATAACGATGCACCTCATCGATTATACGACCTAGGCATTCTTCCCAAATGCTACTTGATTTGATTCTTCGGCATCCTTCACTAATGCCTTTGACACAACGCTTGGCACCCGTCACTATTGCCTTCGTCTTGACACCTATAACATTCTTCACTAATGCTCTTGACACGAACGATAAGCACCTTTCACTAATGCTTTCGTCTTAACACTTTCGGCATCCTTCACTAATGCCTTTAACCCAACATCTATGGAGAAAGGAAGAACTATCAACAAGAGAACCTTAGTTGTCTTGATGATGACGAAGCATGGCAACTTATGGACTTGAGCTTGCTCGTCTTCAAGAGGTGGTGATCTTGCCTTTAAGAGGAACCTAGAAGATCACACAAAAACAAAAGACAAACTACATAGATCACTTGGATCTGAGGTTACAGGGTTAGAATACTAGGGGGAAGTATGTGTGTAAAGTGATGAATAGAAAGGAAGAAATGGCTCTCTATTTATAGAGAAAATTCTCTACTAATCCCCGGATCTCACGGATCCCTTCCACTTGGGATCCGGCTAGCACAAAGCCAGGGATCCGTGGAACGCTCCTATTTGCCCATGGGTATTTTTGGTTATGGGTCATGGGTCATGGGTCATGGGTTGATCCATGGGTCTTTAGCTAGATACAATGTATCTCATGAGTGCTCACCAAGGGTTCAATGTATCTAGACATTGGGTATGGGTCAATACCATGGGTTTTGGATATTATCTATATATGATATAAGCATGATGTCATGCAATGGGTTATGGGTCAAGCTCCATGGGTCATGGGCTTTGGGTTGTACCTAACTACATTCAATGTATTTGCCCAATGGGTTATGATACTTAAGTTTCTACCCATTTATATTACCTAATATACTACATACTAGTTATGTGTATATTTTACCCAAATATATAAACACTAGTTGTTGTACATATGTAATATTAAATCATAAAATCACTTATACTTGTTTTAGTGTTTTATGTGAATATGTTAGAAACTATTAGTTCAAACCATTTACGTATTTTATTTGTTTCGTTAAAATGATCTTACTTTTGTTATCGACAAAACATTAGAAGATCGTAAAATATAAATAAACGTTTTTACGGCTTATTGGTATTAACAATCTCCCCCTTTTTGTTGATGACAAAACATAAGATTATTTTAAGGAAAAGCTAAAATTCGTAAGAGTTTGAATTTGTAGTTTTTACTTTCTTCTCCCCTTTTTGTCGAAACAAAAAGTGTTAAAAGAAACTAACACAATTTTTATAAGAAAAGGTATGTAAAAATGTAAAGAGAGCAAGTGACGGGAATGATACTCGTCTTAACTCCCCCTTGACGAGTCCTTCCCTTTGAAAGGGCGTCAAGGACATGACGTAAAATAAACTAATTGTGTTTGCAATGAAGTTTGCAAATGGTTCGTCTAAGTGACGAAAACGTGCTCTCCCTTGAATATTGCGAAGTTGTAATGGGGTGTCATGAAGTGTAATCCAAAATTGGATTAAGCTGCAAATGATTTTGCAATGTCGTTTGACACAAAGCTCCCCCTAGCTTTATGGTGTCAACGTCTTCATGTGTATTTTGAATAACTACAAAACAAAGGTTAGAAAACAAGAGTATAGTGTATAATTTCCAGCAAATAGGACTCATGTTAGTAGTAAATTGTACTTCTGTTCCACGGATCCCATGGTTCCCTTCTTGGAGGGATCCGTCTAGTTATTTTGGAGGGATCCGGCCATCTGATGACAGTTTCTTCAGCAGTGAAGAAGTGTCAATCAATGCTAATGAGGAGGTGAAATATGTGTACAATAAAGAGCCCAACACACAAAATAATTATAGCATATTAGTGTTCATTCAATAAAACAAGAGATAACCAAACAAATCTCTAAAACTAAGAGAATGAACTAGGACATACAAGTACCACTAAAGACTAACTAGTAACTAGACTTAAAATGCTATAATGTGCTTGAGTCTAGGGATGAGTGGACTTGTTGATTTGATCCAACTTTGCAAGAAGATGATTAAACATGAAATGTATCTCATTTCGTACTTCTTGAACAAGTCCTTGAGTGTTTAGACAATTTGGACAATTATTGTCTTGGTTTGGACCCAGAGGGAAATGGATACTTTGAGGAGGCTCTATGTGTGCTTGTGGGTCTTCATTTTGAGAAGTAGGAAGAGGTTCTAAAAATGAGGGTGGTAATGGAACTTCTTCCATATGATCAAGGTTGTTCCTTGTCTCCCATGATGGGCTAGTTGGTGTTGTAGGTGGTTCCCTATTTAATGAAAAAGTTGGTGAATGGGAGGTTCTTGGTGGTGAATGCTCTAATGAATAGAGAGAGGCTCGGTAAAGAAGTGTAGTCCATGCTCTAGGAATGAAGGTTTAGACGTTTTGCTAGAACTAGGTACGTTTGGTTTAGAGCTCGATGATCCCTTTTCTAACCTAAGAGGTTTAATGCTAATTATTGCGGTTCTCTTGGCAATTGTTGATTGGGTTTGTTGAGGTGAGATTCTAGCACTGTTATCTCTTACGGATGATGATTCGGTGGATGAAATTTCGTGTACAACACGAGCAAGTTTCTTGGGTGGTTCTTGGTTGGATGAGTTAGCACTAGGAGCTTTCCTCATGATGAAATAACTAAGGAAAAGGTTTCTAAATGCTGAGAATTATGTTGTGTTTGATGACTAAGGGATTCTAGCAAGATGACTTATAAAGGGAAGGATTTAGCAAGTGCATTCAAGACTTAAGTCTCTAATATCCTTTGGAATGTGATGATTAGCATGCACAAGAGTCAACTTTAGAGATTTAATTAGGATGAGGTGGAGTGTTCAAGTTAGCAAGGTGAGCTTGAAATGATTGTTCGAGCAAGAGTTGACATAAATCTGTCACCCCGATCCTACGGTTCCCACCAATGGGGGATCCGTCTAGGCTAATCCTAGGGATCCGGCTCTCAGCAGCAAGGAAAGGATAGAAGTGATGTTTGAAAGGTCTAAAGCCTATACCTTTTTGAATGTTTCAGTTCTCCTAAGTGTCTTTAAATGGAAGGGTACTTAAATGTTCAAGGGCAATGAGTGATGTAGCTAATGATTGCCTTATATGAAAGAAATTGGAACTTTCGTGAGTACCAATGAATGAACAAAGATGACACTAAAATCTTGAGAGTGTCAAATGGAGCTAGATGATCCTAGTGATCAGATAGTGACTTAGGATAATGTCTTGGAGAAGATCCTAAAGGTTTTAAGGTGGAAGAACTAGAATTTGATCCATTTCGACCAATTTTGAGGTAAGGATGATTATGATCAATTTTGCCATAATCGAAAGATTTCTAGGTCTAGATGTGAGGGATCATGTGAGAAATAATGAGTGATCTAGAGAGCGGAAAAGTAATGAGTTTAGGTGAAACGATAGATCGAAAAGCACTTTGAGTGTGATCCTTAATGAGCTATGAGTGAGTGTGAAGCTTACTAAGCTTGAGAAGGACTTAAGAGATCCTAAGGTATTAAGTTCAGCTAGTGTGAAGTAGTCTAGGAACATGGTTTGAGGTGTAAAGGATTGAAATTCCACTTCTATTCGCCCGGATCCCACGGATCCTTCACTTGAGGGATCCGGATAGTTACAAACTAGGGATCTGGCATCTGGGACAGTTTTACTTAACAGTGAGCGTTTGTTCTAAGTATCGAACTTAGAAGCTAATTATCTCTACAGTAAGTATACATGTATACAAGTAAAATATACTAAGAGCATGTAGAAATAGCACATAAGCAATTAAATGAGATCTAGCTCACAAGTAACACATAGGTTTATCAAACTTAACAACCGTTATTCAAGAAGCTCAAAATAGATTTACGATCTAGATTAGTAAATCGTTTGTATTAACAATGGCGTGCAGAGTAGATGATGGTGTTCAAGACAATAGGGTTGTTTTGGCCAACGGAAGCAATGAACTATGTATAGTCATTACGGATGGTGATTAGCATACAATGAACTTCGTCCATGAAGTCATGTAGCTCTTCTCGATCAAAGCAAGATAATCGCTTGATGAGGCAAGTGGTTGTGATTAACTAAAAGAAAATTTTATTTTACAACTTGTTTAATTAGTAATCCTAAGACAATGCAAAGTATTTCTATTGTAAACTTACTTTAGGAAAACATAGGAGTATAAATTTCCCAAGTGAGAGAATGAATATGAGACTGTTACTAGCGGTGCTCAATTACGGCTAAACACGACCATTTTTACGGGTGATTCCACATACCCAACTTCTATCAAGGAAGCAATTCAACCGTTAGGTCAAATTGAGTTTCTAGTGCAATAAGTTTTCCAATATTCATTCTCAAGTTAGGAAAATTTATATTCCTACAATGGCCTATCAAATAGTAACAATGATGATACTTTGCTTCGTTTAATATTATACTTGAGACAACTAAGGTGACGAAGGCGTCATGTTAAAAATAAGTTTAAAAGTTGTCCATATGGTAAACAACAAAAAATGGTTGGATGAGCTAGTTCAACATATGTTGTTGGAAAGCTTTGAGTTTGGACTTTCGGATATAAACAATTATATTTGCATTGCAAAATAATTTACTTGAGTATATCGGATGAAATAATCAAGTTGTCAATCCTACTATGAAGCTTGGAGAGCGATCATGAAAAGGAAAATGGGAGAGTACATCATCAACACAAGTGTAGGTTATGATCCGATGTACATTCTTGTTGTTTTTAGAAAATGATACAAGAACAAAGGAAATCATATAAGCACATATGACAAACTCAATCAAAAATCCATTTAGTGTGTTATATGTTTTAAACATTTTTCAACCTATATGACTTATCTAAATATCTAAACTAACATTTTCGACACAACTAGATGTTATCCCAAACACTCCTTCAAATAGCACATTGATTAGTAGAATATTACTAAATCGACAAACAAGAGAATGAATAGCAAGGTAAGGAAACCACATATGCTATTCAATCAAACAAGCACAAAAGCTATTTGAGATAAGCAAATAATCAAGTAATGCAAAGAAGACAATTTATCATTTAGCATAGCATACGAAAGTTCTTTTCATCGCTTTGTGTTAAATATAAACATGTATACCAAGCTTAATTAGTTTCTTTTATATTTATAAATATGATCACAACCTTAATTTCAATAGAGGACACATTGTTATTCAAAAGCGAAAACATCCGTCTCCAATTAGATCAAAAGTTTGGGCAAAAGTTATGACCGAAAAATGACTTTCTATTATAAATCAATGATTCTGTAAATTATTGTTTTGAATCAGTTTATGAAATCATTTTTTAAATGAAAGTAGACTCAAATACCTTTATAACGATAGGTGGCACGACTTCTAACGACTTACGGTTAAAAAGTTATGAATTTTTGAAATTTACACAAAAATTGTCTTCTGTACCACGGATTCCACGGATCCCTTGCTTGAGGGATCCGACCAGTGTAACCTGAGGGATCCGCGGATCTGACACAGAATTACAAAAATGTACGTTTTGACCCGACGAAAAGATTTAGTCTTTGTAGACTTTTTAGTGAAGTTATATTACCCATTTTTACCTTTATTCAAGCTTGATTAACAAGATATCTAACAACAAAACTTCAAAGAAAAAAAATCACTAAAACACTTTTCATATTATGCTTATTATAAGATAGAAGCATATATCACCATTTTGTCCACAAGCAATTTAGCACGTTTTTGAAAAAAAATGTAACTAAGAAAACATACCTTTGCTATATCCCTTTTTTATGGTTTTAGAAACCATAGACGCGAAATACTTCATGATCTTCTAAGATACCCCAATCATTTGCTATATTCCTTTTTTATGGTTTTAGAAACCATAGACCCGAAACACTTCATGATCTTCTAAGATACCCAAATCCTAGTATGAAGACTTCTCAAAGGAAAATGTTAGAATGATCTATCACTATCCAACATATGATGATTTCTAAAAACATGACTTTTTGTTTTAAGAAATTCCCTTTTTTGTAGTTTTCAAACATACACGGATCGTATCAAGTTTTCAAAGTACAATATACAAAAAAAAAAAACTTGGTAACAAAGCTCTGATGCCAATTGTGGAAAACTAGAAGGGGGGGTTGAATAGTGTTACTAATTTAAAACTTCTTTTTAAATATTTAGATCGACTTATGTCAATCTATTTGGTTGTTTATGTTGGACGTTGATAGATAGATATATAAACGTGTAATGAAAGATAAAGAGTAAGAAGCACATCACCACGACACAAGTATTTATAGTGGTTCGGCTACAAGGACACCATCCTTGCCCTACTCCACTCCCCGAGTCACCTACTCGAAAGTTCGTAAACACTACACCAACTCCTTATGGCAGAGAAGCCTTCACAACGTCGCTTAACCTTTTTCCGGTACAAAGCTAAATACCGAGTTCCTTCACACCAAGGTGAACCACACATAACACAACGTCGCCTACCCTTTATACGGTGCTAGGCTAACCACCGAGTTCTTTCACACCAAGGAGAACTAATCCTATCACAACGTCGCCTACCCTTTATTAGGTACTAGGCTAATCACCTAGTTCCATTACTATGGAGGAACTACTACCCTTCACGACACAACACCTAATCTCAAGGAGATCTACTCCTTGTTATAACACCATCAAGGATATCACCATCCTTGTAAATAAACAAATACTTATATGTATAACGATGCACCTCATCGATTATACAACCTAGGCATTCTTCCCAAATGCTACTTGATTTGATTCTTCAGCATCCTTCACTAATGCCTTTGACACAACACTTGGCACCCTTCACTAATTCCTTTGACACAACGCTTGGCACCCTTCACTAATGCCTTCGTCTTGACACCTATAGCATTCTTCACTAATGCTCTTGACACGAACGATAAGCACCTTTCACTAATGCTTTCGTCTTAACACTTTCGGCATCCTTCACTAATGTCTTTAACCCAACATCTATGGAGAAAGGAAGAACTATCAACAAGAGAACCTTAGTTGTCTTGATGATGACGAAGCATGGCAACTCATGGACTTGAGCTTGCTCGTCTTCAAGAGGTGGTGATCTTGCCTTTAAGAGGAACCTAGAATATCACACAAAAACAAAAGACAAACTACATAGATCACTTGGATCTGAGGTTAGAGGGTTAGAATATTAGGGGAAGTATGTGTGTAAAGTGATGAATAGAAAGGAAGAAATGGCTCTCTATTTATAGAGAAAATTCTCTACTGTTCCCCGGATCCCACGGATCCCTTCCACTTGGGATCCGACTAGCACAAAGCTAGGGATCCGTGGAACGCTCCTATTTGCCCATGGGTATTTTTGGTTATGGGTCATGGGTTGATCCATGGGTCTTTAGCTAGATACAATGTATCTCTTGAGTGCTCACCAAGGGTTCAATGTATCTAGACATTGGGTATGGGTCAATACCATGGGTTATAGATATTATCCATATATGATATAAGCATGATGTCATGGAATGGGTTATGGGTCAAGCTCCATGGGTCATGGGCTTTGGGTTGTACCTAACTACATTCAATGTATTTGCCCAATGGGTTATGATACTTAAGTTTCTACCCATTTATATTACATAATATACTACATACTAGTTATGTGTATATTTTACCCAAATATGTAAACACTAGTTGTTGTACATATGTAATATTAAATCATAAAATCACTTATACTTGTTTTAGTGTTTTATGTGAATATGTTAGAAACTATTAGTTCAAACCATTTAAGTATTTTATTTGTTTCGTTAAAATGATCTTACTTTTGTTATCGACAAAACATTAGAAGATCGTAAAATATAAATAAACGTTTTTACGGCTTATTTGTATTAACACGTCTTGTTAATAATGTGTATGCTAAAACTTGGGTCAATGGTCAATAGCGAGTTGGACCAGTCAACATCGACTTGTGCAGCAAATTTAATGGCGACTTGTTAAAAAAGAGTTTTGGTAGCGAGTTGTGATAACTGGTTATGTAGCGACTTGTCTTTACAAGTCGTAGCTACTTGACAATACCATGTAGCAACTTGTTGTCTCACTCAAGAAAATGATGTAGCGATTTGTCAAGTAAATGAAATAAGTTAGCGACTTGTTGTGTTTATAAAACTAGCAACTTGTGACAGAAAAGGAAGCAACTTGACTCCAAAACAACATAGCGACTTGACTCTTAAGAGGTTAGCGACTTGACTCCATAACTCAGTTAGCGACTTGACACAAGACTTTGGCTAGCTACTTGTGACAGAAAGGATGAAGAAGATATTGACCGTTGACCACGACCTCAACAACATTACAAAAACTGTAACTACTCAACCACACCACGACCACAAGACCAAAATACCTTATACCAAATCACCATTGACTTCAGTTTCAAAACATCATCAGTCATCAAAAATATTTTAACAGATCCGAATCAAATCTAAATGGACTCACGACCTCAGTTTCAATAATACATCATAGGTTCATGTTCAAAGATTCATAACAAAAACAAATGATCTCAGCCTCTTATTTCGTGGTTCATTAAGATAAAACTATCATGACTTCCGAGAGTCCTCAAACACGAAATATTCTAATCATCATAGATCAAAATGTTTGTGATAATATACGAATTTGAGAAATGAGTATAACAACTATGTTAAATCACTTCCCTGGTTCGTTTAAGACTCAAAGACATGAAGGAACTAAACAAAACCTACCTTGAACCACGGACTGATCTCATTGCCAAAGCATAATACTCAACGCCATCCATGTGGCTGTGATATCAAGTGCCTCATACCATCCCTGTGGTGAGATCTTGATGATTATTGATATGAAGAGTCACACTCGTTTTGGTTACTCGTCAAGATGGATATCTGTGTTGAGATGTGAAAGAGGCGTAAAGTTTGGTTGAGGACTTTTAGAGTATGATATCTATGTTGAGATAAGAAAGAGGCGGACATAAATTTTGGAAGTGATTAGGGTTAGATTAATATGAGTATTTTTAGGGTATCCAATGGTTTTGATAGGTCTTTTATAACCCCCGAATTATTAGGGTTTGATAAGTCATGGGCCTTAATTCCGATCTTGGGCTGTACGAAGTGTTTTTTTTGTGCTTAAATGTGTTAATGGGCCTAAGGAGGGACTTGGTCATGGATCGGATATGTGTTATTGGGCCCGTTACTTCATCTATGTTTTCACATAAGATTAATACCGCTTTTACTTTGATCGGATGTGTACATATGTATGGAGTGGACCGAATATGGGACATGTTGGATTAGGTGTAAGTCTGTGTAATAATTTGTGAGCCAAGTTACTTCTATGAGATAAACATTTGATGGAGATTATTTATTGAATGAGACTTGATCAAAGGACCATGAACTGTTATGTATTTGAATCATATCTCGTTGGTATTAACGAATGGAATGGACCAGGCTTGTGTAGTTCATTTGACGAGATTGGGTATGATGTTGAGATTTGTTGTGTTATGGGGTTTGACACTTTGGTTTATGCATTTTCACGGTGTATATTATGTCTCGGATTGAATTGATGGTTGATCAAAGTTGACCTTGGGGTTGTTTGGATGGTATTCCTTATTTGGATTTAAAGTAAGGTTTTCCGGGCGCGTTTACTTATTTTCGTCTTCTTTCTTTCTACCCTTCCGCGAAGATGACTTGTTTGAGCATTTATAGAGTGTGATAAAGACTTGGCTATTTAGTTACGGTTGTGATTCTCTCTCGCTTAACCCACAAAGTAACTATCACTTCGGTGTCTCACGCAGTTGAGGATACGTCAAGAGGTTTTGTACATTAGGTACACCATTTCTTCTTCACAAGGATTAGTACAAGTTCAAGTAATAAATCTGGGAATTTCACATCATGATCAAGTTTAGCATATCGGGTTTACTTCACCATGTTGTCACTGCATTAGCAGACAGAATGCGTGAATGATGTATTTTCCAAAGTGTTTATTGGATGGTTGATGATGTTGTTGATGTTGGATAATGAACCGTTGATGAACCGCTGCATGTTCCCCTAAAACAGATATTCACCGAAACCAAAGTTGTCATTACACATTCAAGCTGTCATTGTTTACGGTTTTGTCTTGATTTTGTAAAATCCCGTGAAAGAATCTATTTCTCGGTTTAAATCATAGATTTGTAAAATCCCGTGACAATGGAAATATCCTGATAAAGTAATGTGCATTTTTGGATCGATCTTACTGTTTATTCTTGGTTTTGTAAAATCTCGCGAAAGAAACTACTTCTCGGTTTAAACTATAGAATTGTAAAATCCCGTGATGATGGAACCATCCTGGAGAAAGGAAAGTGTATCTCGGGATCTTATCTAATGCTGGTGCTACGGTTTCTACTTCGAAGAAGGGATAAAAGGGTGTACTTCATGATTTGGATGTGTGTTTGGTTATTCGTCATGACAGTTTGGTTATTACATGGTTTTACGGGGTTATGTGCTTTTAACCATGGTCTGGATGAAACCATTATCAAAGTTCACTTTTATGGTCAAAGGAGGCTAGATTTGAATTTTTAACAAGATGTGACAACGGGGTTAATTCACTATTATTTATTTGAGGTTGAAGTGAAATATCACGGGCAAGTGTACTTAGTATCTGAAGGTATCGGGGATGGTTGGATGAAGATTCTTTAAGATCCTTGTTCAAACTTATTATAAAAAATGAAGACTTGGAAATCTAGTTATTGTTGGGTGACTTTTTCCTTTTCTTTTACCACTTGGGGGAATTGGGCTCGTACCATCACAAAATAACTATCACTTTAAGGAGTTACGTTGTAGTGCTCAGTGTCACATTCAATTTTGGATTTTCAAGAGGTGATGTACATCTTATACTTGATGGTTGGTTGGATGAAGAGTATAGAGTAATTAGAGATTCAATGGATGATGAAGTCTCGGCGCCGCTCTTTGTTACATATGTGCAAGTTTAAGTCACGAGTTCTGGTTGTTTTACTTCAGGGTCAAATTCATCATATTGGGTTTTCTCCATCAGCAGTCACAACAAAGAGCCTACTGAATGATAATGGGGTTGATTACAAGTTTTGCCAAGAGAGCTGAAAAGAGAGAGAGTATGAGGTATGAACACATCAGTTCATGCCTCGTTCTCTAAAGAAAAGAAAAGTGTACGTGTCAGTGCGCTTTATCTTCTGAAGAAGAGAAATCTTCTTATGATGTTTGAACACAACAGTTCAAGCCTCGTACTCTAAAGAAAAAAAAGTGTACGTTTCAGTGCGCTTTATCTTCGGAAGAAGATAAATCTTCTTATTATGACCATTCTCATCAACATGCTTCATGCTTTTTCCATGCGCTTCAGTCGTCAAGTGAACCGGACTACTGTTAATTACTCTTATTCCACTTGCTCAATATAATAAAGATGGCGACATCATGTGCTAATTTTGCGGGGGAGAAGTGTGAATAGAATACATTTAGATGATAATCACTTGTTTAATCAAGAATGGCATCTCCGTATGCAATTCTTGAGGGGGAGAAGAAGTGTGAATTTTCTGCATGGTTGATTGATATATGAGAATATATGGTCAAACGGCTCCTAACTCATGTAAGAACCGAGCTTCTTCTTATCAGATCATCTTCACATGTAGTTTCTTCTAAGAGCCGTTGGTTGACATCTTCACATGGGCTGATATGATTAAATGAGAAAGTGCTTCTAGTTGCTGGGCTGATTTCTTTGATGAACATCTTTCTGTTCTTGTTTGATTGGGAGGGATTTTAGTTAAGGAGATTTGCTACATATAAGGTAATTGGAACGCATTTGGTGAGATGAAGATGTTAACTATCTAATCCCCAACTGGACAATCTTGAAGAAGGTCGAGTCTACAGTCTGTTCTACATTTTCTGCTACATGTTAAAAGACTAAAGACGAGTTGCATTTAACGATCTAAAGACTTCTTCTTAATTCAAGCATTCATCATAAAGATTGTCGGTTTAGGGGAGAGCACTAATTGGGGGAGAGTGAAATGCCAAAGTTAATCCCCAATTAGACTTGCTCACATTCTACTTCAACATGTTGATTCCCACAAGATTACAAGTGTTCTTCTCAAAAGATTTCATGTATACGGGCTTACATAGAGTTGCTGATTCTGAAGTATCAAAACCAACAAGGGGGAAGGAGACACGTATCTAAACGCGAGTAAACTTGATGAACTTAATACTTCTAAGTGATTGAAGATATCTCGGGAAGACTATTGTCATTACCGCAGAGAAACTCAAGGTTTGACTCATGGAGTTTAGTATTCTTATTCCAACTAAGTAGGGGAAGAGATGTAAGAGAGAGTCAGCTTCTGAAGATAACAGAGGCACACAAGTGTGGGGGCATTCAGGTACTTTGGGCTCTTGAGCTTCATACACAATCATCAGGAAAGATAAATGTGCATTGGGTGGTGTGCTATCATTTATTCTTTGGAACTTTATTTGTGTATTCGGGCTCTTGAGCTCTATTCTAAAGAGACGGGCTGCATCAATTCAACTACTCGGGGGAAGTGGTCTCTTGACACCTTTTGGATTGGACTGCTTCAGACTTCAGTGGAAAAGGAATTTGAGAGGAGTTATTTAAGCGTGGGATGAAACGTTGCTATTCTTCTATTGGATGATATAACCCCGAACGATGAATCACGATGATTATTCTGAAAAGGAGCAGCAAGTTCGATGATAATGGTGTGCTTCTTTGTGCACCTGGCTAAGGGAAGATTGAAAGAAAGCTTTGAATCTGCTCAGCTAAAGGATTTTCGGTTTGGGGGGAAGCTGCCAAAGTCTCACTTTTAGATGGTTCAATTTCTTTCTTCAATGCAAGAGCCTCGGAAGCTTTGGTGGTGAAAGTTTTAGGGATGATGACTTCTATCTTCTACAACGGGGCCGCTCGATATCCTTATCTCGGTACTCGTATCATCATCTTCTTAAACTATATCATCTACTCTATCTTTGTATATATTTATCAAAAACAAAATACAAAAATATAAAACCAACAAAAAGAAAATAGAAAAATAGAAAATCTTCAAAAAAACCCATAAAAATCAGAAAATTTGAAAAATACCAAAAATATGTTTTATCTAGACATGTCCTCTGGTATCGATAACATCTGCGGTCTTAGAAATGTCATTCAACAATGGCACGGGACCATAGATGAAGTTCGAGCAGAAGGTGTAAATATTTCTTTTCAAAACATGTCACAAAACAAATGGCTTACAGTTATTTCAGACTGTAACCCGCGCTTCAACAAATGGCTTGCAGTTACTTCAGATTGTAACCCGTGCTTAAACCATGGTTTGCTATTATTTCAGATAGCAACCCGTTCTTCAAAGAAAGGAAAGTGCTACGCTAACCAATTCTCAAATATTTCGTGCACTTATCCTAAAACAAAATGAGGAAAGCATGTCGAAGGACTGTTGTTCCTACTCAAATATTTTTCTTTCTAAAATTCTTCAGAAAAATATTTGTTTTAACAAAATGGTGGAAAATGAGTTGCTTTAAAAACAATCTGATTCAGTGTTTTTATAAAATTGAAAACTCAATCAATGACTTCAGCGCTTTTAACCTTTTCAGAAAAATAAGTCATTGATTGAGGGGGAGAATGTTTTCAAATTTATATCATCTAACGGACTTTCTTAATTATCCTACGTGCTTAATTAAAAATGATATTTGCCTATGTCGAAGGACTAGGAATTTAGGATATGATTGTTAGGATTAGATGATTAGAGTTTGATAAACACATTATTCCCATACTTTATATGAACTGATTGATATGTTGAATTGACTTTTATTAGTCGATTGCTGTTTGGTGATGTCGACCACCATATATCTGTATGTATGTTCAGTTGTTCACTAACGTATGCATATATCATGGTATAAAAGAATGTTCCCGATCCGGATCACACAATTGAAGATGATTGGATGCCGAAAGGAAAGGGTAACTATATCTTGTGTTGACAAATGAAGAAACGGAGCTAAATTGGACTTCTATGGAGAGTTGGCATGGAAAAATGCTATGTAAGAGGTCTCACTGCATCAGCAGATGGTTTTCTTCATCATCAAATGAAGAAACGGAGCTTAATTTGACCTCAGTTGGCATTAAAATGCAACATAAGAAGTCTCACTGCATCAGCAGACGGTTTTTCTTCCAAACCCTACAGCAACAACAACAAAAGCGGCTCAACCACCTAACGTATCTTTGTGCAGGATAATTGTGATGATACCATTTTTAATACAATTTTGAAAATGTTGTTTTGAAAATGGAAAAATATTGTTTTGAAAATAAACTGGATTAAAATTTGAAAATCACCGGACTTCTTTTTATCAAAACCTAAGTCACTCAATTATCGACTTCGGTCATCGATTGAGGGGGAGAGTGATTTAAAATTAAATATTTTCAAACGATATTTCTTCATAAAAGTTCCGGTTTGTACGTTAAAATGTGGTGATCTAAAGATTTAATGTTATGTCATGGTATGATTTTCTTTAAAATTCAAAGATCTGTCAAAATGAAATTCTTTCTGTTCTTGTTTGATTGTGAAATTGTTTTATTTTACTTAAAGATCTCTTAAAACAATCATACTTGGCACTAACAATCTTTAATGTCTTAAAATGGTCCTTATATGTCATTTTTCAAAATCAAATCTTTCCACCTCTTTCCCCAAAATTTTCTAAATGATTTAAATCTTTTGGGATCACAAATCTCAAATAGTTTGAAATTTTTGATCGGGGGAGAGATCGTTATTTAAATATCTTATCTGTTTAAATGGAATTGGTTTTAGTCCTTTAAAGACACTCCTGCCTCCATGTGCGAAACGATTTCAAATATACAATGCACATGTTGAGGAGGAGCATTTAACCAAAAAACCAGAAGAGTATTTAAACCAGGCGCATTTTCTCCCATGTTTTCTAAACCTTATTAAATCACTTGGGATCCAAAATCTCAATGGGTTTGATATTTTTGATCGGGGGAGAATTTGTGATTTAATATGAAATTTGATAAAAGGTGATCATTTGATTCAATGTGCTGGCTCTCTCTAATATGTGCTAAACTTTTTCATATATTGATGCACATATTGAGGGGGAGCGAATGGTTTCTTAATGGCGTGTGTGATCATAAATGTGCTTCAAAAGAACTCTTTCCTCTATGTGATAAAATGATTTCAAATATCCTACGCACATATTGAGGGGGAGAATTTACCAAAGAAATTCAAATGGCTTTTCCTACGGAAATTGTGATCAAGAAATTATTTCAAAGAACTCTTGCCTCCATGTGCTAAAAAATTTCAAAATCATATGCGCACGTTGAGGGGGAGCATTTCTAAATGATCAAAACTATTAAGGTACAAAATGCTTTGATTTTATATCACAAGTACCTTGATTGATTTTCCAAATGATTTTTCAATTGGTTTCGAGAAGGAATGAACTGTACCAAAAGACCAACCATTTTACTTTATGAATGGAGTTATAAGGATGGCGAGGTTAGGTATTAGTTCCTACGATCCACCAGAACCGGAGGGATCTACCCAGGGACAATCCACTAGATAGTGTAGAGTCCTTAGGTATGATAAAAAAAAGGAGAAAAGTGAGATATGGGAAGAGTGCCGACTGTGACAGAGCTAGTACTGGAATAAACCCAACAAGGTTCTAGTTATGCAGTCTCGGTAAGCACTGAAGGGGTTGAAGAATGAAAAAGAAATGAATGTGAAAATGGGTGAAAAGAAATAGCCCTCCAATAAGTCAACCTTAGGCAGTAACCGGGTTCAATACATATGCTACTGGTGGTTACTAAGGTAACACTAGTATTGAAGACAAGACGTCATGGACCCAGTAATGCACTGCACTAAACTTCCCAAGCTACTCAAGTTCCTCTTAAAAGGGCTTGTTTCATTCTCACGGGGAACCTACATAATCTATCGACTTTCTCTTAGAGATTGTTGATATTGAAAAAGGAGACCCTCTCCCTAGTCTCCGACATAGGAACCAAATGTGCACTATTGAGTCTAGAGCCAAGAGATCATCAGCAATATATCATTAGGACACTAAATTGATGAAGACTTGCTGTTTCACACAATGTGGAAAGTAAGATTATATATTAAGAGTCCTACGCTTTATCCTTGTGGTATTACCAGAACATCCGAGTGATATGAAAATATTCGCGATGAAGATGGAAATCCTTCTAGAGCCAACATCAAACAAGCTTTTGGTGGGTGACATGTCTTTTCTAAATATCAAACTTGTGACAACTGGATAGAAACGATGGGGCGATTCACTCGTGAATCAACCTTGGTCCAGGAAATGAATTGACGAATACTTTTGGAAAAACCGTTCGATGTGCAAATCTTCTTTTCTCTAGCGCATCGAATGTGTATTCATATTTCAAACACAAAAAGTATCTCTGATTGAAAAAATACTTTTGGAAAAACCGTTCGATGTGTGAATCTCTTCTTTTATCTAGTACATCGGATGTGTACTCTTTTAAAATATAAAAAGTATTTATGATTGAAAATTGATCTTTCTCATAAAACCTTCGTCGTATTGCAAAACTCTTTCTTCTAAGCAACACGCGATTGTTTTTCAAATCATTTTTCATCAATCAGTGAATCTCAATTTGCTGGTTCACTCACTCCGTGTTGTCTTCTTTGAGACGTTCGGGTTTGAGAACAGCTAGAACAGATACGAAACCCTGTCAAGCAGATTCTTAGGAATCCTACCTGATCACAGGCAGTACTTTTACTAATCAACGGGGAACCGTGGGCCGTGTACCTCAATTCAATGAAAGTGATCAAAGACACTTTCGTGTGTTTTATTGCTAACTGTTGTTTGCAGGTACATTTGGACGGTTGCAGCTGATCAGAATTGAGGAGTCAATCCAAAGCCGCATGCTCACAGCATCCACACTTTATTAAAGAAATCAAGACTGGTGCATATCTACATAACCTGGTTCTGATATTTTTATACTATGCTTCTGCTACACTGCTGCAAATATCATGAACCAGTAAAGCTTCCGCTACTCTGATGGAAAGATGTCATGATCCAGAAAGTGTAAGCATGTCGGTCCGAAAGTCACAACTTCACATGAAGGCAACACAACAAAGGGTGATACAGAGATTTACTGTGGCTGATGATCTCAAAGAAAGCTCGAAGATCATCAAAGATGTGGATCAGTTCAAAGACCTCCACTCAAAGTACAAAACTATGCGGACTTTAAAGAATCGCTACTAATGCACAAAGATTTCGGAATTTGAAGAATTGAAGTCTACGAGCTCGAGAACTAAAGACAAATAAAGAATGCTAGGATGCAAAATGTATTTCATGGGGTAACCTCCCTTAGGGTGAGATTGTTAGGAATTGGAAATTCCATGTTAAAGTGTCGGTCACCCCAATTATGGTCTAGCATATGTTAGCTCGTAGACTTGTAGTTATTTACATTGTTTAGTAGTTTATTAGTTAATTAGTAGCGTAGATTAGTTTAGTGTAACACCGTGGAGGAAGGACAGGTCTTTACCCACTGTATGCCTGATCCACAGTCCGACAGGAGGACGTTAGCTTTGTAACTATAAATACCCCTTCCATCCATGGAATGGGGGTGCTTTTCTCATAATCTAACCTTAAATTTGTGAAGCAAGTCTCTACCAAGAAAACACCCTCTCATCTCTTTCTCTCTCAAATGGCTATCATGTATTTCCATCATCCAAGACCACCCGAATCATCAAACACAATATTATTACGATCCTACACAGATGGGCATGAAACTACTAGCTAAGCGAAGTCCAAACTTATCAGACAAATGATTAAGTTTTTCACCAGGTATGGCCTTTGTCAAAGGATTTTCTAGGTTATCATCTGTGTGAACTTTGAGCAACTCAATTTCACTTATCTAGACTTGCTCTCGAACATAGTGATATTGTCTAGGATAGTGTCTGGTGCCCTTCATGACTCGAGGTTCATGGGCAAAAGTAATTGCAGCAGAGTTGTCACAATATACTTTAATAGGATTTTCAGTCGACGGCATAACACCCATCCCCGAAACAAACTTCCTTATCCAAACAACTTCCATGGCAGCTTCTGACGCCGCTATGTACTCACTTTCTGTAGCAGACATCGCAAGAGTGGTCTGTTTCTTGCTCTTTCGATCCACAACACCTCCATTGATGACAAATATGTAACCCGTCTGCGCCTTCGTATCATCTTTGTCACACTTCCAGGATGCATCGCAGTAACCTGTAACAGACAGTTCTACTTCTGGATTTCCCCATACACTATGAACATATCTCTTGTAGCCCTAAGGTACTTGAGAATATGTTTAACAGCAGTCCAGTGAATTTCACCTGGATTCTGTTGATATCGATTGGTCAGGTTTTGAGCAAACGCCACATCAGGCCTTGTGCATCGCACCGCATACATGATAGATCCTACGGCCGAAGCATAAGGAACTTTCTTCATGCGTGCCACCTCTGCTGGTGTTGAAGCACAGCCTTCACTACTCAAACCATGGTTTACTTGCATCGGAAAAAATCCCTTCTTGGAATTTTGCATATTGAATCTCTTCAATATTTTGTCAATGTAAGCACTTTGGCTTAAACCAATTAGCCGCCTTGATCTATCCCTGTAGATCTTTATTCCGAGTATATATGCTGCTTCCCCTAATTCTTTCATCGAAAAACATTTACCAAGATAGGCTTTCACCTCATTTAAACTTGGTATATGATTTCTCATGATTAATATGTCATCGACATACAGAACAAGGAAAGTAACATGACTCCCACTAGCTTTGTGATATACACATGGCTCATCAAGATTTTGCGTAAATCCAAAACTTTTGATTTCTCCATCAAATCTTTTATTCCATTGCCTTGATGCTTGCTTTAATCAATAAATGGACCTTTTAAGCTTGCATACACGGTTAGGAAATTGTGAATTCACAAACCCCTCAGGCTGTTCCATATAGATGTCTTCATCTAGACAACCATTCAGAAAAGCGGTTTTGACATCCATCTGCCAAATATCATAATCATAGTGTGCAGTTATAGCTATGAGAATCCTAATAGCTCTTATGTCTGCCACAGGAGAAAATGTCTCCTCGTAATTAATACCATAGGTTTGAGTAAAACCTTTAGCTACCAAAAGAGCCTTATAGGTGTGTACATTGCCATCAGTTTTCTTCTTGAAGATCCACTTACTTCCAATGACTTTAGCATTGGGAGGAAGGTCAACTTCAATCTAGACATCATTATCCTTTATGGATTGCATTTCCCCATTCATAGTAATCTGCCATTTATCCTTTTCAGGATCAGCCATGGCAGCCTTATAGTTGGCAGGTTCATTAAGACCCCCAACCATATTTTCCTCCACCTCTACGTTAAGACATAGACGGTCAGGTGCACGTATAGTCCTTTCAGACCTATGAATGGGAACAACTTCAGGAGGAGCGCCTAAGCTTTCGGCTCTTCTTGAAGTTGGCTAGTACTATCAGAAGGTGTTGTATCTTCATGATCATATTCCAGATCATATACTCTCCCACTGAGTTCTTGAGATGTGATATTCCTTTCAAGGAAGTCTCCATACCTAGTCACTATGACTTTGTTTTCAGCTAGGTAGTAGAAGTAGTAACCCATAGTTTCCTTAGGGTATCCTACAAAGATACATTTAACAGAACTTGGTTGGAGCTTATCTGGTAAGTCACGTTTAACAAACGATTCACATCCCCAGACCTTTAAGTAAGAAAAGTTGGGAGCTTTTCCTGTCCATATTTCATATAGAGTCTTAACAACCTTCTTCGTTGGAAGCATATTCAAAATGCGAATAGCAGTTTCAAGGGCATAATCCCAAAAAGTTAAAGGAAGAGTCGTAAGATTAAACATATATCGTTCCATGTCAAGTAAAGTACGATTTCTCCTTTCGGATACACCATTTTGTTGTGGAGTATAAAGAGATGTGAGCTGCTGGACAATTCCACACTCAACTGAGTAATCTTTGAACTCTTGGCTTATATATTCACCACCTCTATCAGATCGAAGAGCTTTAATCTTCTTACCGAGTTGTAATTCTACTTCACTTTTGAAAACCTTAAATGTTTCAAAGACTTCATGTTTATGTTTAAGTAAATAAACATAACCATAACGACTGAAATCATCCGTAAAGGTTAAAAAGTAAGTAGCACCACGTTTTGACACATGTCTAAGTGGACCACACACATCAGTGTGTATCAATCCAAGTAGATCTGAAGCCCTTTCCACTTGCTGTGAAAAAGGTTTCCTTGTCATCTTCCCAGCTATGCAAGACTCGCATTTGTCAAATGATTCATCATCGACACTTTGTAAAAGCCCTTCATGTTGCAGCTTTTCCATGCATTTCTTGCCTATATGAGCAAGGCGACAATGCCAAAGATAAGAAGAGTCTCAGTTAGACTTGATCTTCTTATTGCTAATGCTATACAACGAATTATTTCCATTGGACACACAACCATCCATATCAATTTCAAACTCACCATTTATATTAAAATAAAAAACATTATTAAAAAAAACTGAAATTCCATAACTGGTAAAAGTTTGCATAAAACCAATATCTTTTAACAAAGAAACTGAAATAACACCCCTAACAATGGAGGGTGCATAATGACAATTATTTAGTTCAAGAATTAAGCCCGAAGGCAACACTAAATCAAAAGTCCCTATGGCTTCAACTACTGCACGCTTGCCATTGCCAACGTACAAGTATCTTTCTCCACAAACCAACTTAGTCCCTGCGATGAATTACGGATGTGAGTACCACATCCTGTATCATAAATCCATGAATTTTGCTTATGAGGAAAATAAAATAATTCAAACATAAAAATACCTGATGAGCTAGGCACCATCTTATTTTTATTCTGAAGCAACTCACTCAGCAACAATGGACAGTTCCGCTTCCAATGACCTGGTGAGTTACAGTGGTGGCAAGCCGAATCCTTCTTAGGATTCTCTTTTTTCTTTACAGGGTTCTTCTTAGGAGCTGGTGGGATCACAACTTGTTTCTTTTCCTTTCCCTTTCTTATCTGCTTGCGGCTTTGGCTTATTCACCCTACCACCTTGTATTGCTAGTACGGAAGGTGTAAGTGCCTTCTTAGGTAACCTGTTCTCGAAGTCTACAAGCATTGCATGTAACTCATTCACTGTCTTCCCCGTGCAATGCATATTGTACTAGCACACAAGATCACCAAATCGTTCCTGATTAAAGGAGTGATTGATGAGGCCAACACACACATCTTGGGAGTAACCACAGTCGAGCTTCTCCAATTGGTCCAAGTGATGTTTCATCTCAAGGACGTGGTCGGATACAGATTTACCAACCTCCTGCTTGCAGCTATGAACCTTTTCAATAAGTTCATATAATTCAGCTGCTGGTGGCTTCTCAAACATACATTTGAGTTCATCTAGCATGCTCATAGGCGGATAGTGCTCAAATTGTGTTTGAAATTGAGCAGACATCCCCGAAAGCATAAGACACGCCCCATCATTTTGCTTCTCATACTCGACACGACAGTATCCGTATCAATAGGAGCATCAGACAGAGGTGTAGTCAAAATCTCAAGTCTTTTGGCAACACGAAGGATGATCCTAAGTGCACGATGCCAATCATTGAAATTTGGTCCAGTCAGCTTGTCTCTTCCAATCATATATTTGAAAGCAGCACTAATTAAGCTCATAGTGTTATCAGGTTGATGAGCCATCTACAGAAAAAAGTTCAAAAAACCATAATCAGTATTTTGATAATTTTCCTTTTCAATAAAATTAAATACCCAAGATTCATATTCATATAACCAATTAATTATTATTGAAAACTAGGATCCAAATTGTCATAATCTCATCACGTCAGTTGATCTGCTAGTAATGAAGTTATACAAAATGGTAGAGCCATTGCTCAATTGCCAATTTCAATTGCAATTCCTAGATTTATGGGATTTACATTTAGCCAATTTCAATTGCCATGTAAACATGTTTTATCCCCATCTTATGCCTTGAGTTTCCTGTTCTCACCGCCTAACTCAATTAAGTTGTCCAACTTAAGAAACTGCAAAATCATCCATGCCCGTTCTCACGTCACGTGGATATTTAACCCTTTGATTACGATCTAAATCACGTTCTCACGCAAATAAAAGGTAATCTCAGGTGTTTTCGTTTCGTTGGATGGCATACAACTTAAATTAAGGGTAATAATTTTGATGTCAAATCAAATATGTACAAAGATGCCATGCATTCATCTTCGTAGCATAAGTTTTTTTATTAAAATATTTATATCCTTGTTTTAATGTTTAAACTTTTCATCATCAAACTTTAATCGAGGTATTGGTTAACCAATTAAAGAATTACCTTTAATTACCACTATATCATACTGCTGCATGAGTCATAAGACCCAAGTTATTCGGATAATTACAACAAAAGTGGCGCGTAGAATTTAAGGTCAATTCACCCTTAAGATTTTATGCACATTCATAGGAATACTTGGTAGCTCCATTAAGATGCACAAACGAGCGGAGAATTAGGTCAGCGCGAAGCATATTATATACCCTCATCTTTAAGGTCAAAATTTAATGCGTACCAACCTTGTACCCATCTTTTAGTTTGTCAATAATGGGTGAGCCGTTCTAACTATTTTGTGCATAAACATCAATCAATTAAACGATTACGATTACTATGCTTAAAAAACACATGTTTCACCATTGTTTAGATTAGTTTATTTTTCTTATAAAAAATACCCTTGTTACACAAAACAAACAAGCAAGTATTTAAAAAATAAACATATAAACAATGAATACATAACTTAACAATTAATCATGCGTATCAAATAGCCACATGCAAACCTTTTAATAAATCCTATTAATAATCAATTCTAGATATGTCAATATGTATATGTCTAATTAAGACTTTCACCCGTTTTCATCAATGTACAAGGTGAGCCACATGCATCGATTCATCGATTGCGTAAGTCAAAATTAAACATATACCACATAGCACATAATTGATTTAATAATAATGATTGAGGTCTTCCCCAATTTTAGATCTATCAAAATTAGTGTATATCACTTAACCAAGTAAAGCATATAATAAAAAGATCCATGACAAAACATGCATGTATTTATCATGGGCATAAATTACACTTAACAATTAATGCAATTAAACAAGAGTTACGCACTTTAATACACATAAAATTGCATGCAACCTAGGGTTTTCTAATCCAATTAAAAACAAAAATTTACAAAACCCTAAATAGGGCAAAAAAAAACGCCCCCCCCCCCTCAAAAAAATAGGGTTTAGGTTTTGCAAACCCTAGATCTGCACATACAATTAATAACACAATAAAATTTATTTGTTTTATGCGTTTCAGTAATTAATTACTTATTATACAAGGCTCGTGATGCCACTGTTGAGTACATGATATACAAATAATAACATGTAGACGTCACAGAGTACACAGCGGAAGACTTAGAACATAATAGTAATTAACTAACTGAAAATAAATGTGTAACATACCTCTTGCAATTTGGTTAGATCTCTTGAACAAAGAAGATGAAGTGGTTTAAAGAGTTGTCCCTTACCGTTTTACAACTCAAACCAATTGGTGTAAGAATAATGTCTTACCACCACAGTTTTGTACACACGAATTAACCACGAATCAAAGCGATTGCTAGATCTAACACAAGTCCTTGTTTTATGAAAAAAAAAACAAGACAAAACCAAAACACCCTATGGAGGGGGGTTCGGCCGAACAAAAGTAAAAGAGGAAGAGGGAGAGATCTAGGGTTAATTCAATGTACAAAGTTAACCTTAAACCTTAACTCTAGACCTTGTATATATAGTGATACAATAACTTGGGAAAAAAGTTAGGGTTTGGGCTTGGGAATACCCCCTTTGGCCGGCCACATAGAGGAGCAAAAGGGACAACCTGAATCTTTTCCTTTATTAAGTTATTCACCATATATTCTCTCCTTTTTAACATTTAACGATCGTTAGTCATTTCCGTTAAATACTTAACGATCGTTAGACGGACTTTTGTGTAATAATTAATCGTAATCATTAACATTAATTAGTAACTTTAATTCTCATTCGCTAATATGTGCAATCCCGTGGTCACGAGTTCGAATCCGGACATTCACGGTTTTATAAATATATACATATTCCAACATTTTTGCGTTTCGCATCCCACTCTTATTGAAGCCTTGCTTGCCCTGCTTCAAATTCTCTGAATACCTGTTCATCTTGCATCTGTTGATAATGTTGGCTTGCAGTTAAGTCATGCTCATCAATTGTCTCGTCTGCATTACCTAGCTCAAATTGAGTAATCTGAGGTTGATAATGTTGTTGCTCAACAAATCCTTGTGCAGAAGATGAGGTTGATGCACCTAGCCCAAATTGTTGGTTCTGTTGTGATACAGAACCAACAATTTTGTTTTCCTGGTAACTCCAACGTATCTTGTTGCTGATTTGGTCCTGTATCTGCGAAACACACCCCCATAACGTCTCACTAATGACGACGTCTTAGTTGGCTTCATCGCTCAAAAATTGGTCAAGCAAAACTTTGTTTCCGAAGAAATGTCTTTGCACTTCGCGTATCGTTGTCTCAAACGTTGTTTCTTTGCCTTTGCGAGCTCAAACTGCTCGATAACTTCAACAATAGCCTGTTGTCGAGCCGCATCGTCTTGTTTGCATTGTTTTTTAATATACGCTTGCATTTGTTTGACGGTATGTGGGAGACGACAAACCATAATTGTGAAGTGTGAAAATGAGTTTGTGTGTAAATATGTTAAGTGTGAAAATGTGTTAAGTGTGAAAATATTTGGTAAAGAGGTGTTGTATTTATAAGGGAGTAAACAAAAGGATTAACGTTAACCCCAAAGGGGGTGTTTTGAAAAAAAATTGGATTTGAAAAATTTTACCGTTTGAAGCCACAAGTGATTTTTTTTGGGCCCTTTTACGTTGTAACGCACGTTGGTATACTAAAGTACGTTGTAACGCCTCTTATAATGCAGCCATGGAGGAGTGGGTAACACAACATAACGTGTGCCATGTAGCATTGATTTGCGTTGGGGCGTTATGACTCCCTTCACTCTAAAAGCTATCCTATTAACTTTCTTTCTTGTTTTGGGCACTTTTACGGACTATGTAATTCGCTTTTTTTTGTGTTTAATTGTTTAGATATAAAATTTTGTATGGTTGAAGAAGAAGAAAAAAAAGACTAACACATGTCATTTTTTTTTTTATTTATTATTTTTTTTAACGTTAAGTAACTATCCACAATATACAACCAAAAAATATCTCAGATATCCTAATCAGGACTTGAACCCACAACCATTTAGTTGAAAAGTTTCTCACATAACAAGTGATACTATTGGGATACAAGCCTCGTATATTGGTTGATAAAATATAATTAGTTATCTATGAGACAGTTAATGTACAAGGTTTTCTTTTCTACAAGTTAACTGAAAATAACGAATTTTTGATTAAGATGTACGCAACTTAACGGATATCCTCATAATCATTTTCATCTTTCTGACTCTCTCCTTAGTCACTTCTAATATATGTACCCAGTGAAGTTATACCTTTAATCCTCTTAAACATCAGTGTCTTAACACTATACCACATTGGTGGTTGTTCAGTAACCTATAATACTTAATGACTTAATTGGGTTTAGGAAATCTTAAAAGGCGTTTGGTATATATATGAGAATGACTATAGATATGGGTATGGGTTTGTAAACCCACCACCATAGGTAGATATGAAAAATGCTTACTTTTATGAGTTTCATACTAATTTTCAAAAACCAAACCCATAAAACAAACAACTATATTAAGAATAAAAGTATTCCTTCATTCTCGTACCTTTAAACTAAACGGCCCTGTTGGGAAATTCACTTCAGGGAGTTAATACTTATAGTATTAAAGTTAGTACTGATAGTGGTGTTAGAAAAGTATTAACTAGTTAGTACTGATAGTGCAAATGTTAGTACTGATAGTGTTGAGTTTGTACTATTCTATATTAAGTATGTTGTGTAAGGTTTGTAACAGCATATCTTCTATACCAATAGAAGATATGATATTCTTAATGCATAGTTATCTTTGTAAGGGATCTCCTTGATGTATAAAAGGAGATCCTAGCTAGGTCAAGAATATACCAATACTCTAGCCGTCTTAAGAAAAGCTTCAAGGTTGTAAACCCTAATACTAGGAGAGTACTCATATTATTAATCAATAATATTGAAGCTGTTGGTGTTATATTTGTGTTTTACATTAATCTTCTAAAGTACATTCAAGTAGATTCCGCATACTTGTGTGTATCTACAACAAAGTTTCTAATTGTTGTTTTGGAACCATCCAAGGCAACTACACGTTTACAAGCTAAGTGTTCTAGATCCAAGGTTTGGGATTCCACAAGTGGTATTAGAGCTTGTGTCCTGAAGCTTTGTTTTTAGAAGATCCTGTGTGACAAATCTGACGAAATGGATTTTGATTCAAGCAAATCCAGTGCTATTACCAGAGTTCCTAAGTTGCAACCTAATGAATATGAACTCTGGAGGATGCCCATAAAGCAATACTTTTTGGTGCTTGATTTTAAGCTGTGGAACATTGTGATCAATGGAGACTCCTACAAATCCATTGTTTCTGAAGAAGTGGCTGGCAAATTTGTTCTTAAAAACAAAGGTGATCCATCACTAATGAAGAAATGGCTCTAAGAGGCAATAATCTCAAGGTCAGAATCTCCTTCTCATGGCATTACCTGATGATCATCAACTCACCTTCAGCAAACAAAAGGATGCTCAATCCTTGTTCAAAGCCATTGAAACAAGATTTGGTGGGAACTTTGTCACCAAGAAGACTCAGAAAGCTCTTTTGAAGCAAAAATTTGAAAACTTCATTGTTAGTGCAACTGAGTCCATTGACTCAGTTTACAATAGGCTTCAAAAGCTTGTCATTCAACTAGTTGTATTGGGTCTAGACATCCGTCACCAAAATGGGACACTTATGTCATTGTATGGAAGAACAAGGCAGAATTTGAAACTATGGGGTTGGATAATCTGTTCAATAACTTTAAGGTGATTGAACAAGATATGAAGAGAGCTACCTGATAAGGTTTTAAAAGGTACCTTTTTGAGGGGTCGTTTAAGCCCTTATTTGATCACTTTTGTATCCGTTATTGCTTAATATCGTTCCTTTTCACTTTTTAGGTCTCTTGAAGGCAAAATGCTGGAATGGCACTTATTTGGACGAAAAGGCGCGATTATACGAAGAAAATGGCCAAAGTCAAAATCGAGACACTCAAAGCTGCTGGAAATATAAGGTGACGGCGTCAGGTGTTAAGTGTGACGCCGTCGGAGGATCTTTGTGACGGGACAGAAGCCAAAACTCCCATTTTCAAGTGACGACGTCAAGTTATAAAAGAGTAGGCCATCGCAACTCAGACGGCCTAGATGTAATCCAGACGGCGTCAGAAGCTGAAGAGGAAGGCGTCACAAGCATAAGGTGACGCCGTAGCAAGTCTAACGTGGCCAAGACGAAACCCTAATGACGGCGACACGACGGCGTCACAAAACATAAAGTGACGCCGTCGCATGTGTAATATTATATATAGAATCCGAATTTTTCAGTATTAGTGTGTAGTCTTTTAGAGTAAAAACCTAAACTGAACCAAGGCTGTCTTGTACAGTATTTTAGGGTTCCAAACCCTATCTTACACCAAGATAAGTGTTTTACTTCATTAATACAAGTATGTCTTTGATTATTTGTGTGTATGCTTGCATGTTTTCCATGTCCGGCTAATTTACTTGTGTGTTTGCTTAGGGAATATGAAACTTAATTATTGAATATTGATTGGTTGTTTCTTATCTTAGTTGGTTAATGATCTAGTAATGCGATAGGTCATTCGTTGTGTACTTAATGCTTGATTAAATCTTTGTGAACCTTAGAATATGACTCCTTGAGTAGTTGTAAGCTAAACCATCCAAAGAGTGCCTTAGAGTAAGAGTTTATTATCCCTAGTAGGTTTTGTAGACGAGACCCTTTGGTAAGTTCAAAGAGTTAGGGAGAAAAGCATACCCTACAACCTTAGACACACAACGCAACTAGGAATAAGGACGTAACAATTCAACCACCAATAGGAGATAATTAAGGAGTAGTAAAACCTAAGTAAACACATCTTTAAACTATCATACGAGCACACATTAATTAGACATAGACTACATACACCTTAGATTAGATAATTAGATAAGTAGACTAATCTGTAGCAATACCAACCCCCCCCCCAAATTCAAACCCCGAGATTCGTACCTTTCCTTTCCTTAAAAAAATATAAAAAGATAAAAAATAATCTTCCTCAACCACAACCTTAGCGTAGTAACTTCTCATTAGCATTCCTATTCCCCTAGAGAACGATATCAATACCCGTGGCTTACCCTAGTACTACACAATGATTAGATTCACTGCCTAGGGTGTTGAAAAACTTGCTCGACGAAAAGGAAGTTCCTTTGACCCCGAACGACGCGTGTAGCGTCATCAAGTTTTTGGCGCCGCTGCCCGTGAATAGAATAGCTAGTTAGTAGTCCACCTCGTTTAGGTTTCTTTACTTGATTCCTGTCAAGTAAACTTTTTTTCTCATTTTTAGCTTCCTCTTAGTCTATCCCCTTTCTTTGTGATTTTTGTTCGTAAAAACCATCACTCACCATGATACGTATCTTCCGCCGAAGATTCTTCACTCTACCCGTTCCCAATCCCGAAATTGAGAACGCAATCCCTCAAAACCCTTCACCCATTCACCATTTTGGAAATCACCTAGGGCATAATGAGATAAATTGGCAACAACAAAGTCCTTTCTATGACTCAGATTCCGATGAGGAACTTGATTATGGTGAAGCACTTGATAGCGGGGAGGTCATTAATGGAGTTAGTTTTGAAATTGAGGAAGACCCCTCCCAATGTTTTGACCCTAGGTGTAGGATTGAGAAAGATGGTCCCTTTAACATGCAATTCCCTTGCAAAATAGAACTAGAAGGGTTCGATGCTTATTAGAATTCATTCTTACCTTTGAACTTAATCTCAAGGGACCTATACAATAAAATCAAGATCAATGAGTTAACTTATCAAGGGAACAATGTTGTTGAAGCAGTTACTCATTTGCACGTGTTTGTTGGAAGTTTTGCTTATTTGGTAGAGTTCATTGTCTTAGAAGACTTAAGAGAATTTATTGATAAGGACCTCACTCAAGTAATTTTTGGAAAACCTTTTAAAAAATTGACTAGGTTGAATGAACGGATGATTGATGGTCTAATTACATTCTCTAATGAAGTTGAAGATTTTATCTACCAAATGCCACGCGCCCATCCTAGGTTTAAACATAAAGACATTGAGGCTTGTAATCGAATGACCCCTATTCCATTGCTTAGTGAGAGGGATAAGCAAAGTGGGCTTAGGTACCCATATAAGAAAACTAAGCGGTATTACAAAAAATGCCTTGAATTGGGAGATGATTACAAAAAGAATAAAAGAACGTTGGAATGGCTTAAGTATGAGCACGTAAGCGTGTGCGAGAAAACGTAGGAGCACGACTACGAGTCTAGCTACAAGACTCTTAAATAAAGAAAAGCGCTTCGTGGGAGGCAACCCATGCTTAATTGTTTGCTTGTTAGTGTCATATATCTTTTATCGATTGTTTATTCTCATGTTTAAATTTGTAAAAATGCTTTATTTTGTTTTTAACCTCGTCTTAATTGCATATAAAGGTATTTTACATAAGGGATAAGTGTAGGGAGGATTACACACGTTTTCAAGGAAACGTAAACATGAGAATAACAATTCATGAAAAGATATATTTGTGTGTTTGTTCGAGTCAAATGCTTGTATCGAGTCATAATGGATGTTTTGCAGAATTTTTTTCCAGATTCTAAAGATGTAAGTTTTTCAGAATTTTTTTCCAGAACATCGCAGACCAGTTTTTGTCTGGATAACCTGACGGCGTCAGGAAGGAGTAAAAACAACAGATTACTTTTTTTCTCGTTTTCTGAGCTACTTAAAAAAAATTGGAATTTTCCAGGTCTTAATTTTCCAGAAATTTTGTAAACATCCATTCCACAAGCATTATATCCTAGTTTAAATCGAGTCTTATATATTATTACCGCCGATTTTATGCGAAGGTTTCGTTTGTTTCTTCAAGGGTGCAGGTTTAATTTATCAAGAAGAAGTTACATAAGATTGGAAGGAGCTTTTCACGCACACATTCTTCTTGGAAAGGATTTAACCACTACTTCACACACGAATCCTACCGAGCTAATCAGGGGAGTACTAGTTTCTTTCGTTTTTAATTACCTTCCATTATCATAACTTTGATACTTTCGGGGAACATTGGGGACAATGTTCAGTTTAAGTGTAGGGAGGGAAAATAAAACGGGAACTTTGAAACTATGCTTATCCTTGATTATTTGCTTTGTCCAATTGTATTTGTGTAATAAACCATGAGAAAATGTCGGTTAGGGTAATTTTGGCACCAAATTTAAAATTTTTCATGACATATAGGAGTGGGCCATTAGTCTTAACAAAAGCGTCTCATGGATAGGAAGTTGCATGACTAGCACAAAAACCCTTTACCACCTAAATTCCACCAAAAATGTGAGGATCACCCTTAGATTAGTAGGAATTAAAGCATTCATCTTTAATGCTTAGAGTGTAAACCGGTAGTATAATAGATTCTAGAACTTGTTTTGTGATGCATTCCGAGATCGCTAGTAAGACTACACTTGTGTAGTTAGGAATAACTAAATAATAAGAGGCATTAGGATAACCCTTGTTTGATACCCGTAATATAATTACTTCTTCCACATCGGTTGAGTAATTCCCCCACACCCTTTGCGTTGTACTCATCTTTAGTACACGATACCCCTAGTTAACCCCTCAGAGCCTATCCTTTTCGCGGTTCTCGTGATGTTTCGGTTTTTCCGGAATATCAATGAAGAGCATTGTTTACACCCCACCCCCAAATGTACACCCAAATCGCCTTAGCCTACCTTGTATGCACTCACTTTTAGTGCATTATTGTTATCACCTTAAACCCTTATTGTTATCACCCTAAAACCTTAGTTCAATTATCTGGTTGCTTGCATGAGTTGCTAAGTCGAGTCATATCCTTTGTATACAGCTTTGGGACGATTGGGATTCATGGGAAAAGTTAAAGTTTATGAAATGACGGGAAGGGAACGTTAAATTCAAATTCCCTTTGTTTGCATAATAATGTACCCCAAGTGTTTTGATCTTTTCAATTCGGGTCAAATTAGTGTTAGAGTAATAAAAACTCAAGTGTAAGGATGTGCCTATAAATCCCTATCATTTTGATGTTACCGTAGAGGATGGTAGAGTAAAAGTGTATGAAAAAAAAAAAAAAAAAAAAAAAAAAAAAAAAAAAAAAGCGAAAAAGAGAAAAGAAAAAAAAATAGAGTGAAAAAAAAAATAAAAAAAAAACGGGCTACCATCCTACATCTATCCTTTAATTTTATGTTTGTTTATTTCAGTTAGCTAGAGCTTAGAGTGTCGAGTCTGGGCTTAGCAACGCCATTCTTCGTATGCTTGTAACATAAGAGATCTTTGACTTACCACCACTATATAGCCTATCCCACCAAACCCTTTGTTTCCCTACCGTAAGCCTAACATTACAACCCTTTAAAGACCTCTTTGATAGTCTTTCCTAGGTGCTTACGCCAAAGCGACGGAGGTTTGATCTATTCTCAAGCCTATGGTAATCTATGTACTAGGACCGGTTAATGAGTGTTTATCTTCCATTTCCAATTTGTTATATTTCATATACACCCGAGAGAGATGTGAGTATCCAAACACCCTATGTGAGGTGCTAGTATGTAATTTCCGTGCTTGTTATGACTTTTGCGGGGCTTATATGTGTTGTGGACTGTCTTAAACCAATGCTTCATGACCTCTAACTTATAAATTAATTGGCTAAAAGCACATTTGCTTGAGGACAAGCAAATACCAAGTGTAGGGATATTTGATAAGGTTTTAAAAGGTACATTTTTTAGGGGTCGCTTAAGCCCTTATTTGATCACTTTTGTATCCGTTATTGCTTAATATCGTTCCTTTTCACTTTTTAGGTCTCTTGAAGGCAAAATGCTGGAATGGCCCTTATTTGGAGGAAAAGGCGCGATTATACGAAGAAAATGGCCAAAGTCATAATCGAGACACTCAAAGCTGCTGAAAATATAAGGTGACGGCGTCAGGTGTTAAGTGTGACGCCGTCGGAGGATCTTTGTGACGAGACAGAAGCCAAAACTCCCATTTCAAGTGACGACGTCAAGTTATAAAAGAGTAGGCCGTCGCAACTCAGACGGCCTAGATGTAATCCAGACGGCGTCAGAAGCTGAAGAGGACGGCGTCACAAGCATAAGGTGACGCCGTCGCAAGTCTAACGTAGCCAAGACGAAACCCTAATGACGGCGACACGACGGCGTCACAAAACATAAAGTGACGCCGTCGCATGTGTAATATTATATATAGAATTCGAATTTTTCAGTATTAGTGTGTAGTCTTTTGGAGTAAAAACCTAAACCGAACCAAGGCTGTCTTGTACAGTATTTTAGGGTTCCAAGCCCTATCTTACACCAAGATAAGTGTTTTACTTCATTAATACAAGTATGTCTTTGATTATTTGTGTGTATGCTTGCATGTTTTCCATGTCCGGCTAATTTACTTGTGTGTTTGCGTAGGGAATATGAAACTTAATTATTGAATATTGATTGGTTGTTTCTTATCTTAGCTGGTTAATGATCTAGTAATGCGATAGGTCATTCGTTGTGTACTTAATGCTTGATTAAATCTTTGTGAACCTTAGAATATGACTCCTTGAGTAGTTGTAAGCTAAACCATCCAAAGAGTGCCTTAGAGTAAGAGTTTATTATCCCTAGTGGGTTTTGTAGACGAGACCTTTTGGTAAGTTCAAAGAGTTAGGGAGAAAAGCATACCTTACAACCTTAGACACACAACGCAACTTGGAATAAGGACGTGACAATTCAACCACCAATAGGAGATAATTAAGGAGTAGTAAAACCTATGTAAACACATCTTTAAACTATCATACGAGCACACATTAATTAGACATAGACTACATACACCTTAGATTAGATAATTAGATAAGTAGAGTAATCGGTAGCAATACCAACCCCCCCCCCAAATTCAAACCCCGAGATTCGTACCTTTCCTTTCCTTAAAAAAATATAAAAAGATAAAAAATAATCTTCCTCAACCACAACCTTAGCGTAGTAACTTCTCACTAGCATTCCTATTCCCCTAGAGAACGATATCAATACCCGTGGCTTACCCTAATACTACACAACGATTAGGTTCACTGCCTAGGGTGTTGAAAAACTTGCTCGACGAAAAGGAAGTTCCTTTGACCCCGAACGACGCGTGTAGCGTCATCAAGTTTTTGGCGCCGCTGCCGGGGAATAGAATAGCTAGTTAGTAGTCCACCTCGTTTTGGTTTCTTTACTTGATTCCTGTCAAGTAAACTTTTTTTCTCATTTTTAGCTTCCTCTTAGTCTATCATCTTTCTTTGTGATTTTTGTTCGTAAAAACCATCACTCACCATGATACGTATCTTCCGCCGAAGATTCTTCACTCTACCCGTTCCCAATCCCGAAATTGAGAACGCAATCCCTCAAAACCCTTCACCCATTCACCATTTTGGAAATCACCTAGGGCATAATGAGATAAATTGGCAACAACAAAGTCCTTTCTATGACTCAGATTCCGATGAGGAACTTGATTATGGTGAAGCACTTGATAGCGGGGAGGTCATTAATGGAGTTAGTTTTGAAATTGAGGAAGACCCCTCCCAATGTTTTGACCCTAGGTGTAGGATTGAGAAAGATGGTCCCTTTAACATGCAATTCCCTTGCAAAATAGGACTAGAAGGGTTCGATGCTTATTAGAATTCATTCTTACCTTTGAACTTAATCTCAAGGGACCTATACAATAAAATCAAGATCAATGAGTTAACTTATCAAGGGAACAATGTTGTTGAAGCAGTTACTCATTTGCACGTGTTTGTTGGAAGTTTTGCTTATTTGGTAGAGTTCATTGTCTTAGAAGACTTAGGAGAATTTATTGATAAGGACCTCACTCAAGTAATTTTTGGAAAACCTTTTAAAAAATTGACTAGGTTGAATGAACGGATGATTGATGGTCTAATTACATTCTCTGATGAAGTTGAAGATTTTATCTACCAAATGCCACGCGCCCATCCTAGGTTTAAACATAAAGACATTGAGGCTTGTAATCGAATGACCCCTATTCCATTGCTTAGTGAGAGGGATAAGCGAAGTGGGCTTAGGTACCCATATGAGAAAACTAAGCGGTATTACAAAAAATGCCTTGAATTGGGAGATGATTACAAAAAGAATGAAAGAACGTAGGAATGGCTTAAGTATGAGCACGTAAGCGTGTGCCAGAAAACGTAGGAGCACGACTACGAGTCTAGCTACAAGACTCTTAAATAAAGAAAAGCGCTTCGTGGGAGGCAACCCATGCTTAATTGTTTGCTTGTTAGTGTCATATATCTTTTATCGATTGTTTATTCTCATGTTTAAATTTGTAAAAATGCTTTATTTTGTTTTTAACCTCGTCTTAATTGCATATAAAGGTATTTTACATAAGGGATAAGTGTAGGGAGGATTACACACGTTTTCAAGGAAACGTAAACATGAGAATAACAATTCATTAAAAGATATATTTGTGTGTTTGTTCGAGTCAAATGCTTGTATCGAGTCATAATGGATGTTTTGCAGAAATTTTTTCCAGATTCTAAAGATGTAAGTTTTCCAGTATTTTTTTCCAGAAAATCGCAGACCAGTTTTTGTCAGGATAACCTGACGGCGTCAGGATCGCAACCTGACGGCGTCAGGAAGGAGTAAAAACAACAGATTACTTTTTTTCTCGTTTTTTGAGCTACTTAAAAAAAATTGGAATTTTCCAGGTCTTAATTTTCCAGAAATTTTGTAAACATCCATTCCACAAGCATTATATCCTAGTTTAAATCGAGTCTTATATATTATTACCGCCGATTTTACGCGAAGGTTTCGTTTATTTCTTCAAGGGTGCAGGTTTAATTTATCAAGAAGAAGTTACATAAGATTGGAAGGAGCTTTTCACGCACACATTCTTCTTGGAAAGGATTTAACTACTACTTCACACACGGATCCTACCGAGCTAATCAGGGGAGTACTAGTTTCTTTCGTTTTTAATTACCTTCCATTATCATAACTTTGATACTTTCGGGGAACATTGGGGACAATGTTCAGTTTAAGTGTAGGGAGGGAAAATAAAACGGGAACTTTGAAACTATGCTTTCCTTGATTATTTGCTTTGTCCAATTGTATTTGTGTAATAAACCATGAGAAAATGTCGGTTAGGGTAATTTTGGCACCAAATTTAAAATTTTTCATGACATATAGGAGTGGGCCATTAGTCTTAACAAAAGCGTCTCACGGATAGGACGTTGCATGACTAGCACAAAAACCCTTTACCACCTAAATTCCACCCAAAATGTGAGGATCACCCTTAGATTAGTAGGAATTAAAGCATTCATCTTTAATGCTTAGAGTGTAAACCGTTAGTATAATAGATTCTAGAACTTGTTTTGTGATGCATTCCGAGATCGCTAGTAAGACTACACTTGTGTAGTTAGGAATAACTAAATGATAAGAGGCATTAGGATAACCTTGTTTGATAACCATAATATAATTACTTCTTCCACATCGGTTGAGTAATTCCCTGATGCGTGCCAAACAGTCAAGCTAAATCACTCAAGCCGGCCACTTGTGAATGGCCGACCGTAATAAGCTTAAAACTGCTCAGACACGAATGCAATGAAGATCTGGGGAGAATAGTGTTTCCCCGGGTCGTTATGTCCCAGCGAGCTATGCAATGGATTATCAAACGAAAAGTGATCGAGAAATTTGAACGAAAAAGGGATTTGAATAGATTATAACTACAGAGAAAGCCAACACATTACAATGGCTTAAATGCAAATTAAAGGAAATGAAAAAGATAAAAAATATTAAATAAACGCTATCACTATATTTAAAATGATGTTTTTGTTTTTATGTTTTTACAAAACTGAAATAAAAACTACGCGACGTACAAATAAAAATGTGAAACTTACACTATATTAATCCTAAAAATATGAAAATGATATTTTTACAAACCTAATGATAAAAGAAAGTATTTAGAAAAAGAAAATTATTTTTATAACTAATTATCTAATTAAAAACTATTTTTAACTATTAAATAATAACCTAAATTACAAGAAAATAGGAAATAAACCTAGAAAAATAAAATTAAGACTTAGAAAAATCTAAAATAACAAAAGAGAATTTTCAAAACTATTTTTATATTTTTCTGAATATTTTTCTATTTTCTAGGAATTTTAAACTATTTAAAACTAATTAAATGGCTTAAAAATATAAATTTAACTAAGAAAAATCGAGAAAAATATTTTTTTGTCTTTTTATATTTATCTAAACTTAAGAAAAATGAAAAATTATTTTTTGAGACTTTTCTGAATTATTTGTATTAAAAGCTAATTAAAAATGCTTAAAAACTAATTAAAATCAAGAAAAATAGTAAACTGACTTAGAAAAATCTGAAAAATTCAGAAAAACTCTAAAATAATATAAGGAAACTAGAAAAAATGGAAAACCAGATGCTTATGTGTAGGAAATAGCAACTGCTATTGCAAGTGCTTATAAATAAGCACTTGAATAAGCCAAATGAAAACAACAAGCCACCAACTGTTAACAGAAGTTATAAACTGCTAAAATAACTAAAATGAAACAAATCCTAACTGTTTTTAACCACTGAATAGCTGTTTACACAGATTTAATGTTTTTGAGTTAATAAGCTAAAACAGATTTCTGGGTACCTACTTGCAGTCACAAAATAAGCACTCAAATAAGCTAGAAAACAAAAACCAAGTATTAAGACCTAAACTAGACCTAAGTAGCTACTTATAACCCAAATACCAGAATTTGGGAGGCTCTTATGAGCCTTGTGCAATCCTGCACAAAACTGAGAAAATCTCAGTTTATAATGACCCCTGTGAACAGGGCAATTGACACCTAAAAGATAAGCAGTTCTGAGACCTTTAAAAAAATTGCAAAATTCCACAAAAATGTTGATAAGTTAAAAGACCAGTTGAAGTTTCTAAAATGCCAAGTCTCACTTGATAAGACCCAGAGATGAGCTCATGAAAAATCCTCCTAACTGAGCTCAAAATAGCTTTTTGCAATTTTGACTTTTGACAATAGTTATGAACTTTGACCAAAATGAACTTTGAATCCAATTTTATGACTGATATTGATGTAATAAGGTCTGATGAACACAATGCAAGCAATGTTTATGACTTCTAAACACAAATCAAGAGTTTGCAATTCCAAAATCACAACAGTGAGTGAATGAGACAGATTAAAATGGATTGTTGACTTTAGGTGGTTGCAGGCTCAATTTAATGACTCATAATGACTCAAATGAGCTTAGCAAACATGGAACAACAGGTTTCAATTCATGAACACACCTCTAGTAAAGATTAAGCTATAAACCAAACACCTCTTTCACTACTGATAAGCAAATTAAAACTGACCTAACTTCCTATTTATCTAATATCAATGATCAAACTAAGTTAACCAGACCTAAATACATCTATTTAAACAGGTTTGAGCTTATGAATACTACAAAGACAGATTATGCATATGAATTTTAAAATGACTTACAAATGGTCCAAAGCCACTATGGCTTGAATCCTGTGAACCCAAGAACCTCTAACCTATTTTATCCAACCCAATGTCTCTGAACTAACCCAAATCCATGTCTGAATCAACCATTGCCCTTTCTACATCAATTTTGCTCCGTTTTGACTTTTGTTGACCAGGTTTCAATATTGTTTAAAACTTAAACACAAGCTTATAAAAAGCTATTATAAGCTAATATAAACTTGTTTTAACTTGGAAAGAAGCTAATTGAAGCTTGAGATTCAGAGTTTGAGATTAAAAAATCCAACAGTTAACATGAAAATTGAAAACATGAACATAAACTGGAATTGAGACTTAAGAGAGTTGCAATACACTTTAAACCTTTGTTTGATACAAAATAAACTGGAAAATACAATTGAAAACTACTTAAGACATGATAAGCTAGAAATCGACATACATTGTAAAAATTAAAACTAAGTACCACCCTAATTGCCTTCCTCTTCCTTCTTTTTATACTCCAAGCAGTTTCTCTCACCTTTCTGAATAGTTCCCAGCATAAATCTCAACCCTTGGATTGCTAAATTGGATCTTAGCCGTTTAAAAGGTTTTGGCGCCAAAAGTTATTTAAGCCAGCTGGGTTGAGTGTTAGGTATAAAGGTGCATTAAATGCACCTTGGCTTTGAGTGTGAGGTGGAGGGTAGGATAGGGAGATGATGGTGGAGGAGGGGGGAGGCGTTGCAGGCATGCGTGCAGGGGAGTGATGATGGAGGTGGGATACTCGTGACTTGGGAGGGAAAAGAGGCAGTCAACTGAGGTTTGACTTGGCTTATAATATTGGAGGGGGTTCAAAGGTAAGGCTGGGGTCCAAAAGGGGTGTGGCAGGGGGTCACTTGGCTTTTGACTTGGTCCAAAGTAGTGTGAAGGGGTTAATAATAATCAAGGACCTATGTTGCCATTTCTGAAACTGTAAGGACCAGAACTGCCAAATCTGCAAAGATGTTTCAGGGGCTGAAATTGACAAGTTCCAAAAGTACAAGTACCAACTTGTTATTTTCCAATTTTCCAGGGACCATTTCTGCCAATTTTCAAACTTGAAGGACCAATTTGTAATTTTCTCAAACTTTTTATATTTTTCACCAAAGGACTAAATTTGACAACTTATGATTTAAAAAGGACCTTTGGTGATTTTTCTTTTGAAATTATGTGCTCAGGGACTATTTCTGACAATTTTTGAAACTTGGGGGACTGAAACTGCCAATTATGCAAACTTTGCTCATTTTTCATCTGATTTTAAACATTTTGCATCTGAAACATATAAAATGCAATTTTGAGATATTTTCAGTATTTTGATGCATTTCTGAGCATTTTTAGACGTTTTGCAGTTCAGATTAAACCAAAAATGATGAGTATTTACACACTCATCATTCCCCCACAGCCTTTGCGTTGTACTCATCTTTAGTACACGATACCCCTAGTTAACCCCACAGAGCCTATCCTTTTCGCGGTTCTCGTGATGTTTCATTTTTTCTGGAATATCAATGAAGAGCATTGTTTACACCCCACCCCCAAATGTACACCCAAATCACCTTAGCCTACCTTGTATGCACTCACTTTTAGTGCATTATTGTTATCACCTTAAACCCTTATTGTTATCACCCTAAAATCTTAGTTCAATTATCTGGTTGCTTGCATGAGTTGCTAAGTCGAGTCATATCCTTTGTATACAGCTTTGGGACGATTGGGATTCATGGGAAAAGTTAAAGTTTATGAAATGACGGGAAGGGAACGTTAAATTCAAATTCCCTTTGTTTGCATAATAATGTACCCCAAGTGTTTTGATCTTTTCAATTCGGGTCAAATTGGTGTTAGAGTAATAAAAACTCAAGTGTAGGGATGTGCCTATAAATCCCTATCATTTTGATGTTACCGTAGAGGATGGTAGAGTAAAAGTGTATGAAAAAAAAAAAAAAAAAAAAAAAAAAAAAAGTGAAAAAAAAAAAAAAAAAAAAAAAAAAAAAACATACGGGCTACTATCCTACATCTATCCTTTAATTTTATGTTTGTTTATTTCAGTTAGCTAGATTTTAGAGTGTCGAGTCTTGGCTTAGCAACGCCATTCTTCTTATGCTTGTAACATAAGGGATCTTTGACTTACCACCACTATATAGCCTATCCCACCAAACCCTTTGTTTCCCTACCGTAAGCCTAACATTACAACCCTTTAAAGACCTCTTTGATAGTCTTTCCTAGGTGCTTACGCCAAAGCGATGGAGGTTTGATCTATTCTCAAGCCTATGGTAATCTATGTACTAGGACCGGTTAATGAGTGTTTATCTTCCATATCCAATTTGTTATATCTCATATACACCCGAGAGAGATGTGAGTATCCAAACACCCTATGTGAGGTGCTAGTATGTATTTTCCGTGCTTGTTATGACTTTTGCGGGGCTTATATGTGTTGTGGACTGTTTTAAACCAATGCGTCATGACCTCTAACTTATCAATTAATTGGCTAAAAGCACATTTGCTTGAGGACAAGCAAATACCAAGTGTAGGGATATTTGATAAGGTTTTAAAAGGTACATTTTTGAGGGGTCGTTTAAGCCCTTATTTGATCACTTTTGTATCCGTTATTGCTTAATATCGCTCCTTTTCACTTTTTAGGTCTCTTGAAGGCAAAATGCTGGAATGGCACTTATTTGGACGAAAAGGCGCGATTATACGAAGAAAATGGCCAAAGTCAGAATCGAGACACTCAAAGCTGCTGAAAATATAAGGTGACGGCGTCAGGTGTTAAGTGTGACGCCGTCGGAGGATCTTTGTGACGGGACAGAAGCCAAAACTCCCATTTCAAGTGACGACGTCAAGTTATAAAAGAGTAGGCCGTCGTAACTCAGACGGCCTAGATGTAATCCAGACGGCGTCAGAAGCTGAAGAGGACGGCATCACAAGCATATGGTGACGTCGTCGCAAGTCTAACGTGGCCAAGACGAAACCCTAATGACGGCGACACGACGGCGTCACAAAACATAAAGTGACGCCGTCGCATGTGTAATATTATATATATAATCCGAATTTTTCAGTATTAGTGTGTAGTCTTTTGGAGTAAAAACCTAAACCGAACCAAGGTTGTCTTGTACAGTATTTTAGGGTTACAAACCCTATCTTACACCAAGATAAGTGTTTTACTTCATTAATACAAGTATGTCTTTGATTATTTGTGTATATGCTTGCATGTTTTCCATGTCCGGCTAATTTACTTGTGTGTTTGCTTAGGGAATATGAAACTTAATTATTGAATATTGATTGGTTGTTTCTTATCTTAGTTGGTTAATTATCTAGTAATGCGATAGGTCATTCGTTTTGTACTTAATGCTTGATTAAATCTTTGTGAACCTTAGAATATGACTCCTTGAGTAGTTGTAAGCTAAACCATCCAAAGAGTGCCTTAGAGTAAGAGTTTATTATCCCTAGTGGGTTTTGTAGACGAGACCCTTTGGTAAGTTCAAAGAGTTAGGGAGAAAAGCATACCCTACAACCTTAGACACACAATGCAACTAGGAATAAGGACGTGACAATTCAACCACCAATAGGAGATAATTAAGGAGTAGTAAAACCTAAGTAAACACATCTTTAAACTATCATACGAGCACACATTAATTAGACATAGACTACATACACCTTAGATTAGATAATTAGATAAGTAGAGTAATCGGTAGCAATACCAACCCCCCCCCCCCCCCCAAATTCAAACCCCGAGATTCGTACCTTTCCTTTCCTTAAAAAAATATAAAAAGATAAAAAATAATCTTCCTCAACCACAACCTTAGCGTAGTAACTTCTCACTAGCATTCCTATTCCCCTAGAGAACGATATCATTACCCGTGGCTTACCCTAATACTACACAACGATTAGGTTCACTTCCTAGGGTGTTGAAAAACTTGCTCGACGAAAAGGAAGTTCCTTTGACCCCGAACGACGCGTGTAGCGTCATCACTACCACTACATCTTCCAGTGTTGGATCACAAAACATAGCTTTTGTGGCTCATCCAGTCACTAGTGCTAATAAGGACAGTTTTGGTGTTAGTACTTCTAGTACTAATATTAATATTGATTGCTTGGTTACCACTGCAGTAGGCATCAATGAAAGTACAATCTATGCTTTCATCTCTAAGCAACAACATGGGTCTCAGATCACTCATGATGACCTGAAATAGATTGATGAGGATGATATGGAAGAAATGGATATCAAGTGGAACATTGCCTTGATCAGTATGAGGGCAAGAAGGTTCATGAAGAGAACTGGTAGGCAGATTAAGATCAATGATGGAGACACTGCTGGGTTTGACAAAGGAAAGGTAGAATGCTACAAATGTGGCAAGCTTGGGCATTTTGCCAGGGAATGCAGAAGCCCCAGGAAGGGAAAGAGTAGTGAAACCAATGACTCATCCTCTAAATCAATGGTGGCTATTGATGGTGCTGGATATGATTGGAGCTTCATGGGTGATGATGAGGAGAGTCCAACCAATATGGCTTTGGTATCTGAGGTACTTACTGAATCAAATTGCTCAGATACTTGTGTTTCATTAAGTGAATATGAGTCTCTTAAAACTCAATATGATAAACTGGCTGAAGAATATTCCAAAACCAGTTATAATTTAGCAAATCATAAAAGAGGCTTAGCAGTTTTAGAAAAACAAATTGTGCATTATAAAGAAAATGAGTCAAAGTTTACTGAAGCAACTGTTGTACCTAATAGGGAAATTTCTTTTAAAGACACCACCATAACTGTGTTAAAAGAAGAACTTGAAAGAGTTACACAAATTAAAGACAACATAGAACTAAGTGTTGATACTCTTAAAGATACACAACATTATAACTCTAAGAAACTTGATAGATTCCTTGAAAAAGCACTAATTGGCAAAGCCAAATCAGGTATGGGTTATAAGACAGAACGACCACCATTCAGAGGTATTCCCTCACCTCCTGGCATAGACCTTGAACACACTGGCTTAGAAGAGTTTAAGGCACCCACATTTGTCCGTGAACCCATTGGGTCCAAGGCTGAAAAGACTGATGAGACCTTTGAAAGTGCCAGTGACACTTCCTTACCTGAGGTATATGTGTTTGAAAATAAAAAGACAAGTGTAGAGTCTAGAGCACCAAAGCAAGAACATGCCACTAAACCTGTAAAAACAACTGACAAACCTGTCAGGAAACCAGTAAAATATGCTGAGATGTATAGAAACATGTCATCTAGTCCTAGAGGTAACAAAAGAAATTGGAACCAACTAAAATCTGAACAACTAGGAGATGAATTTGTCATGTATAATAAATCTTGCTTTGTGTGTGGAAGTTTTTCTCATTTGCAGGCTTAATGCAGACACCCTATGAGACCTCAACCCATAATGACCCCAAGAGAAGTTCTTCTTAAAAATGGCATAAAATCTTTGAATACTACAAAGCCAGTTAATACTGCTAGACCACAACCCAGAGTATTTGGTGAAAGGCCCAAAAGAAACTTTTCAAAATCACCATCTACTTCACCAAGGTCCTTTAATACTGGAGCAACACAAACCTTTAAATCTTATGATGAACAAATCAAGTATTACAAGAAAAAGGTTAATACTTATGAGCCAAAACTTAATACTAATAGGCCAAACGTTAATACTTTTAATCCTAAAATGAAATCTGTTGGTTCTAAAGTGAGTGATGCTAAGGGAATCAAGGGCAATGCTGTTAAGCCCTCAGCTTGTTGGGTTAGAAAGACTACTCAACCCAACAGTGCATCAGTTACTCTCAAGAAATATGATTACATTGATGCACGAGGAAGATCCAAGTCAGTAATGGCTTGGGTCCCCAAAAGGAACTAATTTCCTTTATTTTGTGTGCAGGGACATTCCAACAATAATGATGATCTTGGCTATTCATACAATAGGTGTTCCAGGCACATGACTGGAAATCTATCCTATCTTTCAGACTTCACTGATTTGAATGGAGGATATGTTTCCTTTGGAGGTGGTATAGGTGGAAGAATTACTGGTAAAGGCACAATCAAGACTGGTAATTTGGACTTTGAAAATGTGTACTATGTGAAAGAGCTCAAATACAATATTTTCAGTGTGTCACAAATGTGTGACAAGAAGAATTTTGTTCTATTCACAGATACTAATTGCTTGGATTTATCTCCTAACTTTAAGATGCCCAATGAAGATGAGGTGCTTCTTAAGTTCCCTAGGAAAAGCAATCTTTACAGTGTGAGTATGAAAAACATAGTGCCCAAAGAAAACCTTACATGTTTAGTTGCCACAGCTTCATTGGATGAATCTATGTTATGGCATAGAAGGCTAGGTCATGTGAACTTTAAGGTAATCAATCTTTTAGCTAAAAATAACCTTGTAAGAGGTTTACCTTCAAAAAGATTTGAAAATAAACAGACCTGTATTGCATGCCTCAAAGGGAAGCAGCATAGAGCCTCTTGTAAGCCCAAGGTTTTTAACTCTATCACCCAACCACTTCATATGCTGCACATGGACTTATTTGGCCCCACCTCTGTTAGCAGCCTAAATTTTAAGAAGTATTGTTTGGTTGTGACTGATGATTTTAGCATATTTACTTGGGTTTTCTTCATGAATACTAAGGATGAGACCAGTGACATCCTTAAGTCTTACATAACTGCAGTAGAGAACCTTTCAGATAAGAAATTTAAAATCATTAGGTGTGATAATAGGACAGAGTTTAAAAACCAAGTGATGAATGATTTATGTCAGCTTAAGGGTATTAAAAGAAAATACAGTGTAGCTAGAACTCCTCAGCAGAATGGGGTTGCTGAAAGGAGAAATAGGACATTGATAGAGGCTGCTAGGACTATGTTAGCACATTCCAAGTTACCCACAACATTTTGGGCCGAGGCAGTTAATACTGCTTGTTATGTTCAGAAGAGGGTACTGATAGTAAAGCCTCATGGCAAGACTCCCTATGAGTTGTTTTTAGGTAGAAAGCCTACCCTAGACTTTCTTAAACCTTTTGGGTGTCATGTCTCTATTCTCAATACCATTGACCATTTAGGTAAGTTTGATGGAAAATCTGATAGTGGATATCTGGTTGGCTACTCATTGAATAGTAAAGCCTTTAGGGTTTATAATTCTAGAACCAGTAGGATAGAGGAGAATCTGCACATAGAGTTTCTTGAGGACAAACCTAGTGTAGAGGGGCAAGGACCAAAATGGCTTTTTGATATTGATATGCTAACAGAATCTATGAACTATGTGCATGTTTCTGTGGATTCTAACATTATTGCAGGAGAAAAGCAAGGCCTTGATGCAGATTCTGATGATGATGATGACTGCATCCTATTGCCCATTTGGAAGGACAACTCAGTTGGAAGCACTTCTTCAGGGGAGGCAAACAAAGATGATGATCAGCCTCAAAAGACAAATAATTCCAATCCTGAAGAAGGTGTAACCAATACAGATGACACAGTGATAGAACCTCAAGTGATTCGTACTAATGTGGTTAATACTAATAAGCCACATGTTAGTACTGATGAGCTAAAGTTAGTACTGATGGTCCTCATTCTATTCCATCAGTTAACACAGAGGTTCCTAATCCCTATGGTGAAGCTAATGAGATTGATTTTACCAATATAGCTTCATCTTATGATGTTCCTGCTACACCACACAGAAGAATCAATCAGGATCATCCCTTGGAGAATGTTATTGGGGATGTCAGTGCTGAAAGAACTACAAGATCTAAAGTTCAGCATAGCGAGACTGGATTCTTCAGTGCCATTTATGAAGAAAGGATCCATGGGGACACACAAAAATGTCTATTTGCTTGTTTTGATTCCCAAGCAGAACCAAAGAAAGTTTACAAGCTCTTGAAGATGAATCCTGGGTAGAAGCAATGCAAGAAGAGCTTCTCCAATTCAAACTTCAGAATGTATGGGTTCTGGTGGATCTTCCTGAAGGCAAAAGAGCTATTGGCACTAAATGGGTCTTCAGAAACAAGAAAGATGAAAGGGGTGTGGTAATAAGGAACAAGGCTAGACTGGTGGCTCAAGGGTATACACAACAGGAAGGGATTGACTATGAAGAGGTCTTTGCTCCAGTGGCAAGGATTGAAGTTATTCGACTATTCCTGGCCTATGCATCATATAAAGACTTCACAGTATACCAGATGGATGTGAAGAGTGCTTTCCTCTATGGGAAGATTGAAGATGAGGTATATGTCTGTCAACCTCCTGGCTTTGAAGATCCAACCTTTCCTAACAAAGTTTACAAGGTACAAAAGGCACTCTATGGTCTGCATCAGGCCCCAAGAGCTTGGTATGAAACATTAGCCAAGTATCTTTTGGGCAATGGCTTCAGAAGAGGGAAGATTGATCAGAATCTATTCATCAAGAATGTGAAGAATGATATCCTGTTGGTTCAGATATATGTAGATGACATTATTTTTGGCTCAACCAAGCAGGATCTATGCAGAGAGTTTGAAAAATTGATGCATGATAGGTTTCAGATGAGTTCCATGGGAGAACTCACCTTCTTTCTTGGGCTACAGGTCAAGCAGAAGACAGATGGCATATTTATCAGTCAGGATAAGTATGTCAAGGAGATTTTGGTGAAGTTTGGCTATGAAAATACAAATATTGCAAGCAATCCTATGGAGCACAACAAGCCATTACTTCCAGATGATGATGGTGAAGAAGTTGATCAACATCTTTATAGGTCAATGATTGGATCATTGATGTATTTTACTGCCTCCATACCATATATTATGTTTGCAGTGCGTGCCTGTGCAAGATTTTAAGTTTCTCCAAAGCTCTCTCACATGCATGCTGTTAAAAGAATCTTTAGATATCTGAAAGGTCATGCTCACCTAGGCCTTTGGTATCCTAAGGACTCTCCTTTTGATCTGGTAGCTTACTCTAACAGTGACTATTCTGAGGCAAGTCTTGACAGGAAGTCAACCACAGGAGGATGTCAATTTCTTGGTGATAGGTTGATTTCATGGCAGTGCAAGAAGCAAAGCATTGTGGCAAACTCTACAATTGAGGCTGAGTATGTAGCTGCTGCAAGTTGTTGTGGTCAAGTCCTCTTGATCCAGAATCAGATGCTTGACTATGGGTATAATTTTATGGGCACTGTCATTTATATAGATAACAACAGTACTATATGCATTATAAAAAATCCAGTTGCTCACTCTAAAACTAAACACATTGAGATAAGACATCACTTTATAAGGGATTGTAATGAAAAGAAACTCATTCAGGTTGATAGGATTGATATTGAGTTTAATGTTGCAGATCTTTTAACAAAAGCTTTTGAATTGGGAAGGTTTCAGTACTTGGTCACAAGTATTGGGATGATTCATCCATAATATGTCTTATCTCTCTCTATTTTTGTAAAGTTTTGTCAACTGGTAGTTAGTATTGATTGTTATCTAGTTAATACTGATTGTGTTAAGTTAATACGAATTTGAAAGAAAATCTCTTAGATTGTATTTTCTTGGTTTTGGACTAACTTTTCAGGTTTAGCACAAGTAGTATGGATGAAATTTGGTGACGGATTATTACAGCAAGTGTGGTCTCTCCCTTCTGTTCATTCTGATGCAACCACATGATGGAACTTGTTGTAACTCTGGACTTTGTGATGCCCAAGCATTGTGTGGCATCTTGTGGTATTAATGAACATGAATTGATGGTTTCAGTTGGTCAGGTTATTCTGCACTAACCCACTCTTTGTCATTCTATCTGTTTACAGATAGTGTGATTAGCCCAAGGGCATCTGGCTTAGAGAACAGCGAGCAATCGTGAATCCAACACTTGTGTTGGAGGCAACATCTACCACGAGCTGGAAACCCTATCAGGAAGGCCCTTTTAATGGGACTATCTGTCACAGGCAATGGCTATGCACTGAAACCATTGGTTTTCACCAAACCAGAGGCCATGTAAGGCCGACCTTGATTAAGTGTCTGTCACCACACATAATCCCTTCAAAATTGGGGTTTCAGTATTATAATTTCCAAACAATGAGATAATACTGATGTGTAAAGTTAATACTAATGGTTATAAGTTAGTATTGATAAGCATAGTTAGTACTGATGAACTAGCCGTTAGTACTTATTCCAAAAGTCTGTTATTGATAACGCTACACGCGTCGTTCAGGGTCAAAGGAACTTCCTTTTCGTCGAGCAAGTTTTTCAACACCCTAGGCAGTGAACCTAATCGTTGTAGTGTAGTATTAGGGTAAGCCACGGGTATTGATATCGTTCTCTAGGGGAATAGTAATGCTAGTGAGAAGTTACTATGCTAAGGTTGGGGTTGAGGAAGATTATTTTTTATCTTTTTATAATTTTTTAAGGAAAGGAAAGGTACGAATCGCGGGGTTTGAATTTGAAGGGGGTTGGTATTTCTACCGATTACTCTACTTATCTAATTATCTAATCTAAGGTGTATGTAGTCTATGTCTAATTAATGTGTGCTCGTATGATAGTTTAAAGATGTGTTTACTTAGGTTTTACTACTCCTTAATTATCTCCTATTGGTGGTTGAATTGTCACGTCCTTATTCCTAGTTGCGTTGTGTGTCTAAGGTTGTAGGGTATGCGTTTCTCCCTAACTCTTTGAACTTACCAAAGGGTCTCGTCTACAAAACCCACTAGGGATAATAAACTCTTACTCTAAGGCACTCTTTGGATGGTTTAGCTTACAACTACTCAAGGAGTCATATTCTAAGGTTCACAAAGATTTAATCAAGCATTAAGTACACAACGAATGACCTATCGCATTACTAGATCATTAATCAACTAAGATAAGAGACAACCAATCAATATTCAATAATCAAGTTTCATATTCCCTAAGCAAACACACAAGTAAATTAGCCGGACATGGAGAACATGCAAGCATACACACAAATAATCAATGACATAATTGTATTAATGAAGTAAAACACTTATCTTGGTGTAAGATAGGGTTTGGAACCCTAAAATACTGTATAAGACAGCCTTGGTTCGGTTTAGGTTTTTTACTCCAAAAGACTACACCCCAAATATTGAAAAATTCGGATTCTATATATAATATTACATCTGCGACGGCGTCACCTTATGTTTGGTGACGGCGTCGTGTCGCCGTCATTAGGGTTTCGTCTTGGCCAGGTTAGACTTGCGACGACGTCACCTTATGCTTGTGACGCCGTCCTCTTCAGCTTCTGACGCCGTCTGGATTATATCTAGGCCGTCTGAGTTACGACGGCCTACTCTTTTATAACTTGACGTCGTCACTTGAAATGGGAGTTTTGGCTTCTGTCCCGTCACAAAGATCCTCCGACGGCGTCACACTTAACACCTGACGCCGTTACCTTATGTTTTCAGCAGCTTTGAGTGTCTCGATTCTGACTTTGGCCATTTTCTTCGTATATTCGCGCCTTTTCGTCCAAATAAGTGCCATTCCAGTATTTTGCCTTCAAGAGACCTAAAAAGTGAAAAGGAACGATATTAAGCAATAACGGATACAAAAGTGATCAAATAAGGGCTTAAACGACCCCTCAAAAAGGTACCTTTTAAAACCTTATCAGTCATGCAATGATTACTTTTGCAAATTGAGTTGTTACCGTCTGTTTCTTTATATAAGAGGTTCCTAATTGGTTTCTCTTCACTTATTACCATAAATATTTACAAGGTGGTTCAACCAAAATTCTCCAACTCTATATATATTGCATAACTTTCCAATTGCTTTCACCACAATTCACTAAAGGCTTTTGCGATCAAATCCCACCTGACTAACCCTTATTCTTCTTGCTCATGTCTCCTCTTGATTTTGTCGATAAGCACAATATGGTGGCGTGCTTGGACTTGCCAGAAGGTAATGAAGAATTCACTGAGATAGTAGCTTTCCTTAATAGAAGCAGCATCAGGTTTGCTTTACTTTTAAACCCTATTATTTTATGTACCCCTGTCAGGAAGTTTTGGCAAACTGCTATTGCCTCAACAACTGAGGAAGGGGTACAACAGTTAATTGGTACAATGGATGACACACAAATTGTTATTACTGAAGCTTCTCTAAGAGAACATCTTCATCTTAGAGATGCTGAAGGTATTAGCACTTTGCCAGCCACTGAATTTATTGAACAACTCTCATTGATGGGGTATAGACATGATAATACTTTCAACTTTCATAAAAGTCAGTTTTCCCCACAATGGAGGTTTCTAATTCAGACCCTCTTACATTGCTTAAGTCACAAAAGGACTGGGTGGGATGCTTTTCCCACAAACATAGCCACAGCCTTGATCTGCCTTGCAACAGGCAGGGTGTTCAATTTTTCAAATTATATATTTGAGGGTATGCTTAAAAATGCAGTTAGCACAACCAAGTTTCTGATGTATCTCAGGTTTATACAAATATTTTTGGATCTTCAGAGACAAAACTTGCAACCTCACAAAAATATTTATCCATAAAAAATAATCACAGCTAAAGTATTTTCAAATATGTTAAGGGCTGTGGTAGGATATAGTGGGGTTGTAGTGCCATTATTTCAAAACATGCATATTGCAGAGGGTGACGGACCATCAAGCACAGGTGGCTCCCAACACACACCCATAGATCCTAATAACTCTCCAAATCAACAACTCTCATCAACCAGTAGGTACTCCAGACAGGAGAGTGGGACAACTCAGCCCCATTCTCCTCCTAACATTGTACCAGATGAGCCTATCTCATTTGATGTCAGAGATAGAATGGTAAGGGCTACCACTACTCATCCAAGCTTAGAAGCTGGTGAGGATAGTGGTAACATAACTAAGACCTAACCCATGCAAACACCCAGTGAGCACTCCTCACAGGGTGGACCCAGGCAAAGGCTTAAAGGGGGGGTGTATCTGCTCAAGCTAGGCCTGGGAGTGCATCTCAATTTCCTAGTGACCCACCTCTCTCAGCAGGTAACACAGCTGGAAGTGGTGAAGGCAGCTTATCACTTAAGGATATGACAAAATTGTACAGATTTTTATGCAAAAAGGTGAACACTCTGGAGAATGCTTTGGATGAACAAAAGAAAGCTGCTGCAAAAGTTCATACCAGGATGCTCCTAAAGATGAAAAGGCTAGAGCATCAGGTCAAGCTTCTCTCCAAGCCTACTGCAGAAACATCTCCAGTCACTACATCTCATCCAAGAAAGGCCAAGTTCAGAGTCTCAAGTACCTCAACAGAGGATTCTACCAAACATAGGAGGAGTTATGATATTCAAGGCATAAGTGAATTTGGTCAATGGCAAGGTGGTGCAGTTTTCAGAGCCCTTTTGCTGATGAGGAAGAAGTACAGATCACCATTGATGCACAAGAAGAAGTACTTAGAACTCCTACATGCACTATCAGTACTATCTCAGTTAGTACTGTTAGTGTTGTAGTTAGTACTGATAGTACTATGGTTAGTACTCCTGGTGTTCTACAATTACTACTAAGCCCAATTGTTCAAATAGCTGCTGATTTACAATAAGCAGCAACAACAACAGAGGCCACTACCATTCCTAATGAAGATAGTGATGAAGAAGAAAGAGAGAAACATGTTGTATTGGGACTTCAGAGCTTGAAGAAAACTGTTCCTATCTCTCCCACTTACAAGAAGCCTCCTGTGCTGTACTTAAGGAAGAAGACCAAGTCAGCAACACCCAAGCCTAAAGAAAAGGGAGTTGTCATTCAAGAAGGAGGTGTTCCAGCATCACCAACCTCAGCTCTAATAATTGATCCCAAAGACAAAGGCAAGGGCATCTTGGTGGAAGTACCAAAGAAGAAGAAAGAAATTGAAAGGTTGAATGAAGAGGCAGCAAGGAATCTTGCAGCACAATGGGATGAAGAAGAGTTACAAAAAGAAGCTGCAGAGAAAGAAAAGAAAAGGCTGGCTAAACTGGATGAAGACTGGCAAACATGGGATGACATGAGAGCCAAACTAGAAGCTACCAAGGAGGTACAACAGAAGCTGCAACAAGATCAGAGTACAAGTGTTAATGAAGCAGCTCAGTTGTTTAGTGAGATCTTGGCTAGAAGACAGAGCCGATTCAGACAGCAAAGAGAGATTGAAAAGGCCTCAAAGCCTCCAAACAAGAGTCAGCAGAAGATGTATCTTTGCAAGTACATCAGATACTCAGGTGAAGACAGAAGAACATTGAAGCAGCTCAATCAATTGTCTTGGGAGACTCTTCAAAGACTTGCTGACACCATTCAAAGAAGATTTCTGGACTTTAGACCTATGCAAGATGATGATATTTTTGAAAGGTCATAGCCTATTGGAAGCTACAAAAGGCCATATGAAGTAGGAGCTTCCTCATCTGCACCTAAAAGATTGAAAGCCTCTGATGAAGATGAAGGTGGACTTACTGAAAAAGAGCTCAATAGGATGATGTTAATTGAAGCTCCAAAAGAAGCACTATACTGAGAGCCCATCAATATCAGATATCCAATTCTCAACTGGGATATCTACACTGAAGATGGAAAGAGGCATTGGAGGATTCACAGAGCTGGTGGAAGGACAAGTGCTTATTTGTACTTAGTGGATCTATTTGCATCTATTGATAGAGATGGTTTGCTTAAGCTATGGGAGTTAGTCAAAAACAGGTTCAAGAACAGAGATCCAGATAATGACAAGGATCTGGAGCTACTCTATGAACTCCAGAACATATTTGAACTTGATCCAACAAGAGAACAATGGAAGTTTCAACCTGGTGATGAAGCCCTCAGTTGGACCTTGCTTGATTCTTGTGGACTGCACTTGGTCACTACATGCAATGGAACTGATATCTATATGTTGGTTGAAAGAACCTACCCACTTGCACTTGGAACTCTTCTACAGATGTTGGATGTTGGGCTAAGGATGGGAAATGCAGTTGAAATGGCTAAGGAGTTGCTGATAAAGATCTTTGACCAAGCTGGAAGACCTAGCAGAGGAAAGTGAGTTTGGAAGAATCCTCAAGGACTGAAGAAACTTGTGTTTCAGTAACCCAATCACAAGTTTAGGGGAGGATTGTTGGGAAATTCACTTCAGGGAGTTAATACTTATAGTATTAAAGTTAGTACTGATAGTGGTGTTAGAAAATTATTAACTAGTTAGTACTGATAGTACAAATGTTACTACTGATAGTGTTGAGTTTGTACTTTTTTATATTAAGTATGTCGTGTAAGGTTTGTAACAGCATATCTTCTATACCAATAGAAGATATGATATACTTAATGAATAGTTATCTCTGTAAGGGATCTCCTTTATGTATAAAAGGAGATCCTAGCTAGGTCAAGAATATACCAATACTCTAGCCGTCTTAAGAAAAGCTTCAAGGTTGTAAACCCTAGTACTAGGAGAGTACTCGTATTATTAATCAATAATATTGAAGTTGTTGGTGTTATATTTGTGTTTTACATTAATCTTCTAAAGTACATTCAAGTAGATTCCGCATACTTGTGTATATCTACAACAAAGTTTCTCATTGTTGTTTTGGAACCATCCAAGGCAACTACACATTTATAAGCTAAGTGTTCTAGATCCAAGGTTTGAGATTCCACACGCCCCTTGGATCAAATACTACTTGATGTGTATTTTAAAACGAGAAATGAATATTATACAAAACTTTAGTGTGAAACTATTTGTATGTCAAAAAATTTACATTTACGTCTGTACCAAAAAGTGTCACAAGTAGTTATGTAATGATACAAAATAGTCACGACTCACGAGTGTCTTATGATGTCATGAAGTTAATAAAGAACGTATGACAATGATTGTTAAAAAGCTTTAATAACTCACTGATAAATTCAATAATCACTGTATGATTGATAAATTATAAATTAGAATGAGTCGATTTATATATATTAAGGATTAAATTCATATATCACCCTACTTTTATAATTAATTTCATATATACCTAAAATGCAAGTATTGAATGCATAATGTACAATGTTTTTAATGCATGTTTTGGTATATATGAAATTTCCATCTAAAATGAGGGGAAATATGAAATTGCCCCATATATTAAAGATGGAATTATTAGCTTATCGATGATGTCAACTTTCACGCCGGTTTATAGGAATCTATGTCAAACAACTACTTCTATTCTCCTCCACAACTCAAAAAATTGCTTTTGAATTGTGAGCATGACTTTTGATATATATTTTGTTTTTTTAGAAGAAATAATTTGGGTTTTTAAGTCTAAAACTTTGTCTGCGTGAAGTTTGAACGATGACATTTCATCGCACTTCATAGTATTTTCTGAAACTAAAATATGACGGGTCTCATGCCTTTTAATAACTACTAGCAGAGTACCCGGGCATTGCGACGGCGGGTACTCTAAAATGATAATTTCCGGTGAACTAAGTTTACATATTGAAAGAATTTTATGTTGCATATTTTAACTCTTAGTTAAGTCAACCCATTCAATCTGTAATCGTAAAAGACGATACCCAAGAAACAGAAAGTGAAAAAACCCGAAACCGGAAAACCCTTTTATCCGTGTTTGATTTCGAATTTATTTTCAAATATTTGTGGTTACCCGTACCAAAACGTGTTTAATATACATGTAGTTTTTAACAAAATATTCATAAAATGTACAAGCATTGGATAATTAAATTTTCTGGCATCATGCATCACGGTCGCGAATCTCATGTATTGTTCTTAGGCAAATGGAGGCAATACCTTTTATATTCAGGCAAGTCATGAAGGTGACATTGGAGAAATTTTCAGTGATTTTTTAAGCAATTTAAAGGTCAATGCAAAGTCATTTAGGTACCATCTACAAATTTAATTCACTTAATTCTTTAGATGTAATTTCATTTTACAAATTTAAGACACTTAATTCTTCATATATAACTTCATTTTACAAATTTATGACACGTAATTCTTCGTATGTAACTTCATTTTACAAATTTAAGACACTTAATTCTTCATATGTAACTTCATTTTCTACTATTAGCAAGTGTGTTGGCTTAAACATTTTAAGACTTCTTTTTATAGAAAGTCCTAAATGCATTATAAAGTAGTATAGATGATAAGTTTTCATTTAACTCGCGATTTCGAATAGAGGTTCAGTGAAGGCAATAGAAGGGACCGAGGGGGTTGTCCCCCTCCCCCACCAAAATTTTAACCTATATACATGTTATACCATTTTATTTCTAGTTATAGTATTTTTAATACAAAAATTTCAGCGTGGTATATATCATTTCCTAAAATAAATATTTTACAAGTTAACACCTTCAACTTAAACGTTCAAGTTTCATCCCTGAGTGAGGGACTAGAACATTTTCATTTCACGTTTTTTTTATCAGAGTGCAAACGAGTCAAATCAAGCGAAACTCAAGCCTGTCTTTTATATGAAACGAGCTCACAAAAGCTCGATTCGGTTGCATTTTAGTCAGTTTGATAATAATTTCTAAGTTAAGGTCCATTGACGTTGTAGAAAATAATATAGAGATGAGTAATGTGTTGATCAAGTCTAAGGACCACTTTGTGATTCTTCTATACTCAAAAGTTGAAAAAGCATGCACCACAAATTTGTGTGTTTGTTTTTCTTTGTAGAAAACTCACTTTTATTCTCTGCCCAATTTTTAAATGCATTGAGAAAATTAAAGTCAAGGTTCATGTTCCTATCATTTAGGAGTAATAAAAAATACTTACCTTAATATGAAAACTTTTTCACTACGTGTGATTGTGGGAATGTGTCATCTATTCGGCTTAACTGCAAAGTTCAAATCTCATACGACAAGTCGACAAGTGAAAGGGACTATGTGGGGGGACGATGTGCCCTAAACTCATATCATTCGCACGATTTGAAATAAGATGATACTTCATTTTCTTTCTAGCTAGAACTTTCTGTTGAATTCGTCAAAATATGGTTTACATGTTTCGAAATCTTTTGTAATTTGTAGTGGATGACATTGTTTTGTCGGTACCATTGCTCGAACGGGGAAGCTTAGTTGACCAAGTCAAGGAAAATCTTATTCAGAACGGTTACAATATCAAACTTTTGTTGAAAGATCAATATATCAATTAAACATCGTTAAGGCTGGTTTTTGTAAAAACAACAACGTTGTTATAAGAATGTAAAAGGTGAATTAAAATAGTACCTAACCCCTATTCATAAGTTTTTTCTATTGATATTTGGACTTATAATTGTGAACTTGATTAACTTATTAAAAGTTATATGATTTTCTAATGTAATGAACAAGTTGTAAAGTGAAATATAGACGTGTGACCGGCAAAAAAAGATATCAATTATGAGAAGCTTTATTCTTGTGTGATTTCAAGTTCATGTGGTCCTACTGAAAACAAGAAAGCCATCCACCTGTAAAATCGAATTCAGCTTAGCAATGGTAAAAAAAAAAGAAAAAAAGGTGGTGGTGTTTAGAAGTTTGGCATTTTTGATGTTATATAATGGTCTTTAACATTCATAGTTTTATACAGTAATAAACATAAGTTATAGCCAATTTCGTAAGTTGCTTAATATACATCTACAATGTGAAGTTACTAGACCGATACAAATGTATTTGTAATTTCTCATCATGCCATTTGTCTTTTAAACCCAGACAGGCCAACTCAACTATTTAAACCGAAAACTATTTTGGTTATCGAAATCTGGTTTGGACAAAGAACTGGTTGATATTAAACACAATATCTTTGACAAAAAGAAAACAATCATAAGGCTGGGTGTAATGGTTCGTCGACCATCGGCTAGGTGTCCTTACCTGACATGTCGCTGCCACTACAACGACCCAATAAAAATGTGTCTCTCATCGACCAAATGGAAAAGATGGTCGGGAAACCGACTGTAGGACCTTAGTTTAATATCAACCTTATCACTTTACCAAGCAAACCCAACACAAATACCACGTTATTCAAACAGTATGCGTAGAAAAGATAAAGTAAAGAACTTGGTGACTTGATGTATAAATTCGTGTATATGTTTAGAGAGGTAGAGAGAAGAAAGATGAACCAATAAGTTGTATATTGCTTCAAAGGAAAAACACACACACACACACTCAAGCACACCCCTCAAATGACATACTTGAGGGGTATTTATAGTAAGAGAGATGATGCCCTAAGGCTTGGCCATGGGCCTTGAGATGGACTTGGATTGGGCTTGGGTTACACGAACTAGACAAGGCTAGCTTAACTTAACTAATGCCCAATTAGCTTAGCCCAATCCACGAGCCCGATGACTATTCTATCACGATATCTAACACACATTACAAAGTTCCTAATCGTGAATGACCATCACTTCTAATAAAAATAATCAAGGCTAACAATCTCCCCCTAAGGGGTGGTCATTCAAAAGATGCTCCACTTGAATAGGTCTTTAATCTTTTTGAGCTTGAACTTTGTGAGTAGATATAGAATAGTCTTAATTCTTTGTTCCTTCATGCTTTGTGATCAGTTAATGTGGTTGTCTGCCGTTGTCAACTTCGTTGGTTAGGTGTCTCCACGTCTTTCTCCACCATGCTCACACTTCTATTTGACTTTGAGTTTCCAATGATGAAGTTCTCGAGTCTTTACACTTTGTAGATTCTTTGACATTGACGAAGAATCATCTTTAACTTTGTGTAGCCTTTGATTTTGATGAGAACTTTCATGTGTTGTTGGTATGAGCATGTGGCGAGTCTACACGATCCATCCGCTCCGGAGCTTCCATAAGAAGAAAACATAAAAACAGGTTAGTAATAAGCGGATTCCGGCACTTACAAGTTTGAATTTCGAGGGTGTTAACAGCATAGTGTGAAAACACGTCTCTAATTCTCACAGAGGCCGTTCCTGAACTGGAGTCCCACACGTGAGATAACGCGATATACCGAAGTACATCTACAGTTCAGATGAGTCGCTGAGGTACACCGAAGCATCACCTCACGACTGTAGACCGTTTGAGACACACTAAGCGTAATCCACGGAGAATTACCGAAGTGACCTGCTGTCAGGGCTGTTTGATGTTGACCCTGGCAGGAGTTTCCATTCAATCACTGAAGATCACAGATGTGAAACTTCTCATAAATGTTCTGGCAGATTGCTAAGATCTGCGTAGGACTCTAGAATATATCACTTGTGCCCTTATTGATGAACAACAAGCGATGTCATGTCATGTGTTCCTATGAGATCTTTTGATGAATCTCGTGGCTCTAGACTCAATAGTGCATTTTTGTTTTCCTGAGCGGAGACTAGGGAGAGGGTCTCCTTCTTCAATACCAACAATCTCTAAGAGAAAGTCGATAGATTATGTAGGGTTCCCAGTGAGAATGAAACAAATCCATTTTGAGAGGAATTGAGTGGCTAGAAGGTTTAGTGCAGTGCGTCACTGGGTCCATGACGTCTTTGTCTTCAATACCAGTGTCAACTAAGTGACAACCAGTAGCAGATGGATTGAACCCGGTTTCTGCCCTAAGGTTGAATATGGAGGGCTATTTCTTTTCACCCTTTATCATTACATTTCTTTTTAATTCTTCAACCCCTTCTTTCTCCTTTCTCACATTACTCCTTTTTTCAATCATACCTGAGGACTTCTAATACTAACTATTTGTGATGTCCTTGGGTAGATCCCTCCGGCTCTGGCGGATCATAGGACTGATTTCCTATCCTTAGTCACCTTATAACTCCATGACTGTCCTATTGTTGCCATAAAACCATTTTTCTTGAAAATCTCTCAGAGTGTTTATGATAGAAAACATGTTTGCAACACTCCATGAGTTTTGTATTTTCAGAAACACTCCCCCTTCACATGTGCTTATAAGTTTTGACAAAAATCTGCACATAGAGGGTAGAGTCGCACTTTTTGAATTGATCGACTTTAAATGAACAAGACCGATTCGAGACACGTTTACATCACTAGAGAACTAGCTTGAAATTATTACCCGTCCTGGTCAAGTCATAGAAAGTTTCTCGAGATGGTACATGATTCCTCGTCAATTCAATGGTTTCAACTGAGTCGAGCTCTTTTGAGATTCAAACAACGATCATTAAACATTTTTGATCACATTTTAATCACATTTCTCCCCCTCAAAAATAGCATATCCATGATGTTTTTGAAACAAAATGATTAAAAGATATGTTTTTCGGAAAGCATTTGGAGAGAAACTGATTGAGCATGAATTTTGGAACAATTTGGTTTTATACTCCCCCTTAAAGAAAGCATATTTTTCTTACAGAAAATTTGGAATCAATTAAGGGTTTAGAGGGAGTTATCTTGGTACCAAATGTGAGAGATTTTGAAAAATCTTTTTTGAAAAATTTCGAATCAATGGTACGCAAGATGAAGATTTTAAAAAATCTTTTGAAGATATTGAAGAAGTATCTTCATTTGTTTTTGGATAAGTGCTCGATATTTATGAAAATTGATTTTGCATAGCACTTTCCTTTCTTTAAAGATCGGGTTGCAAGCTGAAATACTTACAAGCCATTATGTTTTTAGGAATAGTGCTTGAAAAATATTTAAAACCTTTGATATTGATAAGCACTTTCCTTTCTTTGAAGGTCGGGTCCTGAACTGATGTGTCCAGAAGCCATTATTTTGAAGTCCGGGTTTCGTACTGAAGTATACGAAAGCCATTATTGAAGAGATTTTGAGAAACGACATGTTTTGGAAAACATTTAAAGAACTCTCGCTCAAGCATCTGTACATACCCGTATCATTGTTGAATGACATTTCTAGAAACGTACAGAATATCGATTATACAAGAGACATGTCGTGAGAAGAATATTTTTGGATTTTTGATTTTATATTGTTTTTGTATTTTTTGAAAGTTTTATATTTTTATATTTTGCTTTTGTTGGTTTTATAAAAAAGATGGAAAATCAATAAAGAAGATAGAAAGAGTGATGAAGAAGAAGATTTTACAGAATTGGAACCCTCAGATGAGCTGGGTTCAGAGATATTTGATTCACCTGCAACCAAAGAAGAAGAGTTTTCACAAATAACAGTGTTAGAAGTACAAGATTCCTCACTCTTATCCTGATGATTTTCACTATTATCTGTGTTGGAGCAAGTATCAAAAATCTTTCCTGTGGGGATCCATCTAAGACCTATTGTGTTGAATACTTTGCCCGTGGGAATCCACCTTAGGTAAGATCCAGGAGTTGTTTTCTTATCAGATGCAGCGGAAGACTCATTTTTTGAAAAACTACGTCCTGAAGATATCCACCTATTAGGTTTCCTTTTGATGTTCATCTTGTCAACGGGTTTGTTTCTATTCGGTGTCTTAGTGGATTGTGCCTTGGCACGAGAATTATCTTTCTTGAGATATTGTAAGGCACATGCATCATGATTAGCTGAAAAGACACATTTTTTACATGTAGTACAGACAAATTCAATATTCTTGTTTAAAACATCAGCTTTAACTCTGTCACTACAGTCTTTTGGAAATTGATTCTTGTTCGAAAAAGACTTAGAATTCCTAGTGTTGTTTTCTAAGGGCATAGCATTTTCTTTTGTGCAACTACTCTTAGATGTAAGCCAATCCCTAGTCTTTTGTAGAGTGTTCCTAGGTAATGGTTTACTACTACTAGCAGTGCCTTGAGATCTTGTAGAATTCATCACCCTAGATGTTGTACCTAGAATTCCATCTTTTCGAGTCTGTGCCTTTTTTCTAGCTTCTTCTAGATATTGATTATTGACCATGTTGTTAGAACCAACAGATTCTTTAACTGGATTTTTGGTCACATTCCGTGTATGATTCCTAGAAGTGCCATGTTTAATCACATTTTCTTTATCAAAAACAGGTTTTTCAAAACCTTTGATAATTCTCTTTTTAATAGGCAAAGTGTGTGGAGTGACTGTTTTTGACAAATCATTTTTCTCATTGACTTTTGGAGGAAACTGAGAAATAGACATTTTTGGTTTGAACACCGGTTTGGGAACATTTGTTTTCTCCTCAGTCAATGGTTTTGCAAACTTAGTATCCACAGCCTTTCCTTTTAGACATCCCAGCTGAGCTCTCAAGAGATCATTTTGCTCTTGCATGTCCTTGTAGGCACGCTCATACGACAGTTTGTCATACTTGCATTCCTCAGATTTTCGATCAAGTTGTTTAAAATAGGACACGTTTTCTTTTTCTAGTTTTGCAAGAGCATTTTCATATTTTGAAACAATTGCGGAGGTCTCAGACTGGAGTCTTTCATGATCTTCAACAGAATATGTTTGCAAAATAATGGACATGATATCGGTAGTCATAACATCTTCGAAGAGAGAATCATTTAGATTTTCCAAAACTTTGATGTGTTCAAAACATTCATTAGCTTGCTTTACCAGGGATTTATGGTCGTTGACAAAGTCAGCTGTTTCTTTCAAAAGTGCTTGTTCAACATGAATTACCCTTGAGTTGATGTTATTCAGCTGAGGGACAATTTGAGTTTCAAAAAACTTTCTCTGTTCGATATCAAAAGTAGAGAACCAGTTGTTAGGTGTCATAGTGGTTTTAGTTTTAACAGTCTCTTGAAGACTCCCAATTCTAGTTTTAACATCGTCTAAAATGCTTCTAGTATCACTTGTGTTAAAAGGATTGTTTGAAGACATTTGTTCGATTTTCGAAAGAGATTTGGAAACTACAACTGGTTTTGAAACTGGTTTTGAAACTGGTGTTGACACTTTGTTTGAAACACTTGGTGTGATGGAAAACTTTGACGTTTCTTTTTGATTAACAAAAGTAATCCCATTAATTTTGTTCCATTTGTTATAATCAATCGGTTTAAGATCTGGATTCTTTTGTTTCATTTTTGATCTACTCTCCTCAGCTAGTTCCAACGTTTCAAGAGAATCACGAACAATTATAGGTTCATGCAAAGGTTGTCCATTGTTCAACACATTCTGAGATTTCTGAGCTTTCTTGAGGAACGAAGGAGGTGAGTTACCAAGAGCCATTTTATGTGAAGTGTGGAAAATCGGATTTACTTGATTAGAAAGCATCTTGTTTGATTTAGCGGAATGACCCGTTGTAAGAAGCAAATTATCCAATTTTTTGATAGTTTCATTTTTATCCAGAATTTCATCAAGAAGAGAATCTTCTCGTTTTGAAAAATCAGCAATCAACTGTTTCTTCTCTTTTTCAAGATCAGAACACAGTGCTTTTTGTTTAGAAAGTTGGTTGTTTAGTTCAGAAATTTCCTTGTTTAAAGATTTGATTTTCAAGTTCATATTCACATCAAGTGTGTCATACTTGAGTTGCAATTGTTGTTCTCTTAAAACAGAATCTCGATAACCAATTTCTAATTCGGACATTTTGTTTGTATGAAATTCATAGGCTTTGGCGTGCTCCTTGTAACTCTCAAGCTCAGCGGTCAATTTAACATTCGCGGCCTTAACTTCGCGATTGACCGTTCTAACTTTCTCAACTTCAATGCCACATTGATTAATTAATGATTCAAAATAAGCACGTGTTTCCTCATCAGTCGCAGTATTTTGTGCCACACAGCCTCCATTAGGATCCACATATGGAGTTTCAGAGTAAGTATTGCTACAACTCGGATTGTCCATGTATGTATCATAAGTAGGTGCTGATGTCACAGAATGCTGTTTATCATGAGTAAACACATCACATATGACATTGTTATAGCATGGATCAATGATTGGTACCTCAGATACTGTATTGGCGTCATAGACAGGAGGTGAATCATTAGGTGTGTGTTTATTTTGTTCTTATCAATAATATCCTTGTGTTTTCTCCTCCCTCTCTCTAGTTTCTCTCACTAAATTAAAGCTTTAAGCTTGACAACGTTTATAACAAAGCTACGCGTATCAACCTTCAAAACAAACACAAACACTCCTAAACCATTGTTAGGCGATTGATACCAATTGTAGGACCTTAGTTTAATATCAACCTTATCACTTTACCAAGCAAACCCAACACAAATACCACGTTATTCAAACAGTATGCGTAGAAAAGATAAAGTAAAGAACTTGGTGACTTGATGTATAAATTCGTGTATATGTTTAGAGAGGTAGAGAGAAGAAAGATGAACCAATAAGTTGTATATTGCTTCAAAGGAAAAACACACACACACACACTCAAGCACACCCCTCAAATTACATACTTGAGGGGTATTTATAGTAAGAGAGATGATGCCCTAAGGCTTGGCCATGGGCCTTGAGATGGACTTGGATTGGGCTTGGGTTACACGAACTAGACAAGGCTAGCTTAACTTAACTAATGCCCAATTAGCTTAGCCCAATCCACGAGCCCGATGACTATTCTATCACGATATCTAACACACATTACAAAGTTCCTAATCGTGAATGACCATCACTTCTAATAAAAATAATCAAGGCTAACACCGACGAATTAAAATTCACACCACAACCTAAAAAATATATTGTGGCTTTATTAAAAAAAGAAAAATTCTTTTAAATCTAAAATAGAAGTGTGTGTTTTGAAGGTGCTATTCGTAAGAGCTTTGCTATACCCACAAAATGAGTTATCATTATTTGATTGGTGTATTTTGTTATAGTTTTTCTCTCTTCTTAAAGACGAAGACCAAAAGATACCACTTTTGTTATTTCTTTGTTTTTAGGGTAAATTGCAAAAATGGTCCATAAAGTAACCCAATTGCGCAACAAATACAACGAGACAAAAAGTGTTGCAAAAACGACATTAATGGTTCATATTTTTGCAAAAAAGCCTCCGAGAGCTACTTTCTGCTAACCCTCGTTATGTTTCTCGTTAAGTGCCTCGTCACTGAGGGCATTATTGTCATTTCACTCGTCTTATTGCCGACAAATTTGTGATATCAATGTGACATGACCTCAATGGCTAAACTTGCAAAGTAAGTTATCATGTTTGCATATTAAATTGTCAAAGTCTTCTGTCATTACACACACACAAAAACAGAAACACACACGCCCTTAACAAAAAAATTATCATTTCCTTGACCAGTAACATGTCTCGTGGTCTTGATCTCGTGTTTGCTTGTAACTCATTTTTCATATCGGAAATGATGCTAGCCCATTACCAGCGAGAGGTTGGGGAAGACATTCAGCATGCACTCGAATTGATGAATAGGTGTAGAAAGCTTTCTAATATGATTGAAATTAGAGGGGGCCTGATTGCTGAGCTCTCCGAAACTTAAGGGGTTCGAGAGTTGCAAGGTCCAATGTGAACAAGCTTTGGAGGATTCAGACAGTTGATATGCGAAGGATGAGGGGGTTGATGAGGATGCTTAAGCAAACTAACGAAAACATTGTTTCCAAGATTGAGTTTGTTGTGAGGCAAACGTACATGTGAGGGGGTTGGGGACTGGAGGTTGGGATGGTTTCTTTTGTTGTTTATGATGAATGTAGGTAGTAGGGAGTTGGGGACTTGTGGTTTCTTTTGTTGTTCTTGCTTCCCCTGTTCAATGTAGATGTATATGTAGATGTAGATATGGGTCGTGGTTTCCCCTATAGTAAGCTTGTACATGTATGGTTAATGAATGTAAGGGTTCGTTTGATACCGATTTTCTTTGTACACGGTGTTCGAACCATAAAACACAAACTTATAAATGCTATTAATCGAACCATAAAACACAAACACAAACATATTATATATAAGAAATTGGATGCAATACCAGAGTATTGATAGGAGTGAACCATCACTAAAGATTAACCCATATGTAATACTTCAAGTTACATAATATCGTTCGGCATGTACCAAAGAGATGAACCCATCACACTACCTCCACACAGCCCTTGGTATATCCAAACAGAGGTAATATAGTTCAAGTTACATTAGAAAAATTACATACGTAATATACAACCAAATTAAAACTGTTTTTGTTTCTACACATTACATAATCCCAAAAGATGAACCAATTTGTCAAACTTCAAAAGCTTCTACTGGATAAACCAACAAGTGATCAACTATACATGCACAATCAATGTAATGAGGTTAGTATAATATGCAAAATAACACCACTTTGTTTCCCAAAAAATTTGCTAAAAAATTCATTAGACTCACCTAGTCAAAATAACACCACTTTGTTTCCCATTGATCTTGGTGCCCTTAAACCCAGTACGCAATTAGTGATTTTAACATCACTTTTTGGTCTCAAAAAACCCGCACCCTTAGCTCCCACGTTCACTGAACCAACACCTGTTGTCTTCTTCATAGAACCACCATCTCTAATGACAATACCATCTGGGTTTTTCCTGTTAACATCACATCCTCATCAACCATTTTTTCTTTTCCCTTATTCACAGACCTCTTCACCAACTTTTTATTCTTCCCAAATTCAGCATCAACATGACCCACAACCTTTATTTTCAAGTGTTTACTTCTCTCCCTAGTTGAAGTAATAGTCCTAAAAGGAGTTTAAGTACTAGAGCACCGCAAGCTATCATCTTCTACCACCCATCCGAAAACCTCCCCACGATCACCCTCTAAATCAATGTTTTTTTAAATAGTATTCAGATAACATCTGTTTTTTGTAAGCAACAAAAAAATCTACAAAATCATTCTGATAACCTAGTTCGAACATTGTATGCATATCATTGTCTGTGTGAATCAACTTCAAACCTTCTTCTAATGATTTGCCAGGAAAACAAAAGAACAATGCCCATTTTTCTCCTCTAATGCGTGATAACATATGATCCAGACCAATACTAAAGATATGTCAATCAGAGACAGGCACAACGTGTAGAAACATTCCCTTATACATAACTGAATGAAGCAAATTCAAAGAATTCATTATTGTGCATGTTGAACACAGTTTCATCCTGATAAGCAATTAAACCTGCCACCGTTTAAATTCAATGTCAATAGTCAATTAAAGTAATACACTATTAACATTTATTGTTTTAATTCAAACATCAAGTCTAAAGAGCTACTATAGCTGCTACAACAAACAGTTATGCAGACAAGTGCAGACTCAAGTATACAGGCTCAAGTGAAGAAGTGTAATGCAGTGTTATACATCTCACCACATTGTACAAGACATCAATCCTACTTACTGAAGATGCAAACCTATTGATTATGTATCTTGTATAGTTGTAGTTTAGCTAATAATTCAATGTGACAACTTAGTATAGCAGTACAACTGCTATGCCAAACACTCCTACATTTTCCCTTCTAATGGCCTACTTAGAACCATAATACTTTGTTTATCCTAAACCAATCAGGGCACTAAATCATGACACTCAATATCAGCATAAAACAGTCTATAAAAAAGATCACAACATCCAACATAAGAAATTAAAATGACACATAAATGAAGTATAATACATTAACATACCCTCCCTCTTCTTCCCACTCCAACATGCCTTCCCCTATTCCTTTTTTGTGTCATTGTAATCAGATTATCACTCCCCCTCTTCCTCCCACTCCTAACATGCCTTCCCCTCTTCCTCCCACTCCCAACAAGCCTTCCCATCTTCTTTTTTTGTGTCATTGTACTCGGATTATCACTCCCCTCCCTCTTCCTCCCACTCCTAACAGGCCTTCCCATCTTCTTTTTTTGGTGACATTGTACTCGGATTATGGATTGGTACAGAAAAAGTTACGTTTTTTTTGGCCTTCCCCTCCCTCTTTTTGTCTCTGCAACTACCTCATTGTCGGTTCCGCTACCACTTCCAAGGGTAGAAATAGATATCGCACCACTACCACCCGTATTTGGTTCGTTCTAAGTTTTGTTCCACAGCCATTGAAGAATAACTTCTATCATCTCCTTCCCTATGTTCTTATACGAACCATACTTGGTAATGAATTCATCAACAAATCTAGCCATAACTTCCTCAAAGACTTCATCATTTAACAAAACTTTCCCCCACGACTTTTCCGATGATTCCTCCCCCACAATCAACAAAGACTTTTCCTTATCATTATTAGCCATAGCTGGGTTTGGTTGTGCCGATTTTTGGTTTTTTCAAAGCTAGGGTTTGACTATTGATTATCGATTTAAAACTTGAAAGTATGTTAAATGAAGTTAATTTATTTCTGGTTGTGCTGATTTAATGTTTTCTGCAGAAGCCTACTCTAGTTGATTTAATTACGTTAAATTATCTTTGCAAATATTGTCCTTGAAGTATAATTGGCGGGAGAGACTGAGACGAGTGAAATGACAATAATGCCCTCAGTGACGAGGCACTTATCGAGAAACATAATGAGGGTTAGCAGAAAGTAGCTCTAGGTGGTTTTTTTGCAAAAATATGAAACATTAATGTCATTTTTGTAACATTTTTTTTCTCATTGTATTTTTGGCGCATTTGGGCTACTTTAAGGACTATTTTTGCAATTTACCCTTGTTTTTAATATTATTGAAAATGGTAATTATGATGCTTTTGGTCCTCAAAGTATTGGTATATTAACAATTTAGTCTTTAATTATTGTAATGCTTTTAATTTTATTTAAATTATTATGTAATATTTTAATTATTAATGAAAATTTAAATTTGTTGTTTAGAAAATATGAAAATATATATATATATATATATATATATATATATATATATATATATATATATATATATATTGATCATTTTGTTACATCAGGTCGGTAATAAAGTAGTTTAATAAAAATAAAAATAAAAAAAATAATGTCAATCTCTCATCATAGTCACGACTAACAGCCACTCTAACACTTCTAGGACAAGATATTAAACACAATATAAACCCCAAATCATTGCCATATAACAAGTTAGAGGTGAGATCCATGCAAAACCCAAGTTATCCAAAGAACAAATGAGAAGATCTCAACCATCCAACCTTCTTTCATCCAATGGTCCACATTCCATCTGAAAATAACAAGGAGGGGTATATTAGTAAAATCACATGTTACAATAAAAGCAAAAAAATATCCCAAATCCTCTCATTTAACACTCAACTTTCTCTCTCATATAAAAAACCCAATTCCAGATCTGAAAAACACCACGTCGGAAATCATTAACACCACCGCCGGAAATCATTAACACAACGCCGGAGAACATTGAAACCACACCGGAATAATGAAACCACCGCCGGATTCATTGAAACCACCGCCGGAATCAAATCAAACCACCAATCTCGCCATCACAGCAAACACATCACATCAAACCACCGCCGCCGGAATCAAACCGCCGGAATCAAATCTATTAAAACCGTCACCATCACATCAAACCGTACGAATCACCATTGAACCACCACCGATTAACCGGGAAATAATGCCGCCAGTAGACGAAACTGATTTAATTGAAGTTCCAGTGGATGAAAGTCAAGATAAAGAAGATGCTGTCAATGAAACCACTGGTAAATTCCTAAATCCAATTCTTGTTGTAAAAATCCCAAATCCCATGGGATTTCAGTGTTTACATGATTTCAGATTCAAATGTTGTTGTAAAAATCCCAAATCCCATGGGATTTCAGTGTTTACATGATTTCAGATTCAAATGTTGTTGTAAAAATCCCAAATCCCATGGGATTTCAGTGTTTACATGTTTTTAGATTCAAATGTTGTTGTAAAAATCCCAAATCCCATGGGATTCCAGTGTTTACATGTTTTTAGATTCAAATGTTGTTGTAAAATTCCAAAATCCCATGGGATTCCAGTGTTTACATGTTTTTAGGTTCAAATGTTGTTGTAAAAATCCCAAATCCCATGGGATTCCAGTGTTTACATGTTTTTAGGTTCAAATGTTGTTGTAAAAATCCCAAATCCCATGGGATTCCAGTGTTTACATGTTTTTAGGTTCAAATGTTGTTGTAAAAATCCCAAATCCCATGGGATTCCAGTGCTTACATGTTTTTAGGTTCAAATGTTGTTGTAAAAATCCCAAATCCCATGGGATTCCAGTGCTTACATGTTTTTAGGTTCAAATGTTGTTGTAAAAATCCCAAATCCCATGGGATTTCAGTGCTTACATGTTTTTAGGTTCAAATGTTGTTGTAAAAATCCCAAATCCCATGGGATTCCAGTGTTTACATGTTTTTAGGTTCAAATGTTGTTGTAAAAATCCCAAATCCCATGGGATTTCAGTGTTTACATGTTTTTAGGTTCAAATGTTGTTGTAAAAATCCCAAATCCCATGGGATTCCAGTGTTTACATGTTTTTAGGTTCAAATGTTGTTGTAAAAATCCCAAATCCCATGGGATTCCAGTGGTTTATATGTGATTAAATTCAATTATTTTTTAAAAAAGCAAATCCCATGGGATTCAAGTGATTTATATGTGAATCTTATGTGAATCCCATGGGATTTATATGTGAATCCCATGGGATTCAGCATGAAAATATAAAAGGTCTTCATTGTGAGTCCCATGGGATTTATAACAGAATCTTATGTGAATCCCATGGGATTTATATGTGAATCCCATGGGATTCAACATGAAAATATAAATCCCATGGGATTCACATATAAATCCCATGGGATTCACATATTAATCCCATGGGATTCACATTTTTTTAAAATCTTAATCCCTTAATATTTTTCTTTTTAAATGCAGATTCTATGAGATCACCAAGACCAACTTTATATGAACACACCGAGACACCGGGTGGATCGATATATTGGGAGCCTCATGTGGAAGGAATTGTTGTACCAGAAGAGGGGAAATACTATGATACTATAGAGGAAGCTATAGATATGTATAGTACCTATGCTGAAGCGGGAGGGTTTCAAATTAAAAAAGCAGGACAACGATTAACAAAATCTGGAATTGTACAAGCCAAGTACATCATGTGTAACAAAGAAGGAGCTCCGAGACATATTAATGTAGACACTTTGGATCCTAAGCACAGCGAGAAACAAAAAAGAAATACAACTCTACATGTAACAGGTTGTCAAGCTCGTATAAGGTTAGAATTGGATATCGTTTCTGGAAAATACAAGCTAATTAAGTTTATTGCAAAACATAATCATATGCTTATACCAAAAGAGTATAAACATTTTACAAAAAAGCAAAGAAAAATGACCGAAGCAGAAAAAATGTTTGTTGTTAAAGCAGCAACAAACAAAATAGGTGCAACACGGGCTCACAACTTGTTAACGAGTATGAAAGGTGGATATGAATATGTACATGGGACATCTTCTGATTTTAAGAATCATCAGCGGGATATTAATATGTTCATAGGCGAAAGTGACGCACAAATGCTTATAAATAAAATGGAAAACAGAAAGTTGTATGTGCCAAACTTTACATTTCAGTATAAGGTAGAAGAAAGTGAGTTAGTCGCAATGTTTTGGGCGGATGAAGTTGCAAAATGCAATTATAAGGAGTTCGGAGACATAGTATCTTTTGATGCAACATTCAGGAGTAATAAGTAAGTGTTTGTTTTTAATATAATTTATTTTGATGAAAAATCACATAAGATTCTGCAATAAATCCCATGGGATTCATACTGAATCCCATGGGATTCATTTAGAAATCCCATGGGATTCAGAGAAGAATCCCATGGGATTCTCTGTGAATCCCATGGGATTCTCTGTGAATCCCATGGATTGTTTTTAAATCACATAAAGATACTTGGCAAGTAAAATTATTAAAAGACATGGATCATATAGAATCCCATGGGATTCATTAATAACATTTGATTCTGTCACTAAAACTTATGTTATTTTTAGATACAACATGGTGTTTGTACCATTTACCGGTGTCGATAATCATAAAAAGTGTGTCACGCTTGGTTCGGGAATGCTTTTAAAAGAAGACACTGAATCCTACACATGGCTACTAAAGGCATTCATGACTGCTTTTTCTAAAGAACCAACGATGGTGGTGACGGATCAAGACGGGGCAATGAAAAGAGCCATTGAAGCTGTTTTCACTAAATCAAAACATAGACTTTGCATGTGGCATATTCACCAAAAAATTCCAGCAAAGGTAATTTATTGAATGTTTTTATCTGAATCTCATGGGATTCTTCTCTGAATCCCATGGGATTCTTCTCTGAATCCCATGGGATTCTTCTCTGAATCCCATGGGATTCTTCTCTGAATCCCATGGGATTCTTCTGGGAATATGACAGTGGTTTACATGTGTTTATCATTTTATTTACAGATTTGCAAGGAAATATACAATGAGACTGATTTCAAAAAGCGTTTAAACAAGATAATTTGGAATATGTTCATGGAACCGATGGAATTTGAAGAGAAATGGGCTAAGTTGATTGAAGATTTTGGTTTGCAAAACCACAAATGGATGACCAAAATGTTTAAACTACGAGAAATGTGGATTCCGGCATATTTTATCACCTCGCCGTTGTTTGGATTGATGAGAACGACATCAAGGTCTGAGAGTGAAAACTCGTTCTTCAAAAGTTTCACAAGCCCAGGAGCGACACTGGTTAGTTTCATGATGTCCTATGAATCAGCAATGGAGAGACAACGTTATATTCAAGAACATTTGGACTTTAAAACACTAGACGCGGCTCCAAAATGTGAAACAAAGTTAGCAATAGAACGTCATGCAGCAAAAGTTTATACTAGGACAATATTTCTACTTGTTCAAACGGAAATAAAAGAGGCATGCTGGACTTGTGCGATACAGGAACTAAAAATAGAAGAACGTTGTGAGCGTGTCACTGTTAGAGACACAAATCCGGCAGCTTATAGAATCCTTAATAAGGAAGTTGCAAAAGAACTAGCAGATGAAGGCGAAACAGTAGCAACAGAAATATTTGTAGACTATAAGGTATATTACTTTCTGGTATAAACTAGGATTAAACAAGTAATCCCATGGGATTCATAATCAATCCCATGGGATTCATAATCAATCCCATAGTAATCCCATGGGATTCAGTATGAATCTCATGGGATTGTCTAATAGGATTGACTAATAATTATAGGTATTCACTGGGAATCCCATGGGATTTTTGTGAATCCCATGGGATTCTGTTTAAAATCCCATGGGATTGTCTAATGGGATTGGCTAATAATTATTGTGTTTTTAAAAAGGTACTGCGTAATACAGAAGATGGGTCGGTGGTGTGTAGTTGCAGACATTTTGTACGATTCGGTTTCCTATGCCGACACATATTCTGTGTTTTCAAGAATCGTGATATTAACTTCATTCCAAAACAATATATTTTGAGGCGTTGGACAAGAGATATCATACCACCTGATTTGAGAAGGAAAAGAAACAGATATGGTGAAACAGATGAAGAAATTCAAAGACTTACAAATGAGGCAACGTTTCTGGTGGATGAATGTTTGTTTCAGTTGAGCAAAGACAAAGTGAAGATGGGTGTTTTTGTAGAAAAGTTAAAGACATTGAAAACAGAAGTGGAGGCCGAGGTGCCAAATCCTCCTTCAAGAAATACAGGAGATGTAATTGGTGATCATTTTGCTATTTCTAACCCTGAGAAGAAAATAGTTAACAATCCAACAAAAGCAAGAAATAAAGGGAATATTTCAGAAGCAGAACGAAATGAAAGGCGAAAGAGTGAAAGAGAAAAAGCGCTTCAAGTTAAAAAGAAACAAATGAAGCCTTGTGGACATTGTGGAGAGAAGACAAACTTGCATACGAAAACAACTTGTCCGATGAACCCAAAGGCAAGGCGAAAGGCGAAACCAACTGATGTTTGAAAAAAATTAATTTACTTATTTTTTTTGTTGGTTCTTTTTTATTGTTTTCTTGAATATATAGATTGAATATTCGAATTATATTCTGTTTAATTCACATATTTGTTATTTATATTCTGTTTAAAAACTTACTCGTAACAGAGGGGAGAGATAATCTGAATGGATCACAATGAATCCCATGAGATTCAGTTAGAAATCCCATGGGATTCACAATAAATCCCATGGGATTCACAATAAATCCTATACTTACATTCTATTTAAAAAATTGTATGCATAATCTGCATGGATTCACAATGAATCCCATGGGATTCACAATGAATCCAATGGGATTCTGTATAATTCACATAAAAGATAAACAACAGTTAACATTATAAAACTCATCTAACATCAATTAACATTCTCAAAATGATCTACCGAAAAAGATTCACAACTGTTGTAACATTCTCAAAATGATCTACCATCTACCATCAATGCACATGTTTTCAAAAGAACATTCTCAAAACTTATCTAACATCAATTAACATGTTTTCTACAATCAACTGATCAACTATTGATAGCTTCAGTCTTTTCTGGAATCACTTTTCTGGATCAACGGCTAACTTTTCAGTCTTTTCTGGAATCACTTCGCGTTTTTCCCTATTCTTAATAGCTTCAACAATTATGTTCATCTTTTCTAGACGAGGAAGTTTATCAAACTCTTTTGCTAGATCATAAAGCTTACCAGCATGTATATTAATCTCATGTAACAAGATTTTGGTAGCAAACTTAAATCTCAGTCGCCTCAACAAATCACCCTGCGTCAACTTGTAACCATCCATTTCACAGCAGCCAAACTCGAAAAACAGCCCACAATCCCACTTTGTAGCAGGTTCACCATGGTAACATTCCATATGTAGCATTGTGAAAATACCACAATCACGGAAATTTTTCTTGGTTCTACATTTTAGCTTTGGGATTCTTGGTTTAGCTTTAAGAATGTTAGCATGCTTTTTGTGACCATAGAGCTTCAAATGTCGGGAAAACAACTTTTTCTACAAAATTATTAAAAAAAATATCATAAATTACTAGAATTCTAGGAAAATGTCAATAGCGATTCAAATGGAATTATGTATTAATCCCATGGGATTATGTTTAAATCATAAAGTATTCATCAAAGAATCCCATGTGATTACTGCAGAATCCCATGGGATTCATACAGAATCCCATGGGATTTCTAATGAATCCCATGGGATTTCTAATGAATCCCATGGGATTTCTAATGAATGTCTTTAAAAACAGAAAAGTAAATACTTACAAGTACTAAGTTGAAAAAAAAAATACTTACTAGTAGTTCACATGTTTTTTTATATTTCAAATCATAAGTTGCTCCCGAATCACTGTTATCTAGTATTGTTATCGATATTGTTCTGGTAAGGCTGATCACGATGACGTAAAAGTGGCCACCATTGCAAATTGGAAAAAAAGCCTGTTTTAACAAAACAAAAATAATAAAAATGAATCCAAAGTAAAAACACAAAAATCAATTTATAAAAAAAAAAATACCAAGTCAATGCCGTCGAGAGCCAAGCCAGCAACATTATCTGCAAACTGAGCTAAAATTTCATCTTCAAAACTCTTAAATTTATTGTCCTCAGACTCCAACGTTCCATCAAACATAGATTTTACCTGTATATGCAATTTAAAAGATCATGTTATGATTTGTATTGCTTTGGGGGTGTTTGGTAAGTAAGATAAGATGATAAGCACTTTATTAAACAAATAAGAAATTTACTAAAGCAAATCAAAAATAATACTTACAATACATCCTGTTGGAAAAAAGTGCCGTGATGGAGAACCATGTTCTTTAAATCTCTCTTCATAGTTTAAAATAGCACTCCAACAGTCAACAACATTTGAATCAATCCACAAACCGGGTGCTAACGTTTCCATTTGCAAACGAATGGAAAACACCGTGAACTCCGGAGATTCAGAATCAGATTCAAAAATGTTCTCACTATATGAGTAAACAAGAAAAAGAAAAACATCTTTCAGAGTCAGTTTGGAGTTTGTATGAATCCCATGGGATTCAGTACTGAATCCCATGAGATTCAATATAGAATCCCATGGGATTCAATACAGAATCCCATGGGATTCTGTACAGAATCCCATGGGATTTGATGTTTTTTTTTTATCAACTATATTAAAAATAAACATGTAAACTTACAATTTGTCGCCTTGCATTGCAAACAAACTATTTCCTAGAATAAACTCCAGCTTTGTGATTTTGGATACAACCTTTGTCTTCTTATTCATATACGGAGATAACAAGTACGAAGAAGGTTTCACCTCACGTTTTCCAGCTCGAGTAGCGATTCTTTCAGGAGTCATTGGAACCGGCATCATTGGATCCGGACCTCCGTTGAGCGATTCTTGCTGAATACAATAAAAAGATTTAATTAAAAAGAAACAAAATTTTCGTAAAAAAGAAAGAGCTTCAAGAATATTACATATGCGTGCTCAGCAGCTATACACATGATAATCTCATCAACATTATCTAAGTTATTTTCTATCCATTGTGTTAACCCCTCCGGTGTGCACGTGATCTCAGGCTCATCCTCATCCTTCTCAGCCTCATCAACTTCCTTCTCAGCCTCATCCTTCTTAGCATCAACTTCCTTCTCAGCCTCAACAACTTCCTTCTCAGCCTCATCAACTTCCTTCTCAGCCTCATCCTCTTTTTTATAAGATTCATCATTCTCAACCTCATCAACTTCCTTCTCAGCCTCATCCTTCTCAACCAAATCTTCATCTTGTTTCTCGGCCTCATAGGCCAAATCTTCTAAAGTTACCTTCTTCCCATTCTTATCATCGTCATCATCATCCTCCTCATCATCATTGTCATCCTTCCCACTACCATCAGCATCATCATCCTCTTCATCATCGTCATCCTCTTCATCATCATCATCCTCTTCATCATCCTTCCCATTACCATCAGCAACATCATCCTTATCATCGTCATCCTTCCCTTCATTGACATCCTCAATTAATAGCTTCGGTTGCTTGAAAATATTAGAATACTTTTTATATAGCTCCTCCAACTTTGCAACACCGGGGTAATCTGACATTGCTTTGGTGAAATAATCCTCTATAACAACTCTTTCATCACAAATCAACTCTAATTTTTTTTCAATTTTATTAAACAAGTCCTGAAATAAGAAACATTGTAATAGTCATAATAAAGCTCAATGCAATGAATCCCATGGGATTTCATTTCTAACTGAATTGCATGTGAATCCCATGGGATTCTCTGTGGTTGTAAACAAGAAAAAGAAAAACATCATTTCAGAAAAAACATTGGAGTTTGTATGAATCCCATGGGATTCATTACAGAATCTCATGGGATTCACTTCAAATCTCATGGGATTCATAATGAATTCAATAATATTTGAAGTGAATCCCATGGGATTCTGTATTGAATCCCATGGGATTCACACTGATATCATTTAATAACAATAAATGTAAAAACAAATAACAAAATTTTAAAAGGAACCTCAGAATCTTCCGAATCGCCACAAATAAACCCTTCAGCCTCTTGAACCTCAGATTCAGTCCATTCTGGTTGAAGTGGTAGCAAACCAAAACATTCTTCCTTGAGTTCTAGATCCTGTCGTTGGGACATTAAGTATGAAGACCAGCTTTTGATTGCATGACGTGTCCGGACAACAGGAATCTTTTCATGCTTTGTGGAATCCAGATACAAAAGCTGAAAACAAAAAAGTGTAAAAGAAGGTTATAACAAATCTGTCACACAAACACATTTAATAATCAAAAAAATAGAGTTCAAAACTTAGAAACTTACAACAAGGAAGGTATATGGACCAGTATAATGATTAGATGTCGTTGTTGGGACTTTATGGCGTTTAAGGCAGGAAAAAATAAAGTCACACCAATCAATAGCCTTAACATCAGTATCTTCACGCAATCTTAACACAACATCCAAACATATCTTCCCCTTTAACCCATCAACCTCACCCATCAAGTTTGCAAAAAGGGTACAGAAGTTGACTTTAAAAAGGAAGTCAACTTCCCGAGACTCGATCAATTTATTAGCAATGTCATTAACACGGACATCCTTGAGTGGTTTAGGATGAAACTGACCGATCCAATTCCTCACAAAGTCATCATTTTCTGATCTAGCATCTAGAGAAAAGAGAGATAGACCACCAAATGGAACACCTAATATCTCATGAATTTTTGAACTAGTGACCTTGATTGACTCGCCATTCTCCAAAACCAACTCACAACTTTCTGCATGAAATCTAGAAACTACATACCTTCCCAACCTTGAAGGAATGTGATCTATGTTACACTTGTGTAACGAACTAAATCCGATGTCAGCCAAAAACTGCCTCATATCAACCTTAGCGTCACGGATGGCACCAAAAAGAGCTGTAGGTGTTGTCCGTGTTTTAAGAATCGGAAACATGGCAACATACTTTTCATGCGCTTCCTCTTCTGCCGTCAACTCCTTAACTTTCTTCTTCGACTTCCCCTCTTCATCATATTCTTCCTTCTTTACACGCTTCTTATCATCAACGTCATCAGAATTCTCCCTCTTTCTCTTAGCCAAACCCTTTCCCTTCAAAACCTTTTTCGCATCTGCAATGTCATCACAATCTACGTAAAAAAAAAAGACATTATAAATATGTTGGATCACAATGAATCCCATGGGATTCACAATGAATCCCATGGGATTCACATACAATCCCATGGGATTCAGGTAGAAATCCCATGGGATTCAGTTAGAAATAGGTAGCATACTGTGGTGCAGGGCATTACCTTTTGCCTGTTCCTTTACATTCTTATCCCCTCGCTCCTTACCAACCGCCTTCTTACCCTTCTTAGCCTTTTGCTCCTTCGCCTCTTCATCCTTCTCCGACACCTCCTTTTGAACAGGTGCCTTCTCCGACACCTTCTCCTTTTGGACCAAAACTGTTTATCAAAACCAAGTAAAACTACTTTATGACTTCTAAAATGCAATTCACTACTAAAATTAGAAGAACTTTTGTCTTAAACTGATTCAAAACTGATAATTAAGAAAAATCTCAACATTAAAAATAGATTAAAACTATACCTTTTTGTTGCTTGACCTTCAGTTTTTTTCTGTCTTCTAATTCAGATAAAGACAAAATCCTTTTACGCTTCACTTCATCTTTGGACTGAACTGGGTCAACCGACTCCAGTTTGTCCAACTTAACAGCAGAATCTACATAAAAAAAGACATGATATAAATATATTGATCAAAAAATACCATGATACAATCCCATGGGATTCATTAGCTGATTTAGAACAGTTTGACAAACTAAAAAAAGGAGCATGCAAAACTTGTATGCATAACCTGCATGGATCACAATGAATCCCATGGGATTCAGGTAGAAATCCCATGGGATTCACAATGAATCCCATGGGATTCAGGTAGAAATCCCATGGGATTCAGGTAGAAATCCCATGGGATTCACAATGAATCCCATGGGATTCACAATGAATCCCATGGAATGCTAGATGTGCAACAATAAACTCAAGTACATATAACAGAAAAACAAATTTAAAACAGGTAGCATACTGTAGTGCAGGGTATTACCTTTTGCTTGTTCCTTTACATTCTTATCCCCTCGCTCCTTACCAACCGCCTTCTTACCCTTCTTACCCTTTTGCTCCTTCTCCGACACCTCCTTTTGAACAGGTGACTTCTCCGACACCTTCTCCTTTTGGACTAAAACTGTTTATCAAAACCAAGTAAAACTAGTTTATGACTTCTAAAATCCTCTTAATAAATCCCATGAGATAAAAAAATATACCTTTTTTCTGTTTTTTCTGATAGACCTTTAAACTCTTCTGTTTATCTTCAGTATCTTCAGTCTCAACTGGCTTAACCTTAGCCGACTTATCAACAGCCTTCTTATCAACAGCCTTCTTACCCTTATCCAACTTATCAACCTTAGCCGACTTATCAACAGCCTTCTTAACCTTCTTAGCCTCTGCATCCTTGGCTCCTTGGTCCTTGGCCTTATCCCCTTGCTCCTTGGACTCTGCATCCTTCTTCGACATAACCTTATCCGGCACCTTCTCTTTTGCAGCTTCAAGGATATCAGATTTTGTTAACCACTTCTTACGTGGGGAAACTGTGACAACACCTAACATAAAAAAAAAAAAAAAATAAAAAAGTGAGATATACAATAATTTGCATTAATTTGCATTTTAATTTCATTTATGTCTCATTTGAAAAAGTGCCAATTTAGTTACTCCTTCTGTACCAGAATTATTACCTTCCACATTCAGCTACTAAACAAGCTGGTTTAGTAGCAAAAACGTACATATACCTAACTGATTACACAGCAAGCACGTACATTCTACATTACTAATTACACGTATTTAGCAAATGCTAGACTTGTCACGTGTCTCAATAAGCATACATATACCTAACTGATTATGCTACTTATCAAGTGCGTACATTCTACATTACTAATTTTTTCTTGAGTCACGCAATCAATTACAATAAGATTCATGTATTTCGTAGTATACATATACACACACATATCAATGCTAATAGCTAACTTAATTACACTGCTTAGCAAGCAACATACATTCTACATTACTAATTAAAGTATCTCGCAATCAGTTACAGTAAACTCGTACACAATCAACCACGCTCTGCTCAATCATCTACTCAATCAACTTATACTTTTCCTTACAACTTAGGTAGTCCCATACACATATATACCAAGCATGTACGTTCTGCATTACTCTACAAGCTACTAATCACACATATTTAGCAAACGCAAGTGTCTTAATATGCATACAGCCATACATATACCTAGCTGATTACGCTACTAAGCAATAGCTTATATTCTACATTACTAAACGTGAGAGTCTTAATAAGCATACATATACCTAACTGATTAGGCCACTCAGCAAGAGCTTATATTCTACATTACTCTGCAAGCTACTAATTACATGTATTTAGCAAACGCAAAACTAGTCGCGTGTCTCAATAAGCAAACGCAAACGCAAAACATAGCATTAACTTCATAACACCCCTCGTTTAGCAGTCTCCTCATAAACTCTAAAATAAGCTGCCAAATTAAGCTCTAAAATAAGCAATCTAATCACAAATTTCAGTCACAACTCTTCAATCACAAATTTCAGTCACAACTCTTCAATCACAAATTAAGCTATAAAATAAGCAAAATAATCTGATTCCTATAACACAAACTTTAAGCCATCACAAATTTCAGTCACAACTATTCAATCAAAAAATAAGCAACTGATGTTATTTAATCAAAAAATAATTAAAACAATGAATTTCGAAGCTTACTTTCATTAGGAACGTTAGATGAAGCACCTTTTGCCACTGAAACGCCTTTAGATAGGGCAATCTCTTCTCGAATATCCATTTTAATAGAATACTTATGGTTGCGCGGTGGTTTTGGGGGTGGTTTGGGGGCGGTTTGGCGGTGGTTGGCGGTGGTTGGCGGTGGTTAGGGTTTGAAGATAGATTGGGGATCTGAAAAGTTGAGAGGGTGAGCGTGAGTGAAACGTGTGTGTGTGTTTTCAAGTTTTGTGTTTTGAGTATAATGAGATAATGAAATTACAAAAATGACCCCTTTAGTATAATTTTAGTTTCAAATGTAGATTAATCTAATCCGTTGGATTCAAATGGATGGATGGTTGAGATCTAACCATTTGTTCTTTAGATAAAACTTGTTCCGTATGGAACTTTTCTCTAACAAGTTAATCACCACAAAATAATTTGACAATCTATAGACTATTCCACAGAATATTCCACCAGTTTCTTTTTGTTCAAGAAAGAAATAAAATGACGTCACCTTTCCATCTTGAAACCATCCCCCTGTTACTATATAAACACCAATCCCCCCATTCACTTTTCATTACACACACTCTCATCACAATCTCACAAACACACACACAGTAAAACTTCATCACAATGGGTAAATATCTTCTTATTCAATTTCGTTAAATTGATAAAAATTCACTATTTAACTTTTGTTATTGATGTTTTTTATTTTATTTTTATTTTGCAGCAACTGATAAGAAGATTAAGATCGGAATTAACGGTATATATTTTTTTACTTAGTTATTATAGTTTGATATGTATGAAGTTAGTTTGTTATGTTATGGTTGTTGTGAATGATCATGTAGGTTTTGGAAGGATTGGAAGGTTAGTGGCACGAGTTGCTTTGCAGAGAGATGACATTGAGCTTGTTGCTGTTAATGATCCTTTTATCTCTACTGATTACATGGTATATATCATACTCGGTCTCTCTGCGCGTTTTTTTATAAACCAGTTATGTGATTCTAGTAAATTGTTCTAGGTAGCCTCATATATTTTTGAAGTGATTCTACTGTGTACTGACTACTGTGCGTGTTAATTTGTTTTAAAATTTGAATGCTTAGTTGATTGATGGGATTTATAACCTAATGCTAACATCGTTCGTTTAAGTAATATAACTGGTGTAAGTAATTTAATATTAAAAAAAAATGCTTCTGATGATCAGATCACTTGATTTTGTCCGATTGAAAATAGTGTGTATATGGCTTTATATGCTATAAAAATTCAAAAAAGTAGCTGTTATGTATCTGATTCGACAATCAAAATTATGCTCTTAGTAAAGACATTGATAATTTGAAGTTGTTTTCTTGAATACTGTTTGTTTTATATATTCAAAAGGGTAAAAGCCATAAAATAACAACGTACTTTCTCAAATTTACCGAGCTGAAACACATACTTTTTTATCAACATATATACCCACGTACTTTCGAATTTTGTTCCGACTTCACCCATATGACCGATTTATATTAATATAATATTATATTAAATAATATTATTTTATTACAATATGGGTAAAGTCGGAACAACATTTGAAAGTACATGGGTGTATATGTTGATAAAAAAGTATGTGTTTCAACTCGGTAAATTTGAGAAAGTACGTTGTTATTTTATGGTTTTTACCCTATTCAAAATAGTATTCTTTGAGCTACATGATGTAACTGTTTACCGTGAAAATGTTAGATGTAGTAAGAGTTCATGGCTTTTTATAAGGGTTAATTTTGTATGTATAACAAATACGTGCAACACTGGAGATGCTGTTACATTTATAATAATGTAGTGTGTTATGATATCAGTTTATGAAGATATTGTGTGATCTAAAATTCTAAATGGTTAACACTGTCGCAAAGTTGGTATTAAAATAAGAGTATATCCAAAAAATCATACTAAATTTTCTTTAATAAGTATTTGTAAGCACTCTGTTTTGTTGCAAACTCTAAATTTCATTCAGATGTTTGGTTCTTTAGTTTGGATTGATGTGCTGACAGTACTGAAATCAGGCGTTATGTCACAACTTGTGTTTGGTTTTCATCATCCTGCAAATATTTACAAGTTTGTTTTCTCGCAGACATACATGTTCAAGTACGACACTGTTCATGGCCAATGGAAACATCATGAACTTAAGGTCAAGGACGAGAAAACCCTTCTCTTTGGTGAGAAGCCAGTCAGTGTTTTTGGCTTCAGGAACCCAGAAGAGATCCCATGGGGTGCAGCTGGAGCTGACTTTGTGGTTGAGTCCACTGGAGTCTTCACTGACAAGGACAAAGCTGCTGCCCACTTGAAGGTCTGGTTTGATTTTTGCTTCCTATATTGCTGTTGGGATTTAAAGTCATATCTATGTGTTTATGGGGTGAAATAATATGCATTGACACAACTTGGTTTTGTATGATCAGGGTGGTGCCAAGAAGGTCGTCATCTCTGCTCCTAGCAAGGATGCTCCCATGTTTGTTATGGGTGTCAACGAGAAGGAATACACAGCTGACCTTGACATCGTTTCAAATGCTAGTTGCACAACCAACTGCCTTGCTCCTCTAGCTAAGGTATTAGCATAGTTCAGTTTGTAAATTTTAATATTTTGGAAGATAATATTATGTTTTGGGTGATTCCATCTCTTATGTTTCCATTGTCTATATATTCAGGTTATCAATGACAAGTTTGGCATTGTTGAGGGTCTTATGACAACTGTCCATGCCATGACTGGTATGTAGCGTTGCAGTTGGTGTTCAGTAAATCGTTCATTGATTTGTACATATGTAGAATATATTTAATAAGTTATTTGAACGTATTTTTTCAGCCACCCAAAAGACTGTTGATGGTCCATCCATGAAGGACTGGAGAGGTGGAAGAGCTGCTTCTTTCAACATTATTCCCAGCAGCACTGGAGCTGCCAAGGTAGTTAAATTGCCATTATTACGATTGACTGATTACCTCACTTCCTATTAGAGGTTTTACATTGGACTCGTTTACTCATTCATGGGGCTATCTGGGTTGTGTTTTATCTCAAAAGGGTCGAAACATAATTAGCTTTAAGGGAATGTTTCTAATCTGTCAAAACGATTTATATGGACTGTGGTTCGTCTGTAATCCTTTTTTAATAGATAAAACCTCCCAAAAGTTTACAAAGATTTCAATTGTTTATTGTGATAATATTTTTTTTGCATTACTAGGCAAATTTAACCTGTTTGTATTTTCTGTCCGATATTTCAACCACAACCCTTTTGACCTTGCCATTTGTAATTTTCATTGAGTCCTATATTTACATCAGCTCATCGACACATTTTTTTCCATGTTCTTATAGGCTGTTGGCAAAGTGTTGCCTGCACTTAACGGTAAATTGACCGGAATGGCCTTCCGTGTACCAACCGTTGATGTCTCAGTTGTTGACTTGACTGTGAGACTTGAGAAGAAGGCTACTTATGAGCAGATCAAGGCTGCTATCAAGTAAGTTCGGACGCATTAGATGTTTCTATATTCATTCCTGAGGTTATTTTGTAAATTGTAATAACGGGTGTTTTTGTATTACAGGGAGGAATCCGAAGGCAACCTTAAGGGCATTTTAGGATATACCGAAGATGATGTTGTATCCACCGACTTTATTGGTGACAGTAGGTCAAGCATCTTTGATGCCAAGGCCGGGATTGCTTTGAATGACAACTTCGTGAAACTTGTGTCCTGGTACGACAACGAATGGGGATACAGGTAATCTTGCAGTTTCTTTCCCTCTTTTGTTACATTAAATTTTTTAGTTTGTGTATAAATCGTCACTGTCATCATGTATATGATCATCTTTTATTTTTGTCACTTAACGCTATAAATTGTTTTTGCAGCTCCCGTGTGATCGACTTGATTCGCCACATTGCATCCGTTGAAGCCTAAATATTCAGCATGTGAATGGTGACCCGATTCTACCAGGCTTGGAATGTGTTGGTTTTCTTTTGAGTTTTTGAATAATGCGAATCTTTTGGTACAAGGTTTTGGGGGTACTGCAGATTTTGGAATAATGTTGGTACATGTTGCAATGTACCAAGTCTTTTTTTAGTTTTGTAGGCTCCTTTTTGGTTTTTCTTAGTTTCTTCAGTTATTTGCTTCTTTTGTTTAGCGAACCTCTTTTTATTGCATTGAATTTACAACATAATTGAGCATTGTTTGATCATTTGGTGTTGTTCCATGTTTACTCTGTTTACAACAAAATTCAGCTTGGTTAATGTGTGGCACCAAAAAATGGTTATTAGACTATCGACAAAAGTTGTACTCTGAAGTAAATTTGCTGTTTCTGAAACTAAAAACTAGATAACCATTTTGAAAGGATTGCCTGTCATCTTTTTCTGAGGTGGTTTGAATGGTGAAATATGTGAAAATTTTAACATACAATACATGTGATCGCTTAGAAAGAATGTGAAGTATTGGAGCAATTTGGTTATCGTTGCCATCGTAGTAGCTGAATCTCATGATCCTCTTTTAGAGGCCTTCTACATGCTAATAGCCACTGTACGACTTTAGACCAACATCAAGTCTTTCCAAAACATCTTAAACGTTTTGCATTTGATGATTGATGCCATTATGTCATCGGGAAGACATGAAATAAGAACACTTTTCAACTTCCTATCCTGGTTGACTACCATAAACAGAGTTGTTACAACCTAAAATGGTTAAGATGTCTTTGATAATTTGATTTTTTTATTCTTGTCTGGAGATGCTTATCAGTACTGAGATTAGTATTTTGCTATAACTATTTCTCTTTAAATAAGCCTTTTTTTTTTCAATGACATGATTTCAAAGTAAATCAGATTCAACACTTCATTTTATATATAGCCTACTATGTGAACCATTCTGCTCATAACTAAGCCCAGAAGACAATGTGCCATATTGTAGATTATCTTTATAGTCAACGTGCAATTTAGATTTGTTCAAAAAAAAAAACGTGCAATTTAGATACAAAAGTATATTTTCTATGAACACCATTTAAACATTCAATCCCACATCGGTTGAGGAAATGAAAATGTTGTTAACTTATATACCAAGTTGTAGATGCATTGTTTGTCTTTAGATTAGTATTATGTCTTCTTCTTCCATGCAAAATTTTCTGGAAATATGCTAGGATTTGTGCCCAGCTACTTTGTAAAAAATTTGAGCACATTTTCCCCTTTCTTTTCTTGAAATGAGCATGTATTGCCCTTTAAAAAGTTAAATGCATATATTTTCTCTCAATTGTAAAATATCGTTTTTAAAGAAAAACATATAGATATGATATATCTAATTTTAAATATAAATAAATGGGGTGTTACGTTTAAAGAATTTATTTCGTCGTTTTGGATCTTTTTTAAAGCAATTCGTATAGCATGAGCCCGTTTGGCCCGTACCCGTTCGGGCTCGAGCCCGTTTGACCCGTTTCCCGTGCCCGTCCGTTTTGCCACCTCTAAATATGATTCTTAACTTTTTATCTTTTTGACTGATACGAGAAAAAAAAAACAGGACCAAAAAAGACGAAACATAATTTAGCTCTCGATCCCTGAACGTTCCATGACGAAAGTGATGTAAAGATGGTCACAACATATGGCCCACCTTATTAAATCACATAACCAAGCACTCGCAACTCACTGATCCCAAATTAATTTCCCTTTTCTTACATTCTTGTTAATCCTTTTAGAGGAATACATAGCATCAGTTCAGTGGAGACTGCTACAACATCCAAACACTCTAATTGCAGGAACAGAGCAACTCATACAAGAGCTTGTATAGATGCAGGCCCGGATATCTACCTGTGCAGCCAGCCCAACTGCACAGGGCCTCACACTTTGAAAGGGCCCAAAGTTTGAGTCTATTAAATATTAAAGGGCCCATCACATGGAAGTTCTTATGTATAAACTGATAACTTTTTAAAAAAAATATTGAACAGGCAACAACCAATGCTATATATTTCCATGCGTTTTTATTTTAAGTTTATCTCATATATATATGTTCGTCTAACATAAAATGTAGTAGAAAAACACGTCAATATACTTTTGACCTTGTCCATATTAAGAGGGTATAGAGGTTTATTTAACAACTTGTCCTTTAAATCGAAAATGTTCAACTGTCCCATGATTCCAATTATTTTAAGATAACAACTACACTTTTTTTGCAATTCGTACGAGCATATAAATATTGATACCAAATTAAAGACCATGCATGTTCAATTTTGGTTTGAATTAGTTGCATCTAAATGGACTGTTATGAAGGTATTTTGTCAAGAATGTGTTAATTTTCTTTTTGTATACCTACATTGATTGCACTTTTAGTGAGGTTGTTTACATGTATTTGAATCTTTCGATTCACGAAATCCAATCTGTAATTACGGCACAGGGCCCTCAAAATCCACGGGACGGCCCTGTATAGATGTCAATCAATGTAATATAGTGAATGTAGCAGCTAGTTTAGTCCAATACATCTAGATAGTTAGTTGTTGGTTTCCCGTCAAATATGTTGTATTTAAATAGTTGTAACCTTTGACACTTTGTAACTAACAATTCATAATACAATTTTCCCTTTCAACATGTAAATGTGTTTTTTCTCTCAACTTTATGATACCTTTTTCATCTGATTTTTCTTAAACACATTATCCACACTTGTAGCTTTTGGCCCAAAAACTCTTGGAATGCTATTGTTTCCGATTAAAATACCGTTAAACCCACACATGTATCATTTGTTCAAGTAGCTTTGAAAGATATATGGTCTATGATGACCACATAGATAGTATACATTAGATCAATATATCTCCATGAGTCGACATTGTATCAAGATACCTTAGTAGTTAGTATACTTTTTGTGAAAACTATTTTGACACTTAATCCCACATAGGTTAAAGAAAGAGAATGTTACTAAGTTATATAGCATTGTCTAGAAGGATATAACGTAAGTGGATTAGTATTATATTTACGTATTGACATTCCATCCCCTAAGAAAAATTAGGGGATTGTGTTGTTGATTCGAAAATTGATATGATTCTTCACTTTTATGTTTGTTTATTTTGATTGTAAGGATTTTTCGGCCCATAGAAAAAGTCGGATGTTTTTTTAACTAAGACTGAGAGTTTCACAACGGTTGTGGATAACAGTCACGTATGGTCCAGACAATCGAGACCCCAGGCACTTTAAACATCTTTAACAGGCCTCATTTAAAACCCCCAAGCACTTTCACGACTTCCATTCATTCATGCCACGTCAACAGGAACAACTTGGTTCATCCCAAATTGCATTGTAACTCTATGAGGTAAATATTGTTGATTATATTTTCCATCTATTCCAACTAACTCAGAAACCCTTAAACATTGAACCCGTATATGACCCTGACTCTTCATCTAAACAATCACCAACAACATTCCACTTTCCTGACTTATCCTATTGATATTGAATATGCAGATCTTTTTAAACTTGAATTTGCAGATCTTTTTATACTTGTTACTTACTTTATAATCTGTTTTGCGGCTGTGCCATTGACTTGATTCGACACATTGCATCTGTGAAGCCTAAATATTTAACATGTGAATGGTGATCTGATTCAACTTGTGTTGGAAAATTTAGTGCACTTGTGGGATTAGTTCACACCTTGTAATGGGTTAGGAGGTACGGAGTGTACACTCATTAGGTCCATGAACACCCTGACTCTTATAGTGGTTTGTATTGGTAGTACTGGTGAAAGTACTGCTTGGTGAAAGTACTGCTTGTGGAAAGTACTGCTTGTGGTTTCCACTGATAAGCAGTGTTTCCACTGATAGGCAGTGTTTCCACTGAAGTGGTGTATCCACTGATAGTGCTATGAAAGTACTGATAAGCAGTGTTTCCACTGATGGGCTGTACTTCCACTGCAAGTGAAAGTACTGCTAGTGGAAAGTACTGCTTATGGAAAGTACTGCTAAATGGCAGTTACAACTTCTTTATGACCACGTTTAATTGGTCATGTAACCGCTAACGGCTATAATGGTGACAATTATGAGGCTATTAATGGGCCGATTAATACTCATAATTCCATTGGAATAGCTCAAGAGTAACCTCCTATATATAGGAGATCTGAACATGCATGAGAGACACACAGAAAACACTAAATACTTATAAGCGAAAGAGTTATAGAATTGTGCCTAATTCTCTAACTGCATTTGGTCTTATCCCAAGTAGATATTCGTGATACCCAGGCATTAGGGTCGAATAGTTTACTTTGGAAAGTGATCACATGATTCCAAGTGATATACTGTCATTGATTGTCTTAACCCAGTTCTGGGAGATAACCCCCAACAATCAAAGTAAACTATTTTGTGAGAATCAATGGCAACTGCTGCAATGAAACACATGGCTTCAAACTTTGCTAAGCTGGACAAGTTTGAAGGGGTGGACTTTAGGAGGTGGCAGAAGAAGATGCACTTCTTGCTGTCAAGCATGAGTGTGGTCTATGTGCTGACTACTCCAATTCCTGATGATGGTGATGATGCTACTGTGGTGCAGATCAGGAGGAGGAGCAAGTGGGAGAATGATGACTACATATGCAGAGGTCTTATTCTGAATGGTATGTCTGATTCTTTGTTTGATATTTATCAGAACTTTGAATCTTCCAAAGAACTGTGGGATTCCTTGGATGCCAAATATATGGCTGAGGATGCATCAAGTAAGAAGTTCCTTGTTAGTAATTTCACAAATTACAAAATGACTGATTCAAGACCAATTATGGAACAATACAATGAACTTCTTGGAATACTTGGAAGGTTTACACAACACAATATGCACATGGATGAGGCTATTTCAGTCTCTTGTGTTATTGACAAACTTCCTCCTTCTTGGAAAGATTTCAAGCATACCTTGAAACATAAGAAGGAGGAGTTAACTCTGGTTGAGTTGGGCAGTCATCCGCGCATTGAGGAATCTCTCAAGGTGCAGGATAATGACAAGCCAAAGAGTGGCAATGCTGCTGGACCATCTGTTGTCAATATGGTGAAGCATAAAAACTCCACCAGGTACAATGACAACAAAGGCAAACGCAAGTATCATGACAACACAAGGGCAGATCCTAACAAGAAGGCAACACCTACTTGTTGGAAATGTGGCAAGACTGGTCACATTAAAAGGGACTGCAAGGGTGTTAAAATTGGTGGTAAAGCCAATGGATCAGGCACTAATGGTTCAGGGAGTGGTGGTTCAACCAACTCACTGGAAGGTCAGAATATGTTTAATAAGTCTTTTCAGATTTATTATGTTACATATGTATCTGAATCTTTTTATGTGCAGGATGATGATGTTGCGTGGTGGGTTGACTCTGGTGCAACAGTTCATGTGTGTAAAGATAGAAGCTGGTTCAAGACTTATGAGTCAATGAATGATGGTTCTATTCTTCACATGGGAAATGAGTCAACTGCCTTGGTGCATGGTCGTGGTTGTGTAGATCTTAGGTTTAGTTCAGGAAAGATTGTAACTTTGTTTGATGTTATTCATGTTCCTGATATCAGGAAGAACTTGGTTTCAAGTAGTGTTTTGAATAATCATGGATATAAACAAGTTATTGAATCTGATAAATTTGTTCTTTCTAAATGTGGTGTTTTTATTGGTTTTGGTTATTTATGTAATCAAATGTTCAGGCTTAATATTACCACTGGCAGTATTATTTCAGCTTTTGTGACCATATATGATCAGACTGATTCTACCCTTTGGCATGCTAGACTTGGTCATGTTCACTATAAAAGAATGCAAGATATGTCTAGGAATGGTTTAATCCCTGCTTTTGACATGGACATTGAAAAGTGTAAAACTTGCATGTTGACCAAGATAACCAAGAAACCCTTTCAGGGTGTTAGTCGTGAGACTAAGATCTTGGAGCTTATTCACAGTGACCTGTGTGATTTGCATGCCACTCCTTCTTTGGGGAATAAGAAGTACTTTGTGACATTTATTGATGATGCTTCTAGATTTTGTTATGTCTATTTATTACATACCAAGGATGAAGCATTAGATAAATTCAAAGTGTTTAAAACTGAAGTTGAATTACAACTTGGGTCTTTGATCAAAAGATTAAGGACTGATAGGGGAGGTGAGTACATGGATACTCAGTACTTTTAGTCTATTGGAATAATCCATGAAACGACTGCCCCTTATACTCCTCAGCAAAATGGTATTTCTGAAAGGAAAAACAGGGTGCTGAAGGAGATGGTTAATTCCATGTTGTCCTATTCAGGACTGAGTCAAGGGTTCTGGGGTGAAGCTATGTTAACAGCTTGCTATTTGCTAAATAGGGTTCCCAACAAAAGGAACAAGGTTACCCCTTATGAACTCTGGACTAAAAGGAAACCCAACCTGAACTATCTCAGGGTCTGGGGTTGTAGGGCTGTTGTAAGACTCTCTGATCCAAAGCAAAAGACTTTGGGTGAAAGAGGCATTGATTGCATCTTTGTTGGATATGCTGAGCATTCCAAGGCTTTTAGGTTCTATGTTATTGAACCTAATGAACATGTTTCAGTTAACTCAATAATTGAATCAAGGGATGCAGACTTTGATGAGAATAGATTCTCATCAGTCCCTAGACCAAGTCAGAGGATTCCTAGTGGAACTCATGACTCTGGTGTATCAGAAGTCCCTGATGATGAACCATCAGTGGTCCCTGATGAGGTTGTGGTTCAACAACCTGAACCTGTGCTCAGGAAGAGCAAAAGGGTCAGGACTCCAAAGTCATTTGGACCTGAGTTTCAACTATACTTAGTTGAAGGTACAAGGGAAGAGGTCTCAGACCAATACTCCTATTGCTTCATTGTTGAGGATGATCCCAAGACATTTGAAGAAGCAATGAATTCCCAGGACATTGCTTTCTGGAAAGAAGCAATCAATGATGAGATGGATTCCATCATGGGCAACAACACTTGGGTGTTGGTTGATCTACCACCAGGTTGCAAGCCTCTGGGTTGCAAATGGATTTTCAAAAGAAAAATGAAGGTAGATGGAACTATTGAAAAGTTCAAGGCTAGACTAGTTATTCAGGGCTTTAAACAAAAGTCAGGAATAGACTATTTTGATACTTATGCCCCTGTGGCTCGTATCAGTACCATAAGACTGCTGATTGCTATGGCATCTATTCACAATCTGGTTATTCATCAGATGGATGTGAAAACAGCTTTCTTGAATGGTGAATTGGAAGAGGAGGTTTATATGAACCAACCTCAGGGCTTCATCTTGCCTGGCAATGAAAATAAGGTGTGTAAACTGATTAAGTCTCTTTATGGACTTAAGCAGGCACCTAAGCAATGGCATCAAAAGTTTGATGAAGTGGTTTTGTCTAGTGGTTATGTTCTTAACCAAGCTGACAAATGTGTATATAGCAAATTTGATGAATCTGGTAAAGGAGTCATCATTTGTCTATATGTTGATGACATGTTGATCTTTGGCACTGACCAAAATCAGGTTGACCTGACAAAGGAATTTTTGTCATCAAGGTTCTCCATGAAAGACATGAGGGAGGCTGATGTTATCCTTGGTATAAGGATTAAACATGAAAGTAATAGAACTTCTATCTCTCAGTCTCATTATATTGAGAAGGTACTGAGGAAATTCAATTACTTTGATTGTACTCCAGTGAGTACACCTATGGATACTTGTGAGAAGCTGATGCCTAATCATGGCAAGGTTGTATCTCAACTTGAGTATTCTAGGGTAATTGGCTGCCTGATGTATGCCATGACTTGTACAAGACCTGATATTGGTTTTGCAGTGGGAAAATTGAGCAGGTATACTAGTAATCCTAGTGCTCATCACTGGCAAGCAGTTCAGAGGGTACTGAAGTATTTAAAGAGAACTATGGATTATAGTCTCTCATATATTGGTTACCCATCAGTGTTGGAAGGTTACACTGATGCAAGTTGGATCAGTAACACTGAAGACAATTCGTCTACCAGTGGCTGGGTATTCCTACTTGGTGGAGGTGCAATTTGTTGGGCATCCAAGAAACAAACTTGCATCACCAGTTCAACAATGGAATCTGAATTTGTGGCTCTAGCAGCTGCTAGTAAAGAAGCTGAATGGTTGAAAAACTTGCTTCTTGAGATTCCATTGTGGCCTAAACCTATAGCACCTATTTCTATCCGGTGTGATAGTGCAGCTACATTGGTGATGCGTGCAAAACCGTCAAGCTAAATCACTCAAGCCTGCCACTTGTGAATGGCAGACCGTAATCAGCTTAAAACTGCTTAAGCACGAATGCAATGAAGATCAGGGGAGTATAGTGTTTCCCCGGGTCGTTATGTCCCAGCGAGCTATGCAATGGATTATCAAACGTAAAGTGATCGAGGAATTTGAACGGATAAAAGGATTGTGAATTGATTATAGCTATAGAAAAAGACAACAAATTACAACGGCTTAAATGCAAATTAAAGAAAATTAAAAAGATAAAAACTATTAAATAAACGCTATCACTATATTTAAAATTGATGAACGTTTAAAACTTAAAACTTACGTTTAAAATAAAATTACGTAAACGTACAAAATAAAAAGTGAAATCTAAGAAATAAAAGTCCTAAAAATAAATGAAATTTTTACAACCCTAATGATAAAAGAAAATTTATAGAAAAAGAAAATTATTTTTATAACTATTTATCTAATTATTATTAATTAAAAACTAATTTTAACTATTTAATAATAACCTAAATTACAAGAAAATAGGAAATAAAGCTATAAAAATAAAATTAAGACTTAGAAAAATCTAAAATATCAAAATAGAATTTTCAAAACTATTTTTGTATTTTTCTGAATATTTTTGAATTTTCTAGGAATTAAAATCTATTAAAAACTAATTAAATTACTAGAAAATACAAATTTAACTAAGAAAAATCTAGAAAAATATTTTTTTGTCTTTTTATATTTATCTTAACTTAAGAAAAATGAAAAATTATTTTTTTGAAACTTTTCTTAATTATTTGTATTAAATGCTATTTAAAAATGCTTAAAAACTAATTTAAATTAAGAAAAATAGCAAACAAGCTTGGAAAAATCTGAAAATTTCAGGAAAACTCTTAAATTATATTTGGAATCTAGGAAAAATGGAAAAACATGTGCTTGTGTGGAGGAATTTGAAACTGATGTGCCAAGTGCTTATAAATAAGCACTTGTGATAAGCTAGAGGGACAAAACAAGCACCAAACTGATACACAAGCTAGATTATACTGAAATAAGCTAAAACCAACTAAATTAAGCTACTCCTATCCTCAAATAAGCAGATGCATAAGATTATATGTTAACTGATTTGGACAGCAAAACAGTGAACTGACCCAAAGTTTGAGCTTATTCACCAGCTTATCAGAAAAGCTTAACCCAAAAACAGATATGTGGTCTTGAAGACCACCTAGCAGACTGCTTATAGACCAAAAATGAGACCCTAACAAGCTTTATTGAACCCTGTGCAACTGCTGCAATGTCTGCACAAAACAGGTGTTTGACATTTTTTTTTGACTTTGAAAACAGTTTGAAACTTTGACTTTCTTGAGATTTGAATGCAATTTAAGGACTGAAATAGATGAAATGTGATGAAATGAGACTTTGTCAAGCTAGCTTATCAACTTTTTAACCCATATGCAAGATCTTAATAACTGATTCCAACAATTTAGATGACAAGAGCAGATTCAAACAAGTTTTGACTAAAGGCGCAAATGGCTGCAAAACTAAGACAGAGATGACATCAAATAACTATATTAAGCTTAAAGCAACAAGAGTTAAGCACTGAAAAGGCCAAATAGACAGATGAATCAAAAGATCCAAACACCCCTTTTAACTGCCCAATGAACTCAAAACTGAGATGTATGCTTAATTAGATACTATAACTGATTAAAATTAGTTTAAATTATCTAATTACAACTAATTAAACACATAAAAACAAATTGTGACCACAGAGCAAAATATGCAAATTTGATTGAAAATGTAAAAGTGAAACAAGTACTCACATGTGTCCAGCTTATGCAGGCCAAAACCAAACCCAAAACCAATCTAAACTAGTCTATTTAAACCCATATCCATCCTCTGTATCAACCAAATATCATCACCATTCCCATTCTTGGCTCAGTTGACTTTTGTTGACCATTTTACAAGATTGCTTAAAACTGAACTATGGGCTTACTCAAAGCTATAATAAGCTTGAATAAACCTATGTGAGCTTAAAAATGAGCTGCTGAAAGCTTGTACATATGAAATAGAAACTGAAAAAGTGCACAGTGAACAACAAACTTGAATTTTGAATAAAGACTTGGATTGATACTTAACAACACATTAAAATGAGAATTTAACTTAAAAGTGATACAAAGAAACTGAGATTACAACATTTTGATTAATCTAAGACATTAATAAAAAAAAAAACGACATAAAGAAAATTTTATAAAACTAGCTACTACCCTCTTCTCTCCTCTTGCTCCCTTTTTATATTCCAAACTTCTTTTCCACTTGCTCTGATTATATCCCACTTTCTTTCACAGCCCTTGGATGAGCTTAAAACCACTTTTGGCCCTTGATTGAATTTGGCGGGAAATGGATTATTAACCTGTTGGAGGTTGAGTAAAGGTGTTGAAGATGCATTTAATGCACTTTGGAGTTGTGTGGAGGAGGGGGAACAAGGTGAGTGGATAGTGAGGAGGGGGGATGGGAGGAAATGTGTTGCAGAGGTGAAGCAGGCATCAAGTGGAAGAGAAGGAAAAAAAACGCGCCAAGGGGTGTTTATGTTTGACTTGCATTTGACCGGCTAATATATTAAAAGGGGGGGGGGGTTCAAAATGATATTGACAGGGGGTCCAAAGCTATGGCAGGGTCAAAAAGTGCTAAAAGGGTTAATAATCAAGGGACCTATGATGTAAATTCTGAAAACACAAGGACCTAAGCTGCCATTTTGCAAAGTTGCTTCAAGGGACTAAAATTGACAAGTTTCAATATTACAAGGACCAAACTTGACAATTTCAATTTTCCAGTGGCCATTTTTGCCAATTTTCAAAGTTGGAGGACCAAACTTGTAATTTTCTCAAACTTTTGACATTTTTCACCAAAGGACTAAATTTGACAACTTATGATTTTAAAAGGACCTTTGGTGAATTTTCTTTTGAAATTAGGACTCAGGGACTATTTTTGACAATTTTAGAAATTTGAGGGACTGAAACTGCCAATTATGCAAACTATGCTCATTTTTCATCTGATTTTAAACATTTTGCATCTGAAACATATAAAATGTAATTTTGGAATATTTTCAGTATTTTGATGCATTTCTGAGCATTTTTAGACGTTTTGCAGTTCAGATTGACCCAAAAATGATGAGTATTTACACACTCATCAATTGGCTAAGGCTTATAGCCAGATGTACAATGGTAAGTCTAGACACTTAGGTGTCAGACATAGCATGATTCGTGAGCTTATCATGAATGGGGTGGTATCTATAGAGTTTGTGAGATCTCAACAAAACTTAGCTGATCACTTGACGAAGGGTCTGGCTAGAGACTTGGTTATAAAGTCTGCTAAAGGGATGGGTTTAGGTCCAACTTAGTCACTGAATGCTAGGACACCCAACTCCCTCCTGAGGAAACTTAGGAGTTGAGTTCAATGTGGAAAGCTGAACATTCAGTGGACTGGAGCACATGTTTTATTTACATCCCAAGGTTATGCTCAGAACCTGCGGAAAGGAGGATGAAGTCTATACTTCTTAATGGTTATTTTTTCTTTGAAAAAGTGCTTGGCAGGAGCATGAATAAAGAGGGACCACCTATGTAAATGTCGAAGTTTTGCCGCTTCAGGAAGCTTTGGACTTTTAGCTTTTACAACATTTATGAATTTGGATATGGACACATGGCTTGTATAGTGTCAGGAGCTTTTAAGTGTTTGAAAACTTGTGTGTATTTTATCTTCAGGTATTCAAATGGGTTGAAGGGTTCAATTCTTAGAACACCCTGATTCTCGAATATTTGAACGTGTAATTTACTAAGATGGAAATTCAATCCTCAGGACATTTTCGTTTATGCACATGTTTTGATTGATGTTTATTTTTCATGCAAAGGAAGTGAACTAAATTTGGGGAGGATTGTTGGAAAATTTAGTGCACTTGTGGGATTAGTTCACACCTTGTAATGGGTTAGGAGGTACGGAGTGTACACCCATTAGGTCCATGAACACCCTGACTCTTATAGTGGTTTGTATTGGTAGTACTGGTGAAAGTACTGCTTGGTGAAAGTACTGCTTGTGGAAAGTACTGCTTGTGGTTTCCACTGATAAGCAGTGTTTCCACTGATAGGCAGTGTTTCCACTGAAGTGGTGTATCCACTGATAGTGCTATGAAAGTACTGATAAGCAGTGTTTCCACTGATAGGTTGTACTTCCACTGCAAGTGAAAGTACTGCTAGTGGAAAGTACTGCTTATGGAAAGTACTGCTAAATGGCAGTTACAACTTCTTTATGACCACGTTTAGTTGGTCATGTAACCACTAACGGCTATAATGGTGATAATTATGAGGCTATTAATGGGCCGATTAATACTCATAATTCCATTCGAATAGCTCAAGAGTAACCTCCTATATATAGGAGATCTGAACATGCATGAGAGACACACAGAAAACACTAAATACTTATAAGCGAAAGAGTTATAGAATTGTGCCTAATTCTCTAACTGCATTTGGTCTTATCCCAAGTAGATATTCGTGATACCCAGGCATTAGGGTCGAATAGTTTACTTTGGAAAGTGATCACACGATTCCAAGTGATATCCGGTAACCACCTAGTGGTATTGCTACTGTCATTGATTGTCTTAACCCAGTTCTGGGAGATAACCCCCAACAACTTGTAGGCTTGAAATATGTTGGTTTTCTTTTAAGTTTTGAATGGTGCAAATATTTTGGTACGAGGTTTTGGGGTACATACTACAGATTTTGGAATAACGTTGGTACATGTTGCAATGTACCTAGTCTAAAGTAGTATGGTAGGTTCATTCTTGGTTACACCAAGTGTTGTTTTTGTTCAATAAATAAACCATGACATGTTACACCAATAAACAAACGAAACGAAAAAAAATGAAGTTTGTAAGAGTTGTAGAAATCACTAAAATGTAGGAATGGTTTATAACGAAGTTTGATAGACTTTTTCTAGTAGTGATCACTAACCGAAGTACGATGCCATTTTAAATGTAATTAACAAATACCTAAGTACATGTTAAATAGAAGAAAGTATAGGAAATGACAGATCGGCTATCGAAGATGGCTCAGTCTCGGTATATCCTCACTCTTCACCGGCTTACGGAAAGAGAGCCCTAAGGGAGAGAGGATCATTCCATCAATTCCGGATGCTTTGCTCTTTGAAAGAGATGCCCCCTGTTTGATTTCAAGCGCCTAGAATTTGCTTCTATTTTCCCTTCAATTTTTCATTTTCTTAAAGTGGTACTACTTTTGGGTTTTGAATATATAAATTTTGTGTTTTGTGGCCTTTACTTAGAATTGTGGATGAGAAGATGATGGTTTAGCTGCTAATCTACTGCCGGGTGCCCAAGAATGATTCTTACAACACCAAGATGATGTAGTTTTAACTTTTAACACTCGAGAATTACCAAGTATAGCATTATTATAAAACGTTATTATTAGCATAAAATATACTTGAATGAAGCACCTGATTTTTCCTTTAACATTAATTAACAAAAATCTAACCATTGATGTTGATGAGCAATTGATCGATTAGTCAAGTTATTATAGTAAAAAATTTAAGTTCTTATACATGTGTCCTAATAGACATGTTACCTCATATTATATAATTTGTTTTTTACGTTCTCATCAAATAATTTGATGCCAAGGCCGGGATTGCTTTGAATGACAACTTCGTGAAACTTGTCTTGTGGTACTACAACGAATTGGGATACAGGTAATATTGCAGTTTCTTCCCCTCTTTTCTTACATTCAACTTTTTAGTTTGTATAAAAGTTGTCCACTGTCATCATGTATATGATCTCCTTTTATTTTTGTCACTTACACAATAATTTGTTTTTGCAGTTCCCGTGTGATTGACTTGATTCGCCACATTGCATCCGTTGAAGCCTAAATATTCAACATGTGAATGGTGACCCGATTCTACGAGGCTTGGAATGTGTTGGTTTTCTTTTGAATTTTTTAATAATGCGAATCTTTTGGTACAAGGTTTTAGGGGTACTACAGATTTTGGAATAATGTTGGTACATGTTGCAATGTACCAAGTCTAATTTTAGTTTCGTAGGCTCCTTTTTTTGGTTGTTTTTAGTTTCTTTAGTTATTTTGCTTCTTTTGTTTAGCGAACCTCTTTTCATTGCATTGAATTTTACAACAAAAATCAACTTTGGTTGATTATTTAAGGTTGTTCCATGCTTACTCTGTTTACATAAATTCAGCTTGGTTAATGTGTGGCACCAGAAAATGGTTATTAGACTAGCGAAAAATGTTGTACTCTAAAGTAGGATTGCTTCTTGTTTCTGAAACTAAAAACTAGATAACCATGCTTGAAAGGATCGCCTGTCATCTTTTTCTGTGGTGGTTTGAGTGGTGAAATATGTGAAAATTTCCATTCAAGTCCTACATAATATACAATACATGGATTGCTTATAAAGAATGTGGAGGTATTGGAGCAATTTGGTTATCGGTGCCATCGTAGGAAAGTAGCCAAATCTCATGATCCTCTTTTAAAGACCATCTACATGCTAATAACCACTGTACAACTTTAGACGAACATCAAGTCGTTCCAAAAAATCTTAAATATTTTGCATTCGATGATCGATGTCATTATGTCATCGGGAAGACATGAAATAAGAACACTTTTCAACCTCCTATCCTGGCTGACTACCAAAAACAGAGTTGTTACAAGCTAAAATGCTTAAGTTGTCTATTTGATAATTTGATTTGATTTTTCTTTTGTCTTTTTGGAGATGCTTATCAATGCTGAGATTAGTATTTTGCTAATTATTCTTCTTTAAATAAGCATTTTCTCAGTGACATGGTTTAAAAGTAAATCAGAATCAACACTTCATTTTATATATAGCCTACTATGTGAATCATTCTGCTCATAAGTAAGCCCAGAAGACTAGGAATGGCAATGGGGCGGGTTTGGGGCGGGGCGACCATCCCCATCCCCAAACCCGATAACAAAAACCATCCCCAAACCCGCCCCAATCCCCATTGGGGATCTTATCGGGGCGCCCCATTGGGGCGAGATACTCCCCCAAACCCGCCCCATTCCCCATTGGGGCCTTATCGAGTTGTCTTTTTTGAGCGCGATACTCGATCATACTCATGTCGCTCCCTGTTTATTCTTATTTCTGTACTATTAACAATATGATTTTATGGAATAGCTTGAATAATCGAGAAACCATTAGTAATATATTAATCATTGGAATAAATCACAACTTTATAGAATAGTATGACACAAAACAAGCTTCTATGATCACAATTTAAAATATCACAAAGATAAAAACTAACAAAAATTAGAGAATTATATTTAGTACGTAAATTCTAAAACAATATTTTATGTAGATAGATATATGTATATGTTTCGAGGCGGGGCGGGGCGGGGATGGTGTGCCCCGTCCCCACCCCAAACCCGATAAGAATCCCCATTAAGGCCCCAAAACCCGCCCCGAAACCCGATAAGCATGCCCCGCCCCGCCCCAATAAGTTCGGGTTTCGGGTTTCCCCGTCGGGTTCGGGTTTTTTTGCCATCCCTACAGAAGACAATGTGCCATATTGTAGACTATCTTTATATTCAACATGCAATTTAAATACCAAAGTATATTTTCTTTTAACACAACATTTAATCCCACATCGATTGAAAGAATGCCAATTTTGTTAACTTATATACCAAATATCAATTGTTTGTTTGTATGTAGATTAGTATTATGTCTTCATTTCCCATGGAGAATCTTCTAAAAAAAATACTAGAACATTCTACCTGGCAATTGAAAACTAATATGATTCCAAACGTTTTATCTTTTTGACTCATACGAGAAAAAAACAGGACCGTAAAAGACGAAACATAATTTAGCTCTCGATCTTTCAACGTTACATGACGAAAGTGATGTAAAGAAATGGTCACAACATAGACCCACCTTATTAAATCACATAACCAAGCACTCGCAACTCACTAATCCCAAATTACTTTCCTTTTTCTTACATTCTTGTTAATCCACTAAACACTTTTCATCCGCCTTATCTTATAGATGGTATACATTAGATTAGTAGATTTGCATGAGTCGACATTGTATTTAGATACTTTAGTATATTTTTCATGAGAACTATCTCAACATCAAATCCCGGTTGAAGAAAGATTATGTTACTAAGTTATATACCATAGCGTAGATGGACAATATGTGATTGGATTGGTATGATGTTTACCGCCTCAAAATGACATTCCCTTAGAAAAAAAGTAGGGGATTGTGTATTATTGTGTGTATCATTCTTTTAATATTTTATCATTAGTGTTAAGTGTTGTATTTCTTTCTTATTGTATGTATCACTCTTTTAATATTGGGCAAATGACAAAAAAATGCATCGAACTTGACATTTTTTATAATTGTGTGTAGCCAACTATTTTTTTTCTTATTGTGTGTACTGAACTTTCAAAATTCGATTATTGTGTGTATTTTGTGACCATTTTACCCTTATTTTTTTCAAATTTTGAAGGGCAAAATGGTCATTTTACATGGCAGAACAGTCACAAAATACACATAATGATCGAAATTTGAAAGTTCAGTACATACAATAAGAAAAAAAATAGTTGGCTACATACAATCACATAAAGTGTCAAGTTCGATGCATTTTTTTGTCATTTGCCCTTTAATATTTTATCATTAGTGTTAAGTGTTGTATTTGTTAAGAGTTAACTACATTTTCGGTTCTTATGGTTTGCCGGATGTAACACTTTTAGTCTATTTATTTGGTCCCCAATATATAACCTCAGTTAGTCCGAAATAATACCCACCACCTACCATCACCACCACCACTTACCACTTATCACCACCGCCACCCATCACTACCACTTACCACCACCACCAACAATCACCACAACCATAGCCACCCACTACCAATCACCATCACCACGCACCACCAACACTCACAACCACCACCACTACCACCACCGCCACCCACCACCACTTACAACCACCCCTACCAATCACCACCACCCCGCACCAATCACCACCAAACTAATGATACACTTAACACTTAACACTAATGATACATACAATAACAAATAGAGTTAATTGCATTTTTGGTCCTTATGGTATGGCTAAATTGCAGGTTTGGTCCCTAAAATTTTGAAAGTGCAAGGATAGTCCTCATTTTGAAGTTTGGATTGCATTTTTGGTCCCTGGTCGGTGTGAAATGACCAAATTACCCTTGTCTTTTTTGAATAAGACAAAGGGTACTTTCGTCATTTCATTTTATTCAGGGACCAAAAATGCAATCCAAACTTTAAAATAAGGACTATCCTTGCACTTTTATAGTTTAGGGACCAAACTTGCAATTTGGTCATACCATAAGGACTAAAAATGCAATTAACTCTAACAAATATTAAAAGAATGATGCATATATATACAATAAGAAAAATTAGAGAGTTTGATATATAAAATAATAAAATTAAATGTTAAGTACACAACAAAAGAAAAAGTGTTAAGTTAGATACACTTTTACACAATTATCCTTTTATGTTTTATTTTGAATAGAAAGTAGAAACTTACTACATGAACACGTGAACACAAACACTTATATCTCGTACTTCAGCATTACTGTAAAACAAAGACCGAACCAAGGTGGTTCTCGGGGTACCCATAAAAATTTCGGCACGATGCTAATTTTTGTTAAAAACATCGACTAAAAATAATTGTGTTTATTTATATATATATTTTGTATTCGTAACTACAGTAATCATCAGTAGTTGAAATGTTGATGTTTAGCATGTGGACATGAGCTCAACATATGCGTTTTATTTGCACGGTTTGATTTTAGAGAAATTGGGTTTTCGGAAAGTTACAGCCTTGTAAGTTTAAACGTTGAATTCAATCGAAAATAGTGACTGAATGGGCGAATATATGTTGTTGTATATAAGGGTGTTCGATGAAATGTCTGCTAGTGTAATATACTAAATTAGTAAATTTGATTATTATTTTCACTGAATTTGAACACGGAATTTGGAATAAGAAATTTATCATGAGACCATTTGAAACTGGTCAAATTGCTTATTTCACTTCTGATAGACATATAAGTAGTTTGAATTAGCAATCCCAGACATCATTATAAGACCGCTTATCAACTGTAACAAAAAGCATAATAGTCACATAAGCAGTTTTTCTGTGATCTTTTGTACCGTTTTAGGCCACTCCGGTACTCTATGCCTAATGCTCCTCTTTTTGCTTAATTAGGACAAAACCAAATAACGAGTACTTTATTTGCTAGCGGTAGGCACTCGTTATGGTACTATTGTGAGTAAGGAAATGCAGTAGAAGTTTTGTTAAGAGAATAGTTTACAATTAATTCATTAATAAGTTAATAACCATATGTGCATTATGTTTTGATTAAGTTATTGAACTACTCCGTATGTTTTAATAATGAAATTGCAGAATTACTAGTATTATAATTAATATCCGTTGTCTGACTAGCCAATTCATGTTCTTCAATGGCAAGAGTCACGTTAGTAAAACTCTCAGTTCTTGAATCTCTAGCAATTCAGGCTTCAACAAATTATTCACCTTTTGGGTTCAAATCACTTCAGTTAACCAGCAATGCACTTACCAATCAAGAACACAACTGTACCGATTCACATGAAAACATCAACATTGTCATAAAAAACATTCAATCTGGAAAAAACGAAGATGAAATATTCCAATCCCTCATCCGTGATCAAGCTTGTAACACCATACCCTTATCTCACAATCTTGTTTCCAACTTTGTATATCGATTCAAAGATGACTCGAAGTCAGCATTAGGCGTATTTAAATGGGCAGTCACCCCCAAATTACACACTGTTATCAGAGTCATACGACACCATGCTCGACATAACAGAAATGAAGACACTACTCGAGCAAATAATTCATCATCACCTTGTTACCGTTAATAGCTAGGATACACGGAAACGCCACCGGGATGCCGTATCACGTACCCGAAACGTTTCGGAAACGGGAAACGCCGGGAAACGTCAGGAAACGCCGGGGAAACGTCCCCGGGAAAAGTAGAAACGTTTCTTCATTTGGGGTACGCAGATCCTTATCTCGAAACGTTTGGAGAAACGTTTCTCGCCTAAAAAGTCAAGTTTCCTAGCTTGAAATAAGTTTGTGTTGCAATAGAATAAGGGAAAAAAACAGTGAAGAAGCAGCTTTGAAGATAGAAGATGAAGTTAGAGGAAGAAGATGATGATTGATGGAGAGAGAGATGCTAAATATAAAAAGATAAAAAGTACATATACACTGATCAATATCACACCACCCACGTGAATATGAAGACAATAAATAGATTTCTTTTAATATTAAATAAAACTAAGTGACTTGTTTACTTGCTTTAACACTTCAGACAAAAGAGAGTAGTATTTGTTTCATTGGCAGTTTAATTTATTTATTATTTTAACTTCTTCTTCCTATTTGAAATTTTAAGTTAGATTGTTAGTTTTTTATGAGGATACCACCTATTTTTTTGAAAGACATGTTAAAAGTTTTTAATTGATAATTACGAGTAATATTTGTTTGGATTTTTGAATGAATTTGTCATATAAATAAAATATTATAAAACACATAGACGTTTCCTCGCCGTACCCGTTTCTTGAATTTTAGGTTGTTGCCGTTTCCCGGTACCCGTACCCGTACCCGTCCCCATCCCCGTTTCCGTCCCCGTGCAACTTAGGTTAATAGTATAGCTGAGGTTATGAGACACGCGCCTTTGTGGGGCCGGAAAATGGGTAGAAGCTGTGATGATATTCGATGATTTGCATAAGTTCGGGTTGGAACAGAATATAGAATCCATGAATATTCTACCTGACACAATATAAAGTTGAGCGGGCCCACAACATTTTTCAATCTATCCTTTAAATTTCACTAGAGATTAGTGTCAAAGTATAAGGACTAATATGTAAATAGTTGTAAAGTAGAAGGACCTCTTTTGTAATCTTGGTCTATATAGTCTGTTGTCTTCTTGTTTCATTTCAGTTAATGAGAATAACAAACTTTTCATCTTTCATTTCTCTGTTTCATTTCTACTGATCTCCATTGTTGACATGGTATCAGAGCATTCAACAATGGCAGATTAAGTCGTTTTCTTTAGTTTGTTACACTGTGTGTTGTGTAATTCAGTGTGTTGTTCATGTTTCCGCGCCAAAATTAGTCAAAATTAGGTCAAAATTGGTCAAAACTAGGTCAAATTTGGGGATTTTTTGATCAATCAAGATGTCTGGAGCTGCTAATCACAATGATCCTGCTGTTAATCATAATACACCTGCTGTTTTCCAAAATCTGTTGTATTTGCATCCTTCAGATGGTCCAAGTTCTTTAACGGTTCAAGAAAAGCTTATGGGATCTCAAAACTATCGTGCCTGGCGAAGAGCTATTGAGATTGGGCTTTCTACCAAAAGGAAGTTAGGATTCATAAGAGGTACTGTTACTCGTTCTGAAACTGATGTGAATCTTGCTGAGTTGTGGGATACATGCAATAATATGGTAATATGATGGATCTTGGGATCAGTTAGTGAGTCCATTGCTAGATCCATCATGTTTGTTGATACAGCTAGTGCTATGTGGTCTCAGTTAGAGAAAAGATTTGCATTAAGTGATGGCTCAAGAAAGTATAAATTGAATAAAGATTGTTATGCTATCAGTCAATCAAGTGGTTCTATAAGTGAGTATTTCACAAAGATGAAGTGTGTTTGGGAAGAACTGGATAATGTGAATGTGTTGCCTTCCATTACTGTTACACCAGAGATTACTGTGTTCTTGAATGCGTTGAATCAACAGAAGGAAGAGCAAAGGTTGTTTCAGTTTCTAAATGGTCTTGATGAACACTATAGTAACTTGAGAACTCAAGTGTTGTTAATGGTTCCTTTACCAAGTGTAGAAACAGCTTGTTCTATGTTACAGCAAGAAGAATCTCAAAGGGTGTTGTTTGGATCAAGTCATTTGGAGTCAACTGCTTTGTATAGTAAAGGAGTTGTGAAAGACAAGGGAATGACTCAAGAAAAATGTGGAATATGTGGTTTCAAATGGCATCCTCCTGAGAAGTGTTGGGAAAAGGTTGGATATCCATCTTGGCATCCTAAGTTCCAGATGAATGCAATCAGAGGTGGTAGGCAAAATGGGCAAGTCAAGAATCAGTTTATTTCAAAGACTGCTGCTCATGTTGAAAGTGGTAATATCAGCTTCACACCTCAGCAATTTGAACAATTGTTGAGGAGTGTTCAACAGATGAAGGTGGATGTTGAAGCAGATGATGGATTTGGTCATCAATTTGCTGCAGGTATAGCATGTCTTAATAGTCAACTAGATATGTTAGATCTGTTAGAAGATTGGATATATGATACTGGTGCTAGTGATCATATGACACCTGATAATGACCAAATTTATGATCCATATTTGCTCAAAATTAAGCCACAGATAAAGTTACCAAATGGTAATACTTCTGTTATTTCTCATATGGGCAAGGTTAAACTGAATAATGGATTGTTACTTACAGATGTCATTGTGGTACCATCTTTCAAGTTCAGTTTATTGTCTGTTCCAAAATTGACAGAGGATTCTCAGTGTGTTGTGTCCTTTTATCCAAAGTTCTGTGTTGTTCAGGACTTGGCAACCAAGAAGGTGAAGGGACTGGGTAAGAAGAAAGCTGGTTTGTATCATCTGGTTAATTTTCCACTTGAAGAGGTTGACAGTGTGTTTACTTCATTGATAACATCTACTCTTGGTAAATTTGCAATGTCTGCTGTAACTCATCCTGTAAGTAATTCTGTTTTTTCAAATAAAGCTTCATATGGATTGTGGCATCATAGACTAGGACATGTTTCTGATTCCAAACTGAAATATATGAAAGATTTGCCAGTTGTTGTGACAAAGACTAATGCAGATAATTGTATGACATGTCCAATGGCTAAATTTTCAAAGTTACCTTATTCTACAAGTCAGTCTCATAAGTCTGCAATTTTTGATATGGTTCATATGGATATTTGGGGACCTTACAGAGTTCCAACTGATGGAAAGTTCAAGTACTTCTTGACTATTGTAGATGATTGTAGCAGAGTAACTTGGACTTATCTATTGGTTAATAAGTCTGATAGTTTTGCTGCTTTGAAAGTGTTTCTTAGTTATGTTTCAAACCAGTTTGATAAGAGAGTCAAAGTTATTCGATCAGATAATGCTCTAGAGTTTGTGAAGGGAGAATGTGGAGCTTATTTGTCACATTTAGGAATTGAACACCAAACCTCATGTGCAGATAGACCTCAACAAAATGGTAGGGTGGAAAGAAAACATAGACATATTCTGGATACTGCTAGAGCATTGAGATTACACTCTCATTTACCTTTGAAGTTTTGGGGAGAATGTGTTACCACTGCTACTACTTTAATAAACATTTTGCCATCTACTGTTCTTAACAATAAGACACCATATGAGGTTTTGCTTCAGAAGAAACCTTCATATGATCATCTAAAGGTATTTGGATGTTTTGCAGTAGTGAGCAATCCAGCTAGAACAACTGATAAATTTGAAACCAGAGGTGTCCCATGTGTTTTTATTGGATATCCTAATCTTCAAAAAGGTTACAAGTTTTATAATTTGCAGACTCATACCAAGTTTGTGTCTAGAGATGCAGTGTTCTATGAACAAATTTTTCCATATTCTGCTACAAGTATTCAACAGTTCTTATCACCATTACCTACTACTTTACCTTGTCAATTTTCTCCTCTGGATGTTGTTGATGAACAATTGAATAATCCAGCAACACAATCTAATGCTCAGCCTACTTCTCAAACAAATTCTACTCCTACAGTGAATACTACTTCTAATCCTCCTACTAGAAGGTCTACTAGAATTCCTACTGTTCCAACAAAATTAAAAGATTATGTCCTATCTCATGTTCCAAGAGCAAATCAAGTATGTAAAACATCTCTTATGCCAGATTTTCAAGCTTTTGTTACAGCTTTGGTAGCTCAACTGGATCCTAAATCTTTTAAAGAAGCTGTTAAGGACCCTGGTTGGTGCAAAGCTATGGATTCTGAGTTGCAGGCTCTTGATGAGAATGGCACATGGGAAGTTACTGAATTACCATTTGGAAAGAAAGCTATTGGTAGTCATTGGTTGTTTAAAACAAAACTCAAAGCTGATGGAACAGTAGAAAGAAAAAAGGCTAGATTAGTGATACAAGGAAATAGACAAAGACATGGAGTAGATTATAAAGAGACTTTTGCTCCAGTAGCTAAGATGGTTACTGTTAGATCACTTTTGGCTATAGCAGCTTTAAAGGATTGGTACACATGTCAAATGGATGTGTCTAATGCTTTTTTACATGGTGACTTGGAAGAGGAAGTATATATGAGACCTCCTTTGGGTTATTCTGGAAAGGGGGAGTCTGTATCTGAAACTTCATCATTATCTCCTAATCTGGTGTGTAAGCTTAAGAAGAGTTTATATGGGCTGAAACAAGCTCCAAGACAGTGGTTTTCCAAACTATCTACTGCTCTTATATCCTTTGGATTTGTACAATCTAAAACAGATTATTCCTTGTTCACAAAGAAGAAAGATTCCAAGTTTACTGCAATCCTTGTGTATGTTGATGATCTGCTCATTACTGGAAATGATGAGACTCAAATAGCTGAGCTTAAATCTCAGCTTAGCTCAGTATTTCACATGAAAGACTTGGGAGAGCTCAATTATTTTCTTGGTCTGGAAGTCTCAAAGACTGGTCAAGGAATCTTTATTTCTCAAAATAAGTATGCTTTGGATCTTCTTAAAGAAGCTGGTGTTATGTCAAGTAAACCATATAAGCTACCTATGGATCCTCATTTAAAGTTACAGATGGACATAGGTACTCCTCTTTCAGATCCAGAAGTGTACAGAAGATTGATTGGAAAGCTGATTTATCTAACAATAACCAGGCCTGATATTTGCTATGCTGTTCAGCTACTTAGTCAGTTCATGCAATCTCCAACATCTGTTCATATGCAGGCAGTAAAACATTTGTTGAGATATGTTTTGTTATGTCCAAATCAAGGTATTTTGTTGGCCAAAGACTCTGCAGTTCAATTAAAAGCCTACTGTGATTCTGACTGGGCTAGTTGTCCTTTTTCAAGAAGATCAACTACTGGTTATTGTGTGCTATTGGGTGATTCTCCAATTTCATGGAAGTCAAAGAAGCAAGCTGTGGTTTCTAGATCTTCTGCAGAGGCAGAATACAGAGCTATGGCCATGACATGTTGTGAAGTTACATGGTTGGTTAGTCTGCTAAAGGATTTGGGGATCAAAGATTTGCAACCAGTGGATTTATTTTGTGATAATCAAGCAGCTTTATACATTGCAGCTAATCCAGTTTTTCATGCTAGAACCAAACATATTGAAGTGGATTGTCACTATGTAAGAGATCAGTTGAAAGAAGGGAAGATTAATCCTACATATGTCAACACTAAATCTCAACTTGCTGATGTTTTTACTAAAACTGTTACAGTAGATCAGCAGAATAGTTTGTTGTCCAAGTTGGGAGTTTGTGTTTCACCACTCTCAACTTGAGGGGGAGTGTCAAAGTATAAGGACTAATATGTAAATAGTTGTAAAGTAGAAGGACCTCTTTTGTAATCTTGGTCTATATAGTCTGTTGTCTTCTTGTTTCATTTCAGTTAATGAGAATAACAAACTTTTCATCTTTCATTTCTCTGTTTCATTTCTACTGATCTCCATTGTTGACAATTAGCCAACCTGAAATTCCGATCATGCAAATTTCACTAGAGATTATCCACAACATTTTTCAATCTATCCTTTGTATTTAGCTACTTTATGGAAAGTTGGAAACTATTGCCCACATCGGTTAGAGAAAGAGAATGTTACTGAGATTTATTCCATACTGTAGAAGGACACGACGTGATTGGATTAGTATTATATTTACGAAATCGACAATTCGCATCCCCTATGAAAAAGTAGGGGATTGTGTAATGTTGGGTTCGAAAATTGATATGATTCTCATCTTTTTATGTTTGTTTATTTTGATTGTAAGAATTTTTCTTAGACAAAAACTACAAACTTTTTCTTCACTGAGACTGAGAGTTCATAAGGATTAGTATTATACTGGTGATACGTGATTGTGTATAACAGTGACATATGACTCAGCTAATCGAGATGGAAAATGTATGTTAACATCCTTCCTTAGCAGGCTTCGTATAAAATTCCTAAGCAGTTTTACGACTTCCATTCATCCGTTCCAAGTCAACATGAACATCTTGGTAAACAAAGCTCAACATATTACCATCTATCCAATCTTAACAATCACCAAACAACAATCCACTTTCCTGACTTATCATTTTGAAACTGCATATGATCTCCCTTAATTCTTGTCACTTCCTTTATAATATGTTTTTGCAGTTCCCGTGTCATTGACTTTATTCGCCACATTGCATCCGTTGAAGCCTAGATATTCAGCATGTGAATGATGACCCGATTCTACCAAGCTTGAAATGTTTTAGTTTTGTAGGCTCCTTTTTGGTTTTTAGTTTGTTCAGAGCTTTTATTTTACTTTTTATGTGTAGTGAACCTTCTTTCAATTGTATTGAATTTTAAGTCCCTTTGTTGTTGTTCCATGTTTTCTCTATTTCCAAATTTCAGTCTCTTTGTTGTTGTTTAGCTGAGCTGGCCAATAAATTGAATAATGTGTGCTGCATAATACACTTGTGTATTAAGAATCACTAGAAAATGGTTTCAAAATAAATCAGATTCAACACTTACGTGAATCATTTGCCTCATTACTAAGCCCAGAAGACACATTGTGTCATATTGTAGATAGCAAATTTCAACATGAGAATATGCACACAAACAGGTATCATTAATTTTATGACAACATTTTAACATTCAATCCCACATCGGTTAAAGAATGAAAATGTTGTTAACTTATATACCAAATTGTATTTGGATTGTTGTTATATAGATTAGTATTATATCTTCAATGCTCGTAAGTCATATCCTTTCTTCTAAAAAGATATAGGAGATTTCAACATGTGAATTGAATTTATATGATTCTTAAATTTTTTTATCTTTAGAACACAAAAAAGAAAATAACCGGACTGAAAAAGTTTATACATAATTTAGCAATAAGCTTGATCCCTCGATTGTATCTAGGGGTGGAAATGAGCCGAGCCGCTCGTAAAAGCTCGGGATCGGATCGGTAAAAAACTCGAACGATCCGAGCCTAAACGAGCTTTTTTAATCTTTAGAACACAAAAAAGAAAATAACCAAAAAGTTTATAAATAATTTAGCAATAAGCTTGATCTCTCGATTGTATTGTATCCCATGATTTTTTTTAGAACGGCAATTTTATTGAAGAAGCTAGCAAGAAGCTAGAAAATTACAAAGAAATTAGGTAGGGATTTTTTAACCAATCTACCCAACTAAAAGACGCTTTACATCTATACCGACACCAATAAAAAGAATTTAACACTACATCATCGAAGATAGTTGCCTTTGAAGGAGGAACTACACCGAACACCGTCTTATTCCGAAAAGCCCATATGAACCACCATAAACCATAGCATACCCCTTCTAATAAACTCTTGAGGTTAGGAGGTAACCTTAAATTACGAATCCAAATCGCCCAATCGTCAAACGAAGATAAATCCGTAACTCCAACATTCCACCAAATGCAGATCTTTCGGAAATTCTCTTTAAAAATATGGCAATCAAAGAATAGATGTGTCGACGACTCCACCACCGAATCACATGAAGGACATCTAATAGAAGATAAATCATACCTCTACGAGATAGATTCCAACGAGTCGGCAAGCAATCCAATCTCATCTTCCACGCAAGAATATTAACTTTAATGGGCACCTCTTTAATCCATCTAGTCGTAGTAGAGACGATCGGCAATCTTTTATCATCTATAAACTTTCTAGCCGAAGCAACACTAAAATCCCCCGAGCCGGTTAAGTTCCAAACCCATCTATCGTCTACAGAAGACAACAAAACACCTTCCATACGCTCCAAAAAATTCAGCTACTGCTGGGTTTCCACTCCACTTCGAGGTACTCGATGAAAAGAAACCTGAAAGCTTTCTTGCGCAAGCTTGGTAGCAACATTAATGTTTTTATCTTGTTCCAACGCGTACAATCGAGGAAAATCATCTTTCAATTTTGTATCACCTCGCCATGGATCGTTCCAAAAAGAAGTATTGAGCCCGTTTCCAATCTTTTTCTGCATAAACTTAAACAGGTCAATGTCAAGAGAGACTAACCTATCCATCTCCTTTTTTATGCTACTCCATATATACGCCTGTCCATAATTCTTAGAACTACCGAAACCTCCATCCACGCCATGAATAGCACTTATAACTCTAGCCCAAAGCGTCTCTTGTCGAGTGAAGAACCGCCACACCCACTTGAACAAAAGAGCTCTATTTAACACGAACAAACTAGAAACACCAAGACCTCCTTTTTCTTTAGAAGCCAACACATTGTTCCATCTAACCCATATCGACTTCTTACTATTAAGATCGATACCATTAAAAAAATGACTCCGTAAAGATTCCATGCGTTGAAGAATATGCATAGGCACCTTGAAAATAGACATATCGTAAAATAGGCATAGAACCTAACACCGCCTTAAGGAGCGTTAACCGACCTCCTATAGACAACGTTTTCATTTTCCATCTCGAGAGACGGTTCACCATTTTATCCATCACCTCCTTCCAAGATCGAGTCCGAGACATACAACCCCCTACTATGGATCCTAAATAATTAAAAGGAGTATTAAGGACACCACATCCTAATTTAACCGCAACTTCTTCTACCTTGTCATCCGAAACCGAAATACCCATCAATTTACTTTTCATAAGATTAATACTAAGGCCCGACGCTCGTTGGAAACATTTTAACATATACATTAACGTATCAATGTTCTGATTACTCCAATGTCCCATAAAAATAGCATCATCCGCGTAGAACATATGAGATAATTGCATGGTAGAGTTTAAGACAATACCATTAAACATCCCCCGCATCCACCACTCTACTAAAAGATAAATGAAGACTTTCCATAATCAAAATGAATAAAAAATGAGAGAGCGGATCACCTTGTTTTAAACCTTTGAAAAATTGAAACTCCTCCGTAGGGCTACCGTTTACTAACACCGAACCCCTTGACGAGCGAAGACATTCTTGAATCCAACCACACCATCTATCTCCAAAGCCAAATCTCCTTAACACATCATCAAGATAGTCCCATCTGACAGAATCGTAAGCTTTCTCAAAATCTATCTTAAAGATGAAAGATTTCTTTTTCTTCACTTTACACCATTGAATCACCTCGTTAAGAATAAAAGGACCATCAAGAATTTGTCTATCCGCCACAAAAGCCGATTGAACCTCACTAACAATATCGCTCAAAACCACCACAAGCCGATTTGCCAAAATTTTAGCAATAATTTTATATAAGCTCCCGATAAGACTAATAGGTCTAAAATCCTTTACCATCTTAGCATCCGGGATTTTTGGAATCAAAGCAATAAAGGATGCATTGCATCCTTTAGGAATTATCCCAGACATAAAAAAATGAGTGACCGCCTTTACTACATCCGCTCCAACTAAATCCAAAAACCGCCTAAAGAAATGAAACGTGAAACCATCCGGCCCCGGAGATTTATCAATACCGAAATCCCAAACCGCCCTTTTCACCTCTTCGTAAGAAACATCAGCTTCTAAATCAATTTGTTGCAACGAAGTTAATTGATGCGGAAATTCAATATTTAAAAGGGGACGTACATATGGCGGTTTATTAAAACGACATTTGAAGTGCGTAACGAATTCCTTTTTAACCAAAACCGGATCATCAATCCAAATACCATCCTTCAAAACGCCACGAATACCAAGTTGATGGCGTTTCTTGTTAAGAATCCCATGATAGTATTTCGAGTTCTCATCTCCTTCAATCGCCCATTTAATCTTAGCTTTTTGAGCCGCTTCCATAGAATCCAATTTCTCCAAGTCATGAATACTTCTAATTAACTCCATTCTTTTGATCAAAGTACTGTCCATGGCATCTCCACGATCAATAAGCACCTCCACATCATGAAGCTCTTTATTTAGTTCATATTTTTTCCCATGATGCAAGTGATGTAAACAAATGATCACAACATATGACCCACCTCATGAAATCACATAACTTAGAACTCAGTGATCCCAAAACACTTGTCCCTTTTCATAATTTCCTATTAATCCAATAAAAACTTCTTGTCTGACTTTTCTTAAATACATTATCCACACTTGCAACTTTGGCCCCCGACAATCTTCAATACTATTCTTTCAGATTATGTACCGTGAAATCAACAAATGTATCATCTGCTCAAGTAGCTTTGATGGATATATGGTCTACGATGACCATATAAATGGTATACATTCGATCTGCACATTATATTTAGATACCTTAGTATACAATTAATGAAAAGTATTTTAACATTAAATCCCGCATTGGTTAGAGAAGGAAAATGTTGGTAAGTTATATACCATAGTGTAGAGGGACAATATGTGCGTGGATTAGTATTATGTTTACTATACTGGCAGTTGCCATCCCCAAAGAAAAAGTAGGGGATTGTGTAATGTTGGTATCGAAATTTGATACTATTCTTCACTTTTTATGTTTGTATATTTTGATTCTAGGAATTTTCCTTCGACGAAAACTTCAAACTTTTTCTTCAATAAGACTGAGAGTGTATAAAAGTGGCATATGGCTCAGATCGAGATGGAAAATACACATTTAAATCCTTAGCAGGCGTGTAAAACCCCTAAGAACTTTCACAACTTCCATTCATTCGTGCAACGCCACCAGGAACATCTTGGTTCATCCCAAATTGCATTGCAACTCTATGAGGTAAATCTTGTTCAACTATACTGGCAGTTTCCATCCCCAAAGAAAAAGTAGGGGATTGTGTAATGTTGGTATCGAAATTTGATACTATTCTTCACTTTTTATGTTTGTATATTTTGATTCTAGGAATTTTCCTTCGACGAAAACTTCAAACGTTTTCTTCAATAAGACTGAGAGTGTATAAAAGTGGCATATGGATCAGATCGAGATGGAAAATACACATTTAAATCCTTAGCAGGCGTGTAAAACCCCTAAGCACTTTCACAACTTCCATTCATTCGTGCCACGCCACCAGGAACATCTTGGTTCATCCCAAATTGCATTGCAACTCTATGAGGTAAATCTTGTTCAACATAATTTCCATCTATCCCAAGTAACTCAAAAACCCTTAAATATCGAGCCCCGTGCATGACCCTAACTCTTCATCTAAACAATTACCAACAACATTTCACTTTCCTAACTTAACATTTTGATATTAAATATGTAGATCTTTGTATCCATGTTACTTTTTTTGCAACTCCCGTGTCATTGACTTGAGTTGCTACATTGGATCCGCTGAAGCGTAAATGTTTGACATATTAATAATGTGAATCTTTTGGTACAAGGTTTTGGGGTACTACAAATTTTGGAATAATGTTGGTACATGTTGCAATATACCAAAGTAAATTTTAGTATTATTGTAGGCTCCTTTTTGGATTTTTGTTAGTTTGTTAAGTTATTTTGCTTCTTTTGTTTAGTGAACCTCTTATGATTGCATTAAATTTTACAACATAACGCAGCCTCATTGATCATTTGATGTTGTTCCATGTATACTCTATTCGAGTCCATTTGAGGTGGTTTAAGGGGTGAAATATATTGAATTTTCTTTCGAGTCCATTCATAGCATTTATTAACTATATAAGCAACAATACATGTGATTACTTAAGAATAGTGGAAGTATTGAATCAATTTAGTTATTGGTGCCATACTAGTCAAGTAGCCAAATCTCATGATCCTCTTTATAAAGAACAACCATTGTACACAACATCAAGTCATTCCAAACAACTTAGACGTTTGCATTTGATGTCTGATGCCATTTTTATGTCATCGGGAAGACATGAAACAAGAACACTTTCAACCTTCTCCTGGCTGACCACCAGAACACTTTCAACCATAACTAAGCCCGGAGGTTGAAACTTTAAACACAATATCTCGTACAGAACTGTTAAATATCCACACAAAGTCACAAACAGGTATCGTTTAGCATGCAATTTAGAGGCAATAGCAATTTTTTATAAGAACCATTTTAAGTTTTTAACATTCAATCCCACGTAGGTTTAAGAAAGAAAATGTTGCTAACTTATATACCATAATATACAAGGACAATTTGTTTTTAGATTAGTATAATGTCTTCGTCCCCACTTTCAAGATATCCTATAAAAAATAGGAGATTTAGACACGGGAGTCGAAAACTTATATGATTCTTAAACTTTTTATCTTTTGTACACATACAAGAAGTATATAAGTACAGCAATAAGCTCGATCCCTCAACATTCCATGACGCCACTGTCCACTGATGTGAACAAATGATCACACCATACGACCCAACTCGTGAAATTGCATAACCGAGCACTCGCAACTAATTCAACCGAGCACTTGCAACTAATTCAATCTATCCTTCCACTGATCCCAATTATTTTCCCTACTCTTAACTTCCTGTTGGTCAAATAATAACTTCGTAAGTGACTTTCCCAGCCCTCAAACACATTACCGTACTCAACTTTTGGTCCAAAATTCTGTCAGTAGTATTCTTTCAGATTATGTAACGTGAAATCCACACATGTATCATTTGTTCGAGTAGCTTTGAAAGATATATAATGATGACCACATTATGGTATACATTAGATTAGTAGATCTGCAAGAGTCAACAGTGTATTTCAATATCTTATTGTAACTTTTATATAAATTTATGAAATTGAATCCCACGTAGACTAAAGAAAGAGAATGTTACTAAGTAGAAGCGGCAATTTGAGACCCATTGGTTATAAAATGGGTTAAGTTGGGTAAATATCTAATAGACGATGGGTCTAGTTGGGTCTCTGTAAATATTATAGACGGGTCGAATTTGTTGTTTGATAGAAAATGCTATTATATAACTGTTACCCATTTGGTGTTGGTGATTTTGCATCACCGATATTATTTAAGTGTAATGGATTGACTTAGTTGACCAATGGGTAATTGTGATAAATGTTCAACAAGTCGGGGTTGTGCGAAGTGCACACTTGTATGACGTTATTATGATTATCATTCGCGGGCAAAGCCCCAAATGACGGGGTCCGGGGGTAGCGCCCCTAGTAGCAGGGTCCAAGGGGCAGCGCCCCTGGCTGGTTTTGGCGGTATTTTACCCCTTAAATTTTATTTGGTATAGAGTGCTATGTTAAAAACGCACTAAAAAATAAAATTTCCGGTATTTTACCCCTTAAATTTAACTGGTTTTGGCGGTTATTATAACTGCAATGGCAGTTACAACCACCGTTGGTTATTTGGTCATATATTCATTTTCTGGTTCTGTTTTCATAACATACAAAACATTATTCTTAAGTTCAAAATCTGAGTTTTATCCGATTAAAGATTTCGGTAGAATCACCGAAATACTTCAATCTGAAACTTGGGCATTAAGAATCACTTGGTTACTGGACAACATCAGTTGTACGTTAATATAGCATTACTTCTTGTTTCTGAAACTAAATAGTAGATAACAGTGTTTGAAAGGATTGCATGCCATCTTTCTCGAGGTAGTTTGAGTGTTCAAATGTGTGCAATTTTCCTTTCGAGTCCAACCTACACTTGAGCATTAAAAATCACTAGAAAATGGTTACTGGACAAAACTAGCCATGTTTGACAGGACACTATAGACAAATCTCATGATCCTCTTTTAGGCTAGAGGGCAAGGTAAGGGCACCCTCACCTTACACATCAGCGGCACTTCAGCTTTCTCTCTCCTCTCTCTTCCACCCACTCTCACTCACCTTTCTTTGGACAAGGTAACCTTACCCGCACCTTTCATTAAAATACCAACTTTATTAAAATATACCCCCCTAAATACCCCACATACACTCACAAACTAAATAAATAATTAAGTAGGCCGGTCTTTTTACGCAAATCAACAAGGTGAACGATTCACCTTAATATGCATTGGGTTGAGTGAGTAACGTGTGAATGGTTTGGGTAGGCATGGGACTCACGAATGACATGCACATTCACCTTGCATTCACTTGAGCCTTGCCGCCCAGTCTTAGAGGCCTTCAATATGCTAAGGCATGAGGGAGTGGTACCCTAGTACCCTAATACCCTGGGAGTGTCACATCACCTCTATCCAATAAAAACCTTCCAACTCAAAACTACCCCAATACTACCCTAACACTACCCTACGTGGAGGGAGTGGTACCCTAGTACCCGGATTCCATTTTTTTTTTCTTTTTTAAAAACATAAAATTACATACAATATTTATAATAAGAACATACCATTTCATTAAAAATAAAAACATTGCATAATACTTAAAGAAAAAAAAAAAAAAAAAAAAAAAAAAAAAAAAAAAAAAAAAAACTAGATTAAAATAATAAAAAAATCCACTAATCATCGAGATGCGACAAGTATTCACGTGCTACGTGCTCCATGAGATCATATCGAATTACATAGCCTCAGTTTCATCATCGTATAACAAAACACACTCACACAGGATAAGATAAAACCAAACATCAAAAGAACATCAATGGCAGCAGCAACAACAACTTTGTCATGGAGTTCATCTTCATTTCTCAACAACAGAACCTTAACAACCTCTAACAACCACCCTATCACAATCTCAAACCAACCCTCTTCATCTTTCCTAGTCTTAGCCCAAAAAAAGCCAAGAAAACAAGAAAGGTATGTACAGTTTTAAAGATGTGATAGTTGAGAAATGAATCACGGGTAGCCAAGCGAGCTCGGAGCTCGAATTACATAGCCGAACCATGTACCCGAGCTAGGCGGGGCGGTGTACCCGCTCGGGTACTTGGTACTCGATCCTCTACCCGATCACCACTCCGTCCTCTCTAACAGCTATTGTACAAGACTAAGTTGCACGGGGACGGAAACGGGGATGGGGACGGGTACGGGTACGGGTACCGGGAAACGGCAACAACCTAAAATTCAAGAAACGGGTACGGCGAGGAAACGTCTATGTGTTTTATAATATTTTATTTATATGACAAATTCATTCAAAAATCCAAACAAATATTACTCGTAATTATCAATTAAAAACTTTTAACATGTCTTTCAAAAAAATAGGTGGTATCCTCATAAAAAACTAACAATCTAACTTAAAATTTCAAATAGGAAGAAGAAGTTAAAATAATAAATAAATTAAACTGCCAATGAAACAAATACTACTCTCTTTTGTCTGAAGTGTTAAAGCAAGTAAACAAGTCACTTAGTTTTATTTAATATTAAAAGAAATCTATTTATTGTCTTCATATTCACGTGGGTGGTGTGATATTGATCAGTGTATGTACTTTTTATCTTTTTATATTTAGCATCTCTCTCTCCATCAATCATCATCTTCTTCCTCTAACTTCATCTTCTATCTTCAAAGCTGCTTCTTCACTGTTTTTTTCCCTTATTCTATTGCAACACAAACTTATTTCAAGCTAGGAAACTTGACTTTTTAGGCGAGAAACGTTTCTCCAAACGTTTCGAGATAAGGATCTGCGTACCCCAAATGAAGAAACGTTTCTACTTTTCCCGGGGACGTTTCCCCGGCGTTTCCTGACGTTTCCCGGCGTTTCCCGTTTCCGAAACGTTTCGGGTACGTGATACGGCATCCCGGTGGCGTTTCCGTGTATCCTAGGTACAAGACTTCAGGCAAACATCTTGTCACTCCAAAAAATTTAGACTTTTGCATTTGATGACTGGTGCCATTATGTTATCGGGAAGCATGAAATAACATCGCTTTCCAACCTTATATTCTGGTTGACCGCTCGAAAATAGATATGTTACAAGCTAATATGATAATATGTCTATTTGATAATTTGATATGTAGGATGATATATTTCTTTATCACTGATGAGATTAGTATTTTGCTGTTTATCTTTCTTAAAATTAGACATGGTTTCAAAGTGAATCGGATTCAACATTCAATCCATATACCCAATTGTATATGGATTGTTTGTCTTTAGATTAGTATCATGTCTTCACTTCTAAAATAATATAAAATTTGAATATGGGGGTTGAAGATTTATATAATTCCCAAACTTTTTTTTAGGTGATTTAGACATGGGAACTTTTCTATCTTTTGGGAGATTTCAACATGTGAGTTGAAAATTTATATTCGAGAAGTAGAAAAAAGAAAAGAGAACAAGATCGAAAAAGTTGAAAAAGAACTTAGGAACAAGCTTGATCCCTTGACGTTCCATGAAGTCACTCATGTATAAAAATGATCAAGACATATGATCCAACTCATGAAATCACATAACCGAGCACTCACAACTCACTGATCAAGACATATGTTTACGAAGGCGACAATTTCCATCCCCTAATAGAAAGTAGTGGATTGTCTAATATTGGGTTCGAAAATTGATATGATTCTCTCATCTTTTTTATGTTTGAAATGAAAGAATTTATTTTCAACACTTGGGATTAGTAATATAATGCATTGTGTAAAACAGTGGCATATGGCTCACATAATAAAGGTGGAAAATACAGTTGAACAACCTTAGCAGGCCTCATGTAAAATCCCCAAGCAATTTCACGACTAAGTTGCACGGGGACGGAAACGGGGATGGGGACGGGTACGGGTACGGGTACCGGGAAACGGCAACAACCTAAAATTCAAGAAACGGGTACGGCGAGGAAACGTCTATGTGTTTTATAATATTTTATTTATATGACAAATTCATTCAAAAATCCAAACAAATATTACTCGTAATTATCAATTAAAAACTTTTAACATGTCTTTCAAAAAAATAGGTGGTATCCTCATAAAAAACTAACAATCTAACTTAAAATTTCAAATAGGAAGAAGAAGTTAAAATAATAAATAAATTAAACTGCCAATGAAACAAATACTACTCTCTTTTGTCTGAAGTGTTAAAGCAAGTAAACAAGTCACTTAGTTTTATTTAATATTAAAAGAAATCTATTTATTGTCTTCATATTCACGTGGGTGGTGTGATATTGATCAGTGTATATGTACTTTTTATCTTTTTATATTTAGCATCTCTCTCTCCATCAATCATCATCTTCTTCCTCTAACTTCATCTTCTATCTTCAAAGCTGCTTCTTCACTGTTTTTTTCCCTTATTCTATTGCAACACAAACTTATTTCAAGCTAGGAAACTTGACTTTTTAGGCGAGAAACGTTTCTCCAAACGTTTCGAGATAAGGATCTGCGTACCCCAAATGAAGAAACGTTTCTACTTTTCCCGGGGACGTTTCCCCGGCGTTTCCTGACGTTTCCCGGCGTTTCCCGTTTCCGAAACGTTTCGGGTACGTGATACGGCATCCCGGTGGCGTTTCCGTGTATCCTAGTTTCACGACTTCCGTTCATCATGCCATGTCAACAGGAACAACTTGATGCATCCCAAATTGCATTGCAACTCTATGAGGTAAATATTGTACAACATATTTTCCATCGGTCCCATCTAAATCAGAATTACTTATGAATCGAGCCGGCGAGCCCATGACCCTGACTCTTCATATAAACAATCACCAACAACAATCTATTTTCTGACTTATCCTTATGATACCGGATATCAGAATCTGCTTGTCTTTTTATTCTTAATACTTTTTGTATAGTATGTTATTGCCGCTTCCGTGTCATTGACTTGATTCGCCGCATTGCATTTATTTAAACTGAAACATTCAACAAATGGTGACCCGATTCCACCAGGCATGAAATATCTTGGTTATCTTTTGAGTTTTTGAATAATGCGAATCTTTTGGTACTAGGTTTTGGTGGTAATACAGATTTTGGAATAATGTTGCCATGTTGCAATGTACCAGTCTAATTTTAGTTTTGTAGGCTCCTTTTTTTGGTTTTTGTTAGTTTGTTCAGTTATTTTACTTCTTTTGTTTAGTGAACCTCTTTTGATCGCATTAATGTTTACAACGTAATTAAGCCTCGTTGATAATTCGATGCGGTTCCATGTTTACTCTATTCCTAAGTGTGAGTTTCGAGTCCATTTGAGGTGGTTTGAGTGGTGGAGTATGTGGCATTTCCTTTCGAGTCCATTCATTACCTTTATTAACTAAGGAGTATTTAAGCAACAATATATCAAGTCATTCCAAACATCCTTAGACGTTTTGCATTTGATGAGTGATGCGATTATGTTATCAAGAAGACATGAAATAAGAACACTTTCAACCTCATGTTCTGGTTGACCTCCCAAAAAAAGAGTTGCTATTTTGTAATTTGACATTTTGACATGTAGAATGAGATTTGTGTGCATGTCTTTTTGGAGATGCTTATCAGGGTTGAGATTGGTATATCGGGTCAAACGAGCTCATGTTATACGAATTATTTTAAAAAAGACATAAATAGACAAAAAAAAAAATTCCTCAAACATAACACCTCATTTATATTTAAGTAACTAAATATACTATATTTATAAGTTTTTTATTAAAACAGTTTAATGGTCTCCAATTGAGAAAATTAAAGCATGTGCCCAGTAATGGCTATTTAACTTTTAAATGGTCAATATATGCCTAGTTATAAAAATAAAATAAAAAAAAATGGGCTAAATGTGCCCAAATCTTTTAAAAATTTGCTCATTTAACCAATTTTTTGATTTTGAGCACAAATTGACTCCTTTTGTAGAACAGTTAACACGCACACAAACAGGTTATATTTATTCTGGTAACTTTGAATAATGGTAAGAATTAGATTAGTAAATCTACACGAGTCAGCATGCAATATAATTAGATATTATAAATTCAATTTCAATGCCACATGGGTTAAAGAATGAAAATATTGCTAAATTATATACCAAAATGTACATGGATTGTTTGTCTTGAGATTAGTATTATATCTTCGACACATATCTTTCCTTGACATTGAAAACTCGGAGAAGAAAATTTACATGATTCTTAAACTTTTTCTCTTGTTGACAGATACAAAAATTCCTTTCCGTTTTCATAACTTCATGTTAATCTAAGGGTCCGTTTGTTAAGGGGGTTTAACCCTTTGGGTTGGACTGAAAGTTAAAAATGCATGTTTGGTACAAATTCAATATTTGATTATCCTGACTTAGTGACAAATATAAAGGGTTAGTGAAATACTGGACCAACAGGTGGGATTTGTCTCAAGTTTCTAAAATGGTGGGCCCAAACTCATTATTCACCACTTATTTTTTTTCTTTAAACCTTTTTATTATACAAAAATTACTAAATTATAAATTTTAATAATTATTTATTATTTAATAATGTATTTTCTCTCTCTTCATTTATTTTTATCAAATCCAAATCCAAATCTAAATCCAAATTCAAATCCTAATCTTAATCCTAATCATATACCCATCTACAAACCAAACGGACCCTAATAAAAACTTTTTAACTATACACACTTGCAGCTTTTGGTCCACAAAATCTTGCGTTACTATTCTTTCAGATTTGAATTCCGCACATGTATCATTTGTTTGAGTAGCTTTGAGCACACGTATTATTTGTTCGAGTAGCTTTGAAAGATGGTCTGATGACCATATAAATAGTATACATTATATTAGTAGATGAGTTTGGTTCAATAAAAATCAAAGAAAAACTAAAGACCAAATAAACCATTCTTCACCATTCATTTTTTCATCAAAACAATAAAATAAATTTTCACCTTCATTTTTAAAAACTAAATATCTCACAAACCATTAATCTTTAGACGAAACTAATCATACCATCACGACAAGCATAAAATTACCTTTAATTTGATATCCCACATCATATACTTTCGACGAAATTTTTTTTTTTCGACTTTTTTGTGGGTTTAGGGTTTACGGTTAGGGTTTAGGTTTTTAGGGTTTAGGGGTTTGACTTTTTTGGGTTATGCTTTTTAGGGGTTAAGGGTTTAGGTTTATTAGGGTTTAGCGGATAGGGTTTAGGTTTTTTGGTTAGCGGTTAGCGTTTTAAGGTTTTAGGGTTTAGGGTTTTAGGGTTTAGGGTTTATGGGTTTAGGATTTAGGGTTTTTTAGGGTTTAGGGGTTACGGTTTTTAGGGTTTAGGGTTTGTAGTTTAGGTGTTGTGTTAACACAAAAGAGTATTTTTAAAAATTTTATTTATAGTGTAATATATCGAAACCCGCAAAAAACTATAAAAAATTAGTTCGTCGAAAGTATATTATATTGGATCTCTATAGAAAAATAATGTTATTCTTGTCGCAATGGTATAATTAGTTTTATCTAACTATTAACGGTTTGTAAGATATTTACTTTTTAAATATAAAGGTGAAAGTGAGTTTAATTAATTTGATAAAAGTGAGTGGTTGAGATTGATCCATTTGATCTTTATTGATCTCACCCCATTAGTAGATTTGCATGAGTCGACATTGTATTATACTTTATGAAAACCATTTCTCACAGTGGTTAAAGAAAGACAATGTTACTGAGATTTATACCATAGTGTAGAAAGACACCACGTGATTCGATTAGTGTTATGTTTAGGAAATTGGCAATTGTCATCCCCTAAGAAAAAGTAAGGGGCCGTTTAGTTGGTGAAAAATTTTCATGTTTTTCCGTTTCTAAATTCCTAGAGAATGGAGTGGTTTTTCTTCTCTAGAGAAGAGTTGAGAAATGTGAAAATCCGTTTAGTTGGAGTTATATTTTTCCATTTTTCAAAAATGAAAAGTTGTTTAGTTGAAGATGGAGGATGGAGGATGGAAGATGTGTGATAAAAGTGTAGGGTGAAAGGAAATGGTGTTATTATTTTGGAAATGAAAAAAGTGAAAAGGGTGTAATGTTATTTTCATTTTTTCTATTACAAATTGGAAAATGAGAATTTCATATTTTTGGAAAATTATTGGAAAAAAGTGCGACTAAACGGATTTTCAGTTTTTCTCTTTTCATATGGAAAATTTTCTGGAAAAATGGAGTATTTCTCTCCAACTAAACGGCCCCTAAGGGATTGTATCTTTTTATGTTTGTTTGTTTTGTTTGTAAAAAAATTTCTTCCACAAAAATCCAATTTATTTTTATTTATTTATTTATTTTTGGGAACTTGTCAGGGATGAGACTAGTATTTTTGCTATTTATTTTTATTTAAAATACGTAGATTTTCAATGACATAGTTTCAAGGGTCAATTGCATATATACCCACTAAAACTTGCATATTTGCATATATACCCAAAACATGCTTAACTTGCATTGTACATCATGCATTAAAAACTTGTATTTTGGGGAAATATGCAAGTTTTTAAGTTTTAGTGGGTATATATGCAATTTTCCCTAGTTTCAAAGTAAATCAGATACAACACTTATGTGAATCGTTCGGCCCATAACTAAGCCTAGAAGACACATTATGTCATATTGTAATTATCTTTAGTCCACAAAGCCCAACTTCAAACTGAACCTCTTCTGCAGAATAGTGAATATGCACGCAAACAGCCGTATCATTAATTTTATGGAAACATTTTAACATTCAATCCCACATCGGTTAAAGAATGAAAATTGTTGTTAACTTATATACCAAATTGTATAAAGATTCTTTGTCTATAGATTACTATTATGTCTTCAATGCTCATACTATATCTTCTAAAAAGTTCGGAAATTTCAATATTTTATTTTTATTTTTTTATTTAATTATTTATTTTTTAATCTTTTCAACACAAAAAAGGAAGGAAAAAAAAGACCGAAAAAGTTAATACATAATTTAGCAATAAGCTTGATCCCTCGACGTTCCATGACACCACTGATGTAAACAAATGATCACAACATATATATGACCCGACTCATGAAATCACATAACCGAGCACTCACAACTCACTGATCCCAAAGTACTTTCTTTTTTCTTACATTCTTGTTAATCCAATAAAAACTTCTTATCAGACTTTCCATAAATACATTATCCACACTTGAACCTTTATTCTTTCATATTATGTACTGTGAAATCAACATATATATCATATGTTCGAGTAGCTTTGGAGGATATATGGTCTATGATGGCCATATAAATGGTTTGCATTCAGTCAGTAGATCTGCACATTATATTCAGATACCTAGTATACAATTAATGAAAAATATTTTAACATTAAATCCCACATAGGTTAAAGAACGAGAATGTTGCTAAGTTATATACCATAGTGTAGAAGGACAATATGTCCGTGGATTAGTATTATGTGTATGTACTGGCAGTTGCCATCCCCTAAGAAAGAGTAGGGGATTGTGTAATGTTGGTTCGAAAATTGATACGATTCTTCACTTTTTATGTTTGTTTATTTTGATTGTAGGCATTTTTCTTTGACAAAAATACCAAACTTTATCTTCAATAAGACTGAGAGTGTATAAAAGTGGCATATGGCTCAGATTTTTTTTTGAACGGAAAATTATATCGAAAAAGGATATCAAGAAGCTAGAAAATTACAAAGATATGGATCTAGGACATTTCAACCAAGAGATCCAATCAAATTTACTTTTACATCTACTAGAGCACCACGTAAAAGATAATAAAACAATTTCATCGAAAAGAAGATCCAAGCGAGGTTGAGAACTACCAAACATGATCTGATTACGGAATTTCCATATCACCCACCACATAACGTAAAAGACACCTTCGAGAACATCTTTAAGCCCTTTGGGATGACGAAGAGAAATAAACCAAGGAAGCCATTCTTCATACGAGTGAAGTTCTGGAAAATCCAAATCCCGCCATCGGCCAACTTTACGAAGGAGAAGACAAGCCATGTTGCACGAAAAGAAAATGTGAGAACCTGATTCTCCAGCGGAACTACAAATGGGACAAATAATAGACGAAATATCTATCCCACGGAGAGACAAGTTTAACCTCGTAGGCAGCTTATCCAAACACACTTTCCATGCAAATATATTGGTCTTTATTGGGACAACTTTCACCCATCTAGTAGGGGCACCTACCATAGGCAATAAGGTATCATCTATGTAAGAGCGAGCCGATTTAACAGAGAACTCCCCGATGAATCAAGGGACCAAATCCATTTGTCATTTGAGTTGGAAAGGATAACGGCCGCAACTTTATTAGCAAGGTGGAGGAGCTGCTCTTCTTCACTACCTCCACGTGGGGCTCTTCGAAAAGAATCAATTAGAGAAGCATCTCTAAGTTTGATAGCAACATCAATTAGAGAACCATCTCTAAGTGTGATGGCATATGGCTCATATTGAGATGGAAAATACACGTGAACATCCTTAGCATGCGTGTAAAACCCCCAAGCACTTTCACAACTTCCATTCATTTGTGCCACACTACCAGGAACATCTTGGTTCATCCCAAATTTCCTTGCAACTCTATGAGGTAGATCTTGTTCAATATAATTTCCATCTATCCCAAGTAACTCAAAAACCGTTAAACTTAATTCGAACCCGTGCATGACCCTGAATTTTCATCTAAACAATCACCAATGACATTCCAGTTTCCTAACTTATCATTTTGATACTGAATATGTAGTTCTTTGTATCCTAGTTAATTTTTTTAGCAGCTCTCGTGTCATTGACTTGAGTCGCCACATTAGATCCGTTGAAGCGTAAAAATTTGACATGTGAATAATGCAAATCTTTTGCTACAAGATTTTGGGGTACTGCAGATTTTGGAATAATGTTGGTACATGTTGCAATATACCAAGTAAATTTTAGTTTTGTAACATAATTCAGCCTCGTTGATCATTTGACGTTGTTCCATGTATGCTCTATTCGAATCCATTTGAGGTGGTTTGAGGGCAAAATATATGGAATTTCCTTTGGAGTCCATTCATAACATTTATTAACTATATAAGCAACAATACATGTGATTACTTAAAGAATATATAGTGGAAGTATTGAATCAATTTGGTTACTGGTGTCAAGTAGCCAAATCTCATGATCCTCTTTAAAAGCATTCCAAACATCCTTACATGTGTTATGTGTATATCAACTTTACACCACCCCACAAGCCCATAATCTGACAGTCCACTAAGCCCAACGGTTGAAACTTGAAACTGAATATCTTGTAATATGCACACAAAGTGACAAACATGTATCGTTTATTTTAGTAGCATGCAATTTAAACACAATAGCTATTTTTAATAAGAACCATTTTAACATTCTATCCCACATGGGTTAATGAATGAAAATACTGCTAACTTATATACCATGTTGAATGAAAATGTCTTCGTCTCTAATCTCAAATTTTCTAAAAAACTTAAATTGGAAGATTTAGACACTGGAGTCGAAAATCTATATGATTCTTAAATTTATTTTATCTTTTTTACCCATACAAGAAGTATAGTTTTTACCCATACAAGAAGTATAGAAATATAGCAATAAGCTAGATCCCTCAACGTTCCATGACGCCACTAATGTAAACAAATGATCACAACATACGACCCATACAAGAAGTATAGAAATATAGCAATAAGCTAGATCCCTCAACGCTGCATGACGCCACTAATGTAAGCAAATGATCACAAGATACGACAGTGTGAAATTACATAACCGAGCACTCGCAACTTATTCAATCTATCCTTCCACTGATCCCAGTTATTCTCCATTCTTAACTTCCTGTTGGTCAAATAATAACTTCGTAAGTGACTTTCCTAGCCTCAAACAAATTTTTGGCCCAAAATTTTGTCATTAGTATTCTTTCAAATTATGTAACGTGAAATTCACACATGTATCATTTGTTTGAGTAGCTTTGAAAGATATATAATGATGACAGCATAAATGGTATACATTAGTAACATTCTCTTTCTTTAGTCTATGTGGGATTTTTAATTTTTTTTATAGAAATTATAGTAAGATATCGAAATACAATGTTGACTCATGCAGATCTACTAATCTAATGTAAATATCTATTAGACGATGGTTAAACAAGGGTTAGGTTGTGTAAATATCTATTATACGATTGGTCTAGTTGGGTCTCTCTAAATATTATAGACATGTCAAATTTTCAAGAGGATCATGACATATGGCTCTCTGATATGGATGGCAAAAAAACCCAAACCCGATGGGGAAACCCGAAACCCGAACTTTTTGTACCGAATCACCTGAAAACATCAACATTGTCATAAAAAACATTCAATCTGGAAAAACCAAAGATGAACTATTCCTTATCCATCATCCGGTATCAAGCTTGTAACACCATACCCATATCTCACAATCTTGCATCCAACTTCCTATATCTATTCAAAGATGACTGGAAGTCAGCATTAGGCGTATTTGAATGAGTAGAGTCACACCCAAATTGTGAAATTACACACTGTTATCAGAATCATATGACATCGTGCTTGACATATTAGGAAAAGTGAAACAGATGGAAAATTTGAAGACACTACTCGAGCAAATGAATCATCATCACCTTGTTACTGTTGGACCAATTTAATGTCTTGGACGCCAAAAGGAAAATAAACCATGCAAGTTTCTAGTTTGGGCTAATAGGCCAACAAACCTATTAAGCAGAAACGGTTATTTAGGTTTAGGGATATAACGTTTAAGAAACATTGCAACGTTTACTTTTAGAGAAACGGTTTGCCTCTTCATGAAAGCACCGATTCATCATATATATATAGGATAGGAATCTGTAATTCAAGTTAACCCATTCAATTTTTATATATCAGTTATAAAGGGTTCACCCATCTTCCTTGTTTCTTATTATCAATTCTTTGAATTATGTTGTTATGAATGATGTTTGATCATTAGATCCTGGATCAGAAACCTGTAAACATTGGTATCAGAGCTTCATGGGATAAAACAACATTCCAAATCATGTTACAATTGTCATTCAAGATCAAACCTGCGTTCTTTAAGAAACGCAACCATAGATGTCGGATTGAAGAGAAATAATTTTGATCAGTTTTAATTGAAACCATAGGAGGATACCTAAGTGTATTTTTTTGCAAAAGATTTTGGTTAAATTGCAAAGATACTTGGCCTATCAAAAGAATATGGTGAAGAGATCAAGAAATGCTACACTACTACAGCACAGCCAGGGTATCACAAGTTGAAACAGAAGGACTTGTTTCAAGAAGCAAAAGGAACTGCTTTGGAGATCAAGAAGATCCAGTGATGAACCTAATGGAATGGACAGACAAGAGCAAAAGAAGATTGAGCATTTTGAAATTAAATTAGAAGATCTCAATAACAAGTATCAAGCAAACTACCAAATGGAGACTCAAGATCATTATAAGAAAGAAAGCAATAACATGAAGATATTAAGTTATGTAGAAGAAAGAAACTGTGAAGAAGATTTTGGCATCTCGACATTAGGGAGGAACCTTCAAGTTTTTGGTTTGGGCCAATAGGCCAACAAACCCATTAGGCAAAAATGGTTATTTAGGTTTAGGGATATAACATTTAAGAAACATTGCAACGTTTACTTTTAGAGAAACGGTTTGCCTCCTCATGAAAGCACCGATTCATCATATATATAGGATAGGAATCTGTAATTCAAGTTAACCCATTCAATTTTTATATATCAGTTATAAAGGGTTCACCCATCTTCCTTGTTTCTTATTATCAATTATTTGAATGATGTTGTTATGAATGATGTTTGATCATTAGATCCGGGAAATCCCATCAGAACCTGTAAACAGTTACTGTTAATAGTATAGCAGGCCCACAACATTTTTCAATATATCCTTCCACTAGAGATTAGCCAACCTGAAGTTCAGATGATGCAAATGACTTGTCTCTACAGAGAAAACAAACAAAGTTTCTGGAGATTAGCCAACCTGAAGGGATCGAACATAGAGACCTGCTTATGGTTTAGCGATAATCAGTCTACTAAGCCCAACGGTACCTTTAAACTGAATCTGTTGTGGTGAACAATTAATATACACACAAACCAATATCATTAACTTTAGTAGCATTAAAAGATGGTAAGAGTTTAGATTAATAAATCAAAACGAGTCAACATGCAATTTAATTACAATAGTATATTTTTATGAAAAATATTCAATCCCACATAGGTTAAAGAATGAAAATGTTGCTAACTTACATTCGATATTGTATATGGATTGTTTGTCTTTAGATTAGTACTATGTCTTCGTTACCGATCCGGAGTTTACAAAAAAAATAGGATATTACAACATGGGAGGCGAAAATTTATATGATTTTTAAACTTTTTGTCTTTTTGACCCATACAAGAAGTAGAACACGCAAAAAAGAAGAATACAAAAACATGACTGAAAAGTTGAAACAAAATTTAGCAATATGCTTGATCGCTCAACGTTCCATGACACCACTAACGTAAAGAAATGCTCACAGCATATGACCCAACTCATGAAATTTCATAACCGAGCACTGCCAACTTATTCAATCTATCGTTCCACGGATCCCAAATTACATTCTTTGTTCTTAACTTCCTATTAATCCAATAAAAACTTCTTAGTTGACTTTCTGTAAACACATTATCCACACTTGCAGCTTTTGGCTGAGGCATGGCCTTTGTTTCAGATTATCCACACATGTATCATTTGTTCGAGTATTTTTGAAAGATATATGGTCTATGATGACCACATAGATAACATTATATGGAAAACTAGAAGGGGGGGGGGGGTTGAATAGTTTTACCGATTAAAACTTTGTTTTAAAATATTTTGATCGACTTATGTCAATCTATTTAATGTGTGTGTTGGATGTTGATAGATAAGCATATAAATAAGTAATGCAAAGATAAAGAGTAAGAAACACAAAACCACGACGCGAGTATTTATAGTGGTTCGGCTACAAGGAGACCTTCCTTGCCCTACTCCACTCCCCGAGTTCCCCACTCGAGAGTTCGTAAGCACTACACAACACAAGCTCCTTAATGTGGCGGAGAAGCCTTCACAATGTCGCCTACTCTTTATCCGGTACAGGGCAAGACACCGGGTTCTTCCACAAGGTAGAACCAAACCTATCACAACGTCGCCTACATTTTATCCGGTACAAGGCTAGATACCGAGTTTCATTACAAATGAGGAACTACTACCCAACACTACACCAATACACAACAACCCAAAAGGAGACACACTCCTTATTACGACACCATAAGGATATCGCTATCCTATAACCCAAACTAACTATCTTGTACATCGATGCACCATATCGATTGTATACCCTTGGCACCTTTCACTAATGCCTTCGACGCGACCCTTTGGCACCTTTCACTAATGCCTTTGATACGACCCTTTGGTACCCTTCACTGTTGCCTTTGACACGACCCTTCGGCACCCTTCACTAATGCCTTCGACACGGACCTTTGGCACCTTTCACTAATGCCTTCGACACGGACCTTTGGCACCTCTCACTAATGGCTTTACCACAACACTTCTAAGGAGGGAGGAAAGAACTATCAACAAGATAACTTCAGTAGTCTTGATGATGACGAAGCTTGGCAATCCCTGTACTTGAGTTTGCTCGACTTCATGAGGTGGTGATCTCGCCTTTAAGAGGAACCTAGAGAATCACACAAACACAAAACTACATAGAAAGATCCTTTGGATCTGAGGTTAAAGAGTTTACAATACTAAGAGAGAGTATATGTAAAAGGGGTGAGTTGCAAGAGAGAAATGGCTCACTATTTATAGGCAATTTTCTCTACTATTCCTCGGTTCCCACGGATCCCTCCCTAGAGGGATCCGGCAGGGTTTTGGGTTACAAACCGGGTTATTGGTTATGGGTTATGAACCATGGGTTGTACAAGATGCAATGTATCTAGACATTGGATCATGGGTCATGGGTCATGAACCATGGATAATACTCAACATGACTTCATGCAATGGGTCATGGGTTATGGATCAAACTCCATGGGTATGGGTCATGGACTTTGGGTTTTACCCAACTACATTCAATGTATATAGTCAATGGGTCAAGTACTTAGAGTTTTTCCCATTACATTATAAGTATGCACATTTCCATATTATGTAAACACTAGTTGTTATACGTATGTATTTCTATAAAATGTAAACACTATTACTTGTTCAGTGTTTTATATGAAAATGTAAGTGTGTTAGTAAAATATTGGCTCAAACCATTTACGTATTTTATTTGTTTCGTTAAAATGATTTTACGTTTGTTATCGACAAAAAAATAGAAGATCTTAAAATATAAATAAACGTTTTTATGGCTTATTTGTATTAAAAATCTCCCTCTTTTTGTTGATGACAAAACATAAGATTATTTTAAGGAAAAACTAAAATTCGAAAAAAGTTTGAATTGGAGTTTTTATTCTCTTCTCCCTCTTTTTGTCGAAACAAAAAGAGCATCGAAAAGAAACTAACACATTGTTTTGAGAAAAACATGTGAAAAGTAATAATATGAAAATAGAGAGTGAGAGAAGAGAACAATTCTCGTCTTAGCTCCCCCTTGACGGGTGCTTCCCTTTGTTGAGGGCATCAAGTAATTAGGAAGACTAAGCGAGTGTTTTGCAATTATGTTTGCAAATGGTTTCGTCTTTTGACGAACCTCCTCCCCCTTGACAAGTGATCCCCTTTGTGAGGGCGTCAAGTAGTAACGAAATCCTAAGTGAAAGTATTGCAAGTGTTTTTGCAATTGTTTTGCTTTGACTAAAAGCTCTCCCTTGTTGAGGGTGTCAAAGTCTTCATCTGTATTTTGAAAATCCACAAAACAAAAGTTAGAAAACAAGTATATGATGCATAATTTCCTGCAAATGAGACTCAAGTTAGTAAAAAAAATGCTTCTGTTTCACGGATCCCACGGTTCCTCCTTGGCAGGGATCCGTCTAGGTAAAACGGAGGGATCCGTGTACCTACAATCTCATGACAGTGATGTGGATGTAAATTATGATGTTTAATATTGACAAGATTTATATATTAAGATACTAAACATATTTTCATAACCAAATAGCATAAAACATGTAGTATCATTCAATAAAACAAGAGAAATGATGTACATAACTCTAAAACTTAAGAAAATGATCCAAACATGAAGTATGATTCCTAATCAATCTAAGTTAAGCTTAAGACTAGAACACCACTTGAATTCCTAAGCTCAAGGAAGTTTAGGTTTGTTGACCTCATCGAAACATTCAAGAAGGTGATAGAACATGAAACGTAGCTCGTCACGTACTTCATGTACTAACCCTTCAACATGTTGACAATGATAAAAATCTTTGTCATGGCTAGGGAATGGTGGTGGTAGGAATGGACTGGTTTGAGATGGAAGGTTGGGTTGAGGTTTCACAAAAGAAGAAGAGTTTTGTGGAGGTATGTTTGATGAAGTTGGACGTGGTTCAACTAAGGATGCTTGTGGTGGTAGAGATGTATCTACTTCCATGTGATCCGGTTGTTGATTCCTCATAATCCAAAATGGACTATTTGAGGGTGATGGAGAAAAGGATATCGGTGCTAGTGTTGTTTCAACACCATGGTTTTGTTGTTGCGTTATTCTCTCAATTGAGGAGAATGTTGGCAATGCTGGAGGATGAGATGGCCTAGAAGGCAAGTCCTCTAAATTGTAGAGGTGTAGAGATGAGAGTGGCGTGGTGAAGGATATGGCTAGGCACTAAGGGTGATGGTTTAGTGGAAATAGAGGTGTTTGGTTTAGGAGGTATAGTAGTGTTTGGCAAGGGTAGTTTTATGGGAACAATACTTTTGGGGATTGGTTTGATCGGTTGAGTTGGTTGAGAGGGAATTCTAGCGTTTGTGGTTTTAACGGTGATGATTCGGTTGAAGAGATTTCGTGAACAACCCGAGCAAGTTTCTTGGGAGGTCCTTTGGTGGATAAGTTAGCACTAGGACTTTTCCTCATGATGAGATGACAAATGGATAGTGAAATAAGGGATTTTAGTTGCTGAGAATGAGGTTGTAAATGGTGATTTAGAAGTACTAACAAAGAGGTTTATAAAGGGAAGGAGTTAGTAAGTGAATTTAAGGTTTAAGCCACTAAAATCCTTCAAATTGCAATGATTTGCATGCACAAGAGTCAACTACAGAGTTGCACTGATCTAGGAAGTCAATTAAGACAAGGTGGAGTGTTCAAGTTAGCAAAGAGAGCTTGAAATGATTGTTTTAGCATAGTCTGTGCAGCCGGTTCCCATGGTTCCCTCAAATGAGGGATCCGTTTGGGCTAAACCTAGGGATCCGGCTATCAGCAGTCACAGAAAAGGAAAATGATGTCTAGTAAGGTCTAATACCTTCACATCTTGAGTGTTTTTAGTCTTCTCAGTTGTCTTAAATGATATGAGACTTAAATGATCAAGTGAAATGAGTGAGGATAGCTAATGATTGCCTTTTATAGAAAGAAATGGGGCTTGATGAGCACCAATGGATGATCAAGGATGACATTAAGAGATTTGAGAGTGTCAAGTAGAGTCAAATGATCCTAGAGATCATATGGTAACTTAAACGAAATTTGGAAAATTCCTTAAAAATCATAAGAAATGAAAAACTAGTTTTTGGTCTATTTTGAGGTAAAGGTGACGGAAATCAATTTGCTAAAATTGAGATAAATATCAAACTAGGTGTTTTGTGGTGTGAGTAACAATGTGTGAGCATTGGAGCAGAAATATGGTGAGTTTTGGAGAGGTGATAAATCAAAAACACATTGAATGTGATCCTAAGTTAGTTATGAGTGAGTGTGAGACCTACTGAGCTTTAGGAAGACTTAATTGATCCTAAAGTATTATGTTTGACTAATATAGTATGGTCTAGAGGGTTGGATTGAAGTGTGGAAGTTTTCAAGTCTACTTCTGTATGCCCGGATCCCACGGATCCCTTAATGGAGGGATCCGGCTAGTTATAAATGAGGGATCCGGCTGCTGTAAACCAGTAGCTTCACAGAAAGTGTGCAGAAATTGCACTAGGTGTCGCATACTAATACTAAAGGTTTCTACTGGAGACAAACATCAATCTAAGCAAAAGTACAAGATATATAGCACACAACGTCAACATGTTATGATAACAACCAAACATTAAAATAAAACAAAGTAGATCTAGCACAATCATGAGCATACATTGTTTAGTAATCATAAAATTTCCATAAACATAATGTCTCTTTCGTCAATCTCTTCACTTCTTCTTTCTCGAATTCATGAGGTAGTGAGTTAGACATTTGATCATCCCCTTAGTTTGCTTGAATTCTTCATACTCATTTGGAAGAGTAGGAAGTTGTTCATAGTAGGCCATGGGGTCCATCCGAAAGTTAGAGACGGGATCAACCTCTTCTTCTTCGTCTGAAGAGTCTGAGAGAGCACGAGGCCTTTTTCCATTGATCATGAGTCGTTTAGGAGGTTGTTTGGTAAGTGGTACCATAACATGGTTAGCAAGAAAGTGATCATCGGAAATAGGAGAAGGTTGCATTGTAATAACATACTCACGGAGTCGTGTTAGGAGCATACCATAAGGAAGTACCATGTTATTGGCTTTGAACATACCTACCATCCTTTTAACCATGTAATAGGAAATATTAAATGGTCTTTAGTGGATGAGATAATAGATCATTTGGACAAGACACGCATTGGGATGATCTTTGTTCCCAACCAAGGAAATGACATTTTCTCTAAGAATTTCTTCCCACTTTTTGTACAAGGGAATTATCTCGGATAGTTCCATTGAAAGGGATCACAATGAATGAGTTCCTTGTTGCGGTTGAGACGAGATTGGTCGACCCTTTTCTTGAAGATGGTGTCACGAACAACCATGGGGTCATCGAGAGGAGTGTGATAGATAGGTTTGGGTTCTAGTGCGAAGGATTAAGCGACTATTGACCAATCTTGGGAATACATACAAATTCCTTCACATGGTATGCGAAGAATTTGTGCGAATGTGTTAAGGGGTAAGGTAATGCTTTGGTTGTTTATAATGAAAGCGATTGAGATACTTTCATTATTGTTACGAAAAATCCTAACACTTTTGTAAAACTCAAAGATAAAGACCGGACAAATTTGTTCATCAATTTCTAAGAGACAATCAAAGTTGATTACCGAAAAGACTTGATGAATGTTGGTGTTTTCAAGGAAACATTCCTTAACTACACGACCTTCGTGGATAAGTCATTTTTCAAGCTTTTTGAAGATTTTGTGATTGGTTTTTGAAAGCCCTTCTTTCCGACAGTATCTAGAAAGGTAGTGACGGTGTCATGGTGATCTTGTTGGGTGGCTTTAGGCATGATTGATCATAGAAAAGCAAATATTCCAATTAGGTAAAATTTGTCAATATGGGTTTATGATTTTTATTTGTATTAACAACGTTGTTTTGAAAACCTTTAATTGTATAGAACCTATTTGCAATGAAACTAATTTTACAATACCAAATTTATTCAATTGGTGATCAATTGAATCTTAATTAAAAAGTCTAAAAACCATAAACCCTAGGATGAAGATGATGATGAATAGAACATATGAGTGTAATTACTTACAATGATGTTCAAGAATGAGATGCTTGAGAATATGAAGCCCTATGGAGTTTGAAGCAGAGATTGGGTCGTTTTTGAGTTAGTAGGAAGAGGGAAAAATGGATTATTTTAGGTTTTGAAAAGCGTATAGCTGATGTTTGTGACACGGTTCCCCCGGATCCCTTGTTTTAGGGATCCAGCTAGTACAAGTTGTGGGATCCGGCTAATGTAGACAGAAAAAGATGTATTTGGATTTATTCTTTTTACTTGTGATAAGTTATACAATAACTTATTTTGAAAAAGAGCTTGTAGAATGAGGTTTCTAATTGAATAGATGTTTGGCCAAGGTATTTTGACGGTTAATTGATTAGTTGGTAAGTTAACCATTAAAGGTCTATTTTACGATGACGGCTTAGGTTTTGATAATCTTTAGTATCTTTAAGAGAATAAAAAAGGAATACTATTCCCGATGATGAGTAAGTAAGGAAAGTAGTAAAGAGAGACTTTTTCGAGACTTACGACTTTTGAAGTTAGAGTCCTAATAGTTTTATAAGACAATACTTATATGCATGGTTTTTATCATAGAAGAAAGGCACATATCGTCAACATATCCATATAAGATTATTCTAAGTAAAGATCAACTAGTTTGTGGGTAAGTGAACATAACTCTAAGTTCTTTTTATGGTTTTAGAGACCATAGACCCGAAATACTTCATGAGCTTTTAAAGTAATTCTTTGTACTTAGTCAAAGTAGGTTGAGATTACTTTTGAGTTCTTTCTTGGGTGTTGGCTTCATTTTTATTTGGATAGAAATGAAGTCTTTTGGAAGAGTCCTAGCAAGAAGATTTCTTATCGAGAAATAGTTAGAATAATCTATCACTATCCAACATTTAAAATAACATGATTTCTAAAAACCTGACTTTTTGTTTTAAGAAATTTCCTTCTTTGTAGTTTTCAAATATACACGGATCATATAAAGTTTTTAAAATACAATATACTCTAAGAAACTTGGTAACGAAGTCTGGTACCAATTATGGAAAACTAGAATGGGGGGGGGGTTGAATAGTTTTACTGACTAAAACTTCATTTTAAAATATTTAGATCGACTTATGTCAATCTATTTAATGTGTGTGATGTATGTTGATAGATAAGCATATAAATAAGTAATGCAAAGATAAAGAGTAAGAAACACAAAACCACGACGCGAGTATTTATAGTGGTTCGGCTACAAGGACACCTTCCTTGCCCTATTCCACTCCCCGAGTTCCCCACTCGAGAGTTCGTAAGCACTACACAATACAAGCTCCTTAATGTGGCGGAGAAGCCTTCACAACGTCACATACTCTTTATCCGGTACAAGGCTAGACACCGAGTTCTTCCACGAGGTAGAACTAAACCTATCACAACGTCGCCTACACTTTATCCGATACAAGGCTAGATACCGAGTTCCACTACAAAGGAGGAACTACTACCCAACACTACACCAATACAAAACAACCCCAAAGGAGACACACTCCTTATTACGACACCATAAGGATATCACTATCCTACAACGTAAACTAACTATCTTGTACATCGATGTACAATATCGATTGTATACCCTTGGCACCTTTCACTAATGCCTTCGACGCGACCCTTTCCCTTCGGAACCTTTCACTAATGCCTTTGACACGACCCTTCGGCACCCTTCACTAATGCCTTTAACACGGACCTTTGGCACCTTTCACTAATGCCTTCGACACGGACCTTTGGCACCTTTCGCTAATGCCTTTATGATCCGCGCAAAACCGTCAAGTTCTCTCACGCAAGCGTAAGAAAACTCAAAACAGCTTCAGCACGAAATCAATGAGGATCTGAGGAGTATAGTGTTTCCCCGGGTCGTTATGTCCCAGCGAGTTGTGCAATGGATTATCAAACGTTTAGTGATCGAGAAGATTTGAATGGATACAGAGATTTGATTTATGATTACAACTACAGAAATAGCCAACAAATTACAACGGCTTAAATGCAAATTAAAGGAAAATAAAAAGATAAAAATCTATTAAATAAACGCTATCACTATATTTAAAGTGATGAACGTTTAAAACCTAAAACGTACGTTTAAATTAAAAACTACGTTAACGTACAAAATAAAACGTGAAACTTACACAATAAAAGTCCTAAAAATATGAAAAATACATTTTTACAATCCTAATGATAAAAGAAAATTTTTAGAAAAAGAAAACTATTTTTATAACTAATTAATTAATTATTATTAATTAAAAACTATTTTTAACTATTAAATAATTATTTAAAATACAAGAAAATAGGAAATAAAGCTTGAAAAATAAAATTAAGAATTAGAAAAGTCTAAAATATCAAAGTAGACTTTTCAAAACTATTTTTGTGTTTTTATGATTATTTTTCTATTTTCTATTAATTTTAAACTATTAAAAACTAATTAAATTATTAAAAATTACCAAATAAACTATGAAAAATCTAGAAAATTACTTTTTCTACTTTTTATATTTATCTAAGTCTAAGAAAATTGAAAAATTATTTTTTTGAACCTTTTTCTAATTTTTTGTATTAAAAGCTATTTAAAAATGATTAAAAACTAATTTAAATTGAGAAAAATAGCAAAACTACTTAGAAAAATCTGAAAATTTCAGGAAAAGTCTAAAATAATATCAGAAATATAAGAAAAATGGAAAAATAGGCTCTTGTGTGGAGAAATGTGAATCTGCTATGAAAGTGCTTATGGAAGTAAGCACTTGATAAGCCAAAAGCTTACCAAAAGCTGCCAAACTGAAACACAAGCTATGATAAGCTAATTTAACTAAAATGCAATGAGTTTCAACAAGACAAGCCCTCTGAATCACAAGCTAGATCAGATATGATGTTGAGAGCTATTTGCTAAAACAGGTTCTGGGTATTATCTTTAAGCTTATGCACAAGCTTATCAATAAGCTCAAACTGGAAACTTTTTGTTGGAAATTGGACAAGACCTGGGTGAGAGTGTTTGTACCAAAAAGCAGACCTAGGTGAGCTCTTATGAGCCCTGTACAAGTGATGCAAGAACTGAGTAAAACTCAGTGAATGCTGAGTTTCAGTGAGCAGGGCATATGGGCCTAAAAGAACAGCTGATTTGAAGCTTATACAATGTTTGTAAAAATTCACAAAATTGCTAATAAGTAAATAGACCAGGTGAACTTTTTAAAATGCCAAATCCCACTTGATGTAACTCAATATTGAACTCATGAAAATTCCTTGTTTTTGACTCTAAAACGGATTTTTATCAAATTTGACTTTTGAAACAACTGTGAAAGTTTGACTTTTGCCAACTTTGGATCCAACTTGATGGTTGATTATGATTTATTATGATGTTATAAGACTACTGATAGCTAACTTAATGATTTTTTAGCTCAAAACAAAAGTTTGATCATGCAATGTTACAACAGTTAAGCATAACAAGACAGATTTATGTGATATTGACTTTGAAAGTTGCAGGGTCACTTTTATTGACTCAAGTGAGTTACTTAGAGCTAAAGAGACTTGAACCAACAAATATTGAACACTCAGTAGATCTTTGAGACAGATTAAGCCCTAGATCCAAACACACCTTTATAAGCAGATAAGCACTTTTATTGAGGCTAACTGTTGCACCAACTGGTTTCAATGATCAAACTATTTCTGATTAACCTAAGTACTACTATTTGAATATGTTTTAACAGATTATGACTACAAAAACAGGTTAAGCATTAAGACTTGAAAAATTCACTTACAAAGGGTCCAAAGCCACTATGGCTAGAAACTGAACTAATGAACTACTAGCCTATTCAAATCAACCCAAGTACACAAGATCAAACCATATCAGGCTCTGAACCAACCCAAATCCTTCTGCATCAATTTTTGCCCCATCTTTGACTTTTGTTGACCACATTTCTAAACTGCTTGAAACCTAAGTACAAGCTTGTAAAAGGCTATAACCAGCTAACACAAGCTTTTTTGAGCTTATAAATAAGCTGATTGCAGCTTGAACTTTAGAATTTGAAAATGAGAATTGTAACAGTGGACTAGAAATTTGAAATGTAAGCATAAACTGGAATTGGTAATTGAAAAGAGTTTCAATGCACTTGATTAACTTAACTCGACATAAATAAGCAAAAGATTACAATTTAGAACATGATTTAAAACAGAAAACATAAAAACGACATACAAATTAAAATTTTTAACTAACTACTCTTCTCTTCTTCTTCTTCTTCCCTTTTTATACACCAAGTGGCTTTCTCTCTCTCCTCTGACTGATTCCCAGCAACAATTTAGACCATTGGATTGGTAATTTTAATCTTGGCCGTTTGATTCAAATTTGGTGGGAAACATGGGTTTGACCTGTTGGGACTGATATAGCACTAGGGGGGGTGGAGTAGGGGTGTGATGATTATTGAGGAGGGGGGAGACAGGGAAGAGATAAGGAATGGGTTGGTAGTGTGTAGCAGGCATTTGCAGGCTCAAGTGGGAGAGGTGATGAATTTGGCGCCAAGGGGTGTTGGTTTGACTTTGTTGACTGACCAGGGAAGTATTATAATGGGGGGGTTCACAATTCCAATTGACAGGGGTCCAGAATAGATAGGGGGGTCCAAAATAGGTTTAGAAGGGTTTTAACTTCAAGGACTAAAAGTGTAAAGTCTGAAATTCCAGGGACCAGAACTGCCAATTTATCAAACTTGTTCCAAGGGTTGAAAATGACAAACTTCAAAAGTATAGGGACCAAAATTGCCATTTTGCAATTTTCTAGGGGCTAATTGTGCCAATTTTCAAACTTGGAGGACCATTTTTGCAATTTTCTCAAACTTTTCATATTTTTCACCAAAGGACTAAATTTGACAACTTTTGGTTTTAAAAGGACCTTTGGTGACTTTACTTTTGAAATTATGTGCTCAGGGACTGTTTTTGACAACTTTTGATACTTGGGGGACTGAAACTGCAATTTTTGCAAATTTGATATGTTTTTCATCTGATTTTGATATTTTTGAATTTAAAACACATAAAACACTGATTTGTGATATTTTGATCATTTTGATGTGTTTCTGAGTGTTTTCAGATGATTTTGCAGTTTATTTTGTACAGAAATGATGAGTATTTAGACACTCATCAATCCCCCACACTGAGATATTGCTAGTCCCTAGCAATGATTTGAGAAAACATAATGGATTTTAATCTCTTTACCAAAATCCATTACTTCTGGAGTAGCCAAATGTTTCAGTTCAAGTAAGAACCATGGTACACCGATAACCATGTGATTTTGAGCAAACCACCAGCTTTCAACGGATTTGATTTTGTCTTTACCAGAAGCCGTACCCTTCTGGACTAGCCAACTCTTAGATAAATTATCAATATTATCTTTGGTGAGCTGATTACCAATTATGGTTTTTCCACTGCCTTTACAACAAGCCATAATCTTGCGGGCTAGCCAACTCTTTACTTTTTAGGATATGGTGAGTTGAATACCATACAATTTTGGGCAAATTGCAAGCCATATAAACGGATTTGAGAAATCTTTACCAAGAGCCGTTTGCTCCTGGATTAGCCAATCCTTTAGTCTTACAGACATGGCGGACTGATAACCAAATGAGAAAGTGTAAAACACTTACTCCAAAAAAAAAAATTTTTGGCCAAAAACGGGGGAATTGGTATAATTATATGATAAAATTCGTGAGAATTCCCCCCCACACTTAGAAATGAATATTGCCCTCAATATTCAAAGTACCGGCGGTTATGCCGAAACAAAGAACGTAAAAGGGAAATATTACGGCCATTATTTAGAAAGAAGACTTTTTTTTTTTTTTTTTTTTTTTTTTTTTTTTGAAACATGTGGGCAACCCCCCCACACTAGGGTGGTAGAAAGAGGTAAGAAGACAGAAATATGGGTGAGAACCCATATGGCCTGCTACTGTTTTTGATTACCGAGTCGCTAGCTTGACTCGATCCCCGCATTCATTGGTTCATGGGGAAAGTTTGTAAGTCCGGGACAACCACAGGGGGAATGTCCTCTCCAAAATAGTGCTTCAACCTATGTCCATTCACTTTGAAGTTTGGCCCGTCTGTTTGAGATAATTCGACGGTGCCATATGGAAAAACTTTGGCAATGGTGAATGGACCAGTCCAACGGGTCTTAAGTTTCCCCGAGAAGATCTTCAATCTAGAATTGAAAAGAAGGACTCGGTCACCAACGTTGAAAACGCGGTTCTTAATCTTTGAGTCATGGATCTTCTTTGTCTTTTCCTTGTAGATCAAAGAGTTCTCGTAGGCTTGATTACGGAGTTCATTTAATTCGTTGAGTTGAACTTTCCGATGATCACCCGAAGACTTGAGGTCGAAATTTGCATGCTTCAAGGCCCAATAGGCTTTGTGCTCAAGCTCGATCGGGAGATGACACGCCTTTCCATACACGAGCTTGTAAGGAGTACACCCGATGGGTGTTTTGTAAGCGGTACGGAAGGCCCAAAGTGCATCTTCAAGTTTGTCCGACCAAGAGGCACGATTTTCACCTACGGTCCTCTCCAAGATTCTTTTCAAACCACGGTTCGAAACTTCCACTTGCCCACTAGTTTGTGGGTGATACGCGGTAGAGAGACGGTGGGTGACACCGTACTTAAGCATCACTTTTGCGAATTGGTCATTGCAAAAGTGTGTGCCGCGATCACTAATGATGGCACGAGGAGTTCCAAAACGGGCAAAGAGAGACTTTAAAAACTTCACCACTACTCGGGCGTCGTTGGTAGGTAGCGCTTTCGCCTCCACCCATTTAGACAAGTAATCGACTGCCACGAGTATATACTTGTTCCCTCGAGAAGACGGGAACGGCCCCATAAAGTCAATGCCCCATACGTCAAAGATCTCGCACACTTGAATGGCATTTTGAGGCATTTCATCTCTTTTAGAGATGTTACCATGACGTTGGCAAGAGTCGCAAGATTTGACGAGATCATGGGCATCTTTGTAAATTGTGGGCCAATAGAAACCGGAATCAAACACCTTCTTGGCGGTGTAGTTCGGGCCATTATGTCCCCCCGTGGGTCCATGATGACAAGCCTTGAGAATTTCAGCGGCTTCTTGCCCGTGAACACACCGTCGGATGACTTGATCCGCACAGATTTTAAACAAGTAGGGGTCGTCCCAGAAGTAATGCTTAACATCTTTGAAAAATTTGTTCTTTTGTTGGGACGACATCCCTTTCACAACAAAGTTACCCGCATGGTAGTTTGCAAAGTCGGCAAACCATGGGGTACTCGAATCTCTACGATGAGATACCACATTAAGTGTCTCGAGAGGAAATGTTTCGCATATCTCCTTTTTCTCGAGCACACCTTGATGAGGATTTTCAAGACGGGAAAGATGGTCAGCCGCTAGGTTCTCTGCTCCTTTTTTATCACGAATGGTGATATCAAATTCTTGTAGGAGGAGAACCCATCGGATCAATCTCGGTTTTGCATCTTGCTTAGCAAGAAGATATTTGAGGGCCGAGTGATCCGTATACACTATGCTTTTGGACAAGATCAAGTATGGCCGAAACTTCTCGAAAGCATACACCACCGCTAGTAATTCTTTCTCCGTAGTGGTGTAATGTGCTTGAGCTTCGTTCAAAGTTTTGCTAGCATAGTGTATAGGCTGGAAATGTTTAGCCTTGCGTTGCCCCAAGACTGCACCTATGGCGAAATCACTTGCATCGCACATAAGCTCGAATGGTAGGTCCCAATCGGGGGCAACTAGAATTGGTGCTTCCGTGAGCTTCCTCTTAAGAGTTTGGAAAGCTTCAATGCACTCACTAGAGAAGACGAAAGGAGTGTCTTTTTCAAGAAGTCGGGTCATAGGCCGGGATATTTTCGAGAAATCTTGAATGAAACGACGATAGAAACCAGCATGACCAAGGAAACTTCTTACTCCTTTGACAGTTGGGGGAGGAGGTAGCTTTGCAATAACATCAACTTTAGCTCTGTCCACCTCAATCCCTTTCTTAGAGATCTTATGGCCAAGGACAATGCCTTCTTTGACCATAAAGTGACATTTCTCCCAATTTAGACAAAGGTTCGTGTTTTCACAACGTTCAAGCATCTTGTCCAAATGGGAGAGACATGTTTGGAAAGAATTCCCAAAGACCGAAAAATCATCCATAAAGACTTCCATAGTCTTTTCGATCATATCATGGAAAATGGCCATCATACACCTTTGGAATGTACCGGGAGCATTGCATAAGCCGAAAGGCATGCGTCGGTAAGCAAATGTTCCATAAGGACATGTGAATGTGGTCTTTTCTTGATCTTGGGGGTCAATGGGTATCTGGAAGTAACCTGAGAAACCATCGAGAAAACAATAGTATTCGTTTCCCGCTAATCTCTCAAGCATTTGATCCATGAAAGGCAAAGGAAAGTGGTCTTTACGGGTGGCTTCATTTAACTTTCGATAGTCAATGCAAACACGCCATCCCGTAACCAATCGAGTAGGAATCAACTCGTTTTCATCATTTTCAATGACAGTAATGCCACCTTTCTTGGGCACACAATGAACGGGGCTCACCCAAGGACTATCCGAAATAGGGTAAATCAGTCCGGCATCGAGAAGTTTTATGACTTCCGCTTTGATGACCTCATGAATTTTAGGATTCACCCTTCTTTGGTGTTGAACCGCTGGTTTAGAGTCATCTTCCAAGAGAATTTTGTGAGTACAAAATTTCGGGTCAACCCCCTGGATGTCGGAAAGTTTCCAAGCGATGGCTCGCTTGTGTGACTTCAAAACCTTTATGAGAGCGGCTTTTTCATCCTCACTCAAGTCTTTAGCAATGATGACGGGTGATTTATTGTCATCCTCCAAAAATGCATACTCGAGATGAGGTGGTAAGTCCTTAAGTTCGACCTCGGGAGGATCATCAGATTTTTCAATCGTTTTGATTTCCTCTTTATGAAGTTCTTGATGAGGGAGTGATGAGGGATCATCATTGAGCAACTTCTCGATGAGAAGAATATCTCCCTCGATGTCAATAGGGGCGTGATCAATTTCCCATGAAACTGAATCACTAGACAAATATGCTTCAATCTCCTCCGAAATAGAGTTACTTCCCTCAAACGGAGTGAGGGATGTGGAAGAGAGAGCAACGATGGGATCAACCGAAGTGGGATTGCCACTCGAGAATCCAAGAAGTTCTTGAGAATATTCCCCCGACACAATGTCAATGACATCAATCATGTTGACGGAAGTGTCTTCATAACTAGGGGAATATCTCGTAACTTGATCGAGGTTGAAGGTAACGGCTTCCTTGTTTGACCTCAAAGTGATTTCCCCCTTATCAACGTCGATTAATGCACGACCCGTTTTCAAGAAGCACCTCCCAAGGATGAGGGGTACTCGGGGATCGGCATCAAATTCAACAACAACAAAGTCGGCGGGAAAATGGAAATCTCCAACTTTTACACAGACGTCCTCGGCTACACCTAACGGATGAGAACTCGTACGGTCGGCAAGCTCAAGGACCATACACGTAGGTGTAAGCGGAGGTAATGAAAGCTTCTTCCACAGGGAGTTTGGCATTAAGTTAATGCTCACACCAAGATCGGCCAAAGCGGAGCATTGAACTAATCCTTGAAAATCACATGGGATGAGGAATTTGCCGGGGTCTCCTAGCTTTTCGGGAAGCTTTTTGAGGATAACCGCCGAACAATTCTCATTCAAAGAAGTTTTAGCCAATTCGGAAATCTTTTCTTTGTTAGTCAACAGACTTTTGATTGTTGGACCGAATTTGGGCATAAGAAGAAGAGCGTCCGCTAAACTAATCTCGAAGTGCAAATCTTGAAAGATTTGCATAAGCTTCTCCATTTGTTGATTAGTTTTGTCGCGGGCCTTTTGATCATTAAGCCTTGAAGGATAAGGAAGTGAAGGCTTAGGATTGGTCATCGGAACAACGGGTTCCGGAATTGGAGGTAAGTCGACCGAAGGTTGGACTTGTGCGGTACTTCGTGGGCTTGAGATATGCACCTCGTCCGTTGTATCCTTGGTAACTTGACTCATTGCCACAGGTGGAGGGGGCATTGGAGTCATAGGTCCATTGTGCGTCTTACCACTACGAGTGGTAATAGCATTCAACTCACCCTTAGGGTTGGGAATGGTGTTACTTGGAAGAGATCCTGAAGTTGAAGCTTGATTGTTTTGACTCATGAGAAGAGCAAGCACGCTATCGATCTTGCTATTTTGCTGATCAATCTTGCTACTAGTTGTTCTAATCTCAGATGTAAAATCATTCCTCATAGAGGTAATCTGATTTTGCATGGACACCATCTTAGCTTCATTGTTTTTGATGTAACTAACAATGTCAATGGAAGCTTGAGGAGGTGGAGCTTGAACAGTTTGTTGTGGAGCGTGGAATCGGTTTTGATTATAGTTCCCTTGATTTTGAGAACCTTGATTTTGAAAATTCCGATTCTGATTCTGATTAAACTGATTATTTCTGTTTTGATTGTTCTGATTTTGATTAAACCCAGGTGGTCCAAGGTAATTGTTAGAACGATAGCTTAGAAGGCTACGGTCCCCTTGCGGTTGGTAGGAGTTACCCCCCGAATTGTAGGAACCTTGAGCAGCATATACGCTCTCTTGAGTGAAGCCACCGGAGGCTGGACACTCGAAATAAGGGTGTGGACCACCACAAGTCTCACAACTCTTGTTCACGGCATTAACTTGTTGATTAGCATTTGTGTGATTCATTTTAAGCATGGCGGCGGATATTTCTTCCAACTTTTTGTTGAGAGTGGTGAATTCCGAAGATGGAAGGGCGGTGGATCTCGTTGACTCACTCCTCTCGGCAGAGGAATCCCAATAATTGTGGTGGGCAGTCATGTTTTCGATGAGATCAAAGCACTCTTCGGGTCGCCTTTTCATAAAGGTACCACCGGCAGCAGCATTGATTGTGTCACGATGTCTCAGTGTTAACCCGTTATAGAATGTATCTATTTGGGTGACAAGCAACATGTTGTGGTTCGGACATCGGTCAATTGAAAGCTTATAGCGTTCCCATGCCTCGAATAAGGACTCGTCGGGAAGCTGCCTAAAATTGCTGATTTCATTCCTTAGTTTCGTCACCATCGACGGTGGAAAATATTTCGCCAAGAACTTGGAGATCATTTCATCGAAACTATGGATTGAGTTCTTGGGAAGACGATCAAACCATGCAGTGGCATGAAGCGTCAAGGAATAAGGAAAGAGGTATAAGCGAAGGGCGTCATCGGAGACCCCATTTTGCTTCATACTTTGGGTGACAGTGAGAAATTTGTCAAGATGCTTGTTGGCATCTTCACCCGGTGATCCGCGAAATTGGCAAAAGCTTTGGACTTGTTGAATCATGTGATGTTTAAGTCCAAAGTCCGTGGCCTCGATGTTGACCGGGGCAATTGGACCGCCCCGTCCATTCATCGTGGGTTGGCAAAGCTCCTCCATCGTTCGGAGATCGGGAGCTGGATTTTGTGGATCGGGTTGGACTTCAGGTCCATCCCCTTGGATTCCAGACATGGTGGGATGCTCAACGGTACGTATCTCGGGTACGTTTTCCTTGTTAAGAATACGTCTACGAGCTTGCGAGCGAGTGCGCATACACTAGACGTAACTCTAAGAGACCTCAGAGTTAAGGAGAGAAGTGGGAATTATGAAAATCTTTCAGATGAGAATGAGAATTATGAAGACGTTTTATAAAACTTGGGTGAGAAGAATCTTTATGGGTTTTCTGGTTCTGAAACGTCGATATCACAACAAAATCAATTAACACAAAATCGAGGCAAAACAACAGTGAACTTAACCAATAATCCAAGATGAATGGCTTCTTTGAAAAAGGTACACCAATCACAAGGACACAAAGGCAAGTTTTATATCTTTAGTTCGGGAACTTATTATGGTCGCACCCCCAGTTAGGTAGTGCACTGCCTTGGTTTTCGGTGGTAATCTTTTAAGTTGTTAATTATTAAAGAAAACGACGATTCTTTTTGTATTTTTATTATTTGATACATATATAGAAACAAAAAGAGAAAATATTTTTGTGTTTTATAAGTTTTTGGCTGTTTTTGGGTTTTTGGATTTTTTAGAAGAAAATATGGATATATATATATACAGATATGGATGATATAAACAATGAGTGAGTATTCAAACAACTAATCTGCTAAAACGGGAGATAAATCAGCACAGCTCCCCGGCAGCGGCGCCAAAATTTGATCCGCGCAAAACCGTCAAGTTCTCTCACGCAAGCGTAAGAAAACTCAAAACAGCTTCAGCACGAAATCAATGAGGATCTGAGGAGTATAGTGTTTCCCCGGGTCGTTATGTCCCAGCGAGTTGTGCAATGGATTATCAAACGTTTAGTGATCGAGAAGATTTGAATGGATACAGAGATTTGATTTATGATTACAACTACAGAAATAGCCAACAAATTACAACGGCTTAAATGCAAATTAAAGGAAAATAAAAAGATAAAAATCTATTAAATAAACGCTATCACTATATTTAAAGTGATGAACGTTTAAAACCTAAAACGTACGTTTAAATTAAAAACTACGTTAACGTACAAAATAAAACGTGAAACTTACACAATAAAAGTCCTAAAAATATGAAAAATACATTTTTACAATCCTAATGATAAAAGAAAATTTTTAGAAAAAGAAAACTATTTTTATAACTAATTAATTAATTATTATTAATTAAAAACTATTTTTAACTATTAAATAATTATTTAAAATACAAGAAAATAGGAAATAAAGCTTGAAAAATAAAATTAAGAATTAGAAAAGTCTAAAATATCAAAGTAGACTTTTCAAAACTATTTTTGTGTTTTTATGATTATTTTTCTATTTTCTATTAATTTTAAACTATTAAAAACTAATTAAATTATTAAAAATTACCAAATAAACTATGAAAAATCTAGAAAATTACTTTTTCTACTTTTTATATTTATCTAAGTCTAAGAAAATTGAAAAATTATTTTTTTGAACCTTTTTCTAATTTTTTGTATTAAAAGCTATTTAAAAATGATTAAAAACTAATTTAAATTGAGAAAAATAGCAAAACTACTTAGAAAAATCTGAAAATTTCAGGAAAAGTCTAAAATAATATCAAAAATATAAGAAAAATGGAAAAACAGGCTCTTGTGTGGAGAAATGTGAATCTGCTATGAAAGTGCTTATGGAAGTAAGCACTTGATAAGCCAAAAGCTTACCAAAAGCTGCCAAACTGAAACACAAGCTATGATAAGCTAATTTAACTAAAATGCAATGAGTTTCAACAAGACAAGCCCTCTGAATCACAAGCTAGATCAGATATGATGTTGAGAGCTATTTGCTAAAACAGGTTCTGGGTATTATCTTTAAGCTTATGCACAAGCTTATCAATAAGCTCAAACTGGAAACTTTTTGTTGGAAATTGGACAAGACCTGGGTGAGAGTGTTTGTACCAAAAAGCAGACCTAGGTGAGCTCTTATGAGCCCTGTACAAGTGATGCAAGAACTGAGTAAAACTCAGTGAATGCTGAGTTTCAGTGAGCAGGGCATATGGGCCTAAAAGAACAGCTGATTTGAAGCTTATACAATGTTTGTAAAAATTCACAAAATTGCTAATAAGTAAATAGACCAGGTGAACTTTTTAAAATGCCAAATCCCACTTGATGTAACTCAATATTGAACTCATGAAAATTCCTTGTTTTTGACTCTAAAACGGATTTTTATCAAATTTGACTTTTGAAACAACTGTGAAAGTTTGACTTTTGCCAACTTTGGATCCAACTTGATGGTTGATTATGATTTATTATGATGTTATAAGACTACTGATAGCTAACTTAATGATTTTTTAGCTCAAAACAAAAGTTTGATCATGCACTGTTACAACAGTTAAGCATAACAAGACAGATTTATGTGATATTGACTTTGAAAGTTGCAGGGTCACTTTTATTGACTCAAGTGAGTTACTTAGAGCTAAAGAGACTTGAACCAACAAATATTGAACACTCAGTAGATCTTTGAGACAGATTAAGCCCTAGATCCAAACACACCTTTATAAGCAGATAAGCACTTTTATTGAGGCTAACTGTTGCACCAACTGGTTTCAATGATCAAACTATTTCTGATTAACCTAAGTACTACTATTTGAATATGTTTTAACAGATTATGACTACAAAAACAGGTTAAGCATTAAGACTTGAAAAATTCACTTACAAAGGGTCCAAAGCCACTATGGCTAGAAACTGAACTAATGAACTACTAGCCTATTCAAATCAACCCAAGTACACAAGATCAAACCATATCAGGCTCTGAACCAACCCAAATCCTTCTGCATCAATTTTTGCCCCATCTTTGACTTTTGTTGACCACATTTCTAAACTGCTTGAAACCTAAGTACAAGCTTGTAAAAGGCTATAACCAGCTAACACAAGCTTTTTTGAGCTTATAAATAAGCTGATTGCAGCTTGAACTTTAGAATTTGAAAATGAGAATTGTAACAGTGGACTAGAAATTTGAAATGTAAGCATAAACTGGTATTGGTAATTGAAAAGAGTTTCAATGCACTTGATTAACTTAACTCGACATAAATAAGCAAAAGATTACAATTTAGAACATGATTTAAAACAGAAAACATAAAAACGACATACAAATTAAAATTTTTAACTAACTACTCTTCTCTTCTTCTTCTTCTTCCCTTTTTATACACCAAGTGGCTTTCTCTCTCTCCTCTGACTGATTCCCAGCAACAATTTAGACCATTGGATTGGTAATTTTAATCTTGGCCGTTTGATTCAAATTTGGCGGGAAACATGGGTTTGACCTGTTGGGACTGATATAGCACTAGGGGGGGTGGAGTAGGGGTGTGATGATTATTGAGGAGGGGGGAGACAGGGAAGAGATAAGGAATGGGTTGGTAGTGTGTAGCAGGCATTTGCAGGCTCAAGTGGGAGAGGTGATGAATTTGGCGCCAAGGGGTGTTGGTTTGACTTTGTTGACTGACCAGGGAAGTATTATAATGGGGGGGTTCACAATTCCAATTGACAGGGGTCCAGAATAGATAGGGGGGTCCAAAATAGGTTTAGAAGGGTTTTAACTTCAAGGACTAAAAGTGTAAAGTCTGAAATTCCAGGGACCAGAACTGCCAATTTATCAAACTTGTTCCAAGGGTTGAAAATGACAAACTTCAAAAGTATAGGGACCAAAATTGCCATTTTGCAATTTTCCAGGGGCTAATTGTGCCAATTTTCAAACTTGGAGGACCATTTTTGCAATTTTCTCAAACTTTTCATATTTTTCACCAAAGGACTAAATTTGACAACTTTTGGTTTTAAAAGGACCTTTGGTGACTTTACTTTTGAAATTATGTGCTCAGGGACTGTTTTTGACAACTTTTGATACTTGGGGGACTGAAACTGCAATTTTTGCAAATTTGATATGTTTTTCATCTGATTTTGATATTTTTGAATTTAAAACACATAAAACACTGATTTGTGATATTTTGATCATTTTGATGTGTTTCTGAGTGTTTTCAGATGATTTTGCAGTTTATTTTGTACAGAAATGATGAGTATTTAGACACTCATCACTTTACCACAACACTTCTAAGGAGGGAGGAAAGAACTATCAGCAAGATAACTTCAGTAGTCTTGATGATGACGAAGCTTGGCAACCCATGGACTTGAGCTTGCTCGACTTCATGAGGTGGTGATCTCGCCTTTAAGATGAACCTAGAGAATCACACAAACACAAAACTACATAGAACGATCCTTTGGATCTGAGGTTAGAGAGTTTACAATACTAACATAGAGTATATGTAAAAGGGGTGAGTTGCAAGAGAGAAATGGCTCACTATTTATAGCCAATTTTCTATACTGTTCCCCGGTTCCCACGGATCCCTCCCCAGAGGGATCCGGCTAGTGCAATCCAAGGGATCCGCCAGTCTGGGTCAGCTTAAGTTTGGATTTTGGGTTGGAAACCGAGTTATGAGTTATGAACCATGGGTTATACAAGATGCAATGTATCTAGACATTGGATCATGGGTCATGGGTCATGGACCATGGATAATACCCAACATGACTTCATGCATGATGTCATGCAATGGGTCATGGGTTATGGATCAAGCTCCATGGGTATGGGTCATGGAATTTGGGTTTAACCAACTACATTCAATGTATCTAGTCAATGGGTCAAGTACTTAGATTTTTACCCAGTACATTATAAGTATGCACATTTCCATATTATGTAAACACTAATTGTTATACATATGTATTTCTATAAAATGTAAACACTATTACTTGTTTAGTGTTTTATATGAAAATGTAAGTGTGTTAGTAAGCTATTGACTCAAACCATTTATGTATTTTATTTGTTCCGTTAAAATGATTTTGCGTTTGTTATCGACAAAACAATATAAGATCGTAAAATATAAATAAACGTTTTTACGGTTTATTTGTATTAACACATTAGATTAGTATATTCACATTAGTCAACATTGTATTTAGATACTTTAGTAAACTTCTTATGAAAACTATTTTGACGATAAATCCCACATGGGTAATGTTACTAAGTTATATACCATAGTGTAGAAGGACAATGTGATTGGATTAGTATTATGTTTACTAATTCACAATCGTCATCCCCTTTGAAAAAGTAAGGGATTTTGTAATGTAGGTTTGAAAATTGATATGATTCTCATCTTTTTTATGTTTTGATTGTAAGAATTTTTCAACACTTGGGATTAGTATTATAATGCACATGATTGTGTATAACAGTGGCATATGGCTCACACAATAAAGATGGAAAATACACTATCCTTAGCAGGCCTCATGTAAAACCCCCAAGCAATTTCACGACTTCCGTTCATCGTGTCATGTCAACAGGAACAACTTGATGAATCTTATTCAATATATTTTCCATCGCTCCCATCTAACTCATAATTCCTTATGAATCGAACCCATAACCCTGACTCTTCACTTAAACAATCACCAACAATAATCCACTTTCTGACTTATCATTTTGATACCGAATATCAGAATATGCATATCTTTTATTTTATTTTACTTACTTTATAATATGTTATTGTAGCTTCCGTGTCATTGACTGGATTTGCCGCATTGCATCCATTTTAAACCTAAATATTCAACGAACGGTGACCCGATTCTACCAGGTTTGAAATATGTTGGTTATCTTTTGAGTTTTTGAATAATGTGAATCTTTTGGTACAAAGTTTTGGCGGTACTACCGATTTTGGAATAGTGTTGGTACATTTTGCAATGTACCAAGTCTAATTTTAGTTTTGTAGGCTCCTTTTTGGTTTTTGTTATTTTGTTCAGTTATTTTGCTTCTTTGCTTTAGTAAACCTCTTTTAATTGCATAAAATTTACGACATAATTAGGCCTCGTTGATCATTTGACGTAGTTCCATGTTTACTCTATTCCCAAGTGTTCGTTTCGAGTCCACTTTGAGATTGTTTGAGTGGTGAAATATGTGGCATTTCCTTTTGAGTCCATTCATAGCATTTACTATTAACTAAGGAGTATGTAAGCAACAGTACATGTGATTGCTTTTTAATAATAGTGGACGTATTGGAGCGATTTGGTTATTGATGCCATTGTAGTCGAGGAGCCAAATCATATGATCCTCTTTTAAAACTTTAGACCAACATCAAGTCATTTTATTTTACCGGGGTAATCCCCTTTACTCAAAAAAAAAACATCAAGTCATTACATCGTTAGACGTTTTGCATTTGATGAGTGATGACATTATGTTATCGGGTAGACATGAAATAAGAACACTTTTTAACCTCATATTTTGTTTGACCTCTCGAAAAAAGAGTTGTTATCTTGTAATTTGACATTTTGACATGTAGAATGTTATTTGTGTTTGTGTTTACGTATGATATGTAAATCGGTTTAGAGATGGGATGGAAATGGTTTTGTTGTTTGGTTTCCCGTGTAGAACGGTAAGGACTTGATGATAGTGATGAAGATCAAGAAGCTTGGGTAACACTTAAACAAAGACCATACTTTACTCTTATGAGGCAGTATTTGCCCAAGTGTGTGAAACTTGTGAAGTTTTGTGTGTTGTTCTCCTCTTATAGATAGGCTTGTAGGGTTTAGAGATAACCCTTTAGGGATGATCAACGGTTGCTAGGAAGCCAGGTGTTGATCATCCGAGAGCAAAAGAGAAGGACATGTGTCAGGCATCCTTTAGCTCGTACAAGAGGGTGCTCTGCTTTCCTATTATGTTGGTCGTGTGTTCTCCACTGTGCTATGTCAGACTCATACGTCTTAACCTTTAGCGACAATTGAGACAGTTTTCTCTTGTGCATGTACTATACATATACCAGGCTGAGCTACAGCCTGGGTTTATGTAGTTCTTGTCAATGTTGACTCACAAACTATTGTTGTTTGGGCATGTCCAAGCATGTGATTAGTGAGCGTAGGCCACTAATAATGATACAATATCAGTTTGTGTCTTTTTGGAGTTGCCTATCGGTGTTGAGATTAGTATATTGCTATCTTGCTTTAAGAACATATCTATAGTCAATGACATGGTTTCAAAGTAAATCAGATTCCACAACTTGAGTTTATAACCTACTGCCCAGAAGCCCAACCGTTGAAGCTTGAAACTTAATAACTTGTGCAAAACAGTTAACATGCACACAAATAAGTATCATTTATTTTAGTATCTTTGAAAGATGGTAAGAATTAGATTAGTAAATCTACACGAGTCGGTTACTAAAATGGAAAGCATTGAGTCGGTTACTATTAAGACGTTGTGGGGTAATTCTTCTTTTGATTATGCTCTTAGTTCTTCTTTAGGCAACTCAGGGGGTATTTTATGTGTTTGGGAGCTTAATTTGTTTGTCAAAGATAACGTTACAGCTTCTGATAATTTCTTAGCTGTTATGGGTACATGGGTTCCTTCGTCTTCTAAACTCCTTATCATTTATGTTTATGCTCCCCAAGATCTAACAGAAAAGAGGGTGTTATGGGATTACATCCTTCATCTAATAGACATATGGGATGGAGATTGTGTGATCATGGGGGACTTTAATGAATTTAGAACGGAACAAGAAAGATATGGTTCGGGTTTCAATGTTCAAGGTGCTAACGCTTTCAATAGTTTTATTTCCTTAGCAAGTCTGATTGACCTTCCTCTTGATGGTTATGCTTACACTTGGGCCCACAAGACTGCCAATAAGATGAGTAAGTTGGATAGATTTCTAGTTTCTAAAGGATTATTAGCTTCGTTCCCGTATCTTTCAGCTCTTTGCTTGGATAGATATCTATCGGATCATCGTCCTATTCTCATGCGGGAATTAAGCATTGATTATGGTCCTACTCCATTTAGATTTTTTCACTCTTGGTTTAGCTTGGACGGCTTTGAAAAAATGGTAGAGGATACATGGAAGAGCTTAGCCACTGTTGACTCGAATGGTATGATTAACTTAAAGAAGAAACTTCAAGCTCTCAAAATTGTCATCAAACAATGGACCAAAAATGCTAAGAAAAGCACTTATAAGGCGAAGATTTCCATTCAATCCAAACTTTCTGATATCGATAAAATTCTTGACCAAGGCGGTAGTAATGAAGAGATTCTATCCGATAGATCTTTGTTGTTGAAAGAACTCAATGACATTAATTCTATTGACTCATTGGAAGCGGCTCAGAAATCTAAAGTTCGTTGGGCTATAGAAGGTGATGAGAATACAAAATTCTTTCATGGTATTCTTAATAGTAAACGTTCTCAGTTAGCTATTCGTGGGACCCTTGTTGATGGCGAGTGGATTGTTGATCCATCGGCTGTGAAAAGTGTATTCCTAAAATACTTTTCTACTCAATTCTCCTCGCCCGTCTCTCCTCGTATTTGCTTCGCTGATCAATTCACTAATAGGTTATCTTTGGAGCAACAAGCTGATATCGAACGAAACTTCTCTAATGAGGAGATAAAGAGTGCGGTTTGGGATTGTGGAACGAATAAATCCCCTGGTCCTGACGGCTTCACTTTTGAGTTCTTTCGTAGATATTGGAAACTTTTAGAAAATGATATTGTGGCAGCCGTTAAAGAATTTTTTGCTTCAGGTACTTTTCCCCCAGGATGTAATTCTTCTTTCATTGCTTTAATCCCTAATATTCATGATGCAAAATTCGTCAAGGATTTTCGTCCTATAAGTTTGATTGGAAGCCTTTATAAAATTATTGTCAAGATTTTAGCTAATAGACTTAGCTTTGTCATCTCGGGTCTTATTAGTGACGTCCAATCAGCTTTTGTTTCCAACCGCCAAATTCTTGACGGTCCATTTATTCTTAATGAACTTCTTTCGTGGTGCAAGCATAAGAAGTTTAAAGCTGTGGTCTTTAAAGTCGATTTCGAAAAGGCTTTCGACTCAATACGATGGGATTACTTACAAGATATTTTAAAGATGTTTGGTTTTGGTGATAAGTGGTGTGGATGGATAAATGGTTGTCTCAACTCCGCTATGGGATTGGTTCTTGTCAATGGAAGCCCTACATCATAATTCCAATTTCACAGGGGTTTGAAACAAGGGGATCCTTTGTCTCCCTTTTTATTTATCTTGATAATGGAAAGTTTGCATTTATCCTTTTCTAAAGTTACGAATGCAGGTTTGTTCTCGGGTATTCCTATTGATAGCTCGTTGACACTTTCTCACCTTTTCTTTGCGGATGATGCTATCTTTGTTGGTAAATGGGAATCTTTGAATATACGCACCATTGTTAATGTCTTGAAGTGTTTTCATTTGGCTTCGGGTCTGAAAATAAACTTTCATAAAAGTAAACTTATGGGAATTGGCACTCGTCCAGAAGAAGTCCAAGCAGCAGCCACAACTATGGGCTGTTCAATTTTTACCACTTCTTTTGTTCATCTTGGAGTTAAGGTTGGAGGTGCGATGTCTAGAATAAAATCTTGGGATGACGTGGTTGCTAAAGTGTCCTCTCAAACCTTTCAATAGGTGGTTGACTTACTTTAATTAAATCGGTTTTAACATCCATTCCTTTATATCATATGTCTATCTTTAAAGTTCCTTCGGGAGTTTTAAAGATTTTGGAATCGATTAAAAGAAATTTTTTTAATGGAGTTGACGGGTCGGAAAGAAAAATGGCTTGGATTAGTTGGAATAAGGTCTTAGCTTCCAAGAAATACGGTGGTCTCGGAGTATCTAGTTTCTATGCTCTAAATCGGGCTCTTCTCTTTAAATGGGTTTGGCGATTTTTTTCTCATGGTTCTTGTCTATGGACGAGATTCATAAAAGCTATTTATGGTGAAGACGGTGCTCTTAATTCTCCAAGTTCTTTGTCCAAACGCTCGCCTTGGTTAGACATTATTCGTGAGGTTACTGTTCTTCACACAAAAGGTATTAATCTTTTAGATTTAATTCGCAAAAAGGTGGGCAATGGGTTAAACACCTTGTTTTGGGAGGATCCTTGGTTAGATGATTTGGCGTTAAAGCTTAAATTCCCGAGACTTTATGCTTTGGATAACTACAAACATATAACAGTTGTCGAAAAAATTAATCATGCTTCTATGGTTGATACTTTTCGTCGTCCTCCTAGAGGTGGTGCTGAGGAAGAACAACTCGGGTCTCTTTTATCCCGCATGGATGGTCTAATATTGACAAATATCCCCGACCGTTGGGTCTGGTCGTTAGATGCTACAGGTGAGTTTTCTGTAAAATCTGTTCGCCAGCTTATTGATGATTCGTTTCTTCCAAAGGAGGAGGTCGCCACAAGGTGGGTAAAATTCATACCCATTAAGATAAATGTGTTTGCTTGGAGAGTTCATTTGGATAAGCTGCCTATTCGATTGAATCTTTCCCTTAAATGAATTTATATTTCGACTATTGTTTGCCCTCTTTGTCATGCCTTTGTCAAATCCGGTTCCCATGTCTTCTTTTCTTGTCCAATGGCTCGTCATTTATGGAGGAAACTTATGCGTTGGTGGGAGCTCGAATACATTGATATAGCCTCTTATGATGATTGTCTTATATGGCTTAATTCCTCTCGGCTTTCTAAGCGGCTAAAAGAGATATTGGAAGGTGTTTGTTATGTGAAGCGGTGGTTAATTTGGCGCTTCAGGAATCACTTGATTTTTGGTGCTACGAATCCGCGTAGGGAGCTTCTTTTTAATGACTTGGTTCAAACTTCTTTTAGTTGGTGTTCTAATCGTTGTAATTTTAAACTAAATTGGGTTACTTGGATGAAAAATCCTTGTACCCTTTGCTTGTAATTCTTTTCTAGCAACTTGCTAGTTTCTTATAAATTCACCGTTCAAAAAAAAATCTACACGAGTCATCATGCAATTTAATTAGATATAGCAATATACTTTTTATGAAAACCATTTTAACATTCAATCTAAGTTAAAGAATGAAAATTTTACTAACTTTTATACCAAATTGTATATGAATTGTTTGTCTTGAGATTAGTATTATGTCTTCGTCTTCATCACTCAAAGCGTCCTATTTAAGAAAATAGGACATTTGAACACTGAAGTAGAAAATATATATCTCTTAAACTTTTTCTCTTTTTGACCCTGATGAGTGTGTAAATACTCATCATTTTTGGTTAAATCTGAACTGCAAAACGTTTAAAAATGCTCAGAAATGCATCAAAATACTGAAAATATTCCAAAATTACATTTTATATGTTTCAGATGCAAAATGTTCAAAATCAGATGAAAAATGAGCAAAGTTTGCATAATTGGCAGTTTCAGTCCCTCAACTTTCAAAATTTGTCAAAACTAGTCCCTGAGCCATAATTTCAAAAGAAAAATCACCAAAGGTCCTTTTAAAATCATAACTTGTCAAAATTAGTCCTTTGGTGAAAAATATAAAAAGTTTGAGAAAATTACAAGTTTGGTCCTCCAAGTTTAAAATTTGGCAAAATTAGTCTCTGGAATTTTGAAAATGTCAAGTTTAGTCCTTATATTATTAAAACTTGTCACTTTTAACCCTTGGAACAACTTTGAAAATTTGGCAGATCTGGTCCCTTAATTTTCTGAAATTGCACATTAGGTCCTTGTTAGTTAATAACCTTTATACCCATTTGGACCTTGTCACTATCCAATTGACCCCCTGTCATTATGCATTTTGGACCCCTTGTATTATTAACACCCGGTCAAATCCCATGGTCAAACACCCCAGTTGGCGCCAAAAGTCTTCCCCTTCAACTGCTTTGCCTGCAACAAGCTAACTCCCATCCCCCCTCCTCTCCTCCACTCAACCTTGTTCCCCCCACCTCAACTAACATCCAAGATGCATTAAATGCACCTTCCCCTCCTCACTCAACCCCAACTGTTAAAATCTCTTTTTGGCGCCAAAAATCCATTCAATGGCCAAGATCTTTTGAAGCAATCCAATGGTCAAGAAAAGTGATGGGATCTATTCAGAAGAGAGAGAAAAGAAGCTTGGTTTATAAAAGAAGCAAGAAGGAAGAGTAGAGAGGAGTCTAGTAGTTTTTAATTTTCTCTAATGTCGTTTTTATCTTAAAGTTTTTAATTTAGTATAAAACCTGTAATCTTTTGTTAATTTGTATCAACTTAAAGTGTTTAAGTGTATTGAAACTCATTTCAAGCATCAATTCAAGTTGTGTTAAGATTTCATGTTTCAAAGTAACTGTTGAAATTTTCCATTTCAAACACTCACACCCAAGCTTCAAATAGCTTGTTTCTTAGTTTCTATAAGCTTATGTAAGCTGATGATAGCTTTTTGTAAGCTAAAGGTTAAGTTTTAAGCAACTTTGGATATTGGTCAAAGAAAGTCAAATTGGAAGCAAAAATGGTTATGAATTGGACATGGGTATAGCAGAGCTGGAATTGGGTTGATTTATAGTCCAATGGGTTGATATAATTAGGCTAGTGTTCATTGGGTGTTGTTTCAAGCCATAGTGGCTAAGGACTGTTTGTAAGTGATTTTAAGGTTTCTTTGCATAATCTTAATTTGTAGTTATAACTGGTTTAAATCTGTTCATTAAGTAGTATTTAGGATATATAGACTTGGTTTGATCAATTATATAAACTAAATCAGTTGTTATCTCAGTTTTATTTGCAAAACAGTAGTTAAAGGTGTGTTTGGATCTACTGTTTAAGCTGTCTTTTAGATTTGTGCAGTGGATAAAGTCTCTTGGTTTATGTTTGTTTAGCTGTCTTTGACTCATATCTGTCTTAATTTTGTGCATGTAACCTGTCAAAGTCAACATTACAAAAAATCCATCTCAACTGTTTATCTGTTGTGGTTTTGGAAAATCAAAAGGTTGTTTTGTGTTTAGAATTCCTAGACATTGCTTGCATTGAGTTTGTTTCATCATATAACATCTATATCAGTCCAAAAATTAAGCTCAAATCTCACCTAAGTCAACACTTCAATTTTACTTCAAAAGTCAAAGTGTAAAAATCTGTTTTGAGCCAAACTGCAAGGAATTTTCATGAGCTCATTTTTGAGCCACATCAAGTGAAATTTTGGTTTTAAAAAGCTCAACTGGTCCATTTTCTTATTAGCAATTTTTTACATTTTTGTGAATTTTTTATAGGTCTCAAACATGCTTGTCAAAATGGTTCTACATGCCCTGTGCATAGGGACTTGAACTGCACAGGTTTTGTGCAGTTCTTGCAGCCCTTGCACAGAGCTCAAGTCAGCTTGTCTAGGTCTGGAATTTGGTTTATAAGGTCTCACCCAGGTCTAGATTGAGTTCCAATTTGTGGTTATCATTTTCATCTTATTTTGCAGCTTTTACTTGAGCTTAAAGTAAGCCACCCAAAACTGTTTTTAGCTATAAAGCTCAAATAAGTCAAATCTGTGTTCATGGTGATTTAGAGGTTCAAAGTAGTTAAGATTTGTTTCATCTTAGTACTTATAGCATATTAGAGCTTCTGTGATCAGTGGGTGGTCTTTGGTTTTCATTTGCTTATTTCAAGTGCTTATTTCTAAGCACTTGACATAGCAGTTTCAAATTCCTACACATAAGCACCTGTTTTTCCATTTTTCCTAGATTCCAAATATAATTTTAGAGTTTTCCTGAAATTTTCAGATTTTTCCAAGTCAGTTTGCTATTTTTCTTGATTTTAATTGGTTTTTAAGCATTTTTAATTAGCTTTAAATACAATTAATTAAGAAAAGTTTCAAAAAAATAATTTTTCATTTTTCTTAAGTTAAGATAAATATAAAAAGTCAAAAAAATATTTTTCTAGATTTTTCTTAGTTAAATTTGTATTTTTAAGCAATTTAAGTAGTTTTAAATAGTTTTTAATTCATAGAAAATCCAAAAATATTCAGAAAAATATAAAAATAGTTTTGAAAATTCTATTTTGTTATTTTAGATTTTTCCAAGTCATAATTTTATTTTTCTAGCTTTATTTCCTATTTTCTTGTATTTTAGGTTAATATTTAATAGTTAAAATTAGTTTTTAATTAATAATAATTAATTAAATAGTTGTAAAAATAATTTTCTTTTTCTATAAATTTTCTTTTATCATTAGGTTTGTAAAAATATAATTTTCATATTTTTAGGGTTAATATTGATTTAGTTTCACATTTTCATTTGTACGTCGCGTAGTTTTTTAATTCAGTTTTATAAAAACATAAAATCAAAAACATCATTTTAAATATAGTGATAGCGTTTATTTAATATTTTTTATCTTTTTAATTTTCTTTAATTTGCATTTAAGCCCCTATAATTTGTTGGCTTTTTCTGTAGTTATAATCATTCACAATCTCCTTTTCCGTTCAAATCTCTCGATCACTATACGTTTGGTGATTCTTCGCATAGCACGCTGGGACATAACGACCCGGGGAAACACTATACTCCCCAGATATTCATTGCATTCGTGTCTGAACCGTTTTAAGTTTCTTACGGTCGGCCATTCACAAGTGGCTGGCTTGTGTGAGAAAACTTGACGGTTTGGCACAGATCAAATTTTTGGCGCCGCTGCCGGGGAGCTGTGCTGATTATCTTCCGTCTAGCAGATTAGTGATTTGAATACTCACTCTTTGTTCATACCATCCATCTATCTATATCTATCTATTTTCTTATAAAAATTTTCAAAAACCCAAAAACATCTCAAAACCTATAAAACACAAAAATATTTTTTCTTTTGTTTCTCTATATATGTATAACCATAAAATTCAAAAATAATCTTCTTTCCTCATTTTCATAATTCCCTTCCTTGGCTCTGAGATCCCTTAGAGTTAACTCTAGTGCATGCGCACTCGTTCTTCTAGATCATTGAGTCCTTTGCGTGATCTAGCAGAAATTCCAAGAAGACGTTCTCGTAGACGTACTGCCCAAATAGTCGAACCCGAGATTCGTACTATTTCAAGCAACAATATGGCAAACGAACGTACTATGGCGGAAATGCTCCAAGCACCCACCGAGGGTTATGGAGATGCCATCGTTTTACCAGTAATCAATTCTGATCACTTCGAATTGAAGACACATTTGATCACACTTGTGTCTACAAATCAATTCCACGGGTTTGATCGTGAAGACCCGTATGCACACATCCGTTGGTTTAACAAGTTGACTTCAACTATCAATTTCAAAGATGTGCCACAAAAAGTAATCAAGTTGATGCTTTTCCCATTCTCACTTGAGGGGACAGCCCGGATTTGGCTGGAAAAAGAACCCCCTCGATCTATCGAAACTTGGGAGGATCTTGTTCAAAAGTTTGTCAATTACTTCTTTCCTCCATCAAAGACGACTAATCTTAAAAATGAAATTTCTGGATTTCGTCAAAATTTCGATGAAAACTTTGGAGAGGCATGGGAGAGATTCAAAGATCTCCTCAAGAAATGCCCCCATCATGAATTCACGGAGCTTCAACAAGTCAATATCTTTTACAATGGGTTGAACGGTAACGATCAAGATTCTTTGAATGCAGCCGCAGGCGGCAATATCTTGAATCGTAGACCTAAAGATGTGATTGAGATTTGCGAGCAAAAATCAAAAGTTCCTATTTCTCGCAACAAAGTCAATACTCCTAACATTCCTGCTTCTTCATCCAGTAACTCTTCTGAGTTAGCAGCTCCGATAGCCGCTCTAACGGATGCCATCCGTTGTATGATTAAGGATGTTAAGGAAATCAAAAGCGAAATTCATAAGCCAGAACCAGTCAAAGCCGTAAACAAGGTGTGTGAAACTTGTAGTGGTCCACACGCGTATTATGATTGTCAAGCAACCGATGCTTCCTTTTACCAAGCTCCCGTAGCTTCGGTAAACCACAATCAATACCGACCACATGCTGATCCTCACTACCGTGCACCTAGCGGTATGACACCACCTGGTTTTCCTCCTGTGCAAAACCATGGCAATCAAAATCGCTTTGTTCCGAATCAAGGACAAAATTTCAATAACTCTCAAAATTTCAATCAAAACCGGAACAATTTCAACCAACCATATCAAGCTCCTAATCATCAAAGTTATCAACAACCTCCCCAAGCTCCCATGCCAAATGACTTCATAAAAATGACTGAGACAAGCATACGTTCAATGCAAACTCAGATCAATAACATGAGAGTTGAGCTAAAAAAGGAAATTGATACCACAATGTCTCGGCAGACAAATGAGTTAAAGAATATGATGAGCAGTTTCATGAACATGAATATGAACAAAGCTTCATCATCTTCTGGAGGACTCCCAAGCAATACAATTCCTAATCCCAATGCCGAGTTGAAAGCCGTCACCACTCGTAGTGGTAAGACGCACAATGGACCTTCGACTCCAATGCCCCCTCCTCCTGTGGCAATGAGTCAAGTTACCAAGGATACAACGGACAGGGTGCAATTCTCAAGCCCACGAAGTACCGCACACGTCCCACCTTCGGTAGTCCAAGCTTTAAGTCCGGAACCCGAAGTTCCAAAGAAAAATCCTGAGCCAGAAATGACTTCCATCCCGGCTCAAAAGTCTAGTCAGCTTCCTTACCCATCAAGAATGAATGATGAGAAGCTCAAAGACAAAAACAAAGAGCAAATGGAAAAAATTTTCCAAATCTTCAATGAGCTTCATTTTGATATAAGCTTCGTTGATGCTCTCGTTCTAATGCCTAAATTTGCATCCACGCTTAAAGGCTTACTCACCAACAAGCTATCAGAAATGGCTAAAACTCCTCTCAATGAGCAATGCTCAGTGGTCCTTCTCAAGAAGCTTCCCAAAAAGCTTGAAGACCCTGGCAGATTTCTAATCCCGTGTGATTTCTTGGGGATGGTTCAATGCTCCGCCTTGGCCAATCTTGGCGCTAGCATTAACCTCATGCCACTCTCAGTATGGAAGAAACTGTCTCTTCCTAAACTTTCATCCACTTGTATGACACTCGAGCTAGCGGACCGTACCATAACTCGTCCACTTGGGATAGCCAAGGATGTCGTGATGAAAGTGGGAAAGTTTCACTTTCCTACTGACTTTGTTGTAGTAGACTTCGATGCAGATCCTAGAGTTCCCCTCATCTTAGGGAGAGCTTTCTTGAGAACGAGTCGTGCTCTGATTGATGTGTTTGCTGAAGAGTTGACCATATGGGTTGACAACGAAGAGCTCACGTTAAATATCAACCAGAACTCCAAACCTCTGTACAAATAGAGTGTTGCCACAATTGATCAAAGATCTGAAAGATTCAATGCAACACTCTCAAATTTCACGGTTAAAACGAGTCACCAAAAACGTGTTGAGCTAAAAGCTTTGAAAATTACCCCTGGTTCAAACAAATGGTTTGAAAGCTGTACCAGGGAAGTCAAGAGTGTTCTTGATGAGGATGATGATCTAGAATCGGAGACTTCATCGGAAGTGGTGGAAACTGCTAGCTCTAAGAGCACACCACTTGTCCCACCTCCGGAATCAGTTTGTCGCATTGAGTTTGTTAACTCTGGGGATGAAACCAAACTCTCTTCTGTTTCATCTGAATTGGATGATGATTGTGATCCAATGGGAGACATTCTTCCCATTGATGAATTGCTCAAAAATAATCCATCATCTTCTAGTCTTATTCCCGACTCTTCCATCCCTTCTCTCTCTCCTAATGAGGAAGATGACAACTTTTGGAATGAAGTCGATGCATTTCTTAGTGATGAGTCAATTCCAACAGGAATTGATAACACTTACTTTGATCCGGAGGGAGACATCCTTTTTCTGGAAAACCTGTTGATTGAAGAACCGTTTCCCACCCTCCCTCCCGGACATCTTCTTGACAATCACCATCTAAGCTTCAAGTTTAAGCTTAAAGATGTCAAAACTGGTGATTTGCTTCTCTCTGCTGAGGAATGGACTTGAATTCTCATGTACGTCTTTATTCCATTCTTCACAGATGGTGTGGTTGCTCTTTTCCTTTTCTCTTTCGGGAATGAGGACACCATCTTTGACCTCGGCATCATCCCTTATAGTTTCTACTATTAACAATACCGCGGTTATATCTCGTCGGGGTGGAACTTTCTGATGTTCATATGTTTATTAACATTGTGAACGAAAGTCCGATCGAGATTGGTTTTCCACGTTACTTTCCCCATGAACAAATGAATACGGGGTCGAGTCAAGCTAGCAACTCGGGAATCAAAAACAGTAGCATGCCATATGGGTTCTCACCCATATTTCTGACTTCTTTCTATCTTTCTACCACCCTAGTGTGGGGGGGGGGGGGGTTTGCCCCACATGTTGTGTATATAAGTATTTCAAAAAAAAAAAAAAAAAAAAAAAAAAAAAAAAATCCTTTCTAAATAATGGCCGTAGTATTTCCCTTTTACGTTCTCAGTTTCGGCATAACCGCCGGTACTTTGAATATTGAGGGCATTATTCATTTCTAAGTGTGCGGGGGAATTCTCACGAATTTTATCATGTAATTATACCGCCTAATTCCCCCGTTTTTGGCCAAAAATTTTTTTTTGAGTAAGTGTTCTGCACTTACTCATTTGGTTATCAGTCCGCCTTGTCTAAAAAACAAAAGGATTGGCTAATCCTGGAGCAAACGGCTCTTGGTAAAGATATCTCAAATCCGTTGACGGCTTGCAATTTGCCCAAAATTGTATGGTATTCAGCTCACCATATCTTTAATTAGTGAAGAGTTGGCTAGCCCGCAAGTTTATGGCTTGTGGTAAAGGCAGTGGAAAAACCATAATTGGTAATCAGCTCACCAAAGATAATATTGATAATTTATCTAAGAGTTGGCTAGTCCAGATCAAACGGCTTCTGGTAAAGACAAATCAAATCCGTTGGAAGCTGGTGGTTTGCTCAAAATCACATGGTTATCGGTGTACCATGGTTCTTACTTGAACTGAAACATTTGGCTACTCCAGAAGTAATGGCTTTTGGTAAAGAGATTCAAATCCATTAAGTTTTTCTCAAAAGATTGCTAGGGACTAGCAATAGTTTAGTGTGGGGGATTGATGAGTGTGTAAATACTCATTATTTTTGGTTAAATCTGAACTACAAAACGTTTAAAAATGCTCAGAAATGCATCAAAATACTGAAAATATTCCAAAATTACATTTTATATGTTTCAGATGCAAAATGTTCAAAATCAGATGAAAAATGAGCAAAGTTTGCATAATTGGCAGTTTCAGTCCCTCAACTTTCAAAATTTGTCAAAACTAGTCCCTGAGCCATAATTTCAAAAGAAAAATCACCAAAGGTCCTTTTAAAATCATAACTTGTCAAAATTAGTCCTTTGGTGAAAAATATAAAAAGTTTGAGAAAATTACAAGTTTGGTCCTTCAAGTTTAAAAATTGGCAAAATTAGTCCCTGGAATTTTGAAAATGTCAAGTTTAGTCCTTATATTATTAAAACTTGTCACTTTTAACCCTTGGAACAACTTTGCAAATTTGGCAGATCTGGTCCCTTAATTTTCTGAAATTGCACATTAGGTCCTTGTTAGTTAATAACCTTTATACCCATTTGGACCTTGTCACTATCCAATTGACCCCCTGTCATTATGCATTTTGGACCCCTTGTATTATTAACACCCGGTCAAATCCCATGGTCAAACACCCCAGTTGGCGCCAAAAGTCTTTCCCATCAACTGCTTTGCCTGCAACAAGCTAACTCCCATCCCCCTTCCTCTCCTCCACTCAACCTTGTTCCCCCCACCTCAACTAACATCCAAGATGCATTAAATGCACCTTCCCCCCCTCACTCAACCCCTACTGTTAAAATCTCTTTTTGGCGCCAAAAATCCATTCAATGGCCAAGATCTTTTGAAGCAATCCAATGGTCAAGAAAAGTGATGGGATCTATTCAGAAGAGAGAGAAAAGAAGCTTGGTTTATAAAAGAAGCAAGAAGGAAGAGTAGAGAGGAGTCTAGTAGTTTTTAATTTTCTCTAATGTCGTTTTTATCTTAAAGTTTTTAATTTAGTATAAAACCTGTAATCTTTTGTTAATTTGTATCAACTTAAAGTGTTTAAGTGTATTGAAACTCATTTTAAGCATCAATTCAAGTTGTGTTAAGATTTCATGTTTCAAAGTAACTGTTGAAATTTTCCATTTCAAACACTCACACCCAAGCTTCAAATAGCTTGTTTCTTAGTTTCTATAAGCTTATGTAAGCTGATGATAGCTTTTTGTAAGCTAAAGGTTAAGTTTTAAGCAACTTTGGATATTGGTCAAAGAAAGTCAAATTGGAAGCAAAAATGGTTATGAATTGGACATGGGTATAGCAGAGCTGGAATTGGGTTGATTTATAGTCCAATGGGTTGATATAATTAGGCTAGTGTTCATTGGGTGTCGTTTCAAGCCATAGTGGCTAAGGACTGTTTGTAAGTGATTTTAAGGTTTCTTTGCATAATCTTAATTTGTAGTTATAACTGGTTTAAATCTGTTCATTAAGTAGTATTTAGGATATATAGACTTGGTTTGATCAATTATATAAACTGAATCAGTTGTTATCTTAGTTTTATTTGCAAAACAGTAGTTAAAGGTGTGTTTGGATCTACTGTTTAAGCTGTCTTTTAGATTTGTGCAGTGGATAAAGTCTCTTGGTTTATGTTTGTTTAGCTGTCATTGACTCATATCTGTCTTAATTTTGTGCATGTAACCTGTCAAAGTCAACATTACAAAAAATCCATCTCAACTGTTTATCTGTTGTCGTTTTGGAAAATCAAAAGGTTGTTTTGTGTTTAGAATTCCTAGACATTGCTTGCATTGAGTTTGTTTCATCATATAACATCTATATCAGTCCAAAAATTAAGCTCAAATCTCACCTAAGTCAACACTTCAATTTTACTTCAAAAGTCAAAGTGTAAAAATCTGTTTTGAGCCAAACTGCAAGGAATTTTCATGAGCTCATTTTTGAGCCACATCAAGTGAAATTTTGGTTTTAAAAAGCTCAACTGGTCCATTTTCTTATTAGCAATTTTTTACATTTTTGTGAATTTTTTATAGGTCTCAAACATGCTTGTCAAAATGGTTCTACATGCCTTGTGCACAGGGACTTGAACTGCACAGGTTTTGTGCAGTTCTTGCAGCCCTTGCACAGAGCTCAAGTCAGCTTGTCTAGGTCTGGAATTTGGTTTATAAGGTCTCACCCAGGTCTAGATTGAGTTCCAATTTGTGGTTTTCATTTTCATCTTATTTTGCAGCTTTTACTTGAGCTTAAAGTAGGCCACCCAAAACTGTTTTTAGCTATAAAGCTCAAATAAGTCAAATCTGTGTTCATGGTGATTTAGAGGTTCAAAGCAGTTAAGATTTGTTGCATCTTAGTACTTATAGCATATTAGAGCTTCTGTGATCAGTGGGTGGTCTTTGGTTTTCATTTGCTTATTTCAAGTGCTTATTTCTAAGCACTTGACATAGCAGTTTCAAATTCCTACACATAAGCACCTGTTTTTCCATTTTTCCTAGATTCCAAATATAATTTTAGAGTTTTCCTGAAATTTTCAGATTTTTCCAAGTCAGTTTGCTATTTTTCTTGATTTTAATTGGTTTTTAAGCATTTTTAATTAGCTTTAAATACAATTAATTAAGAAAAGTTTCAAAAAAATAATTTTTCATTTTTCTTAAGTTAAGATAAATATAAAAAGTCAAAACAATATTTTTCTAGATTTTTCTTAGTTAATTTGTATTTTTAAGAAATTTAAGTAGTTTTAAATAGTTTTTAATTCATAGAAAATCCAAAAATATTCAGAAAAATATAAAAATAGTTTTGAAAATTCTATTTTGTTATTTTAGATTTTTCCAAGTCATAATTTTATTTTTCTAGCTTTATTTCCTATTTTCTTGTATTTTAGGTTAATATTTAATAGTTAAAATTAGTTTTTAATTAATAATAATTAATTAAATAGTTGTAAAAATAATTTTCTTTCTCTATAAATTTTCTTTTATCATTAGGTTTGTAAAAATATAATTTTCATATTTTTAGGGTTAATATTGATTTAGTTTCACATTTTCATTTGTACGTCGCGTAGTTTTTTAATTCAGTTTTATAAAAACATAAAATCAAAAACATCATTTTAAATATAGTGATAGCGTTTATTTAATATTTTTTATCTTTTTAATTTTCTTTAATTTGCATTTAAGCCCCTATAATTTGTTGGCTTTTTCTGTAGTTATAATCATTCACAATCTCCTTTTCCGTTCAAATCTCTCGATCACTATATGTTTGGTGATTCTTCGCATAGCTCGCTGGGACATAACGACCCGGGGAAACACTATACTCCCCAGATCTTCATTGCATTCGTGTCTGAACCGTTTTAAGTTTCTTACGGTCGGCCATTCACAAGTGGCTGGCTTGTGTGAGAAAACTTGACGGTTTGGCACAGATCAGACCCACACTAAGAAGTAGAAAACACACGCACAAAAAGAAAAAATCATGACTAGAAAATTTGAAACACAATTTAGCAATAAGCTCGATCCCTCAAACGTTCCATGACACCACTGATGTAAAAAAATAATAACACAAAAAGAAAAAAACATGATTGAGAAATATGAATCACAATTTAGCATTAAGCTCGATCCCTCAAACATTCCATGACACCACTCATGTAAACAATCGAGGGTAGTAAAATCCCCGCGTTGGGGCGATATTTAAAACTCATTTCTTTAAGTGAAATCAATTTCTTTTTTTTATCGATTTCAAGTTGTATGAGATACTTGTGTATAGTTTATCGTCTTTACTTATTTAAAATAAGAAAAGGTAGAAACAAATTATAGAATATGAGGTAACATGTCTATTAAGACACATGTATAAGAACTTATTTTTGTAGTATAATTACTTGACTTACAGATCAACTGTTCATCAACATCAATGATTAGATTTTTGTTAATCAATGTTAAAGGAAAAATCAAGGTCTTCATTCAAGTATATTTTATGTTAATAATAACATTTTATAATTATGTTATTCTTGGTAATTCTTCGAGTGTTAAAACTACAATATCTTGGTGTTGTAAGAATCATTCTTGGGCACCCGACAGTAGATTAGCAACTAAACCATCATCTTCACATCACAAATCTAATCGAGGCCACAAAACACAAAATTTATATATTCAAAATCTAAGCAAAAATTGTTCTAGCATTACTATTTGGTAATATTTCCTACTTTCTTCTATTTAACCCAAACTTCGGTATTTGTTAGAAACTTCATCGATACTTCGGTTAATGATCAAAACTAGGGTGCAAATGAGTCAAATCAATTCGAATTTTGGAAGGGCTTGATGACTTGACTCGACAATATTGTGTTCGGCTCGAGCTCGGTTTGATAGTTGGACGAGCCTTCATAAGAAAAGCTCGAGCACAGTTCGAAAAAGTTTGAATAAGACTCGAAAAGCTCAATTTGTACGTAATAATGTGTTTTTTGAAAACCAACTATTATTCAAATATAAGATAAGGAATTCAATACAACTCGAGCTCCATTCGAAAATCTCGATAAACTAATATATAAATTATACATAAAACATATAAGCCCTTAAAATAATAAACATCAGGTCGGTTCGGTTTTGTTTATATCATTTGAAAGTAGTGGGACTCTATCCCAAGAGCAGCTTATTGAATTGGCATTTGTATATGGTGGAGATGAAAGCAAGTAGTTGGTTTCATAGTGAAAAAAAAAAATGATGTTTGGAAATAGATTTAGCAAGGGCGAGACTGATGAAAACAATGACATGGCATAATAAAAATATAACAAAATAAAATAATTACAGTCACCTGCTAAAAAGGTTACCGAGTACACATAAAAGTCAAAATTCAAAAGGTTTGTATTTTAATTGCAAAGAAAAAAAGGCTACAAAGAACAATAAAATTTGACTAGTTAGATACATATTTTTGTTATTATCCCTTTTAACAATATGTGACAAAAGTGAGTCAAGTTAAAAATAAATGTCATCTTGGATGTCAGTTTTGCAAATTTTTCTATATTTATATGACAAATCTAATTGTTCTTTGAACACCAAAAATAGATTGTGACTGCTAAATCAATAACATTGGATGCATTTTAAAAGTAGTTCCCACCGTTCTACCCGTGTATGATAACTTACCGACAAAAACGTTCATCGCCCCTTATGATTGTGGGCGACAACACCTTAGTCACCTTAAAGCATTCCTTACAAAATCAAAAATATTTAGTGGTGAAAGGTATCTTGGGATTTATACGTCCCAACATCTCACCAAGTTCAGCATATAAGCTCAATTAAAGTTCCATTTTGAAACCAACTTGTGATAGGAGTAGCTTATCATGCTTATATGTTAACTTTGAGACTGTCTCTCTATCGATGCGGATTTGGGTTTGTACACCCAACAATCCTCCCATCAAATCCGACCACCATGGCCCTCCGCTTCACCTATAGTCATGATCACACCTTTTTCATATCGCCGACATTTACCACCGGAACACACCGCCTTTTACCGACTTCTTTTCAGTAAAAGGTTTGCCAGGATCTACTGATATCGTCGAACCGAGGTCGAACTGAGGGAACACCGTCCACATCACCACTGGCCCGAATTGTTGCTCTGATACCACTTGTTGGGATTCATACGGCCCAACATCTTGAAGATCACTTTCGTGTGAGTTCTTTGATCAATTTCGCCCAAAGCTTTATGTTTTTTGGAGGATTTATCCAATAATTGGTATTAGAGACTTTTTCTATAAATCCCTATTCATACACTAATTACAATTTAGCCCACCAAAAATTTCTGTTATACTATAACATTATCATTATAAGCATAATAACCACTATACTTTTGTTAATACTTAAATAGTGACTACATTTTGTGTATGGTCATTAAGAGCATCCGGTGTGGGAGAATTTGTGCCTCGCCGTCGCTGACGTGGAGCCCCGCCGTGGCCCGCCGCCACACCGGGGTGGCTCGCCGTCGGCCGTCGTGAGCTTTGAAATCGTGGGGACGACGAAGCGAGTTTCTGACAAAAGGCAAACACAAGTTTTGTTTTTAATTTGTATCCGTTACACAACGGATTAAAAACGGTTTTTTTTTTTTTTTTAAACCCACCACTCCATCTATAAATTAACATAGCATTTCATACAATTTTTTCATATTCAAGCAAAACAAAACCATTCAAACTTGCTGAAAACATGAGTTACGATAGTGAATCATCTTATTCCGGCGATAGTGATCTTGAAGAGTTAACGGAATTAGAAATGTTTATTAAAGAGTTCGAGGCGGAGCAAACGTTGCAGGAACAAGCACCCGGTCCTTCAAAGCGTCGTCAATATGTCCCTCGTGAACGTGAAATTGCTGAAGCACGTCTTCTTGCTGACTATTTTGGCGACAACCCAAAATATACGGACGTTAATTTTAGACGTCGATTTCGTATGAGCCGTCGTCTATTTCTACAAATAGTACAAGGTATTGAAACATATATTGAAACTCATCATCCTCTTCCTAAGCATTTTGATTTCTTTAGAGTGCGACCCGATGCTAGGGGTGTAATGAGTTTTAGTGTGATTATGAAATGCACATGTGCCCTACGCCAATTGGCTTACGGGATATCAGCTGATGCATTAGATGAGTATTTACAAATAGGTGAACACTGTGCACGCGATTGCCTAGATTTTTTTCTTGTGTGCATAATCCAACTATTTTTAAGGAGTATTTAAGAAAACCAGATGAGGATAACATTCGTCACATATACCATGCACATAACATTGTTCATGGGCTTCCGGGAATGTTGGGGAGCATCGATTGTATGCACTGGGAATGGAAAAACTGTCCGAAAGAATGGCAAGGCCAATTTCATAGAGGTGATAAAAAATATCCCACTATAATGCTTGAAGCTGTTGCTTCATACGATTTGTGGATTTGGCATGCTTTTTTTGGGGTAGCGGGTGCGAATAACGATCTAACGGTTTTAAATAATTCTCCGTTATTCGACTACTTGATTGATGACATCGCCCCTGAGGTTGAGTTTGAAGTTTATGGGTGTAAATTTAAGCAAGGGTATTATCTAGCTGACGGAATCTACCCGGAGTGGGCATCTTTCGTCAAGTCATTTACAGTTGCAACTAATCCAAAAAATGCCGCATTCAAAGCGAAACAAGAAAGTGCTCGAAAAGACATCGAAAGAGCTTTTGGTGTCCTCCAAGGACGTTGGAATATCATTGCCCAACCGGCGCGTGCATGGACTGTTGGCAAGTTACGGAGAATCATGTACGGGTGCATCATAATGCATAACATGATTTTGAAAGATGAAAACTTTGCGATGTCAGATATTGCTGAAACGTATATTTCTCCAACACCAAATTTACAGCAGACATGGATTGAACGTTGCCAAGTGCAAGGAAAAAAAGCCAAAGAACTACGTGATAATCGCAAAGACGCAAAGCTTCAACGATGTCTCATCGAGCATGTTTGGCAACAACTTCAATGGGCACAATTTCAACAACATAATCCGGACAATTAGTTTCGTTATAATTTCATGTATTTCTTGCGTATGTTTTTTTTTCGTATCTTTTTTTATGTTTAGTACGTTTTTTATTAAGTTATGTGTTGTATGTTTAAATTGAATGAAATGAATTTATTTAGTTTATTTGAAAATGAAAATTGAATAAAAAAAATAAATTGGTAGTGGTGGACCCCAAATGAAGAGGTTGAGGTTTGTTATGAGTGAGGAGGGGGTTTGTTGTGGTTAGTTGTGGAAAAATGGGATGCTGATGTGGCGCTGAGGTGGCACGACGACGAAGTTGAGGTTTGTTATGACACCTAATGCTCTAATCACAAGAGTGATGGATCTTTAGAGGCTAAAGTGACTAATATGAAATAGTTACCTTGGTGTTGTGAGTGACAAAATGATATATATAGTCATTTCTAAGAATTTCCTTTAAGTGATTATATTCATATAAATAATGACCTATACTCTTAGGGCCCGCTTGGTTCAAAGTGGGGAAAGGGAAAGGGATAAGGAAAGAGAAAGGAATGCAAAGGAATGAGTGAGGTGGGTAATCAATCCCTTACCCCTCAATTCATTCTATAATGGTTCATTACCCAGTACGGGGTAATCAATCCCTTACCTCTCCCTAACCAAGCACAATATTATTTATGATGTGGGCCTTTTTGAATACCTTACCCATTCCCCACCCCCCTTAACCCCCTAACCAAGCACACCATTAATCCTCTTAATGACACATTGTATTATGAAAAATTAAGATATGTAGAGAAATAATATAAATGACGAATATCATCATCATTATCATCATCATACTTTTTGTTTGTATACTAAACACTCGAAGAATCAAATTGCTCCCATTATGAATAAACATAACAATACAGCTAAAATGAAATATTTACAGGGAGATTTTATTTTTTTACCGAGCAAATCGCATAAAAAGGTACTCATCTTATGTCCAATTTCAATTAAAGGTACTACTATTTTTTTTTTCTCAATTTAAGGTACCCAACTTTTTTTTTTGGTGTCGATTTAGGTTTTTTTCTAACTTTCGTTAACCATTTCGTTAGCAAATTACAAGTTTGGTCCTTAAGTTTGTATAGGCATTTCATGTTTGGTCTATTTTCGTCTGTTTTTAAACGTTTTCGTCTGTTCTTGTCCGTTTTTATACGTTTGCGTCCGTTTTACACATTTTCGTCCGTTTTTGCACGTTTTCGTCCGCTTTTACACGTTTCGTCCGTTTTTACACGTTTTCGTCCGTTTTTACACGTTTTCCTCCGTTTTTGCACGTTTTCGTCTGTTTTTTGCCTGTTATAGTATGTTTTTACACGTTTTCGTCCGTTTTTTGCCGTTGTCGTCCGTTTTTGCACGGTTCGGTCCGCTTTTGCACGTTTTCGCCCGTTTTTACACGTTTCCCTCCATTTTTACACGTTTCGTCCGTTTTTGCACATTTTCATCTGTTTTTACACGTATTCGCCTATTTTTACACGTTTTCGTTCGTTTTTGCACGTTTTCGTCCAGTTTTACACGTTTTTATCTATTTTTACACGTTTTTGGCCGTTTTACACGTTTCTGTCTGTTTTACAAGTTTTCGTCCGTTTTTGCATGTTTCGATCCATTTTTGCACGTTTTCGTCGTTTTTACACGTTTGCGTCCGTTTTTACACGTTTGCGTCCGTTTTTGCACGTTTTAGTCCGTTTTTACACGTTTTCGTCCGTTTTGCACGTTTTCGTCTGTTTTTGCACGTTTTCGTCCGTTTTTACACGTTTTCGTCTATTTTTACACTTTTTGATCCGTTTTTACACGTTCTCGTCCGTTTTTACACGTTTCTGTCCATTTTTACACGTTTTCGGCTGTTTTTTCACGTTTTCATCCGTTTTTACACGTTTTCGTCTTAAACGTTTTTAAACGTGTAACAGTAGACGAAAACGTGTAAAAACAGACGAAAACGTGAAAAAACAGTCGAAAACGTGTAAAAATATACGGAAACGTGTAAAAATAGACGAGAACGTGCAAAAACGGACGAAAACATGCAAAAACGGACGAAAACGTGTAAAAATAGACGAAAACGTTCAAAAACAGACGAAATCGTGCAAAAACGGATGAAAATGTGTTAAAACAGACAGAAATGTGTAAAAACAGACAAAAACGTGTTAAAACAAACAGAAACGTGCAAAAACATACGGAATCATGTAAAAACGGACGAAAACGTGCGAAAACGGACAAAAACGTGTAAAACCAGACGAAAACGTGTGAAAAAGGATGGAAACGTGCAAAAACATACAGAAACAGGCAAAAACAGACGAAAACGTGCAAAAATGGACGAAAACGTGTAAAAACAGACGAAAACGTACAAAAACGGATGAAAATGTGTTAAAACAGACAGAAACGTGTAAAAACGGACAAAAACGTGTAAAAACAAACAAAAACGTGCAAAAACATACGGAATCATGTAAAAACGGACGAAAACGTGCAAAAACGGACAAAAACGTGTAAAACTAGACGATAACGTGTGAAAACGGACAAAAACATGAAAAAACGGACGAAAACGTGTAAAAATGGACGGAAACGTGTAAAAACGGACGAAAACGTGTAAAAACAGGCAAAACAGACGAAAACGTGCAAAAACGGAGGAAAACGTGTAAAAACGGACGAAAACGTGTAAAAGTGGACGAAAACGTGCAAAAACGGACGAAAATATGTAAAACGGACAAAAACATGTGAAAACAGACAAAAACGTATAAAAACAGACAAAAACGGACGAAAATAGACCAAACATGAAATGCCTGTACAAACTTAAGGACCAAACTTGTAATTTACTAACGAAATGGTTAACGGAAGTTAGAAAAAACCCTAAATCAGCAAAAAAAAAAAAGTTTGGTGCCTTAAATTGAGAAAAAAAAAAAAAAAAATAGTACCTTTAATTGAAATTGGACATAAGATGGGTACCTTTTTATGCGATTTGCCCTTTTTTACCTGTAGTTATAAATCTTATAACTGTTTTCAATGGGTGTTCATTCATCAAGGAATTTCACACTAGCGACGTAGCAAGTAGCTATGACAAATAGGGTTGCACAGAATTCGGGTTTCGCCAACACAAACCGAAAATCGAAACTGAACCCAACGGAATTTGTAACTGAACTGAATTTGCTAAAACCTAACCGAAATGAATAAATATTTGATCTTCGATTCGGTTATGGTTTTGACAAAATGAAAACCAAACCGAACCGAACCAGAAATCAAATTCACATAAATATATATTTTTATTCAAAAGAAACATTAAAACTCTTTCATAGTATAAATATAACATTGTTTAAGCTTGATTTGTTTTTGCTGCAAAAATATATATAAATAAATAAATAATTAAATTTATGTAGTTCGGGTTATTCGGTTTATGTTTCAGTTCGGTTTAATCCAGTTTGAATTTGGTTTGGTTCCATTTTCGGTTTTACACAGAAAACAATTTTAACCGAACCGATGAACACCCTAGCGACAAAAGAAAATGATTTTTTAATGGCTTATTAGTGGGTCAGGTCCAACAGTAACATTCAATAGGGCAGTATGTTGACCTTAAGACCCGCCTTCTCCTCCTTTATCGCTTGAAGAGGTAAAAGTCCCGGGTGAGACTCGAACTTGAGACCTCCCCTAGCCAAACATCCCTTCCTCGAGGCACCTTAAGGAAACTTTGCTGGCCAACTGAGCTGCCCAGTTGGTTGACAAAAGAAAACGGTTTTATTGAATTTTCTTGGAGCAAGTAGTGTGTGTATTGCAAGACCATTCTAGCCAATTTGATTTGAATTTTTTAAAACTGTTTGTTTTGCCTTAAAACTTGAAGACCTTGACGTCGTCTTCTATTCTCTCTGTCATTCTGCCTATTCATGTTGAAAGTTACGGTGCTCCGTACCATAACGTAACATAAGGTCCAAAGGATGGTTTGCAAAATAACACCCAATCACTTTTTTGTGGTGATATTTTCTTGCCAAGAATTTTCTATAGTGATGGTATGCATGTTGATGTTGTTGCGATTTGGATTTCTTATATTCTGCCATTTAACTATACACATTTAATAAGTCTTTGGCAACATACCACTCTAGGAATTTTTATTCTTTTCTTATTGACACAAATAGGACATATCGTGGAGTGACATGCTATCCTTCTGTTATCTAGGTTAACTCAAGTTGGAATTTGTTCATTAGGGAATTTAAACTAGATGATCTCGATTTTCCTCGGGAGCAATTCATTCCATCTTACTCACAGTTAGAGCACTCCCATTCGTAACGCCGGAACGGCGTTAAACCCAAAAATCAAGCCCATAACGCGCGTTATTGCGTTATACCCGATGGGAGTGCAGACCTTTCACGCCGTTAGTCCCTGGGCGTTAAGGGACTAACGCGCGTTATTTAATAAAAAAAAAAAAAAAAAAAAATCGTTTTACCCCCCTAAACCATTTCAAATAAATTTTCACTTACACCCCCTCAACTTATTCAAATTCAAATTTAAATTGTACTGGTCAATTATGGGCGGGATAAATTCAAATTCAAATTTTAAATTTAAAAATCAAATACGAGCGGGATTTATTCAAACTGAAAATCAACTCTGCCTATATATATAACTCTACCAGACACTATCTATAACACACAACACACACAAGTTACATACACAACTCACACACACAAAAATGTCTCGCAAAGATTTTTCTCAGCAATTCCCCAGCCCAGAAAAGTTGCCGGAAACCAGCTTTCCAAATCCAAATCACTTGCCGGAAACCAGCTTTCCAACTCTACAAGAACATGATGTTTACTCTACACCACCAGAGAATGTCTTTCCGGTGGGTTTTGAAAACATCCCGTACCTCCCAATTGTTCCTACTCCACCTGTGAACAGCCCACATGTGGATTTTCAAAACCACCCGAGCGGTTTAAGTGAGGCTTCCCTCCGGCAATTGGAGCGAGATGAAGAAACCGTAAGGGAGATTATGGAAGAGCAGGCACGTGAAGAGGCTGCTCGCCGTGAGCAAGAAGCACGGGAAAACTATTTCGACATAATGGAGAGTCGATACTTTAATGGGGAGTTTTATTCTCCGCCAACCAGTTCTGATGGTTGGGACTCAGATGATTCGTTTTTTTAAGTTTTAGTATTTTTATTTTCGTCAGTATTTGAAGTCTTTTTTTTTTTTTTTTTTTTTTTTTTAATCTCGTATTGTAATATGTTTTTAGTTTTAATGAAATGTTTGTTTTAGTTTAATAAATGAAGTGTTTGTTTTAGTTTAGGGGTTGAAATTGAAAATATGAAATATTATTGGTGTTATGGTGTTATTGGGATGTTATGGATGAGAGTGTTTTTTTGGGATGTTAATGTTAAATGTTAAAGCTGATGTGGCGCTGACGTGGACGGTGTTATTGGTGTTATGGTGTTATGAATGGGAGTGCTCTTAGAGCATAAGACTTTCTCTTTTGTCAAACTGGTTTAAGGGCTCCCTTTTTTGTAATTGTATTGTTAACGTTTCGGTAATATTTCATATCAAAAAGTTTGGACTTATGTTTTGGTAAAACAGACATGTAAGATGTATAGCATGTGTAAGGTTATTTGAATAGATATGAACTGGAAAAAAAAAATACTTTCTTGATAATTCATTGTTCTGGAAATGCAATATCATTTTGCATTTCTCCTTTTATATATATAGAATAAGAGCTACAAGATTAATTGAGGTGTGATCGTATAACATTATAGTTATGCTTAATGTTGCGCTTTCGGTTTTATTCTAGGCTGGAAAGAAATGAAGTGTAAGATAGTGGAAGAAAAATTAAGATGCAAAATTCATTTTTTGAGAGATCTTTTTAACAAAAGAGATGAAAACAATTAAAGGGACAATTTTAATTTTTTTTTTCCCAAACTTTTATCCTAAAATTGTGATAACTATTATATTAAAAAAAATAACTAAATGTTTACAGTAATATTGTATTACAAAAATCACGTACAATTTAGTGGAAGGAAAATTTAAAAAAAATAACTAAATGTTTACAGTAATATTGTATTACAAAAAAAATAACTTGAAAATTTTTAAGTGTTTTGTAGCCAACTTTCTTTTCTTTTCTTTTCTATTGTGTTGTCAAACTTTTGAATTTTGACTTTTGTGTTATTTTGTAACCATTTTACTCGTACATTTTTTAACCAACATATTAATAATGAAGGGTAAAATGATCGTTGTATATGAACAAATATATATAAAAGTCGAAATTCAAATATTTAAATACACAATAAAAAAAAGTTAACTACACAACACTCAAAAAAATGTCAAATTAAATACGAGTAATTAGTAAATAGTCATCCCTATTCACTACTATAGTTACTTTTCATATCATTTTCCACTAAAGTTAATTCTATCTTAATTTTTTTTAATACAACATTATTGTTAAAAGATACGATACAGAACAATATTGTTAAAAGTTGTAAAGTAATATTAGCTTTTAAGACATTAGAGCAACCACAATGATAGCTTTACCAAATATTTTTCACTATTTCAAAAAGTTATTCAAATGACTTTTCTCATTGGAGTAGAAGACTATTAGTAACAATAACTTAAAATCTACTAAACGTTTGACATAAAATTGCCTAAGCTATTTACATTAACCGAAACATTAAATGACCCAACCAAAAAGCTATTGAGAGACTTTTTAGCTTTGGAGAAAAGCTTTTTGTAAAAAAAGAAATTAAATGCAATAAGTAATATATTAAATATAAAAACTTATTTGTAATTTGAAGCATTCATGCACTTAGAAGTAATAACAATTACTAAAATCAAATACTGGCTTGGTACGCCAATTTTATTAAATACATAAATTAAAGTGGAAACCATGCAATGCAACATTTATTAGATCAAAGTACAATACAAACCAAGGATATGTGATTGAATCAATTAAGGTCTAAGTGGAACCAACAGGAACCAACTTGATCTCGATTCCTGAGACAGTTAGATCTTCGCAACCTGCCCTTGCCACCAATGCCACCAAAGCATACTCTTCGTCTTCAGTTTTTGTGTCTTCCAAAAGCTCATTTAACCCAAACCTCGCTGCACTTGGCATCAACATTCCACCTTGTTGGTTGCCACTGTGTGGAACCTGTGCAAAAGATCCAGCAAACTCAGGATCACATGCTGTTGGCAGCCTCCCGTTTATGTCGACTTTGTCATTCACAAAGACGTCGAATTTCACAAACTTGTTGCTGTTGAATTGTATCCCGTTTATACACAAAATCTCATTCGCCTGGGCCTTCTCCTCGGGACTTCTGTTCTTAGCTGGCCTCTTCACACGAACCTTAAGAAGTGGCTCCACACGCGCTGGGGTCTTAAAGGCTTCCTCCACCGTTTTCACCTCTCCAATTAGGGCGCTCGATAAATCTTTGGACTTCTCCTTACGTTGGGCTGGTCGACTGTTCTTCCAAGGGGTCTTTGAGACTGCAAAATCATATTTGAGATCATTTATGTTGACAGAGTCTTCGTTATAGACACGTACAAGATTCTCATTCTCGTCATAGAACACATATGATGCTTTTAACCAGTCTTCCGAGGTCGGTTCTGAATGTCCAGGAATGCCCAAATCCTTCCATAGTTTCCACATACGGTCGACGTTTGCATGGTGAACGTAAAACAAAGGGTCATACCCTGCAGAGTAGAAGTTGCCCATGTCCTCTCTATTAGGGTTTGATGAGTCACCTACCCATACGTGTACAGCAGTGTGAGAATTGCTTTCAACAGACCCGACTGACGGCTTTACAGTCATGTTCCCAGCCGTGTATTCTCCTCCGAAGAAGCCTTTCCAATCTGTTGCGTTTCTGATCAAATCTTTGTACACCATACTAAGATTGCAGGCTTTTTGTCTTTCACTTTCTAGTTCATCCGCAAAATTATTTGCTAACTTGGCTCCACTGAAGAACAGATCTACTACTTTTGGAGGGAGATGGCGCGTGTCCCGGTATACGTCAAAGAGAGGGTTTTTGTTTTCAAAGAAAGGGTCATCGTCTTTTTCTTCTACAAACATTTGAGGAATTGTCATTCCTTCTGGATTGTCCCAGTTCCAGTAAGGTAACGCGAAATCATCATCCCCGCTGTACTTTCGGAGAATTCTTTCATAGAAATAAAGGTACCAACGATGAAATGGAAAGAAGAGCCACGAGTTATGAATCTGAATATCAATATTAGGGAAACCGCTATCGACTTGAGTGTAACCACCGTTACAATAAGCACAATGAATTTTAGCTTGGCTTACGAAACTGTGAGGGTGGTTATCTGGGAGTTCCCGTATGGCTTTTATGGCTTTCTTGTAGCTCCTCACTTGCTTTTCCGACCCTTTATGTGCCGGCCATCGCACCCTTGTCTTTTCGTTACTTGGAAATACAAACGGTTGAATCGTCTTCCCTAGGCTAGGAGGGCAGCATCTCCCTGTCCTTACAGCACCCTCCGATTTAAAACCTTGTTTTGCTTCCTGGCATATGGACGTGATATCAGGAGCCGTTATAGGACTAGCCAATGCTGATGGCAACGAAGCGATATTAGCAGCGGTATAGAGTCCACCAAGCCCCAGGAGAAGGTTCCTTCGGTCTACATTATTATTGGGTAGTATAAGCTTTTGTGTTTCGGGTAGTATGAGTTGGTTCTCATTTTCTTCTGGCGGTGAAGCGTTGCATGAGACTCTGAACCCATGCGTTTGCTTGGTTAAAGTCTTGAAGGATGGTTGGGTGATGAACGTAGATGATTTTGGCTTGCATGAAGAGGTGGTGAAAGTGGTGGAAAGGAAGAGAGAAGATGGCATTATTATGGTAAAGAAAGAGGAGTGTATTTGAATGTATGATCACTTCATGAATAATGAGCTCCAATTTATAAGACCGGCACCACTCCTCCATAGTCCATACTCCATACCCATTTAAAACTAGATTTCCAATAGAAAATGACGAAATATATATAACCCATACTTTCATTAATCGTATTTCCTCACCCGTAATCAATTATCATGATAGGCCATCAACAGCTTGCACCACTTGACATCCGTCCACGATTTTCATGGCAATGTCAACATGAGATGAGTTAACATGGTACTGACTTAACTTGGTTGTTTTGATCTTTTATCTTCGGTACTTCGGTTAAAATATCTTGCTTTGGATATGAATTTTCACCACTGATTTTTTTTTCTTCATTTTTCGACCTGATGAATATATAAATTTGGTTTTATACATTTCGAGGCAATAAACTACTCGATTTCGAGGATAACACAGTATATTAATTCTTCTCAATTTGTTGTTGCGTTGGATAATGTAACTTAAGTATGTTGTTTACGACATATTTTAGTAGGCTTTTGCAATGAACATGTTGTCCATTATTTTGTAGGTAAAGAAAACCGAGAGAATATATGATTCATGCACGGGTGCATACTCAGGCTAACAAAACGGTGATTTCGGAAAGAACAAAGAACAAGATTAACATTACTTTCTTTTTTGCAATCTATTTTGTTATATATCATGTTTACATAGAAAGACTCACTACAACTAAAAAGACCTTTGGTGATGACAAAGTAGTCACCAATTTACATAGATGTTGTCACAAAGAGAATTTGGTGACGATAAATCGACACCAATTTTTTGTCACAAAACGTTTGTCACTAAAATATTTGGTGACGATATTCTCTTCATATTTAGTGACTACATATGAAAAATAATGCATTAAATAACTAAATTGCGACGATGTGGGATGCACATATTTGCGACAACTTTGCCATCGCTAATTTCACCTGGACAACCAAAAAAAGTAGCAAAAATGCTAAATTTCTAGATTTTTTTCCGGATTTTTTCCGGAAAAAATCTACCAAAACTGAACCTGTAAATGACCAAAAAATATGAAACAAAACAATTCAACTTCGTTCGTCCATTTAATCATTCCAAAATAACCAAACGAAAGCCTCGTTTTGACATAAATACAATCTACCATACTTGTCAATTACTAAACAAAGTCAACACAAAATATACTACCATACTACATATCTACTTGCCATCCGATTCATACTACAAACACTTAAGCTAATACCAAAAAATGTAAATACAAATAACACACCACATACCTACTCGTCATACTCACCAGATTCATCACCACTTTGATCATTATCATTTTCATTACCATTTTGATCAACTTCATTATCTTCATCATCCTGAACATATTCATCCTTTGTTGGAACACGTCCGGGATTCATTGTATGGTAGTATTTGTAAACATTAGCTGGTGGATCGGGTGTGTAGACAGTACTAGGACCAGGATTGAGGGGAGCAGAATTTTGTAATGTAAGGGGAGCAGAATTAGGGACGGGATTGGTAGCAAAATTAGGGACGGGATGGGGAGCAGAATTAGGGACGGGATTGGGAGCAGAATTGGGGACATGATTGGTACTAGTAATAGCAAACCATTGGGGAGCGGGAATGTTAAATGGAGTAAAACCTGGTTGATTTTGAGTATATGAGTTGAAGTGGTTCATAAACTGCCCAAGAAATGTTTCCACGTTTGAAACCCGCATATTATCCTGGTTAGACTGCAACTCAGCATCCTCAAGTGCGTTTCCTCAACAATTCTTTTTCGCGTGCCTCTTGCTTCAATATCTCCGTGACTTGATCCCTTGTAATAATATTGCCTTCTCCAAACGTATAATTTGGGACAGCGCGAGAACTAGAGCCGGTTCCTGGTAACCTCCTGCCCCTGGCCTCTAGATTCTCACGGCTAGTACTTTCTGTTACAGCATCCAAGATTTCTTCATTAGTAAGGAAGCGTGGAGGCCAGCTCTAACTTGCTCCTGGAGAGACTTTATCCGGTTCTGTGCAAGTTTAAAAAAACAAGTAATTTGATCATGATGATTACGCGTGTTAAGAAATAGATTACTTACATAAAAGTTCTCGTTTTTCTCGTTTTGAAAGACACCATTGCTTGAGTGAGTCTTTCTCCAAGTTTCAATAAGGCCCTCAAAATACCCATTATCTTTCATCTATACACAAACACAGAATATAAAACAAATTAATAAAGAGTTATGTATAAACAGTACAAACTGAATAGGTTGTAAGAAACCATAATCTATACTATCTTATAATGCATTTATCTAAAATTAGAAGGCTTAAAAATTCAGACTTTTTTACTTGCTTATTATGGAAAGATATATTATAATGCATGTAAAATTAAAATAAGGATCTCCAATCATTAGATGACATGTGTCACTTCTTAACAAACTCCAAGCCTAACTTTTAACAAACTCCAAGCCTAACTCCTAACCACCAAAAATTAAGATAAGGAGCTCAAATTATAAAATGACATGTGTCACTTCTCAACTAAAAATTCATCTTTATTTTCAAATTAAAATATCTTTTTATCTACTTATTTATATTATAATCTAATTTCACCATATTTTCTATAATTTTATGCTCTTTAATTCAACATCTATTTTAATATATTTTTATGAGTTTTTATTTTTTATATTTTTAGTTGGTTTATTTTATTTTAATTCAAATTTTTACAACTTCAACCTTTATTTCATATATTCCAATCATATTATAATCAACGGGTACCCGCCGCCGCATTGCGCGGGTATCCTTCTAGTCAATATATAATGTTTGGAGTTGTTTCTTCAGTGACCAATTCAAATAAGCATTTGTTTGTTTAAAGTAAGCAACTCTAAAACAGGTTATTTGGCTCTAAAATAAACACATAATCATATTCATAATTAGTTTGCTTTTATCAGAATCCACCTCAAAAAGAATGGCATATAGGGGTGTCAATAGGGTCGGGTTGACCCGAACCCGAACCCGATAAAGCTTATAGGGTCGGGTCTAATCAGGTCGAAAATGTTTATCAGGTTAATTTGACCCGAACCTAATAACCCGATATTGTTATAGGGTCGGGTTCGGGGTTGAATTATATATCTTATCGGGTTATCGGGTCAACCAGATAAGACCTGAAAATTCTTAAACTATTTTTTATTGTGTTACTTTTACCCATAATTTTTTTATAAGATAGTCCATTAGCTAAATATATTTCGTTTTACTCCATGAGTATATCTAAAGAAAAGCAGGTGAAATTATATAGATTATATATAGTCATGTTTCAATGGTTATGTTAACTGTTAAAGATGTCATTTTTTTTTATATCAAACTTGCAGTATGAAAAGGTTGCAACCTACATGTAATACGGAGTAAAACTTTAGTTACCAACTAACCAGTGTAACGGCATTATATAACTAATCTTTTACCTTTATATAACTTACAAGTAATAAAACTCTAAAATGAGATGCGGTCTCTCAAATTAACCGTAATATTTTACCAGTATATAACTAGTTCTGTTGTAGTTGGTACTAGTTATAATACCTGTGCACGCATAGGGTTTTGACAAAAAAAATATTTTGTATCAATGCTAAATATTATGTCTTTAAAGGTAATTACATATAATTATATACTTATGCACGAATTTTTCATTATTCATTATATCAATTAGAATTTTGTATAATCAAATTTTGTAAAAAAAATTTTGTTAGATAACTCAAGATTCAACTATATTTAGCCGATATAGATGTTGATGTTCCTATTTAAATTTCATTATTGATATTATGATGTACACCAGATGCGAGTTTAGTTGCACATAATAAACGTTGATGAAGTTAAAATATACTCCTTAAAGTTTTTTAAAAATGTTTTTCTACATATCCTTATATAAATAAATAAAAGTTACATGAGTATTTGTTATAAGTACAATCACATTTTTTTTTCATATTACAGTAGCTTGTACTTACAATTTGATAATTATATTCTCGTTTTCAATAATTTAGCCGTATTTAATATTCAAATTCGTGTCCAAATTTGCCATACTTTTAATATGAAATAAATGAGTCCTTAATAAACATATATAGTAAAAAAAAATGACACTTATAATCTTATGTATATTTATATGTTGGAGTTTTAAAACAACATATATATTGTATTTTTAAGTTATAAAGTATAGGGGGTATAAAATAAGGGTGTGCACAGTTCGGTTTGGGTCGGTTTTTGGCTAAAACCGAAACCGAACCACAATGTTCGGTTTTTGTAGAACCCAAAACCAAAACCGTTCGGTTTTTGGCGGTTCGGTTTTTTCGGTTTGTTATCGGTTTCGGTTCGGTTTTTCGGTTTTTTCGGTTTCTAACCGTTAATATTTGGGTATGGCCAAATTATACAAACAAACTTGTTTTACGTACAAAATTAGTTATTTTTCTTTACTTTTTTTCAATTTAAGCATAATAATGTTTATTGCATAATTCTACAATTACAAACATATAAATGAGACATACACATACAAGTGAACATACACGTAGTATAATCATTATCGAATACTTATTGATATATTCACACAAAACACGCGACACTACAAACACACATATAAATATAAACGTTAAGATAAATATATTATAAATACACTCAAAAAATGAATATGAATGTTTAAATTTGATTTATTTAGTTATTTAATCATACTATATTAATTAGATATTATTATATAATAAAACTTGTTCGGTTCGGTTCGGTTTTTGCGGTTTGGTTTTTGGACGAAAACCGAAACCGAACCGCATTTTTCGGTTTCTGAAAAAGTAAAAACAGAACCATCGGTTTTTAGTTTCGGTCGGTTTTTACGGTTCGGTTTTTTCGGTTTTCGGTTCGGTTTCGGTTTTTTCGATTTGCTTTGCTCACCCCTAGTATAAAATATAGGGGAACATTTGTTTAATTCTCAAAGTTATTAAAAAACGTGGAAACTTGTAATATTACACTTAACTCTATACAATTTTTAAAAATTTAACCACTAAAGTTTTATTAATTACCCCATCTTTTTTAAAGTTTTTGTTTTCACAAATTTGACACCTATATTTTTATGTGTTTTTATTCGCAACCAAATTTTTACACCAATTAAACTAAAGGTTGACCAAAATCAGTTTAATTTTGACTTTTATTAACCAATCACGTCGCTCGATTTCGCTTACTTGGCAAAATCAACCTCTCCTATTGGTCTAATTTTTTTTTCAATGAGAAGACTTTTGCAAAAACACTCTGAAATGATGTAATTCTTTTATTATATAAAAGATGAAATTTATAGGGCAAATGATAAAAAAATGCATCGAACTTGACACTTTATGTGATTGTGTGTAGCCAACTATTTTTTTTCTTATTGTATGTACTGAACTTTCAAATTTCGATCATTATGTGTATTTTGTGACTATTCTGCCATGTAAAATTACCATTTTACCCTTTGAAATTTGAAGAAATTAAGGATAAAATGGTCACAAAATACACACAATAATCGAATTTTGAAAGTTCAGTACACACAATAAGAGAAAAAATAGTTGGCTACACACAATCATAAAAAGTGTCAAGTTCGATGCATTTTTTTGTCATTTGCCCAAATTTATAATCAAAGCTGGTCACATAATTATAAGTAGCATATGTTGTTTTTTTGTTTGCAAAGCCTACTGCTACCTATTTTGTTTTACACATTTTTTTTACTTATATATTTTTCTTTTTGTGTTTGAGTTAAACAATTAAGCAACCCGATAAACCCGAATCATCCGACCCGATATAACCCGACCCGAAAATAAACTGAACCCGACAACCCGACTCCTTATCGTGGCGAAACAAGGTTATTAAAACCAGACTGAGACCCCCCTTGACCACCACCCATCAAACCCGAATTCGATCTCAGCATGGAAGATGGAACAGATTGCGCACCAGCAAGTGGAGTAGGTGGTCCTGGAGGTTCGATCTTCCTTAAACAAACAAAAAACTTTGACAAATAATACTACAACCTAAAACCGCAACTTCACATCACTCCAAAACACAACACGATTTCGGAAAAACCTAAAACGAGCTTTCACCTTAAACAGTCTGACTCTCTTAACAGTTAATCAGTTAACTTATAGTAAGCCAACTATATAAGGAACCAATCAAACTGAAATTGACAAGCATGGAGCTCTCCAGCAGCAATTTAAAGGTCAATACCCGCTCAGTGAGCTTAAAAGAATAACGAATGTTCAACCTATATCTAGTAACTATACTATGTATCTACTTAGTCAAGAAGCAAAGGAAGTAAAAGAGCGAGCATTGACACTCTAATCACTAATCATGATTATCAGCTAAACACTTTTAAAATTAGGGATAATTCCATAAAAATATGTAAAGATACTTACAAACTCATGTCGTCCCCGAGCAAAGGTCGAGAAAAACAGCTTTCTATAATGCCAAAACAACGGCAAAATAGCAGCCGTATAGCAGCCAAACAACACTATACAGAAGCCTAATTCCTAAATAGCTGCCATATATCAGCAAAAACAATAGCCATATATCAGCAAAAACCAGCTTTTAGTGGGAAAAAACAGCCAAAAACTGCCTATGTAGCGTAGAATAATAACCATTAACTTGAGTAAAACTTGGAGCAAGGTATACGATACCATTCAAGTCAACAACTCTATTATCTTTTGTCACGTCGGCATGGTACAAGTCGACATGATCTGATGTTGATGAATAAGTTAAATGTTAATATAGTTGCAGTTAAGTTTTATATGTTTAAGCTACAAAAAGTTAAAAATATGGAACATACCAAATGCTATCGTCTTTGTTTCTAACCAAATTAACAATGACAAAACTAAAAATTGAATATTTCTAATCTCAAATTTTAGGTGTTTCTGTCCTAATAGAGTAATAAAGCTATACATATTAACAATGACACATCTTTATATATCTTAAGCAAGAAACATGATTTAGAAAATCAAAAAAGAAAAGAAAAGAAAAAAGAGCTAGGGCTATCACTTGCAATAAACAAAATTAAGTCCCCAAAGATACTAATGTTGATCAATGATTCTATGAGTAGGAATCTTGCAAGAGAATAGGAAGAAGTAGAGCCATAATTAAATTGTTCATGTCAATATATTGAAAACTGAAGGGACGAAAATATATTCAAATTTTTTGTGGCAAACAAGGCAATTGAGAACTGAATCACTAATAAGCCGAATGATTTTTGCATAACTAAAAGGCCTTTGCAATGCAACCATCAAAGTAGTTAAATTTTATACCTAGTTCACGGCTGAAACAGAGGAAAAGAGAAAGAGAGGAAAAGAGATCGTCAGTCGACCCACCAAACTTAAATTAACCAAACTAATTAATAAAGACATTTGACGCCGACATTATCGTTGCAAAACACATTAACACGAAAAAAAAATATACCTTTAAACTAAAGGTTGACCGGCTATGGGGCTGCTCCTGCGGTAGTGGAGCTGCTGCCGGCGGTGGTTCACGGTGGTGCCATCCAACCAACTCAAACACAACAAAAAAGAAATCAAGATTAACAAACCAAAATTAAACAAATCAAATTTAGAAACAAAAAATTAAAGAAAAAACATACCTTCAAACAAATATTCAAAGAAGAGAGGAAGAGAGTGGTCCGGCAACTGTGGTGCTTCACGGTGGTCTGGCACGGCCGGCAGTGATGCTAACCAACACAAACATAACATACAAACAAAGATTAACAAACTTTAATTAAACAAAACAATTTAACAAAAAAAATTAAAAAAAAGAAAACCTTTAAACAAAACAAATTAACAAAAATTAAAAAAGAATACCTTTAAACAGATTTATGTGCGTGTCTAGGTGGTGGTTTCGGGTGATATAGTGTTGAAGGTGGTTGTGGTGGTGTTGAATGATGGAGTTGCGGTGTAGTGGGATGGTAGTTTAAGGAGAGGCATGGGTAACAGTCAAAGACTTAAAATTAATGAAACCGTTTTTGACTTTAAATTGGTGTCGACAAATTAGTCCCTATTTTATTGTATCATTTTTTAATTTTTTTTTGGATTTTTATTATGATATTGGCGGAGGCAGATAAATCTGTGGAGGGAATTGGGAAACATAAAATTTTTCGTGAAAATTTTGAGTTTTGTTGCATAGCGAAATTGGTGACGATTATGTCGTCTAAAAACTTTTTTTTACTAATAAAATTTAACTAGTTATCTTTTATAAATAACAAGGATTGTGATGATGTCGCCGCGTTGCAGCGGGGCATTTTATATTTATCGATATACTCGCTGAGTATTAAATTGTATGAAAGGTTGTCGATGTGTTGACCTCAGAGAAAGCAGATTAGATTATAGATAGTAATTGATGACGTATAGTCCGTATTCGGGTCATGAACCCGACCAATAAACGCTACTAGCAACTGAGCCCAGTACGAATGGGCTAACCCGGTAACGGTTTGGGCTCACGAAGGCCCAAACCCAAAGTTATTTATGGTTTTGGATATCGGATATCTCTTACTTATGAGATATGTATTCATTGACCGACTTAGGCGGGATACACCGAAGGTTGGGAAACACGAAACCAACAAGGATTTCGTGTGTATGTAAGGGGCATCTCGGCCCTCATTAAAGGTACGATCTTAAAAACCTAACTCTCCACTAAACCCTAAAACCGATTACTTACTCTCACGCCGGAGGATAATCGTGGGAGACAATCCCAAGATAAGCCTAACGGTGTTTTCTGTTTTCTTAGTGCGCAGATCTCAAGCATCAAGGTCTAATTGATACGAGAACCGGAGTCCAAACAAGGAACGCCCAACTTTTGTATCGACAAGTGGCGCCATCCGTGGGACCAATCACTAAGAACTAGAATGACAAAGCACGGAAACCTAAGCCAGCGATCGCATAGTGACTTACAAGGGAAAAAGCAGCAAAATGGATCAGCCTCTAAGCAGGCTTCTTGAACAACTAGTGCGACCAGAAACCAAGGGTCAGGCCCAGACCTAGTCTTCACGACAGTGGAACCACTCGCGGGGACAACCCATGCCACTGCAACAACCACCAACGCAGAAGATCCACTGCGCACCCTTTTCACCACTCCCCACCAATCGGTGCCAGAAAAGGACCTCACAAAAACGCCGGACGCGCCTCTCCGAAACAGGGGTCCAGATGTGGAAACAGACACCCTCGCGCTAGTAGGAGTCGCGCCTGAACTAGCACCAAGTGACTTCGTGTCTCAAAACTACTAAACATTGGCTGCCCTCATGCAAGAGGAGGCGAAAAAGAGGTCGAGTCAGAGCCTGCAAGCCCGACTAAACTTCGACACAGTGTATGAGACATCCTCATCGCGTCATCAGAGGGAGAGGCGCGGAAAAGATAGCCGCCGGCCCCTAGTGTTTACCAGGATCGGGAGGAGAGTTGAGAACGATGAAGCAGCTGACCTGCAGTATCTGAAAGAACACGAAGAGGACGGACGGCGTACCAATGTCCACTCTAGGCTTGGTAGCCGCAGGGTCCATGACAGACTTGGACGACGGCACTCCCCAAGTGAAAGCTCTTCAAGCTCGGATTCCGAGGACAATCGGCGCAAGCGCCGAAAGAGGGGAGGCTCGTCCTCTGGTGATTCCTCGGACAACGAGGATAGTGAAATAGGACACTGGAAGTCCAGGGGAAGATATCGCGACCAGGAGGAGGAAGATATGTCTTTTCCTGGCGCCGCCAAAAGGTGGATGCGTTCACTCAGCGCATCAGCGATTTCTCAGAAGATAAGAGAAGGCGTATCTCCGCCAATGTGAAAACCTACGATGGAACAGGTGATCCGGACGATCACCTAAAACTTTTCGAATCAGCTCCTACCATCGAAAATTGGCCACAACCTGTGTGGTGCCACATGTTCAATTCCACATTAGTGGGAAATGCGCGAAACTGGTTCAGTAAGCTTCCACGCAGAAGCATTGAGGGCTTTGAAGAGTTACGGAAGGCGTTTCGCCTGAACTTCACTCAAAGGAAGAAGTGCACCAAAAACCCTGTTGAACTTTCCAGGGTAAAACAGCGTCAGGGGGAATCTACAAGCGCTTATGTGGAGCGCTACAAAGATGAGTGCATACATGTCAAGGCATGCCCCGAAATACTAAAGATCTAAGGGTTTATGAATGGGATCAATAACCCAGAACTCATCAAAAGACTGAACGACAAGGTCCCCCAAACCTTTGATGAACTTATGAAACGCACAAGGTCCTTTATCCAAGGAGAAACTGTCGCGGCGGACAGCAAGAAAGGCTACTCAAACTATAGGTCACAAGAACAGCCTAGGAGACAATCCATTGACCAGAGTAGCAACCGCAACAAGAACTACCGCAGCTAGGGGAGCGGACGAGATAATGACAAATATACCCCGCTAACCAAGACTCCAAAGAAGATATTCGCGACGGAAGGCGCGAACTTCCCGAGGCCCCCACCAATGAGCACCCCAGAAGAGCGGCGCGTAGGGAACAGATACTGCGACTATCATGGACAGAAGGGCCACACCACAAATGAGTGTGTCCAATTGCGCCAACTAATTAAAAAGCTATTAAAAGAAGGAAGATTGGACCATTTAGTTAAGAACATCAAGGAAGGGAAAGATAAGCAAAAGACTGGGAACAAGAAAGAAGCACCCAAAGATAAGGCTGCTACCATCTACATGATACAATCATGGCAGCGAATGACTAGGCAGAATATCAGCCAAAAGTTTTCCTGTGGAAGCGAAATCACTTTCCCCACCTTGGCTGCGGACAACGCAAGGGTAGAACCGCTCACCATTGAAATTAATGCAGGGGGTCACGATATCCACCGCATGTATGTTGATGGAGGAGCATCCGCCGATATAATGTATGAACATTGTTTCAAGCGACTGCGACCTGAGATACGAAGTCAGTTAAGCCCGGTCATGACGTCGTTGATTGGTTGGAGAAAAGATATGGCCCATGGGGCAAATACGCCTACTAGTCAATGTTGGTAATAAGGAACAATCCACGACAGCCTGGATGAATTTTATGGTGATCAAATCCCCTTCGCCATACAATGGCATTATTGGAAGACCAGGGATATCAGCCATGCGCGCAGTACCGTCTACAGCACATGGGATGCTCAAATTCTCGGTGGAGGGAGGCATTGTTACTCTCTACAATACCACCGTATCACCTAGAGAATGTAACACAATTACATGTGAGACGGCACACGTTTCGGAGCAGCGCGCAACTAAAGTATCAAACCTGAGGGTCACAATTTATCCTGATTACCCAGAGCAAGAAGTATCAATCGGGGGATCGCTGTCTGATAACGGCAGGGTAGCCGTGTGCGCACTCTTGCAGAAGAATCTGGATATCTTTGCATGGGAACCAAAGCACATGACCAGTGTACCACGCTCGATTACAGAACAGAAGTTGAGAATCCGACAAGGATACTCCCCAGTACGATAGAAGAAGCGCGGTCAGGCTCCAGAGCGCGCACAAGCAATTCTGGCAGAAGTACATAAACTTGTGGATGCAGGTATCATGTGAGAAGTCTATTACCATGACTGGCTTTCCAACCCAGTGATGGTCAAGAAGAGCGACGGTAGTTGGCGGATGTGCGTGGACTTCACAGATCTCAACAAAGCATGTCAACAAGACTGCTACCTACTACCATAGATAGACTGGAAGATAGAATCTTTGTGCGGATACCCACTTAAATGCTTCTTGGACGCATACAAAGGATACCACCAAATCTAGATGGCTAAAGAAGATGAGAAAAAAAGGCCTTCCGTACAAGCCAAGGCGTCTATTGTTATACTAAGATGCCCTTTGGCTTGAAGAACGCAGGCGCCACCTACCAGCGATTTGTAGATAACGCATTTGAAAAACAGGTGGGCCGCAACCTAGAGGTTTACGTTGACGACCTTGTTATAAAAAGCCATATTGAGGACGAATTGGTGCGCGATATTGAAGAGACATTTAAGACACTACGAGAGATCAACATGAAGTTAAATCCTAAGAAATGCACCTTTGGTGCTACAGAAGGCATGTTCCTGGGATATTTGATAGAGCTCGATGGCATTAAACCATGTCCAGAAAAAAAGAAGGATGTCATCCAACTTCCTTCACCGCGCACGTTGAAAGAAGTCCAGTCTCTGAATGGAAAACTAGCCGGTTTGAACAGATTCTTATCCAAATCAGCAGATAAGTCACTCCCCCTCTTTAAAACGCTCAAGAAGTGTACAAAAAAGGAAGATTTTCGCTGGACTATGGAAGCAGAAGAAGCTTTTATACAGCTTAAACAACACCTAGCAGCGCTCCCCACGCTAGTCGCGCCCCGCCCAGGGGAAGAATTAATTATGTACTTATCTGCGACTCATAGAGCAGTCAGCGCGGTGCTACTGACGAATAGGAATTCAGTACAAACACCGGTATATTTTGTAAGCAAAGCACTCAAGAAAACGGAGGTTAACTATAGCGCAATGGATAAGTTGGTCCTAGCATTAGTATTCGCCGCCAAAAGACTGCGCAGGTACTTCCAAGCGCACCCAATAGCGGTGATCACAGACCAACCTATCAAGCAAATCATCTCCAAACCCGATGCATCAGGACGACTACAGAAGTGGAGCGTGTTGCTAGGAGAGCATAACATCTCCTACAGACCACGCACTGCAGTTAAGGGGCAGATACTAGCAGACTTCATCATCGAAAAACCGGATACTGATGATGCACCTTCAGAAAGCAAGGTGGAACTACAAGAACCATGGATCCTATTCACGGATGGATCTTTATGTGTGGATGGGTCAGGCGCAGGCCTTATCCTCACGAGTCTAATTCACTTACGCACTGCGTTTTGAATTCACAACCACAAACAACGAGGCCGCGTATGAAGCCCTAATTGCTGGATTACAGAGGCACATAACTGTTATGGATTTCAGTGGTGATTCAAGTGATTAGGTCTGGATGGGGTGTTATGGTTGTGGGTCTAGAAGGGGTTAGAAGTGCTTGTCTAGGTGTCTGTGTTAGTTGTTTTTCAAGAATAAAGTATGTGTTTGTCTAGTCTGTATGTCGAATGGTGGTATGCTGTAAGCATGCTATTTTATGTAAAAACAGAGAAAGACGTAAAGCACAAAACGTACACGGATCCGAAGAAGGCCAAAACGCATCACTGATACCGTGACCACCCAGCAATGGCGCGGAAACAGGAGCGTTTGTCGTATCCGAAGTTGAGAATAAAGTCGTATCCGAAGCTGAGAATAAAAAATCAAAAATACATATAACAAAGGTAAAGTCGGGCCAAAAATTCTAAACCTAAAAACAAAAGCAACCTACCATGACAGGATACCGGGAACATATCATCGATTTTCCTCTTTCCCTTACCAAGATAATCCACAAAGCCTGGAACCCGGTGAGACCTCAAGGGAGCAGAATCACAATAAGAATCAGGCTCGTTGATCGTTATCCCCCCCCCCTCCGTGACTCTAACACCCATATCAGTGATACCACACACAGCAGGATGAGGAACCAAACACCTATCCATATCCAAAAAAGGTCCCAAACCATGTTCCCTAACGCCCGTGTCACCCGACACAGTATCTGACTGTGACAAAAGACCCACACCAGCACCTAAATCCTCTAACGCATGGATAGGCGAACCGTCATCACTGACAGGAAGGTCACCAGCAACACATACATTGTCCTGCAACCCATACCCACAACTATTCCTACGCACACCCTTACTTTTAGTTCTCATCTCCTATAACACCACCTAGAGTAATTACACCGATTTCCTAACAGTCTTACAACAACCATACAACACACAAAAACATAGCAGGCAAAAAAGACACAAAAACTAACAAAAACACATACCACACATATGCAAGAACAAACACCGAAGATTGAAGCAGCAATTATCTAAGACGAAGGCAACAAACGACCAAGACGAAATAAGAAGCGGCAACTGTCGAGAACGATGATGAAGGAAATGGCGCCACGTGGAAATTAGAAACACACGTATATGAGAAGAAACGTAAATACGCCGACTAAAATCCATGGGCTTAGCAATTGGGCTGAAGAAAAACAGCGGAGCCTTAAACGACACATATGATCGCCGTTTCATATGCTCGCGTTAATATATATATATATATATATATATATATATATATATATATATATATATATATATATATATATATATATATATATATATATATATAATGGCGACCATGTCGTCACTAACCTAGTATATATTTTACGAATCACTGTTAGAAAATAGGATCACAGTAATATGAGAGTCGTGTAAATGTTTTCAGATTGAAGTATTTCGATAGTTCTATCGAAATTTTAAATCGGATAAAACTCATATTTAGAAACGAGAATATAACCAAATAGGAAATCCATATATGACCAATAAAACTGAGTCGGTTGTAACTGTCATAGAAGTTATTTAACTACCAATTCAGTTAAATAATTAAGGCGCTGCCCCTTGGACCATGCTACCAGGGGTGCTGCCCCCGGAACCCCGTCATTCGGGGCTTCGCCCCCAAATGATAATCATAATAACGTCATACAAGTGTGCTCCGCACAACCCTGACTTGTTGAACATTTATCACATTTACACATTGGTCAACTAAGTCAATCCAGTACACTTAAATCATATTGGTGATGCAAAATCACCAACAATCACTATTTAGCACTTATAAATAATTTAAATTATTAAAAGTTTATTTAGATTAATTATTAAATAATTTAAATTAATTATAAATAATTTAATTAGTTATCAATGATTTGACCGTTGCTACCTCTTGGTGGAATTTTCGTTACATTGTCTTTGGCGAGGTCATATCATTGCCAAAAAGTATACACAAACTTTGACTATCACACGTTTTTTAGTTACGTTTTCACTTGGCTCGTAAATTTCCTAGCTAATATAAAGACAAAGTTTGACTTTTGGGTTTTTCATTTTTGGCTCTAAAATTTTTCGCCGATCTTTCGGCTCCAAAATTTCCCGCTCTCATTTTTTACTGTAAAAACAACCTCACAATCTATTATCCTCACAAACTCCTGACCTCACAACCTCTTTAGGTATACGGTTTATGTTGCTCTCTCAACACATTATAGAACATGAATAAACTCGTAAAACAATGAGAAGTCCAAACTTGCATAACTCTCGACTCTCGATTTATGTTGCAGTTACCAAAGTTATTCCAAACTTGTCGATTAGACTCTTAAGCTTACTACTTGATAGTTTTTGTAAGGTTGCTATCTGAGTAACAACCTTTAACCGTATCCCACAATTGTTTAAAGGTGATTTCTGGCCCTCAAACCTTACTTTATATACAAATCAAAGTTATTCCATCAAGGAACAAAGACTTTAAAACAAACAAGTGATATACCAAATTGTGTATCTCGAAAGTGTGTTTTAATGAATGCAACCTTCATCCAAAGCCAAGCCCATAAGTCTAAGTGCGATTCAGTGGGTACCCAAGTATCCTTTCAAATGACTTACGTACTGTTGGTGCTAGTGGGTTAAGTCCTTACCACATAAGACTCAATGTCTTACATTGCTAGTCGGACCTTGAACACCTGCAAGTTATTCTACATGACCTTCGGCACTGAGTCATGAAAATGCAGAGTGCTCAAACTACAAGTTCTTGACTGGTAAGATAAAATTACTTGAGGAAACACTGCATAAAGATAGTGCAATAACAATAGACGAATGATACTCGATTTTACTTATTTGTTGGTAATTTCTACTGTTTATTTTTATAGAAGTTAACACAATGCCTATTGAATATACATTGCTTAATTAACTATAAAACAGTTAATAAGTATCACCGAGGACTTGTTCTCGGGAAAACTTTGGTGGGAAACTTCACCGCCAAAAAGTTTAGTGTATAATATTTGGTGAAAAATGTCAAATTTGACTATAATTATCCCGAGGACATGTCCTTAGGGAAATTATTACAACATTCGGCGGAAAACGTCGAATTTGACTATAATTATCAAAGATTTTTTTAGCGGGTTTCGCTGATGATATAGTGTCGTCGAGTTATGCTCGATTTTACTTCTTTGTATTATTATATTTAAAAATGATAAACATTTTGTGACGACTTTGTTGTCACCAAGCTAATTTAATGAAAATAAATTCATTTATGAACATTTATTTATGAGTTTTAAAAAGTATTTTTAATAAAATAAAAATAAATAAATTTGGTTAACAATTTGGTGACGACTTAGTTGTCACTAAACTTAGTTTTTTAGAAACTATTTATAATGAGGTACATAATTAAATTTGTTAATAATTTGGTGACGAGATTGTCGTCACGACATATATTTATCAAAAAACTTTACTTAAAAAGTCATTAATCAATATTTTTAAAAAGTTTTTTTAAATACATAAATATAATTAAATTTAGATTATAAATTGGTGACGACCTTGTCGTCACGAAATTTTTTTATCAAAGAAAAAATCATTATTTATTATTTTTAAAATGTGATTTTAAAAAGTTAAAAATTTGGTGACGATATTGTCGTCACTAATTTCTGTAGACCTTACTTTTGCTTTGACTAGAATCTGGTGTTGCAAATTGGTGAAAATGGTAGGGCCCATCTCAACTTGGTGGCAACCCTTTTTTGTATTATGGGTGTTATTACACCTAGAGCTGTGTGTGTTGTCTTGTCTACCTTTTTACATAGGGATAAGAGATAATGTATCTAACTTGAAAATTTTTAAGTGTTTTGTAGCCAACTTTCTTTTCTTTTCTTTTCTATTGTGTTGTCAAACTTTTGAATTTTGACTTTTGTGTTATTTTGTAACCATTTTACTCGTACATTTTTTAACCAACATATTAATAATGAAGGGTAAAATGATCGTTGTATATGAACAAATATATATAAAAGTCGAAATTCAAATATTTAAATACACAATAAAAAAAAGTTAACTACACAACACTCAAAAAAATGTCAAATTAAATACGAGTAATTAGTAAATAGTCATCCCTATTCACTACTATAGTTACTTTTCATATCATTTTCCACTAAAGTTAATTCTATCTTAATTTTTTTTAATACAACATTATTGTTAAAAGATACGATACAGAACAATATTGTTAAAAGTTGTAAAGTAATATTAGCTTTTAAGACATTAGAGCAACCACAATGATAGCTTTACCAAATATTTTTCACTATTTCAAAAAGTTATTCAAATGACTTTTCTCATTGGAGTAGAAGACTATTAGTAACAATAACTTAAAATCTACTAAACGTTTGACATAAAATTGCCTAAGCTATTTACATTAACCGAAACATTAAATGACCCAACCAAAAAGCTATTGAGAGACTTTTTAGCTTTGGAGAAAAGCTTTTTGTAAAAAAAGAAATTAAATGCAATAAGTAATATATTAAATATAAAAACTTATTTGTAATTTGAAGCATTCATGCACTTAGAAGTAATAACAATTACTAAAATCAAATACTGGCTTGGTACGCCAATTTTATTAAATACATAAATTAAAGTGGAAACCATGCAATGCAACATTTATTAGATCAAAGTACAATACAAACCAAGGATATGTGATTGAATCAATTAAGGTCTAAGTGGAACCAACAGGAACCAACTTGATCTCGATTCCTGAGACAGTTAGATCTTCGCAACCTGCCCTTGCCACCAATGCCACCAAAGCATACTCTTCGTCTTCAGTTTTTGTGTCTTCCAAAAGCTCATTTAACCCAAACCTCGCTGCACTTGGCATCAACATTCCACCTTGTTGGTTGCCACTGTGTGGAACCTGTGCAAAAGATCCAGCAAACTCAGGATCACATGCTGTTGGCAGCCTCCCGTTTATGTCGACTTTGTCATTCACAAAGACGTCGAATTTCACAAACTTGTTGCTGTTGAATTGTATCCCGTTTATACACAAAATCTCATTCGCCTGGGCCTTCTCCTCGGGACTTCTGTTCTTAGCTGGCCTCTTCACACGAACCTTAAGAAGTGGCTCCACACGCGCTGGGGTCTTAAAGGCTTCCTCCACCGTTTTCACCTCTCCAATTAGGGCGCTCGATAAATCTTTGGACTTCTCCTTACGTTGGGCTGGTCGACTGTTCTTCCAAGGGGTCTTTGAGACTGCAAAATCATATTTGAGATCATTTATGTTGACAGAGTCTTCGTTATAGACACGTACAAGATTCTCATTCTCGTCATAGAACACATATGATGCTTTTAACCAGTCTTCCGAGGTCGGTTCTGAATGTCCAGGAATGCCCAAATCCTTCCATAGTTTCCACATACGGTCGACGTTTGCATGGTGAACGTAAAACAAAGGGTCATACCCTGCAGAGTAGAAGTTGCCCATGTCCTCTCTATTAGGGTTTGATGAGTCACCTACCCATACGTGTACAGCAGTGTGAGAATTGCTTTCAACAGACCCGACTGACGGCTTTACAGTCATGTTCCCAGCCGTGTATTCTCCTCCGAAGAAGCCTTTCCAATCTGTTGCGTTTCTGATCAAATCTTTGTACACCATACTAAGATTGCAGGCTTTTTGTCTTTCACTTTCTAGTTCATCCGCAAAATTATTTGCTAACTTGGCTCCACTGAAGAACAGATCTACTACTTTTGGAGGGAGATGGCGCGTGTCCCGGTATACGTCAAAGAGAGGGTTTTTGTTTTCAAAGAAAGGGTCATCGTCTTTTTCTTCTACAAACATTTGAGGAATTGTCATTCCTTCTGGATTGTCCCAGTTCCAGTAAGGTAACGCGAAATCATCATCCCCGCTGTACTTTCGGAGAATTCTTTCATAGAAATAAAGGTACCAACGATGAAATGGAAAGAAGAGCCACGAGTTATGAATCTGAATATCAATATTAGGGAAACCGCTATCGACTTGAGTGTAACCACCGTTACAATAAGCACAATGAATTTTAGCTTGGCTTACGAAACTGTGAGGGTGGTTATCTGGGAGTTCCCGTATGGCTTTTATGGCTTTCTTGTAGCTCCTCACTTGCTTTTCCGACCCTTTATGTGCCGGCCATCGCACCCTTGTCTTTTCGTTACTTGGAAATACAAACGGTTGAATCGTCTTCCCTAGGCTAGGAGGGCAGCATCTCCCTGTCCTTACAGCACCCTCCGATTTAAAACCTTGTTTTGCTTCCTGGCATATGGACGTGATATCAGGAGCCGTTATAGGACTAGCCAATGCTGATGGCAACGAAGCGATATTAGCAGCGGTATAGAGTCCACCAAGCCCCAGGAGAAGGTTCCTTCGGTCTACATTATTATTGGGTAGTATAAGCTTTTGTGTTTCGGGTAGTATGAGTTGGTTCTCATTTTCTTCTGGCGGTGAAGCGTTGCATGAGACTCTGAACCCATGCGTTTGCTTGGTTAAAGTCTTGAAGGATGGTTGGGTGATGAACGTAGATGATTTTGGCTTGCATGAAGAGGTGGTGAAAGTGGTGGAAAGGAAGAGAGAAGATGGCATTATTATGGTAAAGAAAGAGGAGTGTATTTGAATGTATGATCACTTCATGAATAATGAGCTCCAATTTATAAGACCGGCACCACTCCTCCATAGTCCATACTCCATACCCATTTAAAACTAGATTTTGTTGGTGGCTTGTCACAGGTTTATCATGCCAATTACAACATAACATACGATTTGCAATAACCATTGTTGGCTTTGTATATGAGAGACAAATGAATAAAACAGTAAAAGTATTCTTGATAATAAATTAAAGGTAATACGTTTGACTTGTCCTTAATGCAGTATATATACCATGTGAAACGACATGATGGTTGACCAATGGTACATTGTGTCGTTTCACAACATCTGGTAACTGCCATATAACTGCCTAAACGAACATAACTGTCATACTTAAAGGCCTGTTTGGTTTAACAGTTTTGGCCCAAACATTACATGCCTTTTTGACCCATACTAATACGAAATAGAAATAGTCTTATAAAGTATAAACATTAAAGCATTAACATGATCACAGATTTCCAATAGAAAATGACGAAATATATATAACCCATACTTTCATTAATCGTATTTCCTCACCCGTAATCAATTATCATGATAGGCCATCAACAGCTTGCACCACTTGACATCCGTCCACGATTTTCATGGCAATGTCAACATGAGATGAGTTAACATGGTACTGACTTAACTTGGTTGTTTTGATCTTTTATCTTCGGTACTTCGGTTAAAATATCTTGCTTTGGATATGAATTTTCACCACTGATTTTTTTTTCTTCATTTTTCGACCTGATGAATATATAAATTTGGTTTTATACATTTCGAGGCAATAAACTACTCGATTTCGAGGATAACACAGTATATTAATTCTTCTCAATTTGTTGTTGCGTTGGATAATGTAACTTAAGTATGTTGTTTACGACATATTTTAGTAGGCTTTTGCAATGAACATGTTGTCCATTATTTTGTAGGTAAAGAAAACCGAGAGAATATATGATTCATGCACGGGTGCATACTCAGGCTAACAAAACGGTGATTTCGGAAAGAACAAAGAACAAGATTAACATTACTTTCTTTTTTGCAATCTATTTTGTTATATATCATGTTTACATAGAAAGACTGCTGCTAAACATACATCTTTTTGAAGTCCCACAGTAACAGCTTTAAAGTCTCCGTAATTTCGTATAGTTTAAACTGTACTTTATTTCGAGGATGTATACTCGCTTTCAGTTATAACTTAAAAGAAATGTAAAGTTTGTTGTTAAGAGTGAATGACATTATATCATGGTTTACTATGCTCTTGAACAACTTAAACTGAAAAAACATGAAGCATGCTGAATTTAATTGAAACTGAAAAAACATGAAGCATGATGGATTTTGGTTATTTGTAGAAGTATACTTTCTACTTCAATGTCTTTTGAAGATGAAAGTTTGCAGAAGAAAATGATTTGATCTTTAATACCTTGACTATAATAAATTGATGTTTTCTGTGTAGCAATTGGTCCTCGTGGATTACCATCATTCTTGTTTTAGTTAGTTTTAATTGTGGTTTAGTTTTGTGTGGTGCATTGGTTAGGCATCTCTTTCTTCTTTTTCTTGTTACTACTTGAAGCTTTTCTTGTTCTTTTCATGCCACCATTAAATTTGTGGTGGTTCATACATATATTTTGCCATTGTCTTAGAACTTAGAACTTAGAAAATAATATTTTAATTCAAATGAAGAATAGGAAGTGGCATCATGCCATGAATGGGTTGGTCATTGACATGGTGGTAGAGTGTGTATGCACCAAAGGTACATGGTACTATGCATGTATCATCAAGGCTTTCAAGATAGCGATCTCATCTGAGATCGTTTTTGTTTTCGTAAGATCGAGATCGTAAGATCAGATCAAGATCTTACGATCCTACCAATTTGTTATATTTTTAAAACAAAGGATAAACGAGTCAAACTGTTTTATAAATCTACTCAACGCCAAAGATAAATTCGTATAATATCTTTATAAAAATGATGTGAATGAGCATTAGACATCCGATATGACATGTTGTGCACCTCATATTGCACATATCAAAATCAATAAGAAGGATTACTTACATTTAATTTAAATTAACTATTAAATGACAAGTGTAAATTCCAATTAATAAAAAGGTATACATAAAAATCAAGAAAAAAAAATAATTACGAAATTACCTGTTGGCTATTAAAATACAAAAAATCAAGAACTTCAATCAAGTGACGAGATGAAAAGAAGACTTTAATAGTTATCTCTTGAAATTTGATTTGGGGTAAATGAGACGTCACCAGATATTGACTTATTGATACTTGTCTATTTTCTTTGGGCTTAAGCAAAAAGATAGGCTAAAAGCCCAAAAGATTAGAAAAAATAAGATGGATTTAGGCCTAGGTAAAATCGGGTCGACACGTGATATTACGATCTTACACGCGATTCTACGATCTTACTTACGATCCTACCTCAGATGAGATCCTATTACGATCTTACATGATTTTAGCTAGTAAGCACGTAAAGTCGTATAATTCTACGAGTTTACACGCAATTTTGACAACCTTTGAGTATGATGATTGTGGTAAAGTTTGTCAATATAGATACTGCGCGTAAGTAGAATGGGTAGGAGGTTAGTTCCTATCATCACTAGTAAAACTATATTATTGATATTTTTTGAATTAAACTGTGTTTATATTAATTGAGTAGGGATCCAGTGAGAAGTAAATTAAAATAAGAAGTGACAAAAACCACGCATTTGAAATGCAACGACTTGCATTAGATGCATTTCTATTCATATAGATGCAACATCTTGAGTTTCGAAAGTTAATTTGATATATAGATGGTGCAAAAGAGGAACAAAAAACAAGAGAAATCATGAAATGCATCTAATATACGTATATGCATTTGATTAAAAGCTAGAAAACACACTATGATGCGTTATAATACATCTAAGATTATAGGAATGCATCCAATTTAGGTCGGTGCATCTCGGATTTGCGGTTATAGTTCTTCTTATTCTTTCTTATTTTAAGTAATCTTCTTATTTGATCCTAACTCTATATTACTGTAATAAATAAAATGATAAGCCTATAAATGAAATTTTTTTGCTTAAAGATTTTCTTTACCTCTTCAATACGAGTTGTTCATTTTGTAACTTAAAACTAAATGTCTTTACAATAAGAGCAATGCTAGACACACTCATAAAATTTATATAGAAAATCCACTCGCTGACGTGTCAACGGATGATTGATGCATTTTTTAGCTGTTTCTTTCTCATTTTCTCTTATTAAACCAATCATCCGCTGACTATCATTTTTCTTACAATAATGATTATCTTTACATAAGCACACAGGCATGTAATAACCTAATAAATAAAATTTAACTTAGATTAAGTTTAACTTCAGACCTCCGGTGAATAACTGGACTAGATATCTTATACAAAGTGAATACACTCAATCATTTATCTACACAAATATATATATTTGAACTTTTACATATTAAAATACACGATACAAGTAAATTTGTTGAGCTAATTGGAAAAGTGTAAGTCTGATGATGGCAATCTCTATAAAAGCATATAGACACTCATTGGCATGTAACTAACAAAATTAGTTACATATGGTTATTGTTTCTAAAATATTTACACTTTGTTTCCGAGTTTATTTTTAAGAGAGAAATAGAAAGGTTTGGGATGGTAATAAAAAAAATTGTGTTCCCAAAAATTTTTAGGAGATGAGAAGAAAATAAAGGATAGTAAATTACACCAAAATTACTTTCCTAATCTTCTTCCTAAATTGGGATGAAATGGAGTGAAGTTAATTTTAAAGCCTTTTTTTCTTACATACTCCTCTTTTCTTTCCAACTCGAGAGTACAAGATAAAAAATAATTTTTTATTCCTCTCATCTATACTCCTCTCATTTTCTCTCTCCATCTCTCTTCTTTCCGTTTTATACTAGGGAACAGAGTGTTAGGGCCCGTTTGGGTTGTTGCTAGGAATCACAATAGGTATCGAATTTGGTATGTGGTAGAATGACAATGGATATACAAAAATGTATTATTTCTATTGTTTATGTTTGGTTGATAAAATATGAAATGAAAAGGTGTATAAATATTTGAATTTTCTAGTGGAAAAGAGAGGGGCCCGCAGGAATGGATTTCATAGACACAAAACTGGTGTGTTATGAATCTATGACTATGATATACCCATTTCATTCTCGGACCCACTAAACAAACACCATTAATCGGAATGAAATACATAGATCCATTCCAATAGGCGCATATCAAACGCACCCTTAAACTATCTTGGGTATTGCTTAGCAAAACCTTTAGGGTGCGTTTGGTAAGCAGAAATTGCAATCAACGAATGAATTTTAATTCTAATAATGATGTTTATTTAAACTTTTGACTTTAAAACTATGAAATGACATACAAATATTTTTCATGCTTAATAGACATCAAATGGTTATGATATAATTGTTTCATTCCTGGGCCCACATTATTCCTTTTCATTATTAACAAGATATACCAATTACCAAATATGCTAAGAGTGGACGGTTTGGGAAATTTTGTGGCTCGCCGTGGCCTACGTGGACGACCGCCGTCGCTCGCCGCCACACCGACCACCTTCGTTGTGGCTCGCCGTGAACTAGCAAATCGTGGGGACGACGAGCTTATCTACTGACAAAAGTGGGACACGGTTTCATTTTTTCTTCTTTTTTCCTTTTTTGATTTTCAAGTGTGTGTAAGTGTGTGTGTGCAGCGTGTGTTTGTGTGTGTGAGTTATGGAAGTGAAGAAGAAGAAATGGTGGGTTGTGTATTAATGTGTGTGTGTGTGATGCGTATGTGTGTGTTAAAATGTGTGTGTGCAGAAAACATGAAGAAGACAACTATTTTTTTTTATTTTTTTATTTTATTTATTTTTTTTTAAATTTTTTTCTCTTTCTTTTGGGCTGGGTTGGACTAATATTGGGGTGGTAATGTGGTATGTTTTCATATATTGTTGTATAAGTTTTAATTGTTATTTTTTTTAAAAAAAAATTTATAAAAAATGTTATTTATAATTTTTATAAAAAATGACTAGTAAAATGTTTAGGTTTCAATTATTAGTATGTGTTGTATTTTTTTTTTTCTCATATCATTTTTTTTACGTATCATATTTTTTTTTCTTATTATTATTATGTTGTTAATGTATTTTAATTATTAATGAAATAAATTTAGTTTATATGAAAATTGAATAAAAAAAATAAAGTGGTAGTGGTGGGTCCCAAATGAAGAGGTTGAGGTTTGTTATGAGTGAGGAGGGGGTTTGTTGTGGTTAGTTGTGGAAAAATGGGATGCTGATGTGGCGCTGAATTGGCGCGACGACGAACTTAAACCTTGTTATGACACCTTCCACTCTAATCAAACTAAACAATGATATTGGATTTAATTACTTGACTCATATCTATTTTCATTCCACCTTATACCGAAACTCATATCGATTGTAGTTAATGAGAGCAAACCAAATGGACCCTAAACTTTCCTAGTATTCCTGGGCGATTCAAAACAAGAACAAACTTTTAAAAACCATAAGGGGTCGTTTAGTTGGTAAAAATTTACCATTTTACGAGGAAAGTTTTCATATGAAAAGGGAAGAATTGAAAATCCGTTTAGTTACACTTTCTTCCAATAATTTAAAAAAAAAAGAAAGTGAAATTCTCATTTTCTAAATTTTAATTATAAATATGAAAAACCCATTCTACTCTTTTCACTTTTTTCATTCTCATTCTTTTATATGTCTGTTTTCGTCCGTTTTTATAATTTTCATCCATTATTATACATTTTTAACCGCTTTCATCCGTTTTTATACGTTTTCATCCCTTTATATACGTTTCTATCTATTTTCATCCATTTTATACATTTTCATCCGTTTTCGTCCATTTTTATACGTTGTCGTCCGTTTTTATACGTTTTCGTTCGTTTATGTACGTTTTTATATGTTTTCATCCGTTTTTATACGATTTCGCCCGTTTTATATATTTTCATCCATTTTCGTCCGTTTTATATGCTTTTTATACCTTCGTTTTATATGTTTCGTCTGTTTGTATACGCTTTTATATGTTTTTATCCTTTTTGACCGTTTTCGTCCATTTTTAAACATTTTCGTACGTTTTTATACGCTTTTTATACCTCCGTTTTATATGTTTCGTCTGTTTGTATACGCTTTTATATGTTTTTATCCTTTTTTGACCGTTTTCGTCCGTTTTTATACGTTTTCGTACGTTTTTATACGTCTTCATTCGTTTTCATATGTTTTATAAGTTTTTATACATTTTCATCCGTTTTTAGATGTTTTCGTCCATTTTTATAGGTTGTCATCCATTTCCGTGCGTTTTCATCCGTTTTTATATGTTTTCGTCTATTTTTATACGTTTTCATCTGTTGTTATACATTTCGTACGTTATCATCCGTTTTAGTCCCTTTTTATACGTTTTATAAGTTTTCGTCCGTTTTATTTGTTTTCATCACTTTTCGTCCGTTTTTATACGTTTTTGTCCGGTTTTATACGCTTTATACGTTTTCATCCGTTTTCGACCGTTTTCATCTGTTGATTTACGTTTTCATCCGTTTTCGTCTATTTTTATTTGTTTTCGTCTGTATTTATACGATTTTATACGTTTTCACCCGTTTTCGTTCGTTTTTATACGTTTTATAAGTTTTTGTACATTTTTATACATTTCGGCCTTTTTTTACATTTTTGTTCCTTTTTATACGCTTTGATACGTTTTCATTTATTTTATACATTTTTTTATGCTTTCGTCTATTTTTATACGTTTTGGTCCATTTTCGTCCGTTTTTATACGTTTTCGTCTATTTTTATACGTTTATAACTTTTCTTCTATTATACGTTTTCGTCCGTTTTTATACATATTTATCATTTTTATACATTTTCATCCGTTTTATACGCTTTTGTACGTATTGATCCGTTTTTAACCGTTAACATATGTTTTCATCCATTTTGTACATCTTCATCTGTTTTCGTCCGTTTTCATTCATTTTCGTCCGTTTCCATAGATTTTCGTCGATTTCGTCTTTTTATGCGTTTTTGTATGTTTTTGTCCATTTTCATCCATTTACATCCGTTTCGTCCGTTTTTTTTGCGTTTTTTTACGTTTCATACATTTTGTATGTTTTCATACGTTTTATCCGTTTTTATCCATTTTTGTACATTCTTATATGTTTTTTGACGTTTTTGTACGGTTGTGTATGTGTTCATACATTTTAATCCATCCAAAAACATACAAAATGTATAAAACATACAATAATGTACAAAAACGTACACAAAAATACAAAAAATGACAAAAATATATGAAAACGTATAGAAACATACAAAAGCGTACACACACCTACAAAAACGGATGAAAACGTAAAAAATCGTATAAGACATACAAAAATGTACACAAACGTATAAAAACCTTCAAAAAAGAATGAAAACGTATAAAAGCGTACGGAAACGTACAAAACAAATAAAAAAGGATGAAATTGGACGAGAACAGATGAAAAAATATAAAAACATGTGAAAACGTATAAAAACGGTTGAAAACATATAAAAATGGATTAAAACGAATGAAAATGGACGAAAACGCATAAAACATACGAAAACAGATGAAAACGAATGAAAAAGTATAAAAACATCTAAAAGCGTAAAAAAGGGACGAAAACGGATAAAAACTGTCAAAAACGTATATAAACGGTAAAAAACGGATGAAAAGTATAAAAATGTACAAAAGCGTACAAAAGCGTACAAAACAGATAAAAACGGATGAAACCTGACGAGAACGGATGAAAATATATAAAAACGTGTAAAAACGTATAAAACCGGATGAAAACGTATAAAAATAGATAAAACAGACGAAAACAGATGAAAACGTATAAAAGCGGTCAAAAACCGATAAAACATATGAAAACGCACAAAGATCAAATGTGGAAAAAAAATTGTTGGTTATAAAATGAAAAATGCTTGAACTTCATCTAAACATCTTTTCACTTTTTAGAAATAAATAATATAATTTCATTTAAACGGTTTTCAAATTTTCAACTATTTTTTAAAGAAAAAAACCCAAGAAATTTTGGAACGGAAAAACCTGAAATTTGTTCACCACCAAAACACGTTTCACTACTCTAATGGACCCAGTCACCCAAATATAAACAGAACAGTGGACTCTAAGAAGCCCAAAAGCCCATATCTTCTGAGAAAACACTGTAAACAACTAAACACACACCCTTTGAGTTAATGCATTAAACACTTTGATGGTCAAGAGTCTGCAATTGAATCAGTAAGATGCTCAGTAAATCTATCATATACATTCACTATTTAAACATGGCTGTTTTTGTTACAGTTAAAAACCATTGAAAATGATGTATGTAGCAGTTGCACATAAGGTGTTTGATGAAATGTCTAGTAGTGTAAACACTGACTGTCGAATGTCGTAGTATTTACGTAGTTGGGTGCTTAACTTAGTGGGAGTTTGGCATAGCTTATTAAAGTGCTTACGCTATTGATGATAATCAGATTAGCAGTTTGGATAAGCAATCTTTAACGCCCTTAAAACGGCTTATATTTCTTTTATAAAATTGCGACTAGTAGGTATAATTAGCAATCTTGAATGTCCTTAAAATGGCTTCTTTTTATTTTATATAGTACTAGAAGGTAAATAAGGAATCCCTTTATTAGAATGCATAGATGATCGTTCCTTCATTTGGTTAAGTATAAGTATAAGGCCACACATTATACGCAAATGATAACTCACGCATAAGCAGTTTTGTTGAGGGTATGATTTGCGTCGAATTTAACTATATACACATATGTGTGTTATGTTCTGATTAAGTTGTTTACGTAACTCGTGTTTTGAAATTGGAATTGCAGAGAATTACTACTATAGCAAAACTGCTGTCTGGGCCGCTTCATGTTCTTCAATGGCAAGACTCGCACTGAATAAAAGCTTGGTACTTGAATCTTATTTGATCCATGCCTCTGCAAATTATGCACCTTTCGGGTTCAAATCGTTACGCTTTACCACCAATGCACTTACCAATCAAGAACTCTACCCTACCCATCCACCTGAAAACGTTGCCATCATTATCAGAAAAGTTCAGTCTGGAAGAACCGAGGATGAAATATTTCAAGCCCTCATCCGTGATCAAGCTTGTAACACCATACCCATATCTCACAATCTAGTTTCCAGCTTACTATATATATTCAAAGATGACTGGAAGTCAGCATTAGGCGTATTCAAATGGGCAGAATCACAACCAAATTACCAACCATCATCTCAGTTATACGACATCATGCTTGACATATTAGGAAAAATGAAACAAATGGATAAAATGAAGACACTACTCGAGCAAATGAATCATCATCACCTTGTTACGCTTAATAGTATAGCAAAGGTTATGAGACGTCTTTGTGGGGCCGGAAAATGGGAAGAAGCTGTGATGATATTCGATGATTTGCAGAATTTCGGGTTGGAAAAGAATACAGAATCCATGAATATTCTACTCGACACACTTTGCAAAGAAAATAAAGTTGAGCGGGCCCGCAACATATTCTTGGAGCTAAAGTCACACATTTCGCCTTCTGCTCATACTTTTAACATATTTATACACGGTTGGTGTAAAGTTAATCGGGTCGATGAAGCACAGTGGACTCTGCAAGAAATGAAAGGATATGGATTTAACCCGTCTGTTATAAGCTATTCCACCATTATCGAATCATATTGTCGACACTCCAACTTCGGTAAAGTTTATGAATTACTCGATGAAATGGAATCACAAAATTGCCCTGCTAATGTTGTAACCTTCACAACCATCATGAGCTATTTAACAAAGAACAAGGAATATAATGAAGCTTTACAAATACGTGAAAGAATGAAAACGAGCGGATGTAAACCCGATACACTTTTCTACAACGCCTTGATTCATACATTAGCACGGGCAGGTCGAGTTCAAGAGGCATGTGATGTATTTGAGGTTGAAATGGTGAATGTTGGTGTTAAACCGCAAACATCGACGTATAATTCAATGATTGCAATGTTTTGTCATCATGGTATGGATCAAGAAGCCATGAGGATACTTGGGATAATGGAAAGTTCAAATCTTTGTAGACCTGATATTCAGACTTTTAGTCCATTACTCAAACTCTGTTTCAAGACAGGTAAGACAGATATTTTATTGGGTTATTTGTTGGATGAAATGATTAATAAGTATCACATTAGCCTTGATTTGGCTACGTATACTCTTTTGATCCATGGGTTATGTAGAGCGAATAAATGTGATTGGGCATACCGGTTTTTTCAAGAAATGATTGGAAAAGATATTACTCCGAGATATTATACTTGTTCTTTGCTTCTTGATGAAATCAAGCAGAAGAATAATTATGCGGCTGCTGATCATATTGAAAGCTATATGAAGCATATGAAATCATCTTGACCTGGAAATGGTAATTTTATAATAGTACTGTGTCTTATCGTGTCTTTAGTTCCTGGTTCATTAAATCACGAATAAATGTTGCATTGCAGGCACCATGATTCTGATGCAATACAGTTTAGGTTTGCCTTGGATGAAGCGTAGATCTTATCGGTATGTTGTAACTTTTATTTTGATCATTAGGCAAGAGTCATTGAAGACAAATACCATGTGTTTTATCATGTAGGATTGTATAAACAATATTAGAATTTATTCTCGTGATCCAATGCATCTAAACCATTACAGCTCTTATGATGCTGCATCAATAAATCTTGTATGGTCAATGAAAATTAGAATATTTCTATTTTGAGAAAGTCTTCAAGATAGAATGTCATGTTCTCGAATAGTCATTATGGAATGTTGATGGTTAGATTTTCCTATTTTCTCGAATATAGTCATTACAGAAGAGTTTTTAAGTCAATTGGCTTTATGAAATGTTTTCGTTTAATTGAAAAGAAATCAGTTCATTTGTAATTTTGGTGCCAAACATAATCGAGATTTAAAAAGATATAGAATGGAGAATCGTATCAAACTAGTTTTGATAAGGTTAAGTTTCGTCTGGAATTCAGTTATTAGGATTTATAGATCAGGAAAAGTTCTTTGCTTATACTCCCTCCGTCCCACATTAAGTGTCCACTATGACTTTTTTAAGTATTTTGTCTTCAACTTTGACTTTAAATATTTTTGTTCCTGTTATATAATACTTGATGCAAGATATATGGATGAATTAAGTTTTTAAATGTATTTTCATTTGTATAATTTTCATTAAGTTGTATATAACACAAACAAATATATTTAAGGTCAAAGTTAAAGGAAAAAGACTTTGAAAAGTAATAGTGGACACTTAATGTGGGACGGAGGTAGTACTTAATTTCAATAATTGTGGCATTATGTTGCCTCTAATTCTACTATTAGGGATTGAGATCCTCTCATGTTCAATTGAACATGATAGTTAATGTTGTGTTTATTGTGTTTGTACTTGTACATTTGAATTAAATAAAATAAATGCTTTGTAATAATGACAATGTACAAACACAATAAACACAACATTACCTATCATGTTCAATTGAACATGAGAGGATCTCAATCCCTATTCTAGAAAGGTGTTTGCATTATTGAATGTAAGTAGGCTCTCCCCTTGGGTTAACTTTAATTATTTCTATGTAACTTTTTTGTTAGTTTCTGTCTGTCTTGCACAATATCAACTATCTAATCTTTTGCACAATGCATAAAACATATGATTTGACATTTTTCCTAGTGTTGTAATTAGAAAGTTACTTTTACATCATCATAGTTTTATGCTTAGTCTATTTTAACTTGTATGGTTATACTTTTTGTACATTTTCGATATTATTGGATTGTACTTGAAATGTGATTAATGATATGATCAAATCAATAGTCTCTTTTGTAAACCATTGACAATGATAATAATTTGTGGTATAAATTTAAGTTTTAAAAGTAAAGTATAAAACATAGACTAAAAGACAATTTAGTGTAAAGTTATTTTCGATTTTGTGACTTTTTAATATTGGCCAACAACCACTATTTAAATGACATGATCCTTTCAACCTTTCTTCAGTTCTTGGTCTAAAGTCATCATCAATCGACATGTTGAAATATATAAATACAAATATGCTTTTTTTCCTCTCACTAAGTTTTGTTTTAGTACCTAATAATTCTTATAATTTTCATTATAAGTCATCTTTGTCAACGTACAAGACAGACAAACATATATATAAATGATAAACATTTTCACATTTAGTTACTTTCTCCTACTCAAATTTGAAGTACATGTCTATATTTGAGAATATACTTGGACATTTTAACAAATTATCTCTCTGTCTCTATCATTGTTTTATCTACCGCACTTCTACGTTCTTTCAATATTCATAAGATTATAATTAATCCATTGACCATTAAAATATGCAATTTGAGACATAAAGTATTTAGAATCGGTCTCAAAATTTTATAATATTCTATCATACACGATTTTTAATTTTCTAAATAAGCACACCGCCATCTTGGTCAAAACATGGCTGAAATTTTAGATTCATTTAAGTTATCTAGAAGAAAAACAATTGCAACATCTTTTTTTTTTCTTCCAAAAAACGTTATGCATCTATAAAATATCATTAGCAATTATTTAAATATCTTTAAATTGTTTAGATATTGGTTTTTATCAAGCTAGTTAAACATTAGATTAAAAAAATAAAATAAAAATAAACCTTGTAAGTTTTTGTTGTGCAAAAATATGTATATATTTTTTTATCATATTTTTTTGGTTTTTTTTTTATCATCAGCTTATAGAAACCAGAGAACTAAAATGCATCGATGTTTTAGATAAAAGTCAAGCATTTTACTACTGATGTACGCGATCTAACTAGTATTATTGCCGTTTCCACTCATCGAAGTTTAAAATCGGGTCTTTCTTTAGAATTCTGAGTCGTCTTACCACTAAATCATCGCAAAAGATTGTTTATATTTTGTAGTATTTCAATAATAAGTAAAGTTACCGTATATATTTTTTTTAGAATGACAATTTTAACAATCATCACAATATTTATATCACAAATCAATCTCACATATTTTAAGTAGAACTTGAACTCACAACCTTTTAATTGAGGAACTTCTTACACATCACGAGATAAAAGCCGTTTGGTAGTAAAAATGGAGTATATCTATAATCTATCTATTAACTATCTATAATGCATTTAGGACATTTATAAATAGAAGTCTTAATTTTTTAAGCTTACACATGTTATTATATTTAGTAATTCATACAATTAAATACTACACTACACTAATTACATTATAATGTATATTAATGACACATTAACTTTTAGTAATAAAATAGATGTTACAAACCTACAATAATACAAATTTAAAGGTCTAAAATTTATCATATACATTCAATTTTTACTAAGTTCAAATGAATAAAATTATGAAAATCTATATTTATATTAATTTATTTTATGAAAATTTAGACACACATTTGTTTTTTAGAACTATCAAATCGGTAAACCGTCATATACCGACTATCATTACATACCACTAAAAGATAAAGATACGACAAAAACTGCATATTTGGTATCTCGCTACTTTGCTAGGGTACCATGCTAGTCTTATCTTAAGTTGTTAAAAAAAATTCTATCGATGGAGGGAATATAACATCACAGAGAATATGTGATGTATGTAATCACGGGTACAAAGAATCTTCCTTTCATCTATGCAAAAGCCATCTTTTTGCATTCACACATTTTTGTCATGAAATTTATTGTTAACCAAAGAAAATTATGTGGACTTATTTATTTTGTATAGTATATCCATCTGTAACAAATAATCAACACACACATACACTTCTTCTTGTTATGACTTGTTTGTCCACTTTCCCTCCATTTCTGTGACTCTGATCATACCACATAATCTTGTTTTTATAAAAAAAAAAGTTTGCATATATTGGGTCTTGTTTGATCAAGTTTCTTGAAGCATAAAGATCTCAAAAACTTTCATAACTCATCATTTGGGTCTCTTTAAAACCAACTTTCTATTTTTGGGGTTTTCTTGTTTTTCAAGAAAGTTATCATCTTTGCTAGTACTAAGTTTCCAAAAATAGTTTTGGGTTTCATAATTTTTGTGTTTGACATATTGAGTCTTGTTTGATCAAGTTTCTTGAAGTTTTAAGAGCTAAGACCACTTTTCGCTTTGATCAAAATTTTCTTCTTGGGTTTTCAAAATTTTGGTGTTTTAAAATTTGGGTCTAGTTTAACTTTTGCAATGAGTGCATCATATTTTCCATTAAGATGGGAAAGCACTGGTGATCAATGGTGGTATGCATCACCAATTGATTTAGCAGCTGCAAATGGTCACTATGATTTAGTCAGGGAGCTACTTCATTTTGACACAAACCTTTTGATTAAACTAACATCTCTAAGGCGTATAAGGCGTCTAGAAACCGTCTGGGATGACGACGAAAAATTCAATTTTGTGGCGAAAAACCGGTCAAAAGTGGCTAAAAAGCTACTTCTTGCAGGTGAACCAAGAAATAACAATGGTTGTAACTCATTAATAAGAGCTGGTTATGGTGGTTGGTTGTTATATACAGCTGCATCAGCTGGTGATTTAGAGTTTGTTAAGGAATTGTTAAAAAGGGACCCGCTTTTGGTTTTTGGTGAAGGCGAATATGGTGTTACTGATATATTATATGCAGCTGCAAGAAGTGGGAACTTGGAGGTTTTTGAGGTATTGGTTGACTTTTCATTGTGGTCAAAGGGCGAGGAAATTGGGTCGGTTTTTAAAATGGAAATGATGAATAGAGTCGTTCATGCTGGTGCTAGAGGTGGAAGTGTTGAAATCTTGAAGCAGTTTTTAGAAGATTGTGATGATGTTTTGATGTATAGGGATTTGCAAGGTTCTACTTTGCTGCATTCTGCTTGCGGAAGAGGTCAAACTGAGGTACTTCACTTACCAATCACTTTGTTTAAATAACAATTAATCTCGTTTGTATCGTGTTTCCTTAGTGAAAGACTTGGACTTGCAACTTACAAGTTGAAGATGTGTGAGTTAGGGAGTGTTTGAGATTGCTTATTAAAATTGGTTATCTGCTTATTGTATTTTGATTGAGTAGATAAACAGTATAATAGTTATGTTTGGGATTGCTTATCTAATAATTTGTGACTGACCTAAGCATACAAGCAATTTTAGTATGCAATCACTGACAAGGCACTTTCATATTAGTTTTGAGGGTGTTTATGAATCCATCAAGACACTCATCTACGTTAGAAACGTAAAGTGTGAACATTCAATTATAGGAGTTATGTTGTAGCCTGTAGGAGCATGCTAGGCGTGTTCTAGCAATCAATAGAGAAATAATTTCATACATTCAAGTTTCCGTAGATACTTAGGAAGTCGTTACTTTTGACAGATTCTGTTAAAAGATCCCAAACATAGGAAGTTATCTGTGACAGAGTCTACTATATATCAAAACTCCAAATTATGCCTAAATATTGAACTCTGTGACCAAATATAGAGCGTGACTGAGAAAAAATTGTTTATTTCTCGCAATCAGACACAAACAATAATAGACCTACAGTTTGTGATGAATCATTAAATTGTCAAAGTCTGTTTTCCCTAAATGCAATGGTTCTTAATTTTATGTTTAAAGTTTTTATGTTAGCGTTAATCCTAAAAATAAACAAATCTTTATGCAGGTTGTGAAGTATTTACTCAAATCTTATGATATAATCAACTCAACAGACAATCAAGGCAACACATCATTGCACATCGCAGCATACAGCGGTCACTTACACATAGTCAAACTATTACTCTCTGCGTCTCCATCACTAATCACATCAACAAACAATTACGGCGACACTTTTCTTCACACAACCGTTGCAGGCTTCAAAACACCAGGTTTCCGCCGAGTAGACCACCAAATCGACCTCATGAAACACCTCACGAGTGGCAAAATCGTAAATATTGAAGATATCGTGAATACTAAAAATAATGACGGTCGGACTCCTCTTCACATTGCGGTAATCGAGAACATTCATTCCGATCTCGTGGAGCTTCTTATGACCGTTAGATATATTGATTTGAATATTCGAGACGTTGATGGTATGACACCCCTCGATCTACTTAGACAACGGCCGAAATCAATGAATTCAGAGATTTTAATCAAGAGGCTGATATCTGCGGGTGGGATATCTAATTATAATGATTATATGACGCGAACTGCCCTCGTGTCACATTTGAAAACACACGGGATCGGGGGTAGTCCTGGAACTTCGTTCCGAGTTCCAGATGCCGAGATTATTTTTTATATTTGTACGGATAACAATAAAGATAAAGAGCTGATGTATTCGGGTGAGCTGAGTCAGTTTAGCTCACCTGCCCGGTCTACTCAAAAGGAATCAAGAAGTAGTGCCAGTAGACGGTTAAAACTTCTGTTCGGGTGGGCTCGAAAAAAAGAAGAGTTTGATGATCGGGATTCTTTAGATTCTTACCATTTGAGGAAAGGTACTATTGAAAACGGGCCCGTTTCGATTCGAGAAAGGTATTTAAAAGGCTCTCTAGCGAACAATAAGCGCGTACATGGGCCTAGCACATTAGCAAAGAAGAATTTCGCGGCTGGGCTGGCTCAAGGAGTTTTACAAGTGGACTCGACATCGAGCCAGTGTTCAGTTTCATCTTGGTCTTCAGGCTCGGGGGATGATTATGACGAAGAGGAAGTTAGGCCCTCGAATGTTGGAACCAAGAATTTTATGAGGTCTAGTACAAACCCGTGGGTTAACGAAAAACCGAAGTTTCATAGACGACAGTCTTCGTTGAGCAAGGTGTTGATGAACCAAGTGTTCTGTTTTGGTGCACAAGGTATAGCTGCGGATGAGCCCGTTAAGCGTCCGAACCCACGCCAAAGTCGCATTGGTTCGGCTGTTTGAGTAATTTTACTAATGTAGACGAACAATTTATGTATGTAAAAGAGATCCAGTGAGAAGAGAAAATAAAATGAGAAAAGTGAGAAATATTCTTAGCCACACATTTTAAATTAAAAAAAGAAATTTAAAAGGAGATGCATCTGTAGATGCATCTAAAATATGTGATTGTGGTTTGTTCTCATCCTTTTCATTTTAATTTTATTTCTGATTTAATCCATAGTCTGTGTACATTAACTTTGTATCTTTTCTCATAAAAATGTACTATGCTGCAAATAGTTACCGCGGCCTTGCGTCACTTTTCTTGGTTATATAATCGCTTTAAACTGAATCCACATTCGACTCTCTTAAACTAATTTACTTCGAATTCTAGCATTTGAAGCTACAGATCGAAATCAAATCACTCGACAGATTTTCATTCTCGAGATCAGAACATACAAAATGGACAATCAATTTTTTGAGAAGTCTAGGGGGTGGAAACAAGCCGAACCGAGCCCGAGCCTGCTCGAGCTCGAGCTCGCCTCCTTTATATATATAAAGCTTGAGCTTAGGCTCGAGCTCATTTCGAGCCTCATATTTTGAGCTCGAATTCGGCTCGTAAAAAAAATTCAAAAGCTCGAGCTCGGCTCGGACTCGACTAACTTATATAACATATTGAATGAAATAAAGCTCGAAAGCTTGTTAATCACACTAGACTCGAGCTCGTTTATTTTTTAAGCTCGTTTATACATGGTTAAATGTATAGTATATAAATATACGAATATATTTTTAGGGATTCGTTTAAGCTCGCGAGCCTAATAGAGCTTTATATATAAAGCTCAGGTTCGAGCTCGATTATTAAGAAAGCCCAAACTTAGGCTCTAACTCGGGTCGAGCTCGTTTAGGCTCGGCTCGTTCGAGCTTTTTACTGATCTGATCCCGAGCTTTTCACGAGCGACTCGGCTCATTTCCACCTCTAACATTTAACCAATCAACCGAGACTTTTGGTGACTAAAGATGATTTGTAAAAAGTGTTATTAGTGACAATTTATTAAACTACGTGCAATTTGAAAGTAGACTAATCTCTACTACCTTATAATGCATTTGGACTATTCTATTATTAGTAAGGCTTAAAATTCAGACTTTTAAACTTGCTTGTTATGGAAATGTTATCTTTTGATAGTCATCAATATCATTATAACATTGTAACAGCCCATTTAATCTTCATTGTAACAGCCTTCAATAATAATGAAAAACTTGTAACCGCTAAAAATCATTACTATCAATAATGATTATTAAAAATATGTAACCATATCCACCATATAAATTTACACAAACCATTTCATATCTATCACACACAAAGTACTCTCAATATACTCTCACTTTTACTCCTCAACTCTTACAGGTACTTTTTTTTTCCAGAGATTCTTTATATGTTTGTTAGAAAAACATTTAACCCAATAGCATTTGCTCCCTGAAAAATATAGTCCCATGATACCTGTTGCCGCTTAGCGCGGGTACCCTGCTTGTAAATTAAGACGGAGACAGTAAGTTTTTAAAAAACTATATGGACTTAAAAAAAAACTTACCAGCTTTCATGTTTTTAATATTTTAAATTTATTTAACACCTTTTAGAATTTATAACCCCTATATTTTATATTTTATAAAAAATACATGTTATTCATAAATATTATTATCAATGTAGATTAAATTAATGTATATACTAAAATGAAAGCACGAGTTTTACTGTGATATGTAAATTAATATACGAGATTATACATATACGAACAACTCATTGTATCCCTCTTTATGCAATTAAGTAAAGATATCTGGAAAAGTTTTTTTTTAACTATCCACATTACACGATCACTCTTGTTAATCCTCTTTGTAAGTTTAACCCGCATGTACACGAGTTTACAACATAAAATACGGCTAAACATTTTAACATGAATTTAAATATCAAAAGGAAGGAACAACCTTACGGGTTACAGTGAGATGAAAATAAATACACGAGATTTTACATATAGCAACAACACAAGGGTTATTACGTGCTATTAAACACACATAATGTCTAGAACATGATGTAAACAGTTAAATTTAAATAATGTCAACTTTAACACCATAACAGTTAAACAAAGTCAAATCATTCGCGCAACAAAAATCTATACAAAATATTAATCGATATTAATACAAAATGAAAATATATGTAAACATGCGCTTGCACGGGTATTATAACTATATAAGTATATAATATTTAGACTAAAATACACCGTTGGTCCCTAAAGTTGGCACGACGCATCGCAATGGGACAAAACTCGGCCTTTTCATCGTCGGGGGTCCCTATTTCAAGGTTTTCACTCGCTACAAGTCCTTTGACCATTTTCCCGTTAGTCAAGGACATCTCATGGCGTTAGATTTGCCTTTAGTCCAAGGGCACTTTTGCCATTTCAACATATCTCAATTAAAAATTTCTTAATTATTGCCACATGTAATGTAACCCTCTTCCCGCCCCAATAAACACATAGTCTGTATTATCATTCGTCCCAGAACTTTCGTGACAAGAATTATCAGAATTCACAAACCCTAATTGCATGTCACAAAACGCATGTTTATCAATCATAAAACCGAAACATGGACTTTACCCTATGGAAAGTAAGAAGACAGTCAGGTTATCCAGTTGATGACACCGTCCTATACGACTATGCTAAGAAGAAATACGGTACTGTTTTTTTTTATTACAGTCATTGAAATTTGTAATTCTGGTATTTATTGTTTCCCAATTAACTTTTTAGAATGCTTTAAACATATATTGACATGTTTTCAGGTGGTAGATATAATATGTTTAGTATGAGGGTTCATCACAATGGTGTCTTTAAATACTGGCCTGATAAGGTTTTAAAATGTACCTTTTTGAGGGGTCGTTTAAGCCATTATTTGATCACTTTTGTATCCGTTATTACTTAATATCGTTCCTTTTCACTTTTTAGGTCTCTTGAAGGCAAATTGCTGTAATGGCACTTATATGGACGAAAAGGCGCGGATATACGAAGAAAATGGCCAAAGTCAAGAATCGAGACACTCAAGCTGCTGAAATACAAGGTGACGGCACAGAAGCCAAATTTCTTATTTTCAAGTGACGGTGTCAGGCTTTAAAAGAGTAGGCCGTCGCAACTCAGACGACCTAGATTTGATCCAGACGGCGTCAGAAGCTGAAGAGGACGGCGTCACAAGCACAAGGTGACGCCGTCGCAAGACTAACGTGGCCAAGACGAAACCCTAATGACGGCGACCCGACGGCGTCACAAATCATAAGGTGACGCCGTCGCATATGTAATCTTATATATAGAATTCGAATTTTTCAGTATTTGTGTGTAGTCTTTTGGAGTAAAAACCTAAACCGAACCAAGGCTGTCTTGTACAGTATTTTAGGGTTCCAAACCCTATCTTATATCAAGATAAGTGTTTCACTTCATTAATTCAATTATGTCTTTGATTATTTGTGTGTATGCTTGCATGTTCTCCATGTCCGGCTAATTTACTTGTGTGTTTGCTTAGGAGATATGAAACTTAATTATTAAATTGATTTGTTGTCTCTTATCTTAATTGATTAATGATCTAGTAATGCGATAGGTCATTCGTTGTGTAATTAATGCTTGATTAATCTTTGTAAACCTTAGGCTATAGCACTTAGAGCGGTTGTAGGCTAAACCATCCAAAGAGGGCCTTAGAGTTAGAGTTTATAATCCCTAGAGGGTTTTGTAGACGAGACCCTTTGGTGAGTTCAAAGAGTTAGGGATAAATGCATGCCCTACGACTTTAGACACACAACGCGATTAAGAGACGTGACAATTCAACCATCAATAGGAGATAATTAAGGAGTAATAAAACCTAAGTGAACACATCTTTAAACTATCATACGAGCACACAATAATTAGACATAGACTACATACACCTTAGATTAGATAATTAGATAAGTAGAGTAATCGGTAGAAATACCAACCCCCAAATTCAAACCCCGAGATTCGTACCTTTCCATTTTCTAAAAAACCATAAAAAAGATAAAAAAAATAATCTTCCTCAACCCCAACCTTAGCGTAGTAACTTCTCACTAGCATTCCTATTCCCCTAGAGAACGATATCAATACCCGTGGCTTACCCTAATACTACACTACAACGATTAGGTTCACTGCCTAGGGTGTTATAAAACTTGCTCGAAGAAAAGGAAGTTCCTTTGACCCCGAACGACGCGTGTAGCGTTATCAAGTTTTTGGCGCCGCTGCCGGGGAATAGAATAGCTAGTTAGTAGTCCACCTCGTTTAGGTTTCTTTGCTTGATTCCTATCAAGTAAATTTTTGTCATTTTTAGCTTTCTCGTAGTCTATCCCCCTTCTTCGTGACATTTGTTCGTAACCCCATCACTTTTCATCATGGAAGGTGATAACCACCCACCAAACAACACTTTACTACCAAACAAATACCCACTGTTTGACCCAGCCTTGGCCAACCAACTGCGAGCTCGTATTGGAGAACTTAGGAAGCTGAATAAGATGAACGTGAATGAAGAGGATAGTGCCTATTTCAATCTTTACCCCACTAAGGAAGAGGTTGCTTACCATCGATACATAATCGATAATCCCCGATCACCTATCATTAGGATATGCCCGAAGGTTAGGAGAGGAAATCCTTGGAACCTAAAAATCCCTTGTATGATCGGATATAGGAGTGTCGACTATGCTTACATAGATACGGAATATCTCATTAATGTGATGTCATCTGCTGTTTACAATGACATTATGAATGAGCGGCTTAATATTAGGAGAGACCCTAAGTATCCAGGTGGAGTTTGCAACTTTGTGGGAAGAGTCAAGGATGTACATGTCTTTATAGGAAATTTCACCTACCTAGTTGATTTTGTGGTCCTAGAAGATGTAGGATGCGTCATTGACTATAGCTTATCCCAAGTAGTGCTAGGAAAACCGTTTGTTGAAACATCTAAAATGAGCCATAACAAGTATGATGGAATGGTTAGGTTTAAGGAAGGAACCGATGAGATCACTTATAGGATGCCTTGGAAAACAAATGAATATGGCCATCTACCCATTTTTGAACGAGACAACATCAAAGCTTTTGAGGACAAAAGCAAGGACGATGTTGAAAAAGGTTATAAATTTATGTGGGAAAGAAGGAGGCTTTATTATAAGGATTTCTTGACCCTCGGGCCTAGATATAGAGTCGATGAAAATTTTGTCAATATGATATAATTCTCATTAAGAATGCAAAACGAGAAAACGTAAGGGCACGACTACGAGTCTAGCTACAAGACTCTTAAATAAAGAAAAGCGCTTCGTGGGAGGCAACCCATGCTTAATTGTTTGCTTGTTAGTGTCATATATCCTTTATTGATTGCTTATTCTCATGTTTAAATTTGTAAAAATGCTTTATTTTGTTTTTAGCCTCGTTTTAATTGCATATAAAGGTATTTTACATAAAGGATAAGTGTAGGGAAGATTACACACGTTTTCAAATAAACGTAAACATGAGAATAGCAATTCATTAAAAGATATATATGTGTGTTTGTTCGAGTCAAATGCTTGTATCGAGTCATAATGGATGTTTTGCAGAAATTTTTCCAGATTCTAAATATGTAAATTTTCCAGAATTTTTTCCAGAAAATCGCAGCCCAGTTTTTGTCAGGATAACCTGACGGCGTCAGGATCGCAACCTGACGGCGTCAGGAAGGAGTAAAAACAACAGATTACTTTTTTTCTCGTTTTCTGAGCTACTTATAAATTTTTGGAATTTTCCAGGTCTTAATTTTCCAGAAATTCTGTAAACATCCATTCCACAAGCATTATATCCCAGTTTAGTAGAGTCTTATATATATATTATTACCGCCGATTTTACGCGAAGGTTTCGTTTGTTTTCTTCGAATGTGCAGGTTTTATTTATCAAGAAGAAAAAACAAAAGATTGGAAGGAGCTTTTCACGCATACATTTTTCTTGGAAAGGATTTAACCACCACTTTACACGGATCCTACCGAGCTAATCAGGGGAGTACTAGTTTCTTTCGTTTTTAATTACCTTCCATTATCATAACTTTGATACTTTTGGGGAACATTGGGGACAATGTTCAGTTTAAGTGTAGGGAGGGAAAATAAAACGGGAAGTTTGAAACTATGCTTATCCTTGATTATTTGCTTTGTCCAATTGTATTTGTGTAATAAACCATGAGAAAATGTCGGTTAGGGTAATTTTGGCACCAAATTTAAAAATTTTCATGACATATAGGAGTGGGCCATTAGTCTTAACAAAAGCGTCTCACGGATAGGAAGTTGCATGACTAGCACAAAACCCTTTACCACCTAAATTCCACCCAAAATGTGAGGATCGCCCTTAGATTAGTAGGAATTAAAGTATTCATCTTTAATGCTTAGTGTGTGACCGGTAGTATAATAGATTCTAGAACTTGTTTTGTGATGCATCCCGAGATCGCTAGTAAGACTACACTTGTGTAGTTAGGAATAACTAAATGATAAGAGGCATTAGGATAACCCTTGTTTGATACCCGTAATATAATTACTTCTTCCACATCGGTTGAGTAATTCCCCCACACCTTTGCGTTGTACTCATCTTTAGTACACGATACCCCTAGTTAACCCCTCAGAGCCTATCCTTTTCGCGGTTCTCATGATGTTTCGGTTTTTACGGAATATCAATGAAGAGCATTGTTTACACACCACCCCCAAATATACACCCAAATCGCCTTAGCCTACCTTGTATGCACTCACTTTTAGTGCATTATTGTTATCACCCTAAACCCTTAGTTCAATTATCTAGTTGCTTGCATGAGTTGCTAAGTCGAGTCATATCTTTTGTACACAGTTTTGAGACGATTGGGACTCATGGGAAAAAGTTAAAGTTTATGAAATAATTGGAAGGGAACGTTAAATTCCTTTATTTGCGTAATAACATACCCCAAGTGTTTTTGATCTTTTCAATTCGGGTCAAATTAGTGTTAGAGTAATAAAAACTCAAGTGTAGGGATGTGCCTATAAATCCTTATCATTTTGATGTTACCGTAGAGGATGGTAGAGTAAAAAAAATCGAAAAAAATAGAAAAAGAGAAAAGAAAAAAAATAGAGTGTTCAAGAAAAAAAAAAAAAAAAAAAAACATACGGGCTACCATTCTACATCTATCATTTAAATTTATGTTTGTTTGTTTCAGTTATCTAGAGTTTAGAGTGTCGAGTCTTGGCTTAGCAACGCCATTCTTCGTATGCTTGTAACAATAAGATTTTTGACTTGCCACCACTAAATAGCCTATCCCACCAAACCATTTGTTTCCCTACCGTAAGCCTAACATTACAACCCTTTAAAGACCTCTTTGATAGTCTTTCCTAGGTGCTTACGCCAAAGCGATGGAGGTTTGATCTATTCTCAAGCCTATGGTAATCTATGTACTAGGACCGGTTAATGAGTGTTTATCTTCCATTTTCAACTTGTTATATTTCATCTACACCCGAGAGAGATTTGAGTATCCAAACACCCCATGTGAGGTGCTAGTATGTAATTTCCGTGCTTGTTATGACTTTTGCGGGGCTTATATGTGTTATGGACTGTTTTAAATCAATGCTTCATGACCCATAACTTATAAATTAATTGGCTAAAAGCACATTTGCTTGAGGACAAGCAAATACCAAGTGTAGGGATATTTGATAAGGTTTTAAAATGTACCTTTTTGAGGGGTCGTTTAAGCCCTTATTTGATCACTTTTGTATCCGTTATTACTTAATATCGTTCCTTTTCACTTTTTAGGTCTCTTGAAGGCAAATTGCTGTAATGACACTTATTTGGATGAAAAGGCGCGGATATACGAAGAAAATGGCCAAAGTCAAGAATCGAGACACTCAAGCTGCTGAAATACAAGGTGACGGCGTCACTGCTTAACTGCGACGCCGTCGGAGCATTTTGTGACGGCACAGAAGCCAAATTTCTTATTTTCAAGTGATGGTGTCAGGCTTTAAAAGAGTAGGCCGTCGCAACTCAGACGACCTAGATTTGATCCAGACGGCGTCAGAAGCTGAAGAGGACGGCGTCACAAGCAGAAGGTGACGCCGTCGCAAGACTAACGTGGCCAAGACGAAACCCTAATGACGGCGACCCGACGGCGTCACAAATCATAAGGTGACGCCGTCGCATATGTAATCTTATATATAGAATCCGAATTTTTCAGTATTTGTGTGTAGTCTTTTGGAGTAAAAACCTAAACCGAACCAAGGCTGTCTTGTACAGTATTTTAGGGTTCCAAACCCTATCTTACATCAAGATAAGTGTTTTACTTCATTAATTCAATTATGTCTTTGATTATTTGTGTGTATGCTTGCATGTTCTCCATGTCCGGCTAATTTACTTGTGTGTTTGCTTAGGAGATATGAAACTTAATTATTAAATATTGATTGGTTGTTTCTTATCTTAATTGATTAATGATCTAGTAATGCAATAGGTCATTCGTTGTGTAATTAATGCTTGACTAATCTTTGTAAACCTTAGGCTATAGCACTTAGAGCGGTTGTAGGCTAAACCATCCAAAGAGGGCCTTAGAGTTAGAGTTTATAATCCCTAGAGGGTTTTGTAGACGAGACCCTTTGGTGAGTTCAAAGAGTTAGGGATAAATGCATGCCCTACGACTTTAGACACACAACGCGATTAAGAGACGTGACAATTCAACCATCAATAGGAGATAATTAAGGAGTAATAAAACCTAAGTGAACACATCTTTAAACTATCATACGAGCACACAATAATTAGACATAGACTACATACACCTTAGATTAGATAATTAGATAAGTAGAGTAATCGGTAGAAATACCAACCCCCAAATTCAAACCCCGAGATTCGTACCTTTCCATTTTCTAAAAAACCATAAAAAAAGATAAAAATATAATCTTCCTCAACCCCAACCTTAGCGTAGTAACTTCTCACTAGCATTCCTATTCCCCTAGAGAACGATATCAATACCCGTGGCTTACCCTAATACTACCCTACAACGATTAGGTTCACTGCCTAGGGTGTTATAAAACTTGCTCGAAGAAAAGGAAGTTCCTTTGACCCCGAACGACGCGTGTAGCGTTATCATGGCCTGGTAGAATATACGTTGGAGGTATGGAAAGTTTAGTTGATTTGGTTGATGTTGATAGTGTGTCAGTTGAAGAGTTGGATGTTCTTAAGTATGAATTGGGTTATGAGCTCGGCTCAAAAAATACTACTACTTTGTTAAGCCTGGTAGTAATTTAGATGATGGTTTGTATAGCTTAAGTGAGAGTGCTAATTTAGAAATATTGAAAGATCTTGTTGATGACCATAAGATGATAGAGGTTTATGTTGAAAATGGTAAGACAACATTGGACGTTGATCAAATGTCACCAAAGTCAATTAGGACAGTTATTGCTGATGTGGATGCAATAAAGAAAAAGGCAGCTCTTGCTATTGTTCCATATTGCTCAAAGAAATTGTTCTTAGAAAACATTGTTAATAAGTCTGTGGTAGAGGATATATGAGAGGTTACACATCAACCTTTGGAAGTCAATAGTTTGGTACAATCTAGTCAGATGCCAGAAACATAACCCTTGTTTCCAGCTGTAGAGGTCTGTCATACTGAAGATGTTGTAGGTGATGTCAACCAGCATATAGATAAACATGTTGAGCATATCCAAATAGATAGTCCTGAAGAGGTATCTCAAAATGATCAAGAGTTAGGTCATCATGAGGAGGAAACATGTAATCCTGTGGATCATATCCAAAAAGGTAAATCTGTGCAGGTTAGTGAAATCGATGAAGCTGTAAGTGATGACAATGTGATTGAGACATACACTTATATGAGTGACGATGATGATATTGAGAACAATGGTGATGGAAACACAGTTGTCGATGAGGCTAATACTTTTGAGGAGCCTGATTTTGATGTTAATCTGTTCAAAGTGACCGAGACTACAGATTTACCATCTATAGGTACCACCAGCCAGCTACCACATGATTTTTTTAAGAAAAATGAGTTGGATCTGTTAGATGATAAGGATTTTGCAAGTGGTTATGAGAATGAGGATGACTATGTTATTAGGAGGAACAAATTGAGGGCATACAAGAAACAAAAGTTAAGTGAGGCAGCACAAACAGAGGACGAAATTTTTTTTTCTGTGGTCAAAGTTTTGTAACTGCAAAAGAAGTAAAAGATAGGATCTACCTGCTTTCAATAAAGACTAGGAGGAAATTACAACTAATTAAGAATGACAAACAGAGAATTAGGGTTAGGTGTCTTGGACAAATACCTGTTTGTGGAATAACCGAAGGTTCAGGGCTGGGAAAAGCCCCAAAGAGGAAAAATGGTCCGATAACTAGAGGCCTTGGTAGGGATGTATATTTGCGAAAGCGCAAGGAGCAAGCAACAGAGTGTCCATGGTTGTTGTATGTAGCCAAAAATACAGATAAAGATGTATGGATTGTTCGAACTTTCAAGGATGAACACAAATGTTTGCAAACAAGAGACATTAAAACTTGTGACTACAAGTTTCTTTCGAAGCAAATAGTTGACCAAGTTCAAGTCAATCCAGTTATTCCAATCAGGGCTGTTCAAGATCAGCTCAGTAAACAGTTTGAAGTTCAGGTGTCTATGCAAAAAGCATTAAGGGCAAAAAACAAGGCAAAAAATGAGATTAGGGGTGATCATAAGCAGCAATACACCCTTTTAAGAGACTATGTTGAAGAGTTGCAGAAAACTAACCCAGATACAACAGTTAGGATAAGTGTACAAACTGCAACAGATGCAACAAGTCCAACCAGAGTTTTCAAGAGAATGTATGTATGCTTAGGCGCTTTGAAGGAAGGATACAAAGCTTGTCAAAGAGAGTTGTTGGGGTTAGATGGTGATTTTATGAGGGGTCCTTTTCTAGCCAGCTTCTTACAGCAGTCGGTATAGACAGCAACAATGGAATATACCCTGTAGCCTACGCGGTTGTAGAAGTTGAAAGCAAAGACTCATGGATTTGGTTTCTTGAATGTCTAAGAGATGATCTTGACTTGCAACCAAACTCAAACTACACTTTTATCAGCGACATGCAAAAGGTGATTTTACCATTTAGTTGATTAGATTCACTTGTATTTTCGTTAAATGCAAGTTTTATTAGTAAGGAATTGATGTTTATTTGTGCAGGGTATTATTCCAGCGTTAGCAGAAGTATTCCCTAGTGCTGAACACATATATTGTTTGAAGCACATCCATGATAATATGAAATTGCAATGGAATGCTAAAGCATACAAGGAACATTTGTGGAGATGTGCAGCAGCAACAACCATCCAACAATTTGAGGCAGCCATGCTAGCATTCAAGAGTTTTAGCGAACCTGCCCATGCTTGGTTAAGTAAGATACCACCAACTCATTGGTCAAGGTCGCATTTTTCAGGTACCTAACCAAATCTATGTCTACTTGTACATCTTTTGTTCTACGACATTTTTCAGGTACCTAACCAAACAAGTTGTAGGGAGGGCTGATTCTGATGTGCTACTTAATAACATGTGTGAGGTGTTCAATGGGAAACTAGTGGGAGGTAGGCATCAACCCATCATTACTGCTTTGGAATACATTAGAGAGTACTGTATGAAAAGAATAGTGAACGTTGTGAATGTGATTCAAAAGTGTGCCAGACCATTAACACCAAAGGCGACACTCATGTTAGATGCAATCAAGAAAGAGGCTTATAAGTACACTGCTTTACGGGTTGAAGGAGAAAATTATGAGGTCAGTGGATGGGGAGACAAGTGTACAATGAATGTTGAAGCTAGGGCTTGTACATGTAGAAGATGGGAGCTTACAGGTATGCCATGTAAACATGCTGTTGCTACCCACCGGTGTATAAGGTTGAATGGAATGCAAATAGGATCTGTTGAATCATGGGTTCATCCATGTTACTTGCTTAAGACTTGGGAAGAAACTTACAAACACCACATCCAACCAATAAACGGTTATGAGCATTGGTATAAGTCACAGGTGCCTACAACCATTCTTCCACCTAAACATCATAAACCATTAGGTAGGCCACGAAAGAAAAGAACCAGGGCTTTTACTGAAAATGATAATTGTGAAAAAACCAGTAACTTGTCACAGTCTAATAAGAGTGTAGTTTGTGGTATTTGTGGCAATGCTGGACACAACAAGAAAACATGTCTTGGGCAAGGAGGTGTTACAGGAAGTCAAGGCACTACACAACAGTCTCAAAAAACAGGTTCATCCCAGCCAAAAGTTACATCAAAGAAGAAGGCAAAGGTTACAGGTGACAACTATGCAGGTAATGATCAACCAAGTGTGGTCCAGTCTCAATCTGGAAGTCAAGCTGATGCTGCTTCTGGTGGGTCTCCAAAACAATTTTGGACTAAGACCAAGATTATAGCAGCAAAGCTTTCTTCACCATAAAAAAATGCTAGTTAACCATATGAAAGCCAATGTTATCCATCGAATATGTATTTCCCTAAACATTATTTGCTGTGTTTAAAAAATGTATGTTTCTGAACTTTGTAGACTACAAAATTTTATGCATTTGGAAATATATCCATTTGCGTTATGTATGAAATCATGTCATGTTAGTGTATGGGTTAAATTGTGTGTTTATGGTATTGTTTTAATACAGTCTTCATACATCTGTGTTTTGAGTTGGATACTGTTACTCTATTATCACAAACACTAATGAAGGATCAAAGATGGATGAACAACACCATATCAAGTTTATCTTGATACTCAGAAATGGTGTCAGTTCACCCATCCTTGAGACTTCATACGTCTATGAATCTTGGATCTGTTGAACTTGGATATGTGTTTTGAGTTGGCTACCGTTTTTCTATCATCACAAACAGGAATGAAGGATCAAAGATGGATGAACAACACCATATCGAGTTTATGTTGATACTCAAAAGTGGTGTCTGGTCATCCATCTTTGAGACTTCATATGTCTATGGTTCTTGGATCTGTTGAACTTGGATTTGTGTTTTGAGTTTGGTTGCTGTTGCTCTATTATCACAAACACTAATGAAGGATCAAAGATGGATGAACAGCACCATATCAAGTTTATGTTGACACTCAAAAGTGGTGCCATACATCCATCTTTGAGACTTCATATGTCTATGAATCTAGGATTTGTTGAACTTGGATCTGGGTTTTGAGTTGGATACGGTTATTCTATCATCACAAACATGAATGAAGGATCAAAGATGGATGAACAACACCATATCAAGCTTATGTTGATTCTCAAAAGTGGTGTCTGTTCATCCATCTCAGATCATTCATCCATCTTTGATACTTGGATTTGTGTTTTGAGTTGGATACGGTTAACAAACACGAATGAAGGATGAAAGATGGATGAACAACACCATATCAAGTTTATGTTGATACTCAAAAGTGGTGTCTGTTCATCCATCCCTCATCATTCATCCATCTTGGATACTTGTAGCTTTGTTATGAGTTTGATCATTTTACTAAGGTGTGGTTTGAATTAGATAATATTTGTGTGGCAACTAAGGTGGGTTTGATCATTTATAAGGGGTAGGAGAAAGTATTAAAGGCATAACACTCATAAGGACTAAAGGATAAAAGTAAAACTACTTATATTGTAGAAGGACCAAACTACATCAAAACTTGACTTTTCAAAAGTCAACCATCGCCACACGTCTACTTACACAGACCATACATACCACCGAATCAAAAGGCAAAAAACCACCTACATTGCTAACCCACTAGATAAACCATATACAGACGGCAATGATGAGTATCCAAGAGAAAACACAGAAGTTCCTCAGTCGGCAGAGTTTCTCCTTCTCAAAGAGGAGTTCAGCTAGGGTATCGGCTTGAGTAGCCTCTAGCTCATTTGCCCTGGCGACTGCGTCTATAGTATCCATGGTCTCGCTGATGAGGGCTTGTTGGCATTCTTGCAACGCCGCCTCATTACGGTGGATATGCCTTTGCAAGTAGATGAACACCTCCCTTGCTCTGGTGGTCTGTGGTGGATCCAACCACCCATTTATGGGACACCTGGATCCCTAAAAATTCAGAAAACAAACGTTTGAACACACTTAAAAGCTGACTCCAAGATGAAACTATTAACTAAACATGTTAAATTAAAAAAATACAAGCATTATTACGTAGAATACTAGCCAACCTGAACAGGACATGCATAGTATCGCCTGCCGGCGTTGACATTATTCCAGCAAGTTTTAACTACAGCTAGCCTACCACAAGCACAACGAACCATTATTACAAGTAGATCGGAAAAATTCAGGATAAGAATTATTTTTGGTAGAGGAGACTTTAGGGATGAGTGGTGAATATGAGTTGCTTTTATTAGGCCCTATTTACTGTAGCAGCCACAGAAAAGTGTATCGAGCACGCTTAATAGATATGTTGAAATGGCAAAAGTGCCCTTGGACTAAAGACAAATCTAACGCCATGAGATGTCCTTGACTAACGGCAAAATGGTCAAAGGACTTGTAGCGAGTGAAAGCCTTGAAATAGGGACCCCCGACGATGAAAAGGCCGAGTTTTGTCCTATTGCGATGCGTCGTGCCAACTTTAGGGACCAACTGTGTATTTTAGTCTAATATTTAATTTGATTTTATAAAAAAAATCTTAGACTTTATAGAACCAAGAATTTATGAATTATCATAATATTTAACTTCAAAACTAAATTATTGAAATATTATTACCCGTTATATTATCAGTTATTGAAATATTATTACCCGTTATACTACCTATCCAAAATTCAGTTATTGAAATATTATTAACAGTTATACTATTTGTCTAAACCTTGTGCGCACGCAGCGACAGACCTAGGATTTTTGAAAAAGTGTTGCACAAAATGATTGTTGGGCTAACTAAAGTTATACTAAAAAACCGAAAGTTGCAAAAAGATTATCGAAAGTTGCACATACCAAAAACCGATAATTTAAAAAAAAAATAAATAAAAATAAAAATAAAAATAAAATTGTAGTTCATGATCAAAATCCGGGTATAACCCGTACAACACCCTAACACTAATTTAGGTCCGTCCCTGTCTACACGATTTCTAAAATATACAATCCCACACGGACACGTCAATCTCGTCCTTTGAAAAGTTTTAAGGGCCAGTTTGGTTAATGTATTTTCACCATGGTTTAGGACTCATGGTTAAAAATATATGTTTGGTGTATGTTTGTGGGTCCCCTGATTGGGGATGAAGTCCAGAAATCCAGCATCTATAAATCCTTGGTAAAATGCTAGGATTATAGTAGAGTCATCTTTAAAAAATAATAAACTTTTTGTCTTTTATGAAAAACTAATAGACCCACTTTATTTAATTATGTTTCGTTACTTTTACAATGTTTTATAATAATTTCTTTTTTTATTTTTCTCCCTATATCTACTAGCAGGGTACCCGAGCGTTGCGGCGGCGGGTACCCTGAAATTAAAATTTTTGGCGTATAATATATTACTATTATATTTTTACCGTGCCAATAACTTTATAGAAAAAGAGATTTTTGTTGTAATATCTTTAAGCAACAGCCTAGTATTTCATATAAAAGTATTAGTGCACCCACGTATAATCGCAACCAAAAGAAGTATTGATAACTCAAAAAATCATTTGCCTGATACCCAGTGCAACTCGTAGTACTCTGCCCAATATTTTTTTTAACAAACATTAATACAAACCCATTATTGCAAATAACCCTAAATGATACTAAGACTACCAGCCACCTCTTATCTTCTTTCTCTAATCTCAATCTCATAAACTCACGAAAGTCACCATCTCATCTTCACTAAATTTTAAAACCGAAAATCCCCGCATTCTCTAATCCAAACGACAAATACAAACTTGTCACTGGTGATTCTCGTTTATGGTCTTCATATCGAAATACAAACACAATAAGCACCCTTATATCTCTTATTTTTGAACCACGAAAAGGAAAAACAACAATTCCTTTGAATCTTGTTTGTGACTCGCAAACCAGGTAGGTGGTTTCGAATTTTTTTTTCCAAGATCAATGAAGGGTTTGTTGGATTTTTAAGAATGTATGAGTATTTCGAAAACCAAAACCGAGATTTTGTTCTTGTTTTTATATTTATTATTATTTTTTCGTTTAAATTTTTTGAGAAAGACGTGAGTTTTGTTGTGGTTTGTTGTTGATTGAAGTTGTAACTATGTAGTTGTTGTTGATGAGATGATGAGTTGTATCATTTAGAATAAACAAAAGTAAATGAAGAATATGTTGTGGCATCCATACACAACTACAAATCATAAAAGTGAGGGTGTGTTTATTTCATTAAGATGTTTTGGGTCTGAATCTGACTACCACATCTTACCGGTAAGAGGTGGCTATAAAGTTTGAATCTGAATGAAATAATGTTGTTTGGTTTTTTTATATTTATCTTAATGGTTTTAATTGTTTATTTTTAAGTATATATTAAAACAATACAATGAATTAGTAGCTTGAATATGTTTTTAAAGATGAATATTTGGAAAGAAAAAAAAATCCAATCTTGAAATTCACAAACACACACGGTGCACACTTTGTCAACAAACAAGTTACGGTTAGCAATCTTTCTCGAGTTACGGCTAAAACTTTGTGCCCAATGTTTAACTCTAATACTACACAAAATTATACTTAGCCCACAATTAGCACATAAACCATCAATATACTCCTAAAACATGGGCCTAATTGTTTATGAGTCCAAAAAGTATAAAGCCCAAATATAGTTAAACATAAATGTATGTATATAATACTAATTACTAAACAAATGCAACCCTAAACCTAAGCTACCCTTATCAATTTACAGCCACCATTTTTCTTTTCACTTTCTCAAACCATTTTCTTTCAACTTTCTCAAACCAAAATGCAGTCACCATCTTTCTTGTTCTTTCTCTTTGAAAACAAAGAACCAGTTATTCAAATCCAAAAAAGAACAATCACAAATCATTATAACACTCTTTTCTTTTCCTTGACCCACGAAAATAATGAACACAACTCACGAAAAAAATTCTTTGATATCCGTTCTTCAACCACACCAAAATCAGTACCAAAACCCATGGTGATTTATTCAACTAAAGATCTTGTTGTGGTTTCGAACGTGTGATTTTTTTTTATTTTATTTTTTTTATTATTATTTTTTTTTAATCCAAAATGGATGATGGGTATATGGGGTTAAGAGGCAATCATATATTACCACCACATTTTAATGGGTAAGATGGTTAACATCTTATCGCGTCTGACCGGAGAAAAAATAACAAAACGACCACCGCCTCTTACCGCAAAGAAAAGAAGTGGAGCTTGAGTAGTTTTTTTTGTACATTGTGCTACATTTGTGTGTACATTATGCTTAATGATTTGTATTTATTGGTGGAGAGGTGAATTAAATTGTGTATTAATTGTATGTGTTGAACAATGTTTTTTTGTTTTATTTGTGCTTCAACTACTTGTAAATTATGTTTTTTCACATGTATTTTTGAATGAAGGGGTGTTTTTAATAGTGTATTAATTGTAATATATGAGTAGTGTGTTTTTAGTTTTATATGTGCTTTAGGTACTTGTAAATAATGCTTTTAATATTGTATTTGCTTAAAATTCTATACATGGAAATCTTAAAATAATTAATATGAGGGAAGTACATCCCTCTATTATAAGATAGTAAGATTTTCACAAAACAATTTATATTTTAAACAATTTTATTTTTCTCTCACAACATTTAATATCAAATCCAAATCCAAATTCAAATCATAATCCTAATCCTAATCCAAATCCAAAACCCGTCTACGAACCAAACGGACCCTAAACATGAACATGCCTTCATGTCCGGTTAAAGGGGAAAAGTACACTCCAATTGTACTTGTAAAATGACATAGCATGAATGATAGATTGTTTTTTAAGTTACGGTTACCGAATATGAGGTTTCCATGTGAGCTTATTGTACAAACTAAACAACATGTGCTAATTTCATATAATAAGATTATTTACATACCAATTTCATACATATATACTAAACAATATAAAACAAAACACAACTTTCATATGATACAACTAGCTCATAACACAATATCTATACAAAAAAGAAAGGATCAAATTTCTAATTTAGTTTTCTTATCTTGCTTCTTTGTTTAAAGAAATTTAACCAAAGATTAGAAACCCATAGGACACTAAGAAAAATAGCACTAACAATCACAACCATCCAAGAAACCCAAGCCCACATTGGAACCAAACCATTCCCTCCACCTTTCAAATAAAACACCATCATGTGATACACAAACAATGGCCCAAACACTCCTCTAACCACACTATAAATCCCATAAAAATATGGACATAAACCACCATACAACCTTGCCGCGAATGCCACGTCATCTTTTCGGTATCTAGCAAGACTCCAAGTGTTTTGTAATGGACTAGTGACCTCAGCTAGGACGAGGAGAAGGAGAATGGCGAACGCGCCATGTTGGACTATGTAACGACATGTTATGAACACGTATAGGACGGCTAAGTGGTGTGCTATGAATAAGTGATCATTTGGAGTGAATATTAAGTAATGTGAAGTGTCTATGATGAAATATGCAATGCTAAAATCTAGAACTATGGCTTGCAATGGTGTGTTTTGGGATGCAAAGTGTTGGTTTGGTGTTTGTGTGTGCATGAAATTTGCATAGATTGATAGAAAGACTGATGTGGTGCCATGAGCTAAAGAGATTAGACAACTTGATGCATCTGGCCTTTTCTTGGGATCCCAATTCTTGAAAAGTGTTGTGTAGCCTAAAACATATATGGAAATATACATGAGAGTGAAATATGGTACTAAAGAACCATCAAAATTTAGAAGTTCCATTGGGTTCGAGTATGCTTGAGCTACAAGAGATGAAATAGGTTTATAGGTTCAAGTTTCGACCCAGGCTTAAAAGAGGTTGCAGGTTCAAGTCTTGACCTTAAAGATTAGGATGGACGTTGAGAGGTTCAAGTTTGACCCTTTTGACACGAAGGGAGAAAGAGGTCGTACGGTAAGCTCTTGCTTCTTTTAGCCAAAAGGCGGAGACCGTGAACAAGTTCACGGCTTGATGCTAACAAAGAAAGAGGTCCTAAATCCTAATAGATTGCAAAGTGGGACAATTTGTTTTGGTTTGTGGTGTGATAATGAAAAAGCGACACTTCTTAAACCAAGTGGTGAAGGAGGACTAAAATTTTATGATCACAGAAAAAGGGTTTGTCATATTATAAAGAGTTTCATTGCGTAAAGGAAATTAAACACACGTCACGAAACTTAAACCATGTGCTAATCGAATATTCTTTATTTTATTTTTGTTATATGGATTAACAATTTGCTGAAAATGATTCTTGAGTGTCAAACCGAATATTTGTCAAAAATGTAAAGACTTTGGATTATTTGTTTACTTATCTATTACATGAAGAATTTCAATGAACTCACCAACTTATCACATTTAGGGGTGTTTACATTTGGGTTTGAGTCGGTTTTTGGCTAAAACTGAAACCGAACCGAAATATTCGGTTTTTATAAAACCAAAACGGCGGTTCGGTTTTTTATTGGTTTCAGTTCAGTTTTTTGATTTTTAACCGTTAATATTTGGGTGTGGCCAATTTATACCAACAAATTTGATTTTCGTAAAAAATTGGTTATTTTTCTTTATTTTTCATTAATCTAAGCATACTAATGTTTATCTCGTAGTTTTACAATTACACACGTATAAATGAGATACACACATGCAAATGAATTTACACATAATATAATCATTGTCACATAAGTATTGATATATTGTAAAGTAAACAGATGCACACGGAAAACAACCATATAAACGTTAACACCACCTACAAAATTAATATGAATTTATAAATTATATTTGTTTAGTTATTTATTTACATTATATTATTTATGCACTATTATATAATAAACCGGTTCGGTTTTTGGACGAAAACCAAAACCGAGCTGAAACTTTCGGTTTTTAAAAAACTAAAAACCAAATAATCGATTTTTAGTTTCGGTCGATTTTTTCGGTTCGACTTTTTGGTTTTTATTTTTTTCGGTTTCTTTTGCTCACCCCTAATTCACATTATACATAAAAAAAATTCAACTAATTGAATGTTTTAGATTATTATTTCAACAATAAAAACATCATAGTTCTCTTCCTTTATAAAAACAAATGTAGTTGTATTGTCGGTATGAGTAGTATTTCTTGCTCCATGACTTCTTCAAACAACAATTAAACACGTTTGGCTATGATAATATGAATGATATCTCGCGTGAGTTCTAAACTGATCTAGGAAACCAAATCCAATACGCTAAACTTTTGAAGCTCGATATTATCTAACTCAAGTCGTAAGAGCTTAAAAACCGCAAACAATCTATCTCATTGTTTAAAATCTTCAAGTTGGACTTTAGGTGTTAGATATTCTAATGGTATATCCTAAGTATCCTTCAAGGCTTCAATGATTAAATTTCCTGTTCTTGATTTTTATTACAGTAGATTTTAAGTCTTGTCTTGCTCTTGACAGTTTACTGTTTACATTACTCTTTTTGGACTACTTATGGGGCCAAGAATAGTGTATTGTGTTGGCCCATACACGTGCTGAGATGCAGACTCCATGTGTCATAAAGCATCGTACCTAGTTACCAAACCTACTTCTCAAATACTCTATATCATCTAGGCAAAACATATCAAAGACATACGCATATACGTGTCAAATAAGAGTTTGAATCATAGTATTTTGCTAGATGTTCAACACTTCAACCAGATTCAGCTAGACAAAAATTCTAATGATAAAAACTGATTATCAACTAACCTGAATAAGACCACTTAGTTAATAATCATTAGTATATACTATATAGTGCTTCTTTTCCCAAAATACTAGAGGTGCCAATTTAAGACCAAATGGTTAAATTTGGGTCTAGTTGGGTAAATTTTTTTAATGAGATGAGTCTAAATGGGTTTAAATTATTTTAATAGATGAGTCTAGTTGGTTATAGTTTATTTTAATTAATTAATATTGATGGATCTAGTTGGGTCTAATAATATACCTACATGGGTCTAGTACAATATTTACACGGTTTAAGTTGATTGTTAACTAAAATTATAAAAATCACTCACAGTCTAATTTTATCATTTTCGTCCCATTTTATACGTTTTTGTCCGTTCTTAACGGTTTTTTACGTTTTTGTCCGTTTTTACACGTTTTCGTTTGTTTTTTTACGTTTTTGTCCGTTTTACACGTTTTCGTCTATTTTTTTACGTTTTTGACCGTTTTCGTCTATTTTTTTCGTTTTCGCCTATTTTTTTTACGTTTTTGCACGTTTTCGTCATGTTTTTTTTACGCTTTTGTCCATTTTACACATTTTCGTCCCGTTTTTTACGTTTTCGTCAGTTTTTACACGTTTTCGTCCGTTTTTTTACGTTTTTGTCAGTTTTTACACGTTTTTGTCCGTTTTTTTACGTTTTCGCCTGTTTTTCACGTTTTCGTTTATTTTTTTACGATTTTGTCCGTTTTTACACGTTTTCGTCTGCTTTTTTACGTTTTTGCACGTTTTCGTCAAGTTTTTTACGTTTTTGTCCGTTTTACACGTTTTCGTCCGGTTTTTTACGTTTTCGTCAGTTTTTACACGTTTTCGTCTGTTTTTTTTACGTTTTCGTCTGTTTTTTGACAATTTTTTACGTTTTTGCACGTTTTCGTCAGGTTTTATACGTTTTTGTCCGTTTTACACGTTATCGCCCGGTTTTTTTACGTTTTTGTCCGTTTTTACACGTTTTCGTCTGTTTTTTTACGTTTTTGTCCGTTTTTACACATTTTCGTATGTTTGTTACGTTTTTGCCTGTTTTCACACGTTTTCGATCGCTTTTTTGCGTTTTTCTGCGTTTTTACTCGTTTTCGTCGGTTTTTACACGTTTTCGCCCGTATTTTAACTATTTTTTACGTTTTTGTCCGTTTTACACGTTTCCGTCCATTTTTTACGTTGTTGTCCGTTTTTACATGGTTTCATCCATTTTTTTACGTTTTCGACCGTTTTAATACATTTTCGTTGGCTTTTTACGTTTTTCTCTGTTTCTACATGTTTTCGTCTATTTTTTACGTTTTCGAAGACGAAAACGTAAAAAATGGACGAAAGCGTGTAAAAATGGATAAAAACAAAAAAAACGTGTAAAACGGTCAAAAAAGAAAAAAAAAAAAAAAACCTGAAGAAATCGTGCGAAAACAGACAAGAACATTAAAAAACGAACGAAAACGTGAAAAAAACAGACGAAAAACGTGTAAAAACGGACAAAAACATAAAAAAGCGAACAAAAACGTATAAAAACTGATGAAAACGTAAAAAATGGACGAAAACGTAATAAAAATGGACTGAAACGTGTAAAAACGAACAAAAACGGACGAAAACGCGTAAAAACGGATAAAAAGATAAAAGAAACGGGACGAAAACGTGTAAAACGGATAAAAACGTAAAAAAAAAGCTGACGAAAACGTGAAAAAACAGAAGAAAAGAAAACGTTAAAAAGTGTCAAAAACTGCCGAAAACGTGAAAAAAAGACGAAAACGTGTAAAAAGGACAAAAACGTAAAAAAGCGGACGAAAACGTGAAAAAACGGGCGAAATCGTAAAAACACGGACGAAAACGTATAAAAACGTAAAAAACGAACGAAAACGTAAAAAAATGGGCGGAAACGTGTAAAAACGGGAAAAAAGTAAAATAACTAACGAAAACGTGTAAAAACGGATAAAAACATAAAAAAAAGGGACGAAAACGTGCAAAAAGCGGACAAAAACGTTAAAAAACGTTAAAAAACAGACGTAAACATGTAAAAACGGACAAAAACGTAAAAAAACGGACGAAAACTTGAAAAAACGGGCGAAAATGTAAAAAAGACAGACGAAAACGTGTGAAAACGGGCAAAAACGGGCAAAAACTTGAAAAAACGGGCGAAAATGTAAAAAAGACAGACGAAAACGTGTGAAAACGGGCAAAAACGGGCAAAAACGTAACAAAATTGACGAAAATGTGTAAAAACGGACAAAAACGTAAAAAAACGGACGAAAACGTAAAAAAACGGACGAAAACGTGTAAAAACGGACAAAAACGTAAAAAAAATGGACGAAAACATGTAAAACATGACGAAAACGTAAAAAACCGGACGAAAACGTGTAAAACCGGACAAAAACGTAAAAAAACAGACGAAAACGTGTAAAAACTGACGAAAACGTAAAAAACCGGTCGAAAACGTGTAAAACGGACAAAAACGAAAAAAAAAACCCTGACGAAAACGTGCAAAAACGGATAAAAACGTAAAAAAACGTTAAAAGTGGACGAAAACGGAAAAAACACACGAAAACGTGTAAAAACGGACAAAAACGTAAACAAGCGAACGAAAACGTGAAAAAACGGGCTAAAAAGTAAAAAAACGGACGAAAACGTATAAAAACTAACGAAAACGTTAAAAAATTGATATTGAATACTTTTTGTCTTTATTTACAATAATTAATTATTATGTTCCATGATGAAACAAAAAAACTAGCAAAACCCAAAAATACCCGACCCGACCCGACCCAACTCTTACCCATTTATACCCATGCCCATCTAGACTCATCCTTCCAAGTGACCCATCTAGACCCATACCCATCTAAGACCCAAGACCCAACCCAACCCAACCCAACTCTACAAAATACCAACTCTAAAATAGTTAGTTTTGTTTTTTTAATGAAAAAGTAACAAATGCTCACACATGTGGTGTTTACTTGGTGATTTTCGTTTCTTTTTAGTACCAATAGGAATATGCATCCATAGATATGTATGATACAAATGTAAGATTGCTTATAAATGCCAAGGGTTTACATAAAGTTGCAGCATATTACATTGAATTTTACACAATGATGGTTTACCATCTATTTGCACAATGTTAATTCATATACATATGATATAGCTTACCTCTAAAAACCATAAATATACCTAGGCACATTATATAATTTACCAATAATTAATCATAATCTAATAGTCTAAAAACAATATTACAACTTCTTACATTCCTAAACAACACCATCTACTATTTTACAGAATGAAATGACCTCCCGATACCACCCACAAGCGTCACAACCTATAACATCAGCATCTTCTTCCTCGTCGAAATTTCTTTTTCTGATACAAATGTTTTTTTCTTGACACTTGCATCCGACTTCATTTAGTGAAATCGAATTATTAATCCACATTTCTCTTATAACTGCTTTAATTTTAGCTCTACACTCGCGGATTTTCAAATAATTGGATCTCGATCCTTTCATTGAATTCAAAATATTCAAGCCTTGTTGACTCGATTGACCACCTCTAGAGAGTAGAATCATACCATACACATATGCTGCCTCAACGTGTCCTTTTTCAGTTGCCCTTTTCAGGTACTCGAGTCCTGTTTCAATCCTTGCTCGACTGAAGTACTCTATCTGTAAAATTATGAGTGGTAAAAAGAGCGCATAAGTTTAACTTGCATTATCTTAGGGACTTTTTTTTGTACATAATAAGAGGCTGCTGGTTCAAAGCATTACTTACCATTCCTTGCCTGAACATTGCCTCCGGGTTCCCTTTGTCAACACATTGATTTAGGAACGAAAGTAGTTCTTCACTTGGAGGAAACCAATGAATTACCGGAAACTTGTCAATTGAAACATGTTGAAAGATGGACTCATCCTCAGCAGCACCGAGAAAATCCCTACAGCTGATCAAAAGAATAACTTATCAATCACAACATTGTTTCTTCAGTTCAGATATACTAACAAATAAATTTGACATTAGTCGCTAACTAAAAAACCGATGTCAATACAGAGGTAATTTATAGGATATAGCCATACATGCTTTATCTTAAAGACAAAAAAGAGAAAGTAGAAATATTTTACTGTCTGCACCAAATATCATGATCAATATTAGGTTTATTAATGGAGTTTAACATCAAATGGTGTGACAACAAAGATAATTAGCTCTTTTTTGTTTTTAATAATTAAATTAAGGTTTGCCATCCATCCATTGATGGCCCCACATGAACACCAAAATATTGAAATAGCATGGGCAAGGAAACAACATTGTGATGTTTGTCCCACAACAATAGTATAGTTGGGTGACACACCATTCATATCCCAAAATAACTATGCATCCCAAAGTTAATCACTAGCTTTTTGAGATCACAGCTTAAATGCAGCCATCTCATATTTCTTTGAGTGATATTTACGTTGTATTTGATCTTGAAATCATTTTAATAGATCATCAATGAGTATACTTTAAAAACACTTGAGTATTTTGTATTCTACAACTTTGTTAATCTTGTTTCTTCTAAATGAGAACCACAACAAGCTCGATTGAATTTAAGTTAATCGTCACACAAATGGATCTAATTGGTTATCAGCATGATATACATATAAGTGTGACAAGATTAGCAACCACGTATATATATAAACACCCCTAATGTTTATACAATAAGGATGCGATTATAAACAACATAAAAACTGATTCGGACTTATTTGATTGTCTTTCCAAAATGGTAATGTTAACAAGAATGATTTAACTATTTAAGAATGATATTTATACCAAGTCTAATGGAAAGTGATCATATATGTAAAAGCAACAACAATTACCAAATAATGGTAAGTTTCTATATAAATTGTGCAGCTCAAGTACAATCAATTATGGAAAATGATTTATAGGCCTGAAATTTCTTCTTTTATCCATACTTGTTACAACTTAGAGCACAAGGTATGAGGTGCCATTGGTGAGCCGTTGGTGTGTCAACATTACCGGCTAACATGCCAAACTTGTGCCAAATGCACTATTTTGTGTTTTGAGCCACTCCACTAGCTCAAGCCAAATGCACCTTTTGTGTGTGTGTGTTTTTTATTGTGAGTGAGAAGTATATTTGGCGGGGTATTTTGCGAGACCTACAGGTGATGTTAGTGGTGTGTTATGAGGGAGGGTTGTTTGAGTTATTGGTGTGTTATTGGGAGGTGTATGATGTGGCGCTGATGTGGCATACCAATAACATGTTATTGAGTCCTTGCATACCTTATGCTCTTATAACACTATCTTTATGACTTGTGAACGCATTAATAGATATATACTTCCAATTGCTAAAACTCATGTGTTCTAGATACGGATTGAGATCCTGTCAAGTTCAATTTGAACATGATAGGTCATGTTAATATTATTTTGAGTGATATTTTCAATTTAATTAAAAATAAAAGTGACAAACTAAAAGGATCACATTTTTTTTCTTCTCACAAAACATCAACATGACCTATAATGTTGAGATTAAACTTTAGAAAATCTCAATCATCTAGATATTTAATTCATTAACATGCTAAATCGTGAACATATATCTTCCATATTGATCATTGTACAAATAACATGTCGATTTAGTCGTTAAACTTAAAAAGACAATCTCATTTTTCGGCGTTTCTAACCGGATGTATCCACATTGAAACAAAGTACATTTTATGACATCAACAATAATTCTACCCACATTCCCACAATAAACCAATGTGAACACTCGTATAAGTTGCCATTTTATAATTTTGAGCACATGGATGATCATTTATCAATATGCCAAAGACCAACATTTCATATGCAACCGGCGCATCATAATTAAAGTACATTGCTATTTTATGACATTTGCATGCACGTAACAGTGGTTTGTTATTATAACACTATCTACTAGATAACTAATGCATATAAATATATCACTAACTCGTAAAAAGTGACACATGCATTAGTTACGTTGCTATTTTATGACATTTACATGCATGCGGAAAAAACAACTGCATGTAAAAAAAAACACGATTCCCGCAAAAGTATAAAAAATTTACCATAATTTAGCATTAAAAAGATCCGTAAACGAAGACGAAGCAACTCGAGCAAGAACATCAACCAACAAATCACCAGGAAGTGATCCAACCACCCCTCGCCTTGATCGGTTCATGGATCTACGTTTTCGCTTAATTCCGATACAATTCATCTCTCTTTTATCCATTTATATGATCTAGAGATATGATCAAGATCTTATTTATATTTGCATGATGAAATAATGATCAAATAACGGTTTGTAATGGAAATTAAGAAACGGGTAAATATGGAAATATAGGATTTTGGCCGATTTTAAGGTTTCTAATATTGGCAATGTTTGATTTAATATTTGTGTTTGTGTGTAGATACAGAGATTCTGAATGCATAGTTTGGTTGATTGGATATGAGTTTGGTTGAACAAGAAGCAATGTTTGAACTTTGAACCAATTATATTTGACCACAAAAAGGTGTCGTGTGATAGTGGGGTTTGGTTTTGCGATGGCTATTTATTAGAGAAAGTGATGGCAAAAACCCCATTAAATTAACCTCTTCTCCATTATTTTTTAGATTAGCGAGAAGTTTCGACTCTCTGCACTTTTCATAAGTGTCGACAGACTCTTTCTAAATATCTAGCCTCAAGCAAGAATACACTTTTAAATGACTATTAGTCAATATTTATGATTAAATTCATGATTCTTTTGTCAAAGCTTTTTCTAACCAGTTAACTAAACATTTAAGATGAAAAAAAAGTACCTATTGATATAAGTGAGATCCGCAACGATCATCAATTATTTAAAAAGTAAACCAACCAACTTTATTTAGCTTTCATCTATTTTTCACTTTTTTTTTTTTTTTTTTTTTTTTTTTTTTTTTTTTTTTTTTTTTAATAAAAAGCAACATATTTTGTAAACGGTAAATCTTCAAGTTACGTAAAATACACCATCATGACGAAAATTAAATTATCTTTCTATAGATATGCACTTCTATATACTTTCGACGATTTCTTTTTAATTTCCGCAAAAAAAAAAAAAAAATCACACATGAATCGTAAAAATCACTTGTGATTTGTTATTTTTCTTATTCGTAAAATTTCCGCCCAGAAAATCACTTATGATTTGTTAATTCTCTGATTTGTAAAATCACTTATGATTTGTTATTTTTCACAATTTACATGTGATTTTTTAAAGTAATAAATCACATGTGATTTTTTCCGAATCACATGTGATTTTTCCAAATCACATGTGATTTTTTTGGCCGGAAATTTAAAAAAAAATTGTTGAAAGTATATAGAAGTAAATATCTATATAAATTAGAAAGATAATTTAATTTTTGTCACGATGGTATAATTAATTTCGTGTAACGATTAACGGTTTACAAGATATTTTAATTAAAAAAAAGATAAAAATGAGTTTTTTTATTTGTTGAAAAAAATGGATGGCTGAGATTGCATGGATTGTTCTTTAGATAAGTATTGTTCCGTAATGAACTTTTGTCACTGATATGAACACATTTATTACAATTTAACCAAAATTATTCTATCCGTGTCAAATGTAGTGTGGTAAGTTTTTAAATTAAAATCAAGAAAGTAACTCCTCCCTTTGGCGACTTGTGGCGAAAACCAATACCCTAACAACTGTTATTTGATCTTCAACTTTTTCGTTCCTCAATCTGTCCATAAACGACCCTTCGATTAAGATTTATCTTAGTTTAAGTTTCATTCGTTGTCTAGGTTTTGGTACGTTAAGTTTATTGATTGTCCTATTAGGGTTTTTCTGTTTCTTCGTTTTATTGAATCGTGTATTAGGGTTTTGTACCGAAGACTTGTTATTAGACGTACCCTCTTGACTCACTGCATTCATTAGGAGTCTCGTGGGCTCCATTAATAACCATAACGTCAGTTAGGGTTAATTGTCATGTGACGATCAGATGTATATGTTTTTAAAAACCCTAATTTTTAGGGTTTCAGCGTTACATTGAAGATTAGACGATACTTGTTTCTTCTTGTTTTTGCTTGTGTGCATGTTTTGAGAATGAAATATGGGTTCTTGGATTCGAGTAGAGGAAGAGAAAAGAAGAAAAAGAAAAATGACAAAGATTTGGTTGACAAGATTATGGAGAATCGAACTGGGAATGATAATGTTGGTATGGATGCAATTAGGTCTGCTATTGGTAATACTGATGTTCCTATGAGTGCTATTGCTTCAAAAATCCTTGATTTGGAACATCAATTGCTTGATGGTAAGCTAGTTTTAGTTGATCTCCCATTAAATCGTATGAATATTGATCAGTTTTGTGAGGCAAATTTTGAGACTAATGCGGCTGTTAAGTCAACTACCAATGCAACGCCTAGGATTTTCCAAGTTGATGATGGAAGTGACCAGGTTCAGAACTCTAAAACGAATGTTGATGAACAGGTCATCATCTCAATGTGCCTAATCTTAACTAACATAACTTATTTTAAGACTAATCAAAACATATAAAAGCTTGTAATCTTAATTTATCAAAATCAGCTATAGTTACAATTATAATATAAAATAATATAAAAGTACCTCATTTGGCTTTGGGGTGTAACAATTCTCCCCCCCCCCCCCAACAAGATTTCTTCCTCGAAATCTATAAATTATTGGTTTTCATAAACACATCAATACATATTAAATTGGGGCATATGAATTAGAGTGTTAGAGAGGGAAAGTGAGATGTTCTAGAGAGATAAAACAAAGGGATGGTTAGATTTCCAAATGAACATCCAACCCTCTCCCTTGTAGGGAGAGGGCTATTTATACAAATGACTACGCCCTCCTACGGGCTGTGGATCAGGCATACAGTGGGTAAAGACCCGTCCTTTTTCCACGGTATTACTTAAACTACTACTAATCTAACTAATATACTATTATGTCTACGAGCTATAATATGCTAAACATACGTTGAGGTGACCATCACTTCAGTATGGATTTTCTAAATCCTAACAATCTCCCCCTAAGGGAGGACCCCAATAATTACATTGAAAACGTCTTAGCAACTAATCTATAATCTTTGATGCTTGAGCTCGTAGACTTTATGGCTTCAAAAACTTAAGAATCTTGTAATAGCAGTGATTCCATGACTTAGAGTGATTCTTTGATATGTGATCCGGAGCTTTCATTGAGATCATCAACGATACATAATCTCTAATTCATCATTTGTAGTGTTGCCATCAAGTGACATTGTGACTTTTGGACCGACATGCTCACATTCTGGATCATGATTTCTTCTCATCAGAGATGCAGAAGCTTTTGTTGATTCATGATATTTGCAGCAGCGTAGCAGAAGCATGGAGTGAAAATATCAGAGTCGTTGATGCACTTATCATGATTTCTTTAGATATGAATGTGATGTGTGAGCATGCGGCTATGGATTGACTTCTCAATTCTAATCAGCTGCAAACGTTGGGTGTACATGCATACAACAGTTAGCAATAAAGCGCACGAAAGTGTCTTTGATCACTTTCATTGAATTGAGGTACACGGCCCACAGTTCCCCATTGATTAGTACAAGTACTGCCTGTGATCAGGTATGATTCCTAAGAATCTCCTTGACAGGGTTTCGCAGCTGCTCTAGCCGTTCTCAAACCGGAACGTCTCAAAGAAGACAACACAGAGTGAGTGAACCAACAAATTGAGGTTTGCTGATTGAAGAAAATGATTTGAAAACAATCGTGTATTGCTTAATATAAAGTGTTTTGCAATACAACGAAGGTTTTAAGGAAAATCAATTTCCAATCATAAATACCTTTTAATTTGAAATATTACTACACAATCGATGTGCTAGAGAAAATAATTTTTGAGCACAACGACTGGTTTTTCAAAGGTATCCGTCAATCCAATTCCTAGACCAAGGTTGATTCAAGGTGTGAATCGCTCCATCGTTTCTGTCCAGTTGTCACATGTTTGATCTATTGGATAGATCTCACATGCCACCTACCAAGAGCTTGTATGATGTTGGCTCTAGAAGGTTTTCCATCTTCATTGTGAATATGTGAACATATCACTCAGATGTTCTGGCAATACCACAAGGATAATGCGTAGGACTCTTAAGATATATTCTCACTTTCCACAATGTGTGAAACAGTGAGTCTTCATTGATTGTGTCCTAGTGAGATTTATTGATGATCTCGTGGCTCTAGACTCAATAGTGCACATTTGGTTCCTATGCCGGAGACTAGGGAGAGGGTCTCCTTCTTCAATATCAACAATCTCTAAGAGAAAGTCGATAGATTATGTAGGTTCCCTGTGAGAATGAAACAAGTCCTTTTAAGAGGAACTTGAGTAGCTTGGGAAGTTGTAGTGCAGTGCGTCACTGGGTCCATGACGTCTTGTCTTCAATACCAGAGTTACCTTAGTAAACACCAGTAGCATATGTATTAAACCCGGTTTCTGCCCTAAGGTTGAATTAATGGAGGGCTATTTCTTTTCACCCTTTTCTCATTCAATTCTTTTTCATTCTTAAACCCCTTCAGTGCTTACCGAGACTTCATTACTAGAACTTTGTTGGGTTTGTTCAAGTTACAGTTCTAGCTCTATCTCAGTCCGCACTCTTTCCATTTCTCACTTTTCTCCTTTTTTCATCATACATAAGGACTTCTACACTATCTAGTGGATTGTCCCTTGGTAGATCCCTCCGGCTCTGGCGGGATCGTGGGAACGAATACCTAACCTAACCATCCTTATATCTCCATGCATAAAGTAAATTTGGTTGGTCTTTTTGGTATTGTTCTTCTGCCATTGAAACCGATTGAAAACCTTTTGAAAATAAATCCAGGTACTCGTGATACAAGATCAAAATATTTTGTACCTGAATTGTTTTTGATATTTCAGAAAAGCTCCCCCTCAACATGTGCATCATATATTTGAAATTGCTTTAGCACATGGAGGCAAGAGGACTTGAGAATCTCAGATTAGGAATAAAGAATTCACTTCTTTGATCAACATTTTCTAAAGATATCGACATCACTTTCCCGATCAAAATTAGTATTTTAAATACTTAGTTAAAGATATTTTGGGAAAGGATGTGGTTTTCTAAAAGTTGCTCCCCCTTGATGTGAAATTTTTTTGATACATTTTAGAGCTTGTAGGGGGAATATGATACAGAATTCACGATCAATGAAGCCAATGAAACCTTTTAAAGTTACCATCAAGGAACTCTTATGAAAAGAACTTTTAATTATAGAACCTTGATAGTTTTGTTAACTTTTTGAAGTTCTCCCCCTAAATGTGTGCTTCGATACACGAAAAGGTTTAGCACATATGAGGAAAGATGCCAATATATTGAGTCTTGAAGATCACATTTTATCAGATTGCATATTTATATCACATTTTCTCCCCCGATCAAAAATTTCAAATCCTTTGAGATTTTGGATCTCAAGTGATTTAAATATGCAAGAAAAAAATCTTGTTGGAGAAAAATGTGTCCGGTTTTATTTGATCTGAAACGAAGCACTCCTAAATTCCCTTTTCAGAACAAAAAGGGAAAACTACAAGCCATAACCTATCACTACTATATATATTATAGTTATTGTTGTTCATATTACATTCACCACATTATACACAGTAAAAACACAACATAGCTACAAAAGAAAGATGTCTTCATTCTGTTCTTTGAAGTAGCTTGTAGTGTCCTTCCCGTATTCTCCCACCCACAAAGCTTTCAAGGCTGCGGTAAATCTTTCGTGTCTTAAGTCTTCGTCCTATAGCAGCAATGAAATCTTCACACCTCTTCACATCCTGTTCAATCCAGAACCTCGTGTTGTTCCCCGGCTTCAAGTTTAGCTTGAACTCCTTCACCCTTGAATTCAATTCTTCTTCAACTATCTTGAGTGTACCATCACTGAACTTGTATAGCTCACACAGCCTCATTAGCATCCTTGACCCGTATTTGTCGGTAAAGATAACTGCTCTAGGAGAGTCAATCACTATGTAGTCGCGTCTGAATTCATGCCCTGTGGCTTTCCATTGAGGTCTAGTTAGATTGACCTGAGTCTGGTAGCTTTCCACACCAAGTTGAAAGTCACCAACTCTTTGTCGAATTACTAAGCCCCTTATCCAAAGATTGACTGCAGCAGAGAGAGACTTATTTTCTCGAACAGGTAGATGATCAAGATGCCCTTGGAGGTTCAAAAGATATAGATCTTCAAAGTCACTTGGTAGCAAGTGTTTGAAGTCATTTTCTTTAATAACATGATCTTTCAAGTCAGCTCTTCTAAGAACAACCTTCTTCAGATAATCATAGCCATAGATTGGGAAGATTTCCACACTGACCACACTTAGAATACGTAGTTTGGATCGAACAGTTTTGCGCTTCTTTTCTGCACCATGTCTTTCAATGTAGAACTTCTTCTTTTTGAACCACCAGTGAGAAATCCCGTATGAGGCGGCAATGTCATATACTTGTTCCTTGTCAATCCAGAACTGATCAGGTACAATCTGCTTAAGACCTGGATCTAAGTAGGTTGCAGCTTTCATCTTTAAGATAGATAAGGCTGGTCTTCTTCCATGTGTTCTAGCACGTAGATAATCCAGATCTCTGTTGAAAAAGAATTCTGATGGAATCGTCTTCTGCCTAGGTTCACCTCCAAGAGGAAGAGCATTGTTGACATTAAAACGACTGATATTTTCATCAACTTGATCAGTCAACATCTTGTGGCATTCTTCCATTTGGAATTATAGATGAGCAGCATCAGAATGAAAGGCTTTGACTATTTCGTAAGCTGGCCCCTCAAGATCCTTTGGTGTGAGTGAAGTGATTCCCTGCTTGTCACAAAACCATTTGATGAAGCATCCCATGTCTCCAGTGATGTGTAGGAGTGATTCATCAGAAGGATCTTCATGGTTGGCAACAATGGTGGTTGCCCAGTTATTGTCAGGGACAATCAAATCAGACTCAGGTATGGCCCATGAAGGTTCAAGAGTTTGAGGTCTTTGCTTGGTTAACCAGCTTTGAGATACATCCTTGGATGGTGCAGCTCTATAGGTTTTAACGCGTTTACCCGCAATGTATGCATCAAACCAATATTCATCTTCAGACAGTTTAGGGATATGTTTGGTGGAAGCATCATCGTCTTCAGATTATGACTCTTGCACAATGTAAGACTCTTCATTAAGCATCTGCTCTTCTGGGATTGTAGAGAAGGTGGGTGTAAACTGAGAATCAACAGTGGTCCATTCCGTAGAAGTCTTCTGAGACCCTTGACCACCTGATGAGCCAGTTTGTTTAGAAGATTATGGTGGAGGTGTTGGATGATTTGTCTTTTGAGTTGTAGCAGTGCCAGAAGATCCACCAGTTCCAGATGTTCCAGCTCCACCAGTTGGAGGAGGAGAAGGTGGTAGAGATTTTGGTACTCCAGGCATAGACTCCATCAGAACAATTATTCTTTTCTTCTTTCCCTCCCTTTCTCGAATATCCTCCAGAAACTGCAGGTGATTATCATGCCTTATTGATTCTTCGAGCACCTCATATAATTTCTTATGAACTTCGTCCAAATGCTCTTCTGCGTCATACATTCTATCTGAGAGAACTGATCTCATATCCGAAATAGGAAAATCCTTAAACCATTGAAGCAGTGGAGCTTTCATTGCCCATTCCACAACATCTTTTACTTCTGCTTCAATGGCATTTGCCACTTAAGTGTCAAAGTTAAGGTTCTCCAGCTTGGATACACGATGATCCAGATGCTTGACGGATTTGGGCAAATGGTGCTTTTCGAGGACCTCGATTCTTTTAAGTGCTTCTTCAAGGAGTTGCTCTGCAGTCTTAGCGGGAGGTGGTGAAGCCGGTGGTGTGACAAAGTCACTAACTGTGACAACTGGTGGTGGGATGGTAGCAGGTTCGGGTGGTGGAAGTGCGGTTATTTGAGCAGGAGCGGATGGTGGAAGTGCAATTGATGGAGTTGTTGATGATGAAGTGACATAGGTGCTGACATCGGAGGAACAGTTGATGTGTCTTGCTGAATAGTGACTGAGAACATAGACTCAACTTCTTCTTTTTCATCGTTTTGCTTGTCAGACTCGATGTCTGAGGATCTGTCCTTTAGGAATTGATCACCATAAGTAATGTCAGGCTCAAGATTCTTCAGTGATGACAAAGATCCCGTAGACACGTTTGCTTCTTCCAGGCGCACGTGTTCCTCAGATCTTAGCTCAAGAATCTCCTGTGAACCTTCCAGCAGTTCATTTCCCCCAACCTCTGAAATTTGTCTGTCAGTTTCCATTTGTTCAATCTTTGTCTCAAGCACTGGAACCGTTTCAGTAGAAGGTGCTGATTCCTGACTTTCTGACTGAGTGTCACTAGAGGCAAGGGTTTCCTCCTGTGTATCAGACACATCCTTTTCCACTCCAGTTTGTTCTTGAGCTGAGGATGATTCAACGTTTCTTTTCTTGAGCTTAAATTGCGTTGTCTTTTTTGGAGTCGGAGTGGAAATGGTCAACAACATATGAGCTGCTTGTTCAGCTTCTTCTCCTGAAATTCCTTTGCCTTTACCCTGTGCAACGGGAGTGGTTTGGCGTGGTGCTGACTCGGGTTCTTGTAACACGACCCCTCCCACTGGTTGTCTTTGAGGCATGTTAAGACTTTCCAGGCTCTGTTGGATTCCTTGTTGCAGTGCAGCCTCGTCTTCATCCATTAAACTCATCTCTCTCTCAGGTACCTTGGACCCCATTTCATTTCCCTTACCAGTATCTCTCTTTCTCCTTTTTGGCTTTAGAGTAGGAGAGTCAACAAATACAGATCTATCTTGTCTCTTCTTCTTCTTGGGAAGACTTGAGTAGGTAGAATCAGATTGTTTGGATTTGGATTGTGTGAGAGCAGGATTTGATGAGTCATTATCGGTTGTGCCTGAGACCTTCTTCATGTATTTCTTAAAATAGTATGCTTTCTTAATTCTTTTAGTGAGAAGAGCTTCAGGGATTGGCATTCCAAAGACTTTTTTGTTCTGTCCTTTGGCAACATATTTCAAGTTGCCAAGAATGAATTCATCACCGGCTTCATGGAGAGCTGACTCACTTGTGGGAGTAAACTGATGAGTCTGCTACAGATGCTGGATAATGAGCTTTGAAAACCTAATGCTAGGAATCACTCTCTTGCCTAGGCCTTTCCTTCCTTTGACTTTATTCAGAGAATTTTGTCTATCAGTGATGAATGTGTCCAAAGACAAGGAGAATTATTCCCAAACACGTTTCGCAAAATCGATGTTCTTCCTCTTAACCAATCCCCACAAAATTTGTAGAATAGGAGCTCTTACTCTGTCCTGCCCTGAAGTTTTACCTGTTAAGCATAGGTTGAGAATCGTTACAATGGCTCTCCATGGTTGATACACTTCTGTGTTGATGAATGCTGAGACCTTCGTTAAGTTTTCTGGATATCCCAATTCATCAAAAAACTCCATTAGTTCTTCAGTAGTGGGTGGAGCGACGAACGGATTTGAGGAGTCTCTTGGAGTGATCTGAAGAGCATCCATGAGCGTCTCAGTGGTGATGTCATACCACTTGTCTTCAAGTTTACACGAGTATGTAGCAGATATCTTGTCCCATGTTACTGTATTCCAAAATTGTTGAAGGTAAATAGAAGGAATTGTGCAACGCATGGTTAAAGCACCAAAGAAGTTGGTGTCCTTCAAAATATCAATAGCTAATTGGTAGATTGGATTCTGTTGATTTCTATCCACATCCACATAGTAGTTGCTCTTTGCTATTGTCACCCATTCCTCAAATGGAAGTATTTCCTCATCAGTAGGGACAATGGTTGGTGCAGTGGTAGCAAGGTTCTCAGAAGACGTGGTGTCTGCCATTGAAATCTAAAGAGCACACATAAAATAACAACAATATCCGAAAAGTTTGTTAGGTTAGGCAAGGTTATTAGATCGACCAAATAGCCACCCCATATCATAGACTCTAAGAAAGTGATTAAAGCATACAAAGAAATATGCATACATCAGAAATCAAGATATGAATAAGGCAGAGACATAAAGCACAACAATGGTAAAATGCAATCAGCATACAATGACCAATTTTGAAGGATATATAGATCAAGTCGCCTGGATATATCTATTATATGAACAAGTCGCATAGGGCAAGTCGTAAGTTAATACAACTCGCAATATGGACAAGTCGCATATTGAGTAAGATACCCAGTATAGGACAACTCGCATACATCAACTCGCTTTGGTCAAGGATATGGATAACTCGCATATCACAACTCGCATAGGTCATAGTGCGTGTAATAACTCGCACACGTCAACACGCATGAGACAAGTCGCATTAGTTAATTCACATTAATCAAGTAACTAGAGACAACTCGCACATTGAGTGTCAAGGGACAACTCGCATTAAGTAAACGAAATGACAACTCGCATCAATAGAGTTAAACATGACAACTCGCATACATCAACTCGCTTTGGTCAAGGATATGGATAACTCGCATAGGTCATAGTGTGTATAGTAACTCGCACACGTCAACACGCATGAGACAAGTCGCATAAGGCAACTCGCATTCATCAACTAACAAGAGACATCTCGCATTCAAGAATAACATATGCAACTCGCATTCAAGAATAACATATGCAACTCGCTTTCAGGCAACAGATGACAACTCGCATACAAGAACAACATATGCTACTTGCATTCAGGAAACTGAGGACAACTCGCATACAAGAATATACAACGAGAGGCCCAGATCAACTTAATCATACACACAAGACATGTCAATTTCCACAAAGATGAAACAAAAACTCATAGATGCAAAATTCATAGGACATAATCCAAAGATTATAACACATTATACTACCAAATCATATAATAGTGATCTAAGACGCAACAAACACCAAAACACCTAAATCCATTATGCGCACATATAAACAACCTCAAATCATAACAATGATTACCCTACACATTCTTATCTAAAGCCTATATCAATTACAAAGAACAAGATATGAATCAAACCTAGTATCAGTTTTAGATCGAAAAGATTAAGATTGAGGGAATCTGCATGATAAGTTAAGATTAGAGGAATGAATCAATTAATATTCACAACAGAAGCATGTATAGCGAGATTAGATAACCTACCACACGATCAAAAAATGGATAACTCGCTTTGAAGAACGCAAATAGAGAGAGAGTGGTGAGAAAGTGTTTGACCAAGAAGACAAGTGGTTTGACTTTGAGTCAACTCACATTACTTTTACCAAGAAACAAGTTTGCAGATATGACACTTTAAGTCCTTGCACTTAGACAACTCGCATGTATAGACTAACTAGACAACTCGCATGCAGGAAGAGACTTGACAACTCACATATACAAACACTACAGACAACTCACATGTATAGACTGACAAGGCAACTCGCATGCAGGAAGAGACTTGACAAATCGCATACATAAATTCAATGGACTAGCACATATAAGAGCATAATTATGCAAATTAAATCACTCCAAGTAACATGCAACGACTAACCAGAGTACTGAGGTCACAGAAACCATTCAACACCATCAATAATCACACTAGCAAGATAAATGACACTTATCACAAGACATTATCTAACAGTAATGGCAGAAAGATACTAATTCTCCCCCTCAATCAATGACACGGATGTGAGTGAGTGATCGTTGATTGAATCAATCCCTTGCCGTGAATCCTAGTCGACTTAGGTATGTGAGAATTGCAGGACAGTTATTTAGAGGGTAGAGTATCTGTTCGAACTTCATCTAAAGACCCGTGCCATTGTTGAATGACTTTTCTAGGACCGTAGATGTTATCGATAACAGATGATATATTTTATTTATTTTTTATTATTTTATTATATATTTTATTATTTATTTAAAAAAAAACAGCCAGTAAGATACGAGTCCTGAGCAGAAACGATCAGAAGTCACAATACATGAAAATTAAATATGACAAGCTACAATTCCTTGATGATTAGCCTTCAATTCAGTTGGAAACCAGGTCATGATGTTCATGATAGAATTGAGCATTGTACCTGAAAAAGACTGAGGAAAATTTGCACTAGTAGCACATGTAGCATTACAAGTAGATGGGTTAGTGGCAGTTGTATCCTCATCTTTGGATGTTTTACAGTCAGGCCTTGGAATCCACTTAAGTCCAACATTCTTGAAGATTTTCCCTGTCGGCATCCACTTAAGACAAGATCTAGGTGTGTGATTCCATTTGGATCCTGTGTTCTTAAATAATCTACCAGTAGGCATCCACTTTAGGCAAAAGCTAGTAGAGTTAGATCCTTTAGTTACAGAAAAAGATGTAACCATTTCCCTATTCTGAATATTAGTCCTTTTGCAATTAATTTATTTCTTAGGGGAGTGGCCAGCCATTTAATGCTTCTTATGTGTACTAGATGATCTCCTTATATTCCTGATCTTAGAGTTTTGAGCATTAGAGTGAGAAAGTTTTAGTGAAGTGACTGATTTTGGCAAAACTGAGTTTTTATCGACTTGGGAAGCTAACCTAGACTTGAATGGTTTAAGTCTCACTGACCTGAATGCATTAGGTTGCCTAAATACAGATCAGTCATTAGCACTTTGTGAATCTGGTTTCTCCAAAGTTGATGGTTTTGCAAACTTAGTGTTCACACCATTCCCAGTAATTTTCCTAAGCTCATTTTTTAATGCAACTACGGTGAAGCTCTTGTTCTGAAGTTGAGTGTTGAGGGCATCTATGTCAATCAACAAGGAATTAGTTTGATCTAAAAACTTGGTCTTATCCTCTAATTGATTCTTCCTCAAAGACTCATTTTCCCTTAACAACTTGGCCACACATAATGCCAATTCGTCATTCCTAGATTTAACCGCATCACTAACTTCATTGTTAAGATTATTCACCCCATACTAATTTTCATATGCAAGTCTGAGATTTGTTTTTTCAGATTACATATGGTTGAGTCTTTGTCTTAAAGCGGAGTTTTTAACTGGTTAATTTCAAAAAATTCTCGAAATTCTGGGAATTCCGGATTTATGCAAGCATTTGTTGCAAGAAAACTTTCTTCCTTTTGTTGTATTGCAATTTCTAAAGAAATGCAATGTTTTTCAAGAATTGAGTATTTGTATGAAAGTTCTTCGAAAAGTTTCTTATCAACCATGTTGTGAGTCACGATATGTTTTATTATTGGCTCAGTCTCAGTTGCAGGACATGTATCAACCACATGTTCTGTAAGGTCATTAGTTTGCACAGATTTAAGCATAGATGGATTATCAATAGGAGTTACCGAAGATTCAGTACTTAATGAAGATTCTCCACCCAACGTTTGTTCATTCAACATTTTCCACTCTGCATCCTTCATTTGTGAGGCAAAAGTTTCTGAACTGCTTGTTGCTTCCATTGTTGATGTGTCAGTATTTCTCGCTTCAGCACTACCCGATAGATTACCCAACTCTCCACACTTCTCCATTGATTGCATCCCATGTTCATTCATGTGATCATTGTTATGTACTTCTTCAATGTACTTCTTCACATTGTCCATAAGGTGGATGAATGTATCAATGAACTCATGAGTTTCCATTCCAGTATGTTTTTTGAAAGAAATTCCAGTCAAGTGTTGATCGTAATCTGCTGAATATTCCCCACTGATGAATGGCTGAAATTGTTTGTAGATTACTTGAAGAGCTGCACTGGAACCATCCTTTTGATCCTTTTTATTAGTAAGTCGTAGTTTCAATTGTTCTAAGTTCAACAACACGGTTCTAGTCAATGTAGATAAGTTCTTGTAACATATTGGATTTCACAAACACATCATATCATAATCACAAGTAGACGTACAAGATGAGGTTTTAGAGAGAGAAAGAGTTAGATGTTTGGGAACTTAGTGAGAGAAAATGAAAGTATTATTATGAGCTCCAACTCTCTACCTTGGGAGGTAGAGAGTATTTATAGTCTTACACAAATCGCCACCTACGGGCTGTGGATCAGGCATACAGTGGGTAAAGACCCGTCCGTCCTCCACGGTGTTACTTAACTGAATACTACTAAACATTAACTAATCTACGACTACGAGCTTTCTAAAGATTACATATACTTGAGGTGACCGACTCTTTAATAACTGGATTTACTAAATCCTAACAATCTCCCCCTAAGGGAGGTCACCTCAAAAATACATTGAATACAAACAGATATTACAATAAGATTGTCCTTGGATTCTTGTTATTGTATCGTAGTCATTGATTCATCATTTTTGCATGTTGGATAATCAATGTGGAGGTCTTTAACTGATCCACGTGATGATGAGTTTTGAGCCAGCATTGAGATCATCAGCTAACATAAATCTCTGACTCTTCCATTGTGGTGTTGGTATTAAGTGATGTTGTGACATTTGGACCGACATGCTCACATTCTGGATCATGATTTCTTCTTATCAGAGTAGCGGAAGCTTTAGTTGATTCATGATATTTGCAGCAGCGTAGCAGAAGCATGGAGTGAAAATATCAGAGTCATTGATGCACTTATTATGATTTCTTTAGGGATGAATGTGTTGAGTGAGCATGCGGCTATGGATTGACCGCTTTATTCTAATCAGCTGCAAACGGCGGGCGTACCTACATACAACAGTTAGCAATAAAGCGCACGGAAAGTGTCTTTGATCACTTTCGTTGAATTGAGGTACACGACCCACGGTTCCCCGTTGATCAGTACAAGTACTGCCTGTGATCAGGTATAATTCCGAAGAATTTCCTTGACAGGGTTTCGCAGCTGCTCTAGCTGTTCTCTAACCGGAACGTCTCAAAGAAGACAACACGGAGTGAGTGAACCAGCGAATTGAGATTCACTGATTGATGAAAAGAGATTTGAAAAACAATCGTGTACCGCTCAACAGAAATTGTTTTTGCAATACAACGAAGGTTTTAATGAAAATCAATTATCAATCATAAACACCCTTTATTTTGAAATATTAGTGCACAGTCGATGTGCTAAAGAAAAGAGTTTTTAAGCACAACGACAGGTTTTTCAAAGGTATCCGTCAATCCATAACCTGAACCAGGATTGATTCATAATTATGAATCGCTCCATTTTTTCTGTTCAGTTGTCACATGGTTGATCTATTGGATAGATCTCACATGCCACCCGCTAGGAGCTTGTTTGATGTTGGCTCCAGAAGGCTTTCCATCTTCATTGTGAATATGTTTGCATATCACTCAGATGTTCTGGCAATACCACAAGGATAATGCGTAGGAGTCATAAGATATAATCTCTCTTTCCATATTGTGTGAAACAGAGAGTCTTCATTGACAGTGTCCTAAAGAGATTTAAATGATGATCTCGTGGCTCTAGACTCAATTGTTCACATTTGGTTTCCTATGCCGGAGACTAGGGAGAGGATCTTCTTCTTCAATATCAACAAACTCTAAGAGAAAGTCGATAGATAATGTCGGTTCCCCGTGAGAATGAAACAAGCCCTTTTAAGAGGAACTTGAGTGGTTTGGGAAGTTGTAGTGTAGTGCGTCACTGGGTCCATGACGTCTTGTCTTCAATACCGATGTTACCTTAGTAGACACCAGTAGCATATGTATTGAACCCGGTTACTGCCCTAAGGTTGAATTATTGGAGGGCTATTTCTTTTCACCCCTTTTCATATTCAATTCTTTTTCATTCTTCAACCTGTTCAGTGCTTACCGAGATTTCATAACTAGAACCTTGTTGGGTTTATTCCAGTTCTAGCTCTATCTCAGTCCACACTCTTCCCATATCTCACTTTTCTTCTTTTTTCATCATACCTAAGGACTTTACACTATCTAGTGGATTGTCCCTGGGTAGATCCCTCCGGTTCTGGCGGATCATGGGAATGAATACCTAACCTAACCATCCTTATATCACCATACATAAAGTAAATTTGGTCGGTCTATTTGGTATTGTTTATCTGCCGTTGGAACCAATTGAAAACCATTTGAAAATCAATCCAGATACTTGTGATATATTATCAAAGCATTTTGTACCTGAATTGTTTTTGATATTTTTAGAAAAAGAGCTCCCCCTCAACATGTGCATCATGTATTTGAAATCGTTTTAGCACACGGAGGCAAGAGGAAGAATTAACTTCTTTGATTACCATTTTCTAAAAGATATCAACATCACTTCCCTGATCAAATCAAGTATATAAAGCATATTGAGGAAGGATGAGGTTTTCATAAGTTTTCCCCCCCTTAATATGTGCCTCGAGGTTTCAAAGAGTTTTGCACATATTAGAAGGAACCTGCACTTAGAGACAAATCAATTACTTTTCAATTCTTTGTGGTTTTAAAAGGATGCTCCCCCTCAACATGTGCATGGAAAATTTGAAATCGTTTGGCACATGTGGGGAGGAAAGCTTGCAAAACACTTGTGAAACCATTTATCGAATCATCAGTTTAAATCCAATTTAAATCACAAATTCTCCCCCGATCACAATTTTCTAATCATTTGAGATTTGTGATCTCTGTAGATTTAAATTGATTTTGAAAGCTTTTGAGGAGAATTGTGACTTGATTATGAAAACATTTTAACTGATAAGGATCGGATTATGAGACTTTAAACTCCATTGATGAAACATGCATGATTATCTTTTTTGAAAATAATTGTATGACGAATAACCTTTTGATTTAATTGAAATCATTCTCCCCCTCAATCAATGACATAAGTTGTTGATTGAGAGATAGATATTTTTTTGACAAACGTTAAGTCCAAATGATTTTCAAAAATAGAGTCTGAGTTATTTTACAAAGCAATTAGTTTTCATTAGATAGTAAGTAATTATTTATAGAATCAGAGCATGAGATTTGAAAAACAATAAAAATCATTGCTCTGTTCTTTCTTTGAGAAACGGGTTACTGCCTGAAATGACAATAAACCATTGTTTCACTTTCTCCCAAAAATATTTTTGATTTTTTTGATTTTTTTTTTGATTTTTTTTAAGAACATTCGAACAACATCTAAAGTCCCGTGTCATTCTTTGAATGACAGCACAAAGACCGTAGATATTATCGAATCGAGAAAAAAAAACATGACAAAAAGACCATATTTTTCGAATTTTTTCAAGATTTTTCAATTTTCTATATATATATATATATATATATATATTTTTTTATGGATTTTTGAAAGTTTTATATTTTTCTATTTGCTTTTTGAAGGTTTTGTAATTTTGTATTTTGCTTTTCGAAATAAATATTTACAAGAGATGGATGAAGAAAGACCTTTACTCCTCGTCTTCCTCTTGAAGACGTTTGAGTGTTTCTGGTTGAAGACTCTTTAGACCAAGTCGTGGGAGGATAAAATCAAAACGTTCTCTAGGAAGAGCTTTGGTGAAGATGTCTGCTAATTGGTATTCAGTTCTTTCAAAATAGAGTTCCACCACACCGTTTTCTACTTGATCCCTGATGAAATGATGTCGAATGTCGATGTGCTTTGCTCTTGAGTGTTGTACGTTGTTGCATGAGAGAGCAATAGCACTTTTATTATCACAGTACAGAGGAATTTTGTTAAATTCAAAGCCATAGTCAGATAATTGGGATCTCATCCATAGGATTTGAGCACAACAAGATGACATGGCTATGTATTCAGCCTCTGTAGAGGAAATAGAAGTACTCATTTGTTTCTTTGAAGACCAGCTCACAAGCTTATCACCCAAAAACTGAGCACCTTCAGACGTACTTCGACGTGTATCTTGACATCCTGCATGATCAGCATCTGCATAGGTTGTTAGTGACATACCGGTGTCCTTCGGGTACCAAAGTCCCATATTGATGGTTCCTTGGATTTACCGAAAGACCCGTTTAACCTCTTCAAGGTTCTTTTTAGTAGGCTTAGCCTGATATCTAGCACACATGCAAACAGCGAACAGAATGTCTGGTCTACTGGCTGTGAGGTACATTAGGGATCCAATCATACTACGATATTTTGTTTGGTCTACCATGATCCCTGAGTGGTCCTCATCCAGTTTAGTACGCCCTATCATGGGAGTGTCAACAGGGTCACAAGAATCAAATCTAAATTTCTTTAAAATCTCATTTGCATATTTAGATTAATTTATAAAAATGCCTCCGGGACTTTGTGAAATTTGTAATCCCAAGAAAAATGACATTTGTCCCATCATTGACATTTGAAATTTGGAACCCATTTCATTTGAAAAACGGTCACATTCATTGGGGTCAGTCGAGGCAAAAATAATATCATCAACATATATTTGAACGTGAATTAAATGTTTGCCTGACGTTCTGGTGAATAATGTCGGATCAATTGCTCCTTTGCTGAATCTAGTAGATAGAAGAAACTTTGATAGCGTATCATACCAAGCCCTTGGAGCTTGCTTCAAACCGTAAAGAGCCTTCTTCAAATGATAGACGTGAGTAGGATGCTCTGGATTCACAAAGCCTTCAGGTTGGCTGACGTATACGACTTCTTTAAGATCTCCGTTAAGAAAAGCCGTCTTTACATCCATCTGATATACTACCATGTTCTTACTTGAAGCATTAGCCAAGAAGATTCTGATTGCCTCGATATGAGCAACTGGAGCAAATGATTCTTCAAAGTCAATACCCTCCTCTTGACGGTATCCTTTTGCAACCAAGTGAGCCTTGTTCTTTAAAACATCACCATGCTCATCAAGTTTTACTTTGAAGATCCACTTTAAAGCAATGATCATTGCACAATCTGGAGCAGGTACTAATTCCCATACATCTAGTCGATCAAACTCATGAATTTCTTCTTGCATGGCATTGAACCAGCTGTCTTCATTCATGGCAGTTTTCACGTCTTTTGGTTCGATCTTAGAGAGTACGGAGTTGAAGAAGCACCATAAGGCATCGGTTGCAAGTTGTTTCCTTGTGGATACTGGACGGGAAAGGTTTCCAATGATGTTGTACAATGGATGATCATGTGTCCATTTTCTAAGGTGTTCATGTGGTTGTTGTTGAGGAACTGAAGTAGCAAAGTTGATATCTCCTGAAGAAGATGGTTCTGATGATGACTCAGGAGCAAATATGTTTTCAAAGGGTTCATCTTCTGGAGGAGCAAAAGGGTTTTCATCATCTGTAACAGTAGCAACATTTCCATTATGTACACTCGATGATTGATGATTTATTGATGAGACAGAATGATCAGCAGCAGGCGCTTCTTGACTTAATGACATTGAAACTGAAGGGTTAACTTCATTGACAGGGATAGAGGCAACCTCTTTTGATGGAACTGACATATCATTAGCACTTGGCTCATAGTGTTCATCAAACATTGGATCAAATAATTTCTTCAAATCATCTTCTGAAGGAGGTACATAAGGAGTTGCTGGTGAGGGATTAGAAACAAGAGTAGAACTGATAGGACTACTTGATAAAGGTTGAAATGCGGGTCCAGAACTGGATTGGCCTGGAGCAATTTGACCGGTCAGCTCATCGAACGTAACGTGAATTGTTTCCATGATATTTCGGGTTCTCTTGTTGTAGATTCGGTATCCTTTTCTGTTTGGTGCATAACCTACAAATACTCCAATGTCCGCTTTAGCTTTTAGTTTACCTAAATCTTGACCGTCATTAGTTGGGTAACATAAAGCACTAAACACACGAAGGTAGGATAGATCAGGTTTTCGTTTATGGACAAGTTCACATGGAGTTTTTCCATGAGAGGTGTGAATAAGGGAACGATTTTGGGTGTAGCAAGCAGTGGCAATGGCTTCAGCCCATAGAAACATTGGAACCTTTGAATAAATTAGCATTGTTCTTGCAGCTTCCACAAGAGTTCGATTTCGTCTTTCAACTACACCGTTCTGTTAAGGAGTTCGTGGAACACTTCTTTGATGACTGATTCCAACACTTTCATAAAACTGAATTAAGTCTTTGTTAACAAACTCTGTGCCATTGTCTGTTCGAACAATTCTAACAATATTGTTGAGTCGAACCTGAAGCTGTTTGATAAGTTTGATGATGACATCTGGAGTTTCATCCTTTGTCCTCAAAAACTTTACCCAAGTAAATCGAGAGTAGTCATCAACAACTACTAGAATGTATTTCTTCCCATTTATCGTTTGCACTCTCATTGGTCCGCACAAATCCATATGAAGGGTATGAAGAACTTCCATTACTGAGTTTGTGGGTTTTGGTTTGTGAGCATATTTTGTGCTTTTTCCCAATTGGCAGGCTGAACAAAGATGATCTTTTTCATACTTTAATCTGGGTAATCCTCTTATTAAGTCCTTTCTGGAAAGATTTTTTATGGTACCAAAGTTCAAGTGATTGAGACGACGGTGCCATAGCCATGACTTAGTTTTGGATGCCTTTGACAGCAGGCAGATGGGTGAAGATTTCATCATGTCTTCGATAGAGATGGTGTATAGTTTGAACCATGAGTTCCTCTGAGAAGTTCCACACCATCAAGTTCTCTAACAAAGCAAGTATGTTTTCTGAAAGCCACTTCTAAGTCAGAGTCACAAAATTGTCCAACAGAAAATAGATTATGTCCAAGTCCTTCAACATAATATACCCTGGAAATCACACTATCTCCAACCACGTAATCTCCATAACCCATAATAGCACCAAAGTGATCGTTTCCGAATCTCACAGTCCCGATGAATTTACTCACAAAGTTCATGAGCCGTGACCGGTCTCTAGTCATATGCTTGGAACAGCCTGAGTCCAGGTACCACAAAACGATTTGAACAATCTGCAGTTGAACACAGACAAGAATGGATAACTGGATAATTGGGATCCCCATGCAAGAATGGGTTCCATTTGGTTAGTAGCAATGATTGGAACACCCACATCAGAATTAGAAGCAATGGACTCATCAGAAATAGATGCAGTGCTAGTGTCCGTATTTGACCTATTCAAAGTATGTTCACTTCTTAAGGGAATAGTTTTACCAGTAGGCATCCATTTTCTAGTGAGCATTGACTTAGCAAATTTAGGGCACAACTCATTAATCTTACGGCCAATAGGTATCCAATGATAACCTATATTACTAAATTTCCTTCCTGTGGGTTTCTATTGTTTTCTAACATTCTTTCGCCTTTGCCTTTTTGACTTCTTAGCTTGAATTTTAACATTAACAATTTTAACTGGGCATTTAACAACATTAGACAAATCATTCACACCACATTCAAGATTAGTAACAGAGACCACGCAATCATCATTACATGTTTTACCAAAAGTAGCAGAATTCACATTAATTACAGTACGCTTAGAGCTAACACTAGAATCAACACGATTCGTCTTATTCAAATTCTCCCTAAGGTGATCTTCTACTCTCTTCCACTGAACATTCCTAGCATGCAAGGTCCTATCATTCTTTGTGTTGCCTTGAGGCTTTGACCTGCTTGCTTTGGTGTCACTTCTTACTCTTGTAGAGGGAATTGGAACATTAGTTGGTTTAGCTACTTTTTGCATTCCTGAACTAGAAGTGCAGGGATCTGAACTACTTGAAGCCACATTAGTGTTCATTTTCTTAAAACTGGGCATAGAATGGTTTGTATGCTTGGCACTAGGCATAGAACAAGGCATCACAGCTTTACCTTTCGCACCTAAGGATTTAGGACATGTTGCTATTAAACATTCTGGCAGTTCCTGAGATCGTTTGGCCTGAATGCAAACGAACCTATATTCTCTATCAAGAGGCTTATTTATGAAATCCTCTTCCACAATCTCACGGAGACATTCTAGACTATCCTTAAGGTGAGCACAATAGTTATGAAACACAAGTTCATTTTTCCTAAGATGAGGAGGAATGTATTTAACAGTCACAGTATATTTTCAGTCTGAGGATGACTTTGATGCAACATTCTCATTAAAAACAAGTGGCAGTTTCCCTTTTTCCTGACTCCTTAGATTCTCAATTTCCTTTTGTAAAGACGTTATTTTTTCGTTGTTTTTGTCACGAGTGATTTTCATTGAATCATATAACTCTTTAAAGTGTCGTTTAACTTTTTCATTTTCTTCTAGAAAACTTTCGTTTTCCTTTTGTAAAGCATTAACTAAGTTTTGAAGATGAAAAGTTTGAGAATACTAAGAATCTAAAGGAGGAGGCATTTGGGAGCCAGTCACATTATTCTTTTCACCCTTTAATTGAGAGATTTAGGCTTTCAACTTTCTGATCGTGTTACAATGAGCTTGAATCTGTTCGTCACGTTTGCTTATCTGAAAAACTGCATCAAACTCTGGAACATCTGAGGATGTCTTGATATTTGAGGTTTTGACATTTTCTTTAAGATGTTGATATTTTAGTTGTAAATCAAAATGTTCAACTTCTAGTTTAGAAAGATGTTTTACCAAGTTATCGTGATCATCTTGATCAATTTTCTCATTTAGTTCTGAGTTTTTGTTTTCAAGCTCAATGACACAATCATGGGAAACTTTCAATGCAATAGATAATTCATGAAATCGAGAAGCAGTAATAGAGTGCTTAGTAACAGTATAAAACACATCTTGAGCAACACAACTTGAAATCAAATTCTCATTTAAGATGTGCAAGTTCTTCCTTTCAACTTCATTATATTTGAGTTCCTGTTCATAATCATTGACCTCAACTATCATTGCATCAAATTCCTTTTCCATTTCTTTAATATATGAATTTATCCCTTTTTGAAGACTTTCAAATTGACCTTTTAATTGTTTAAAGAAAGGCATGACCTCAGTTAAATAACATTCTTTAGTTTGCTCAAAACCCCTTTCCCCCTCAGTTATCCCTGTAGGTGTGATTCTCTTCTTACACGTTTTCTCAAAATCAACAAACAGCTGATAAACAACATACATGCTGATTAAGGTCTTGCTATTAGTGGCAATAGATCTAGGAACTAAATGCATTGGTGTATTAGGAGGATACACAGTTGCTTTAGGCAATTTCCTACAAGGGGGATTCTTTTCAACAAGATTTTCAGCTTTTTGCATATCCATATCCTTTTTCCAGAACACTTGTTCATGGGTTAATAGAGTCTGAGGCTTAAACTTGTTTAAGGATATATATCCAATTTTCCTTAGTGTAATCATGGGGTTTGATTGTTATGTTATTCTCTTTACACGCAGGATCGTTAAGCTTCATATCCATTTTCTCCCTAGATGTATCATCTAATTTTCTATCTTCCTCAGTGCACTTAATGCAACTAGGTTTCTGTCTAGGTTTAAGAATCCCATTGCCATCATAGATTACATTTTGAGCAACTTTTGCTTTCTTACCATACTCAGGGTTGGATTCCTTTATAATGGGGATACTATGCTTATCGCTGAGAACTCTATGCTTAGTAATCATGTGAGCAGTCTGAATGGTATTCCCTTGTACGTACAACTTATTTTCAAGCTTGTTTTTCAAGGTTTTTAGATTTGAAAAGTCATTCAAAAGTTTTGATTCCTTAGCATTAAATTCTTGTTTAAGCACTTTAACATTATCTTGAAGCTCTTGCTTTTGCTTAACAGTTTTAGAAAGCTTTTCTTGTAAGGAGTTTAACTCTAGTTTTAACAATTCTTCTCTAAAATTACTTTTTCTGATAATTGTACGCATTTGGTTATCCAACTCCTGCTCACGAGTAGTTAACTCAAACTTAGCACGTTGTTCATAAATGGCAACTTGTTCTTTATAGGCATTTAGTTCAGAAGTAACAGAATCATCAGGGGCACATGCAGTGTATTCATCAAAAATATAGTCATCATTGATTGCAAAAGATGCATCACTTGGTACAGTCTCACTTTCACTTTGTTTCACATATTGATCATATGGGACAACATTGATATTACCCATATTTTCAATATCTGACTCAAAAGTTTCAGTTGATTGTACTTTGTCATGTATCTTTTACTCATCAACATCATCGTATAGTTTTAATACATCTGAGATGATTGATTCTTTGGATGGACCAGCTTGCTGTGATGATAAGACCTTTGGAGAGACCATTGGAGAAATGCTTGCCATGAAGATTGTCTGTGCAGTAGGTTCATGATCGACGTCAGAGTCGTATGAATCACAGTCTGCAACTTGAAAGGCATTCTGATGATTATGACCTATCTCCTGAATTGGTTGCTCATCCACATCTGCATCATATGTCTTGGCATTGCCCTCAACAAGAAACAACAGCTCCTCTTCATCCAACACATCTCCATTATCCTGAGCTTGCACAAGTAACATCTTGTCTTTGAAGTACTCTACATTTTGAGGGCGTTTTGGAGAAGTGCAATTCCTTGCTATGTGTCCATCACCACCACAGTTGTAGCACTTAATTGGCTTTGCTTGTCCTTGATTTGGATTCCTTCCGGGATTCTGATTTGCCACATATCCTCTACCAACTCCACCTCTTCCCTGTTCATACTGCCTTTCTTGAACTAGTTGCACCATAACCTTCCCATCTATGACCAAAGCATGAGTGTGTAGATTGGATGCAGTCCTGATTTCATTGTTAGTGTAAAGACTGTTAGTATATGGAGTGAAGGTTAAGTTTTGTTTAACCATAAGAGCCAGTTTATTGATAAAGTGTTCCATGACTGCATTGGCATCAGGTTGCTTGAAACTTGGATCGGGAATGAGTTTGTGATTTCCGTTATGCGTGGGTATGACTTGAGAAGCTTTGGTAGTAGTTCCAACATTGGTGTAAAAGGCTGTTGAATCATTTGATGAACTTGTTTCACCCTGTTTGGTTTTGAACTGTTCAAGAATCCTTTTTTTCAAACATAGCATGTCTCTCATTCTGAAGAAGGAAGGCATATAGTTACTCATAGTTTGTATTCTTCAATCCTTTGGTTAGCTTCACATAGGTGACAAACTTATGCCATTCGGGATTCATGTTGTTCACAAACTTTGAGTTCAGCTGAATATTTGGCATGGTCATTTTGATATTCCTCATATCATTCACAAGCTTGTGGAATCTCACGTAATACTCATAGACACTTTCTTCAGGCTTCATCTTAAAGTGCTCAAATTCATCATACAGCTGTGATTCTCTGTCTTCCTTAGTCAATTCAGAACCCGAGAGAAGCATCTTGACATTATCCCAAACAGCCTTGGCTTCAGTGTTATGATTGATAAGCTTGTAGATATCTTTTGGAAGACCCTGAATAATAATGTTAGAGGCCCTAATATCAGCATCGAATCTCTTTTTCTCCTTATCATTGAGCTCATCATATGTCTTTGGTGTGTCTAATCCATAGATCATTGTTCCATCTGCAGCTGTATCAATTAAGTCTCTTGTAGTCTTAATCTGATAAGGTCCTTCATCAATGGATTTGAGAATGTTGACCCCATTTTCCTTTCCAAGACAGTACAATCTGATTCGTTGAGCCCAAGAGTCGTAGTCAGTTCTGTCAAGCATAGGTGGACGAGTATCTGAACCAGCTGCTTGAACATCCTCAGCAACAGTGGATATAATTATAGGTACGTTGGTAGACATGTTAACAGATTACACGGGATTTTATAACTCTATGATTAAACCGGGAAATAGATTCTTTCACGGGATTTTACTAAATCAAGAGAAAACCGTATTACAAACAAAAATCAACCAAGTCGCTACGAATTCTTGAACCAAGTCGCTAATCACCAAGTCGCTAAGTAGCAACTCGCCAAGATCTCAATTTCCTATGAACCAAGTCGCTAAGACCCAAGTCGCTGGACACAAGTCGCTAAAGCACCAAGTCGCTACACAGTCAAGTCGCTAAAGAGCAACTCACTAAGGTCCAAGTCGCTAACACCAAGTCTCTAAGAATACTAAGTATAAGTCGCTAACAAAATTGAAAGCAAGTCGCTAACTTCACCAAGTCGCTAGCCGTAGTGGAGAATCCACTAAGTTGTACTGTTTGTCGGCTTGTCTCAATAGACAAGTCGCTAGGACCAAATCGTTAACAATTAACACTACAACTCGCTACCTTTTACTAAAGCAAGTCGCTATGATGAAAAACACTACGAGAACCAAGTCGCTAGCAAGAAAAACTTCAAAAACACACTTTTCAATCCAAAACAAGCTCAACCACAGTGATTCAAGCTTACCAAATCAAAACCCAAGCACTTATAATGATTCTTAATACAAAAGTACACCCAAAATTCAAACTTTAACACTAGAAATGATCCAAATGATGCAAAAACCACTAAACTTTTTCAAACTAAAAAACCGTCAAAAACCACTAGAAATCCAAGGATATGTAAGAGAGATGATCAAACCATGGCTCTGATACCATTTGTAACATATTGGATTTCACAAACACATCATATCATAATCACAAGTAGGCGTACAAGATGAGGTTTTAGAGAGAGAAAGAGTTAGAGGTTTGGGAACTTAGTGAGAGAAAATGAAAGTATTATTATGAGCTCTAACTCTCTACCTTGGGAGGTAGAGAGTATTTATAGTCTTACACAAATCGCCACCTACAGGCTGTGGATCAGGCATACAGTGGGTAAAGACCCGTCCGTCCTCCACGGTGTTACTTAACTGAATACTACTAAACATTAACTAATCTACGACTACGAGCTTTCTAACGATTACATATACTTGAGATGACCGACTCTTTAATAAATGGATTTACTAAATCCTAACAGTCCTGACGGAAGAGGGCACTACATGTTCGATCCATAATCATGGATAACAGCTGTATGAGGTGAGAGTGAAGTAGCTGATAGGGCTCAATGCTGCATTTCATTTGCATGGCATTTTGTAGCATTAACATGTGTAATTCCTTAGGATTGGACTCAAAGTGTGAAGTGTTTTGATCATCATTGGCTGAATCAATCATGGTTAAACTTTCTGAGTAGTAAATACTTTCTTTGTTCTCCACCTAATCATATAGTTTGAGCACATTGGAAATTAATGGATCAGTGGTGTAAGCCATTATGTTAATATCAGATGACAAATATTAATAGACAAGTTGCACTCAAGATAACTCGCACCCAAGACAACTCGCATCCCAGTCAACTCGCACCCTAGACAAATTGCAGCCAAGACAACTCGCACCCAAGACAACTCGCATCCAAGACAACTCGCATCCAAGACAACTTGCACCCTAGACAACTCGCTTAAACGACAACTCGCTTAAAGCACAACTCGCTTAAAGCATAACTCGCATACACTGACAACTCGCTTAAACGACAACTCGCTTAAGGCACAACTCGCATAAGCTGACAACTCGCATATAAGACAACTGGCTTTAATTAGCAAGCTCAGAGTGACAACTCGCTTCACAAATCAGGACAACTCGCATAGAAGAAATGCACAACAAGACTCAACTCGCATCCAACAAATATTCAAAAAAACACCACTTTTCAATCCAAAAACAACTAAACCACGATGATTCAAACCTTCTAAACCAAAACCTAAACACTTATAATGATTCTAAACACAAAAGTACAATCAAAATCCAAACTTTAACACAAGAAATGATCCAAATGATGTAAACTACTCTAAACTCATTCAAACCCAAAAACCTTATGAAAACCTCTAGAAATCCAAGAACATGAAAGATGAGTGATCAAACCATGGCTCTTGATACCATTTGTAAATTATTGGTTTTCATAAACACATCAACACATATTAAATTGGGGCGTATGAATTAGAGTGTTAGAGAGGGAAAGTGAGATTTTCTAGAGAGATAGAACAAAGGGAAGGTTAGATTTCCAAATGAACATCCATCCCTCTCCCTTGTAGGGAGAGGGCTATTTATATAAATGACTACGCCCTCCTACGGGCTGTGGATCAGACATACAGTGGGTAAAGACCCGTCCTTCTTCCACGGTATTACTTAAACTACTAATAATCTAACTAATATACTATTATGTCTACGAGCTATAATATGCTAAACATACATTGGGGTGACCGTCACTTCAGTATGGATTTTCTAAATCCTAACAAAATCTATTCTTTGAATAAGTAAGGATACTTCAATTTCATCTTTTCTTTCGGCTCCCATCTCAAACTTGAGCCCTTTTGATGCGTCCATTGAACCTTAACTAAAGGTATTTCTTTATTCCTTAGAATTCTAAACTTCGTTCCTAGAATATCTTCCGATTCTTCTTGTAAATTAAGTTCCAGATCGATTTCGATATCGTCTAAAGTCACTACACTTGTCTCATCCAGCAAGGACTTCCTTAAATAAGAAACATGGAAAGTATTATGAATACCTTTCATTTATTCAAGTAGCTCTAATACATAGGCTACTTCACCCACTAGTTTCAAAATCTTAAACGGTCCTATAAATCTCAGACACAACTTCCATTTATTTCAAAACCTTAAAATACCTTTCCATGGAGAAACATTCGACATCACATAGTCCCCTACATTGAACTCTTTAGGTCTAATTCTATTATTGAAGTAACTATTCCATCAATCTTGTGTTGCCTTTAGCCTTTCAAGAATGGTTTTTGATGAGGTGTTATTTCATACATTTTTAATGGGTCATTTAGCCTCTAAATCCGTACATATTTGATTAATTACTATCCTAAATCATTTATATTTGAGTTTTAGGTACTTGGGAAGCGAATGATGGAAAATAGAGCCTTTTTTGTTTAATTGCACAAGAAAACGAAAAAAATGACAAAGTCAAGTAAAAAGTTGGAAAAGGTGATCTGACGAAGTCAAAAATACTAAGTGACATCGTCACTTGAAGAGCAACGAAGATTACCAAGTTATAATTTTACCAAGTAACGCTTCAGGAGATGGTGACGGTCTAGAGCTGATGGCGTCATGACTAAGAAACTGAAGATCGACGGTGTCACATTCCATAAGACGACGTCGTCACAATAAGGCGGCTACAATTCTCAAAACCATAATGACGACGAGCTGAAGGTGTCACAACAATAAATTCCGCGCCATCACAAGTGTAATCCTATATATATTTTCGTATATTTTTCATTGTAAAGGGTGCAACTTGGAGAACCTAGAGAGACCACGGATTTCACAGCTTTTGTAAGGGTTTTATAAAAACCCCTCATAACTTCCATGTTTTATTGAAGATAGGTTATTCTATCCGTAATAATTACAATATGTCTATATGTTGTGTGATTATTTGTTTCTATTCTTGATGCACGTACAAGGCGCGTTCGGGGTAAAAGGAAACTTCCTTTTCGTCGAGCAAGTTTTTCAACACCCTAGGCAGTGAACCTAATCGTTGTAGTGTAGTATTGGATAAGCCTCGGGTATTGATATCGTTCTCTAGGGGAATAGGAATGCTAGTGAGAAATTACTACGCTAAGGTTGAGGTTGAGGAAGATTAATTTTTATCTTTTTATATTTTTAAGAAACTAAAGGTAAAATCCCGGGGTTTGGATTTGGGGGTTGGTACTTCTACCGTTTACTCTAATTATCTAATCTAAGGGTAGTCTATGTCTTTTTGAAGTGTGCTCGTATGATGATTAAAGGTGTGTCTACCTAGATACTATTACTCCCTAGTTATCTTTTATTGGTGGTTGAATTGTCACGTCCTTATTCTTAACGCGTTATGTTTTCTAAGGTCGTAGGGTGTGCTTTTATCCCTAACTCTTTGAAGCTACCTTAAGGTTAATGACTACGAAATCTATAGGATTCATAAACTTAACACTAAAGTTTTCTTTGGATGTTTAGCCTATAATTCCACTAGTAATTATAAACTAATGTTCAACAAAGATTAATCAAGCATTAAAAACACAACGATGGCTTCATGCACTCCTAAGCCAATTACAATTAAGATAAGAGACAACCAATCAATAATTAATAACTAGGTTTCATAGATCTAAGCAAACACACAAGTAAATTAGCCGGACATGTTAAACATGCAAGGATACACACATTCAATCGAAGACATAATGAAATCAAGAGAATAAATAACTTATCTCGAGGGTATGAGAACCCTAAAATACTGTCCAAACCAGACTACAATCGTTTTAGGTTTTTACTCCACAAGTATACCTCCCTAAAAGTCTGAAAATTCGATTTCTATATATAATTTTACAACTGCGACGACGTCGCCTTATAGGTAGGACGCCGTCTGATCGCCGCCATTAGGGTTTCGTCTTGGCCAAGTCTTCACTGGGATGACGTCACATTGTGGTTGTGACGCCGTCTGTCTTCAGTACTGACGTCGTCTGAGTCTGGAACTAGGCCGTTTGAGAAGAAAAGTCTTCGTGACGCCCTTACTCTTCAAAGCCTGATGCCATTAGGTGCAAAATAGCAAATTCTCTCCTGAGTCGTCACAAAATAGGGCGACGGACGGTGTCGCCCTTTGATTGGGACGCCGTCAGGTTTAAATTTGGCAGCTTGAGTTTCTTGATCTTGACTTAGCCATTTTCTTCACATATTCCCTTCTTTTCGTCCAAAAATGCATCATTCCAACATTTTGCTTCCAAGAGACCTAAAAAGTGAAAAGGAACGAAATTAAGCAGTAACGGATATAAAAGTGGGCGATTAAGGGCTTAAATGACCCTTTAAAAGTGTACGTTTTAAATCCTTATAAAATATCCCTACACTTGGTATTTGCTTGTCCTCAAGCAAATGTGCTTTTGGCCAATCAATTTATAAGTTAGGGGGCATAAAGCAATGGTTTAACATCATTCATAACAAGTATAAGCCCCGCATTATTCATAACAAGCATGGAAATTATATATACTAGCACCTCACAAGTGGTGTTTGGATACTCTCATTTCTCGGGTGTATATGAAATATATCAAATGGAAATGGAAGATAAACACTCATTAACCGGTCATAGTACATAGATTACCATAGGCTTGAGACTAGATCAAACCTCCACCGCTTTGGCGTAAGAACCTAGGAACAACTATCTAAGAGGTCTTTTAAAGGGTTGTAACATTAGGCTTACGGTATGGAAACAAAGGGTTTGGCTGGATAGGCGATTTAGTGGTTGTATATTTGAAAACTACAAAGAAGGAAATTTCTTAAAACAAAAATTCATGTTTTAAAAGATTTTATACTTTAAATGTTGGATAGTGATAGATCATTCTAACATTTTCTTTTGAGAAACCTTCATGCTAGGATTCGTTCAATGACTTCGTTCCATCTAAGGAAAAATGAAGTCAACACCCAAAGAAGAATCAAAAGTAGTTACGATTTTCTTTTACAAAATACGATTAAGTATTTTAAAAGCTCATGAAGTATTTTGCGTCTATGATTCTCAAAAATCATAAAAAGAATATATAGCAAAGGTATGTTCTTCTAACTATAATTGGTTGATATAAAAACATGCTAATAGTTTGCAGATAAAATAATGATATATGCCTCTAAATTATATTAGGTAGTATTATGATATTATTACACATACTATGAAAAGACTCGTAGATTTAGTTCTTAAACCTCAATATCACAATTTCTCCAAAAAGTCATCCTTCATATTAAACACATCATCAGGAATAGTATTCCTGTTTGATCTCCATACACAAGACTATAAGCTAGTCAATGTACATCTTTACTTCGAAAAGAAATTTGGCTAATCAAAAGTTTTGATCCATCATTTCTCACATAGAGATATTGGTATTGCATTAGTAATCTATGTCAATATTTTCTACTCAAAATTTTCTATATCATGATAAATTAGAATTTTAACATGATTCTTAGTTTCCCGACTTATGGTTTACTCGTAAAAAGGAACCTCATCAAAAGTGTTTTGTAAACACGAAGACTCTTCTAAACCTTGTATCATAGAAAAAACCTAAGATATAGAGCAAAACCATTGGCAAAAATCAAAATTAAAAACTCTCGTGTCAAAACTATCAAACCCACTCAAACTGTTTTTCTAATAAACAGCCGAATCCCTTTAGCAAGGGATCCGTGGGAACCGACATATCAGTAAAACAGAATAAGTGTTTGATATTCACTGTGCACCTCTACTCCCCACTTTACTCTTTAATATAAGACCATAAACTCAGATGTACTGTTCCTAGGAGCCATTTCATCATCATTCCAAGAAATTCAATCACTTTTGTAAGTCTTATCTTCACTACACTGTGATTTCCATTCTCTAGTTCCTAGTAGTACAATTTTTACATCTTTAAAATTTTGATTCAAGTGGATTTGTCATAATTTGCTATCACATTGTTTTATAAGATAATTAATCAAATAACAAACATTGTTAATACAAATTAGAACTCATAATGAATTCAAAAGAGATGTGTTGAGCAAAAATTGTGATGAACCTCAAAAAGGAACTATTCTCTTAAATTAACACCACATTGTGGTTTATTGTTTAGGATCAATCATGCCTAGTTCAAAACAACAAGATTACCAAGATACGGCTTATTATATACCAATGCACCACCGAAAGGACAGTCTTGACCCTTGATGCACGTACAAGGCGCGTTCAGGGTCAAAGGAAACTTCCTTTTTGTCAAGCAAGTTTTTCATCACCCTAGGCAGTGAACCTAATCATTGTAGTGTAGTATTGGGTAAGCCTCGGGTATTGATATCTTTCTCTAGGGGAATAGGAATGCTAGTGAGAGATGTACTACGCTAAGGTTTGAGGTTGAGGAAGATTATTTTTTATCTTTATTTGGAGGTTGGTACTTCTACCGATTACTCTACTATCTAATTATCTAAACTAAGGGTAGTCATATGTCTATTGATGTGTGCTCGTATGATGGTTAAAAAATGTGTTTACCTAGATACTATTACTCCCTAGTTATCTTTTATTGGTTGTTGAATTGTCACGTCCTTATTCTTAAAGCGTTGTGTTTTCTAAGGTCGTAGGGTGTGCTTTTATCCCTAACTCTTTGAAGCTACCTTAAGGTTAATGACTACGAAATTTATAGGAATCATAAACTTAACACTAAGGTTTTCTTTGGATATTTAGCCTACAATTCCACTAGTAATTATAAGCTAATGTTCAACAAAGATTAATCAAGCATTAAAAACACAACGATGGCTTTAAGCACTCCTAAGCCAATTACAATTAAGATAAGAGACAACCAATCAATAATTAATAACTAGGTTTCATAGATCTAAGCAAACACACAAGTAAATTAGCCGAACATGTTAAACATGCAAGCATATACATATTCAATTGAAGACATAATGAAATCAAGGTAATAAATAACTTATCTTGATGTAAAATAGGGTATGAGAACCCTAAAATACTGTCCAAACCGGACTACAATCATTTTAGGTTTTTACTCCACAAGTCTACCTCCCTAAAAGTCTGAAAATTCAATTTCTATATATAATTTTACAACTGCGACGGCGTCGCCTTATAGGTGGGACGCCGTCAGATCGCCGCCATTAGGGTTTCGTCTTGGCCAAGTCAGCATTCGGACGGTGTCAGTTGTGGTTGTGACGCCGTCTTTCTTTAGTACTCACGTCGTCTGAGTCTGGATCTAGGCCGTCTGAGAAGAAAAGTCTTCGTGACGCCCTTACTCTTCAAAGCTTGACGCCGTCAGGTGCAAAATAGCAAATTCGCTTCTGAGTCGTCACAAAATTGGGATAGCTTCGCCCTTTGATTGGGACGCCGTCAGGTGTAAATTTAGCAGCTTGAGTGTCTTGATCTTGACTTAGCCATTTTATTCACATATTCCCTTCTTTTCGTCAAAAAATTGCATCATTCCAGCATTTTGCTTCCAAGAGACCTAAAAAGTGAAAAGGAACGAAATTAAGCAGTAACGGATATAAAAGTGGGCGATTAAGGGCTTAAATGACTTATTAAAAGTGTACGTTTTAAATCCTTATCAAATATCCTTACACTTGGTATTTGCTTGTCCTCAAGCAAATGTGCTTTTGGCCAATCAATTTATAAGTTAGGGGGCATAAAGCAATGGTTTAACATAGTTCATACCAAGTATAAGGCCCGAAATAGTCATAACAAGCACATAAATTATATACTACCACCTCACAAGTTGTGTTTGGATACTCTCATCTCTCATGTGTATATGAAATATATCAAATGAAAATGGAAGATAAATACTCATTAACCGGTCATAGTACATAGATAACCATAGGCTTGAGACTAGATCAAACCTCCACCGCTTTGGCGTAAGCACCTAGGAACAACTATCTAAGAGTTTTTTTTAAAGGGTTGTAACGTTAGGCTTACGGTAGGGAAACAAAGGGTTTGGTTGGATAGGCGATTTAGTGGTGGCAAGTCAAAAATATTTATGTTACAAGCATAAGAAGAATGGCGTTACTAAGCCAAGACTCGACTCTCTAAACTCTAGATAACTTGAAACAAATAAACATAAATATAAATATAGATGTAGGATGGTAGCCCGTATGTTTTTTCATTTTTTTTTCGACATTTTTTTTTTTTTTGCATACACTTTTACTCTACCATCCTCTACGATAACATCAAAATATAAGGGATTTATAGGCACATCCCTACACATGAGTTTTTATTACTCTAACACTAATTCCCTAATTGAAAAGATCAAAACACTTTGAGTACATTATTACGTAAATAAAAGGAATTTGAATTTAACATTCTTTCCCGTCACTGCATAAAATTTAACTTTACCCATGAGTCCCGATCATCCCAAAACTGTGTACAAAAGATATGACTTGGCTTAGCAACCATGCAAGTAACTAGATAATTGAACTAAGGGTTTAGTATGATAACAATAATGCACTAAAAGTGAGTGCATACAAGGTAGGCTAAGGCGATTTGGGTGTACATTTGGGGGTGGATTGTAAACAATGCTCTTCTTTGATATTCTGAAAAACCGAAACATCACGAGAACCGTGAAAAAGATAGGCTCTGAGGGGTTAACTAGGGGTATCGTGTACTAAAGATGAGTACAAAGCAAGGGTGTGGGGGAATTACTCAACCGATGTGAAAGAAGTAATTATAATACGGGTATCAAACAAGGGTTATCCTAATGCCTCTTATCATTTAGTTATTCCTAACTACACAAGTGTAGTCTCACTAGCGATCTCGGGATGCATCACAAAACAAGTTCTAGAATCTATTATACTACCAGTACACTATCGAAGCACTAAAGGTGAATGCCTTAATTCCTATAGATCTAGGGGCGAACCTCACATTTTTTGGGGTGGAATTTGAGTGGTAAAGGGTTTTTGTGCTAGTCATATAACTTCCTATCCATGAGACGCTTTATTAAGACTAAAGACCCACTCGTACAAGTCATGAAATTTTTTAAATTTGGTGCTAAAATTACCCTAATCGATATTTCTCATAGCTTATTACACAAATGAAATAGGACAAGAAAAATGATCAAGGATAAGCATAGTTTCAAAGTTCACGTATTATTCTCCCTCCCTAAACTTAAACTGAACATTGTCCCCAATGTTCCCAGAAAGTATCAAAGTTATGATAACGGAAGGTAATTAAAAGAGAAAGAAACTAGTACTCCCCTGATTAGCTCGGTAGGATCCGTGTGAAGTAGTGGTTAAATTCTTTCCAAGAAGAATGTATGCGTGAAAAGCTCCATCCCATCTTATGTTTCTTCTTCTTGATAAATAAAACCTGTACACTTTAAGTAAATAGACGAAACCTTCGCGTAAAATTGGTGGTAAAATTATACATGACTCTACTAAACTAGGATATAATGCTTGTGGAATGGATGTTTGCATATTTTCTGGAAAATTAAGACCTGAGAAATTCCAAAAATTTATAAGTAGCACAGAAAACGAGAGAAAGTTAGATAAGCTGTTTCTGCTCCTCCTGACGCCGTCAGGTTGCAATCCTAATGCTGTCAGGTTATCCTGACAGAAACTGGTCTGCTGCATTTTTCTGGAAAAATTACACTTTTAAAATCTGGAAAAGTTCCTGCAAATCATCCAATATGACTCGATACAAGCATTTGACTCTAACAAACACACATATATATCTTTTTCAATAATCGTAGTTCTCATATTCACGTTATTTTAAAAATGTGTGTACTCCTCCCTACATTTATCCTTTTTGTAAAATACCTTTATATGGAATAAAGACGAGGTTAAAGACAAAATAAAGCATGTTCACAAATTCAAACATGAGATAATGTAAGCTCCCGGAAAATTTCAATGTACTTAACGTTTTAATCAAGAATTAAACACGATCTATTTCGTCATGAAATTTTCTTAACATCACTTTTGCATATCATTTGGCATATGCATGATCAACGCAGCTTGAGCGTTCATAAAAGATACCGTTGTGATCTAAATAAATTTCCCCACGATCTTGATAACTTTAAAATACGTAATGAATACGTAAAAATTTGTAAAAATTACGAATTTAAATATAATAAAAATATATAATATTCGTATTGGGCCTCGGAACTCATCGGACTTTTACCACTTCACGACCCAAGCTAATGGGCCTTGTATACCACCGAACCAAGCCCAACACCCTTGAAAAACCATTTCGGGCCTAACATAGTACACGAATAAACTTGGAAGCCCAACTTACCCATATTTCCTTTGCATTGGGCCTCATTCACAACCCTTAGCCCATGACCATATGTTAAGTTAATATTTTTTTTGGGTGTTTCTTTCTGTGGTAACCAAGCGAGCAAACAAGAAACAAAAACAAACCAAACTAGTCCTAACATGTGACAATAAGGTAACTAAAACCATCTCTTCCTCTTGGATCCCAAGACTTGCGTATGAATGCAAAAAGAAGGGGCAAAGACATGCTAGCCACTCTAAACAAATATTAAACAATACCCTAATGTCCCTTGACCACCCTTTGACTTCTATAACCAAAGGATCTTGTGTTTTTCATGAAGTGACTAACCAAGAGCATGCCTCTAAGTGGAACAACCATCTTGCACGCCTAGAAACATTTCAAAACCATAGCCAAGTCCAATGTAACATGTGTCTAATAAGTTTAGGATTAAGAGAGCTAGAAGAAAAAAATAATGGAAAAGCCATACCACCTCTTCCTTATAACCTTCTCTAAGGACTTAGATTAAACCTCACAAGCTAACTCTCCAACTCACCAACAAACTCACAACACTCTCACTTAATCAAAACTCAAACACAAAAATCTCTTATTATTTTTATACGGTAACGAGGGAGAAGTGGGTAAGGGGAGAAAGAAAGTCCTCGGGTTGTTTGTTTTAGAAGTCATTATAGTTACCCTCTCATCTCGAAGCTCATACGTTATCTTCCCCACCACCTTGGTGTCGTAAGTTTCTTAACCCATCTCAATACGTAAAGATAATTGTATTTTACTAAACATGCTTATCTCATTTCATGACATGTCTCGTTAAAATGAAATACATATCGAAACTTCTTAACTAGGAAACTTAACATCATAACTTGAAATGAACTCTCGTGCCATGTTTGCTTGATTATGAGTCATGTTTCGGTTAAGTAAAACTTGTTTTTGTCACTTGAAAACCATGGCACAAATGCATGACTAGCTTGAGAAGAAGAAGTAAGGAAACAAGATAAAGAAACCATGCATGTTTCACGACAACAGTAGCATGTTGCTTAAAAACATAACGCAGAAACCTCACGTTATATAGCATGTAACGTAGAAATAAAACATAAAAAGAGCCTAGCTCAGTTGGTTAGGAGCGTTGGGTGTTAAATGGGAGGTCCCTAGTTCGAATCCACCCCATGGCACTTTCCTTCTTTTTATTTTACAACTATCACAACTTGACACAATACACCCCTCATCTTCAATCAAGTGCTTATATGAAGCATAGTGCTAAAAATGTAAAATCCGACTTTTGAAAATAGTTTTGCAAAAACAGTTTTACCGAGGGACTAAAAGTGTCAAATCCGAAAACTTTAAGCCTATAATATTTTGGGTACAAAGTGTCATTTTCTAATAGTATAAGGACTAAACTTGTACTTTTTATAACTCGAGGGTAAAAAGTGTAAATTTGGGAAAAGTTTAGCAAAACTTATGATTTCATTATAGCCTCGTAAAAATAAGTATTTTGACCACATAAGCGTAATATTTTCAATAACGATGAATTTAATTTATATATATATGTAAGAATATATATATGTATATGTAAATATATATATTTTTAGAAAGTAATTAAGTATATGTAAAAGGATACATATTTCGATAAAACACACGGGGAATTTATTTCAATACGTTAAAATACTCAACAAATCTATTAAGATCACAACGGGGGAACATTTCACTTATGCGTAAGTGAGGATCATTAGTTAAGACAATGTAGCATGTAAATTAACTTAAACGTTAATCACGATCGCACACTATTGGATTGGACAATCCAATGATCTATTGAATAAGAATATTCAATGCTCTATTATTTTGGTCGCGAACCAAAATGCTCATTACTGAGACTCGCCATCTCATCATTTTAGGTTTCGAGTTGGAACCTCCGCTACATTGTGCTTGATCTATTTGTGCGTGTGCATTATTATCAAGGTGAGTTCATAGCCTCGCTTTTACTTATTTTTATAAACCCCGCGAGGGAGATACATGCTCTAAACTAGAACACAAGGGTTTTTCATAAATGCTTGATCTTCTTGATTATTGGTATTGCCTAAGTTGTTAGCCACAAGTCCCCTGATCATGAACCATTAGTCACCGCGAGTGAACGTAGATATCGTGAATAATACTATGGGGAATAACGAACCCCGTTTCGGTTATAGAGAAATAACCGGGGCGCACCATATCGAATTTCTTTAGGTAATTGGCTATTACCTCCTTTGGGGCATATTTACGTACACTGGTAATTCGGTGTATGCAGTTGAGTCTTGGTTTCATGAGCTTAGCGCATAATAATCTGTGATATTTTTCTTATGATATTGTTAGTTTACAATGATCATGATCTTATACTTGTGTTCAACTTATTTTAAACCTATGGATTTCACTCAACATTTTTGTTGACCTTTTTTAAGCATGTTATCTCAGGTAATCAGTGAAGATTATGACCAAGGTGCGGAACGGGGCATGGCAAGGCTTATCTGGTGGTGTAAAACATAAAAGTTATCATTTCTTTCAAACTCATGATCTTTCTTTTGGGAAAAACACTTGATCTATTTACAATATTTTGTAACAAACAATGAGTTTTCGATGAATGATAACTATTTTAATAAAACGTCTCTTTTGAGTCGTTTTCTATGATTATTGACTATGATCTCCATTCAAGTAACACCCGAATTAGTCTTCCGCTGTTATTAAGATTTTCGGGGGTGTTACAGATAAACAGTTAATGAAAAGATATATGACACACAAACAAATAATCCAACCAAACAAGTAATAGATAAAACTGTAGAAACCCAGATCAGGACTCAACTAAGGTATCAATGATATCGATTGATTGAATGCACAGCGGAATAATAATGACACAATCAACATTACTAATAAGGTTTTCTTTATTGAATATAAAAACTACTACAACTATTACTAATGTACACACGCTATAATCGAAAGGGATACCTAAACCCTAGACGCCTACCCTCTTTATATAGGAGAGGGAGGTTACAAAAACCCTAATCTTAGCTTACTAGAAAAGCTAAGTTAACTATTACATATCAGACCCTCATTGTTTCTTCTTTCTTCATTCCAGCTCGTGGTTTTGTAATCATCAACTCTAGAATTCCCAACAATCTTCCCCTAAACTGGAATTTGACTAGGTTAAGTTCCAGTTTCTTGATAGTACAAAACAACTTGTATGAAGAAACAATGGTAAAACATGTCATCACAAATAATAAGCTGCACATCATAAATCTCCTTCCCCTTTTTCTAATAGGGGTCTTGTGCAACTCGTTGACGCTTCCCCTCAAGTGATGCATGTAGATGATAAGTATATAAACCATAAGCTTCCGCTTAAAATTATACTAACCATCTCAATTTTTTTTATTATTATTTTTTATTTTTTATTTTACTACTAAACAAAAGAAATAAAATGCAACAGCAGAAAAATCAAATCAGCAGCAGCATCAAAATAGTCTACTAGTAGGAACGGAGAACCAGTAGAAACATCAACGTAGGCGTCTTATATCTTGCACTATCCATGTGACTCCAAATCTTGATAAACCCTCAAGTAATATGAGACACTGAGCACAACAACGTGACTCCTTAAAGTGATAGCAAATGTGAGCATTAAGCACTTTCTATAGATCACACCCCTTCACTAACACTGAGCACTACAACGTAACTCCTTAAAGTGTTAGCAAATATGCGCATTAAGTACCTTTAATCTGTATATCTCACCCCTTCGCTAGATTTATCAAGTCTTTGTCACACCATTAAAGTACGAACAAGTTACCTCAAAAGTGTTCCTGCTTACTTTGAGATATGATAAGACACGCACCTGATCAACCAGTAGGAACTCCAGAACAACCAGCAGAAATCAATACTACCAGCAGGAACCAATCAGCAGTAACAATCAGCAGGAACCGTCACGAATCAAAATATGCAACCAATAGGAACATCAAATCAAGCCAAAAAATATGTTAATTACTAGGGTTAATCGTTGAATGAAAATTCAACTCACCAAGACTAGTAAAACATTAGAAGACCAACTGTCAAGACCAGAATAAACATATACAACAACTAATCATGAACAATATGAATGTTATCCGACCAGAATTAAGTTCCCACGCTGCCTGTATAATATTCGAACAGTACCAGAAGAATCCCAAACAACAATACTCGAACAGTAGGAATGAGATGATGTAATCAGTAGGAATAAATGACCAATCATATTTGACCGGTACAATGAGACAATGATAATCAAATATAACCACGATCAGTACCAATCAAATACCCCACGTGATTAGCAAGGAGGGACTAGCATTTAACCACCAATCAGTACTGATTATATACTTGAGAGCAAAAATGAATTCCATGTGATGTAGAAAAGATTATCACTGTTCCATCCAATCAAACACGTGATATCATCCATTATATTCACGTATGGACCCACGTTTAAACAAAAATCAGTATCATACATTTTATTTATTGGACGGTGACCCCAAGTTTAAAAACCAAAGTCAACCTATGAATACAGTACGAATCAGAATGAATTCAAGATTAGTACAGCTACCTTTGAAATATGTTGACCCCACACAACGATTGACATTAAACGAGACCACCAATCATACCCACGTGAGCCAATCAGCAATAAGAAGGAACTAGAGACTATCTATCAGTAGCAACACAAATACTGCTGACCAATCAAAAATAATTTGCAACCCATAGGTCCCTCATCTATATCCCCACCATCCGAATCTTGTAACAATTATTAAATTGATAACCAATAAACCATGTGATCAGCAGCAATGATCAGTAGAAACAAAATCATATCATGCCCCACGTGAACAAATCAGCGGACATCACAATCAGTCAAACGAACTTGAATAATAGAACCGTGTGAACACATTAATGACTCTAATAACCACCGACCAACATTCGACCAATTAATTCATACGCAGCGAACCAAAATCATAACATCTTCTTGTGGATCCCACTCAAGCCCAAAAACCAGTTTTATTATTTGAATGATTTAATTATTTTCCAAGCCAACGATAGTGATAGATGATATAAAAATTTGATATCTAAAGAGTGGATCTGACATTCATCAAAACTGCTTCAATTCACCATCAGATCTGCTGCAAAACTGCTTCAAAAATTCCTTTTTCATGCTGCCTCTTTTCGTCTGCCACCATAGATGAATTAGGGTATAAACACTAAATACATGAAAACCTTATAAACCCTAGATCGAGAGCCACGAGGCTCTGAAACCAATTGTAGAAACCCAGATCAGGACTCAACTAAGGTATCAATGATATCGATTGATTGAATGCACATCGGAATAATAATGACACAATCAACATTACTAATAAGGTTTTCTTTATTGAAAATAAAAACTACTACAACTATTACTAATGTAAGCACGCTATAATCGTGTGTCTAGACTCTCATTAGGAGATAAATACTATGAAATGAAATGAAAGGATGAATGAAAGGGATAATGGAAAGGGGTACCTAAACCCTAGACGCCTACCCTCTTTATATAGGAGAGGGAGGTTACAAAAACCCTAATCTTAGCTTACCAGAAAAGCTAAGCTAACTATTACATATTAGACCCTCATTGTTTCTTCTTTCTTCATTCCAGCTCGTGGTTTTGTAATCATCAACTCTGAAATTCCCAACAAAAACACACCACAAACAAATATATACATATCAAATTGTTCCAAAATCACCACATCATCACCAAGTCAAGATAGTCCAATTTATTACATGCCCAAATAAATTTGTCTTAATCCACAACCAACCATAATTGTCCATAAACAATCCAAAAATAAACACATGAATCACGGGGGAGGGGGTCCATAACGGTAGTCAATACCAGGGGGAGGTGGCCCATGTATCCATAAGGCGGGTAATCCTCCTCCCGCCCAAGGAATGGGTCAATCTGCAGGTGTGGGTCAAGATGATCGCGCATGGACAAATGCTGCTTCTGTCTGACGGTATGATCATATGTCCAACTGGCCCTCTGATCCTGCTGCGCCATCCACATGTCCATACGACCCATCCACGCTCCCTGGTGGGCTTGCTAGTCTCCACTGGACATGTGACTGTAGACGTCAGCGGAGCCCCCTACTCCATCCCCCTGCTGGTATGCTGGTATCGTCTGCTCGTCATCATCATCATCATCATCCTGAACTGCGGGATGAGGGTAGAACCATGCGTAGCCACTACCAATATCCATGATGACATCCATTGCCTTCAGGGACTTGGCTTTGATGACCTTCGGCTCTGCTACAACATTGAGGTACGTGGGTACCTCCCCGACCAGGATGCCAAAGGACTGAGCCAACCGGGTGACAAACATACCACCATACACCCTATCTTCAAACCTCATACCGCTAGCAGTCCTCAAGTAATCAGCCAACCAGAATAGATCCGGTAAGGTGACATGATGAGTCGTGTCCCCCGTTATGGTGAAGGTGACGCAACAGTGCGCAAGCCTTACTCGCGGATCCCAGATCCATGAGGCAATGGTACTCCCATTAACATACTCCCCATTGGCTATCGTGTTCCAAAACTGAATCCCCCACATGTCCTCCCTATTGACAAACCCAGCTCCCAAGTTAGCCCTAAAAGCATCACTCTCAATATCCCTCTGTGAATACAACCCCTACTCTCCAACCAAACTCCAGTACCAACATAGTCCTCCAGACTCCACCCAGCCTAAACCTAATCCCTTGAAAATCAATGCTACCACGACAAGAAATAACATTCATCGAATAAGAGGCGTGAAAATCACGCACCAACTCACTATATACAGGCTCATTCATCCGAAACATCCTCTCCCACCGAGGATCAGTGAACTTATCCCTTCTGAAACTGTTGCTAAAATCCCTAGCCAGATCATACTGCTCAAGAAATCCCCAATCTAGAACAACCCCTGAATCGATGGTTTGATGGAGCAAATCATTGTAGCGAGTTTAGAAATCTTCCTCAATGAACACCCCCACCCAGAAACAATGTCAGCGATGCTCTCCTGGGTACCAAAAAATTGTCCCTTTGTTCTTCTTGTCCTCTTGCTCATTTTCTGAAACAGGAAATCAAAAAGATTGGGAACAAATGAGTAATATTCAAGCTGATAAAAATGACATCAGAAGGCTCTGATGGCGTCACGCCGTCCCACCAAGAAAAATTCAAATCTGATGTTTGCGAGGGAAAAATCTAGGTTTTTAACCATAACCCTTAACCCAAACACCCCTACTACATCAACAATGGTGCATTGGCTAGGTGGTTTAGTCCCTAAGCCATCTAGGCTTCTCGCAAAATCAAACCCCCATGATAACACTACTATTCGCCTAATCTTAAGCCTAATTAACAAGATTCATGGGCGACATTTAGCATTAATCAAATCAATTGGGGTATTTCGGATTGAAAGGGAAAATCAAAATTGAGCGCGAAATAGAGCAATTGACTAGACAAAGATCAATGAATATTACTTACCTTATGGAGATTGACGCATCAAAATGGTGAATTAGATGTGGAGAAAACGTGGTAGTGTGGTGTGGGGCGGATAAAATATATAGGGTAGAGAATGAAAGAGATGTTTGGTGTTTTTATTAGTCTGATCTGGCTTAGCGAGCGTCACCCTTTACGTGGTGATGGCGTCACGCCCTAATTTTTGCAAAAGAGGCTATTTTTATTAATCCGCCCAGATAAAAAATCTTGTTACTATTTTTGACAAAGATTTTGGTTTTTATTTTAAAATTCATTTTGTCAATCCACTTGCAATCTCCACAAAGGTGAGCAACGCACATGTCTAATTGTCTTTCAACTGGGATTCTAGAAATATTGAAATATCGGGGATGAGGACTCTTCGATCCCGATTTAAAACCAAAAGAACGTTTCCTTATGTTAGGAAAGTCGGGAAGCGATACGTGCACCCTTCCAATGAATATGTCCCTAGGAAACATGCAGGGAGCGTTGAGGCAAGAATTTAAACAAAGATGTGATTTCTTGAGGGGGTTTGCCTTGCTTATTGGAATTGAAGAGGGTCCGAAAATCATTCCAACGAAAATCATTGCCTTGCTTATTGCTTATTGGACTTGAAGCCAAAGATCTATGCCGTGATGAGGGACTTTATGGAGAAAGTCCTTGAATCGAGTCCATGCTTCGTAGAGAGATTCACCTTGACGTTGTTGGAACATCAAGATTTCATTCCTAAGCTTAGTAGTTCTCCCCAGTGGGAAAAATTGGGCAAGGAATCGAGTGGTGAGATCATCCCAACTTGAGATGGAGCCGGTGGGAAGTTGCTCAAGCCAATTACTAGCTTGGTCCCGTAGAGAGAATTGGAAGAGACGTAAGTACATGGTCTCCCGAATAGTAGCATCAAGGTCAATGGAATCGACGATTTTAAGGAAATCCTTAAGATGCTGATTAGGATCTTCGGAACGAAGTCCATGGAATGTACATCCGTTTTGCACCAACCGGATGGTTTCAGATCGCAGGGCCGTAGTTTGAGCTTGATTGGGGAGCTCAATGGTGTTCCTATAGCCTCGGTGGCTTGGTCTAGAGTATTCACCAAGAGTACGGGCTCTTGGCGGGTCATTTGGTGGTGGGTTGATGAGTGGTGGTTGATTATCACCTTCCATGATGAAAAGTGATGGGGCTACGAACAAACACGAAGAAGGGGGATAAACTACGAGGAAGCTAAAAATGAGAAGAAATCTTACTTGAAAGGAATCAAACAAGGAAACCTAAATGAGATAGAATCCTAACTAGCTATTCTATTCCCCGGCAGCGGCGCTAAAAACTTGATGCGCGTACAAGGCGCGTTCGAGGTCAAAGGAAACTTCCTTTTTGTCGAGCAAGTTTTTCAACACCCTAAGCATTGAACCAAATTGTTGTAGTGTAGTATTGGGTAAGCCTCGGGTATTGATATCGTTCTCTAGGGGAATAGGAATGCTAGTGAGAAATTACTATGCTAAGGTTGAGGTTGAGGAAGATTATTTTTTATCTTTTTATATTTTTTAAGAAACTAAAGGTAAAATCTGGGGGTTTGGATTTGGGGGTTGGTACTTCTACCGATTACTCTAATTATCTAATCTAAGGGTAGTCTATATCTTTTTGAAGTGTGCTCGTATGATGATTAAAGATGTGTCTACCTAGATATTATTACTCCCCAGTTATCTTTTATTGGTGGTTGAATTGTCATATCCTTATTCTTAACGCGCTGTGTTTTATAAGGTCGTAGGGTGTGCTTTTATCCCTAACTCTTTGAAGCTACCTTAAGGTTAATGACTACAAAATCTCTAGGATTCATAAACTTAACACTAAGGTTTTCTTTGGATGTTTAGTCTACAATTCCACTAGTAATTATAAACTAATGTTCAACAAAGATTAATCAAGCATTAAAAACACAACAATGGCTTCATGCACTCCTAAGCCAATTACAATTAAGATAAGAGACAACCAATCAATAATTAATAACTAGGTTTCATAGATCTAAGAAAACACACAAATAAATTAGCCGGACATGTTAAACATGCAAGCATACACACATTTTATCGAAGACATAAGGAAATCAAGAGAATAAATAACTTATCTCGATGTAAAATAGGGTATGAGAACCCTAAAATACTGTCCAAACCTGACTACAATCGTTTTAGGTTTTTACTCCACAAGTCTACCTCCCTAAAATTCTGAAAATTTGATTTCTATATATAATTTTACAACTGCGACGACGTCGCCTTATAGGTAGGACGCCGTCTGATCGCCGCCATTAGGGTTTCGTCTTGGCCAAGTCTTCAATGCGATGGCGTCACGTTGTGGTTGTGACGCCGTCTGTCTTCAGTACTGACGTCGTCTGAGTCTGGATCTAGGCTGTCTGAGAAGAAAAGTCTTCGTGACGCCCTTACTCTTCAAAGCCTGACGCCATCAGGTGCAAAATAGCAAATTCGCTCCTGAGTCGTCACAAAATAGGGACGGCGTCGCCCTTTGATTAGGACGCCGTCAGGTGTAAATTCAGCAGCTTGAGTGTCTTTATCTTGACTTAGCCATTTTTTTTCACAAATTCCCTCTTTTTCGTCCAAAAATGCATCATTACAACATTTTGCTTCCAAGAGACCTAAAAAGTGAAAAGGAACGAAATTAAGCAGTAACGGATATAAAAGTGGGCGATTAAGGGCTTAAATGACCCCTTAAAAGTGTACGTTTTAAATCCTTATCACTTCTCTTCGATTTAACATGTTAGGCTAAATTTATTAGTGTTTACTTAGTTTTGGGTGAAACCTAGTTATTGATTATTGATTGTCATCTCTTGTTTTGATTAGTCGTTATTGCATTAGGAGTAGGAAAATTGGCTAGATCTTAGGATATTTGCTTGAACATCCGGCTAAACGCCCCGCTACATAGAGTTAGTGTGTTGTTCGTTGTATTTGATGTGTGATTTGTATTTGTCGACATCGCTATAGACTCAACGAGAACAAATAGTCATAGTGTTAGGGATTGACAACCCTTATTAATTTATATTAAGGAATACAACTCTCTAATTAGAACAAGGAAGTGACAATTCGACTAATCAATAGGAGATAACTAGGGAGTAGTGAGATTCTAAGTAAATACGCTTTTACCTATCAATGAGTTTACCAATTTACTTTTTTACACAATTAGTTTAATTAGTAGTTATAAAAACCAAACTCTTCAAACCCCGATATTTTACGTTGCTTTCTAAAAAATATAAAAATACAAAATAATCATCCCTCCACCTTTAGACTTTTTCTATTATATACTTCGAACCTACCTCACTATTCCCCTAGAGAATGATCAATCCACTGTGTCTTACCTATACTACACTACAATGGTTAGGTACTCTGCCTAGAAGGATTGTAAAACTTAGTGTTTGCAATAATCCACATCAGTTTCTATCTTTTCGGTCGTATCTAAAACAATATTGGTACTTGCCAATTCTATTCTTCCAACTTCGTCCCAACACACGGGCGTCCTACATTTCCTACCATAAAACATTTCGTAGGGTGGCATTCCTATGCTCGTGTTATAACTGTTGTTATTGGAAAATTCGACCAAAGGCAAATGATCATCCTAGTTGCCTCCGAAATCAAGAACACAAGTTCTTAAGATATTTTCCAACATTTGAATTATTGTTTCGCTTTGTCCATCGGTTTGAGGATGAAAATTCGTGCTCATATTTAATCGTGTGCCAAGTTCCTCTTGAAAATACTTCTAAAAGTTTGAAGTAAACCAACCATCCCTATCGGATACAATCGAAAAAGGTACACCATGACGGGCCACAATTTCATAAACATAAATATTTTCTTACTTATGAATGGCTAAGTTTTCTCTAATAGGGATAAAATGAGCACTCTTGGTTAATCAATCTACTATTACCCAAATAGTATTGTTTTTCTTCGTTGTTCTTGGCAATTTTGTAACAAAATCCATTTTAATCTTCTCCCATTTCCAAACCGGAATGTCTAAAGGTTGGATCTTCTCGTACAGTTTTTCGTGCTTGGCTTAGACTTTAAGACAAGTCAAACATTTTTTACGTACTTTGCACAATCTCTTTTTCATACATGGGCACCAATAATTTCTTTTCAAATCAAGATACATCTTTATAGCTCCCGAATGAATCGAATATTTGACTTATGGGCTTCAACTAAAAGTAGATCTTTGATGTCGCTCTTAACCGGAATGTAAGACTTCCTGAAACAAGTCTTGGTTACTCGACTATCGTCTACTAAATACCGGAATTTGGGATAAAATACGCTCAATCTTCCATTTATCTTCCTTCAATGCTTACTCTTAAGTCAATTTGATTCGTTCAAAATATCAGATGTAACAATCATTCATAACAAGCTCACTTTGATGACATCCTTTCTATCTTGACGGCTTAAAGCATCCGCCACCACATTCGCTTTACCCGGATGATAGCGGATTTTACAATCTTAGTCCTTTAAAAAGTCCAACCATCTTCTTTGTCTCATGTTTGGATCTTTCTTCTCAAGAAATACCGAAGACTTCTATGATCAGTGTAAATAATAAACTTTCACCATATAGACAATGTCTCCAAATCTTCAAGGCAAAGACTACCTCCGCGAACTCAAGATCATCAGTCATGTAATTATTTTCGTGTTTCTTCATTTTCCTAGAAGCATAAGTAATCACTTTACCCCTCTTCTCCCCTGCATAAGAACACAACCCAAACCGGAATAAGAAGCATCACTATTCACCACTATATCTTTGGTTCCATCTCGTAAAAAATAATTGCTGCCTTACATGATTTCTTTCTCAAAGTACAAAAGGCTTCTTCTTCTTTTTTGGGGTAACGATGGTTTCTGACCTTTTGGCCGACTAATCCATGGGGTTTGAACCCACCATCACACATACTCAAAGTTAGCATCTTTCTTAGTTAGTGTTGTTAAGGTAGAAGGTAGAGAAATCTTGGATGAATCTACGATAATATCTCGCGAGCCCAAGAAAACTTCGAATTTCGCTAGCATTTTTCGGTATTTTCCAATTCATCACGGGTTCAATCTCTGAGGGTCAGCATTTATGCCTTCCCAATTCACTACATGGACAAAAATGTACCTCTTGTAACCAAAAATCACATTTTGAGAATTTTTCGTACAACTTTTCTTTTCTCGATGCTTCCAGAACTTCCCGCAAATGTACTTCGTATTCATCATTTCTTTTAGAATAAACAAGAATGTCTTCAATAAAAACAATGGCGGACTTATCCAACATTGGCCTACACACCCGGTTCAAAAGATCCATGAAAACCGTCGGTGCGTTTGTAGACCAAAAGGCATAACTACAAGAGTAAAGTCCAAAATACATCCCTGTGGTTTGCCCCGTTGCTCGATTTACATCCCTAAACTTTTTTTTGGCACAAAATCATCCCTCCGTTAGTAAAGTTGGCACAAATACATCCCTCTGTTAGTAAAATCAGTTAATGAGGACTAACGGTTCAAATATATCTCCGTTATTTAACTTTTGTGAAGTGATATTTACGTAAATCATCCTTGTGGCAAGGAATAAATTGCAACCAAAGTCCTTATTTAAAGTTAAAGTTATTTGCATAAATGGTCCTTGTGGTTAGGCCAGTCAAGTGCCACGTGTCACCACCAGAGTGGTGCCACGTGTCATCGGGGTCGGGTCGGGTCAGTAATCGGGTCGGGTTGCCACGTGGACCAATGAGGTGGTGCCACGTGGCATTAGTAATATATATCACCAATTTGTCACCCCTTGGATTCGAACTCGGGTCGTTTGAGTGGGAAGCAATGCTTTGCCCAACTGGGCTAAGCATAGCTTCAATTATATCTCCCTAAATTTAATACATAACCCTTTCTAAAATTTAAGAGCCCAATTGTTCAATTTAGTTTTTGGTCTATTAATTTACGGAGTTATATGGACTGTAAAAAAATAAATAAATATACCGTCAGACTCGTTTTTTCGTGCTCTTTTCAATGGTATGCTCGGAGAATTTTTTTGACTTCAAACAAACCTCGAAAAATGCGAAAATCATCGTTTTTTCTTTGTTTTCGCATTTTTCGAGGTTCGTTTGAAATCAAAAAAATTCCCCGAGCATACCATTGGAAAGAGGACAAAAAAACGAGTCCGAAGGTATGCTCGGGGAATTTTTTCGACATGGTTGGGACCTCAAAAAATGCAAAAACAAAGGAAAAATGGTGATTTTCGCATTTTTCGAGGTCCAAACGAAGTCGAAAAAATTCCCCGAGCATATCATTGGAAAGAGCACAAAAAAACGAGTCCGACGGTATATTTATTTATTTTTTTACAGTCCATATAACTCCGTAAATTAATATGCCAAAAACTAAATTGAACCTTTTAATAATAATGAATTGGGCTTTTAACTTTTAGAAAGGGTTATGTATTAAATTTAAGGAAATATACTTGAAGCTATGCCTAGCCCAGTTGGGCAAAGCTTTGCTTCCCACCCAAATGACCTGGGTTCGAATCCAGGGGGTGACATATTGGTGATATATTTTACCAATGCCACGTGGCACCACCTCATTGGTCCACGTGGCAACCCGACCCGACCCATTTACCGACCCAACCCGACCCCGATGACACGTGGCACCACTCATGTGGTGACACGTGGCGTTGACCAAACGTTGACCGGTCTAACCACAGGGACGAATTTGTAAATAAATTTAAGGACTTTGGTTGCAATTTGTTCCTTGCCACAAGGACGATTTACGTAAATATCTCTTAACAAATGTGAGATAACGGAGATATATTTGCACCCTTAGTCCTCATTAACTGATTTTACTAACAGAGGATGTATTTGTGCCAACTTTACTAACGGAGGGATGATTTTGTGCCAAAAAAAAGTTTAGGGATGTAAAGCGAGCAACAGGGCAAACCACAGGGATGTATTTTGGACTTTACTCTAACTACAAACTTGTAGTGACCATAACATGTCCGGAAAGCTGTATTTGCAATATGTTATTCTCTCACTCTTAATTGATGACAACCCGACCTTAAATCAACTTTTGAAAACTAACTAGCACCTTGCAATTGGTAAAAAAGGTCATCTATTCGAGGCAACGGGGTACACATTCTTAACGATGACTTTATTTAGTTCAGGATAATCAATACACATCCTCATACTACCATCCTTTTTCTTTAAGAATAAGATTGGGTCTCTCCACAGTGAACTACTAGGTCTAATGAAACCTTTGTCAAGTAATTCTTGCAATTGACTCATTGGTTCTTTCATTTCGGATGGAGCTAAACGGTAGGGAGTCTTAGCTATAGGAGCCTTTCGGGTGGAATACTCGACAAATCTTTCAAAAAAAGGTCACTATACTCACTAACTACTGGAACGTCGACTATATTCTTCTTTTCAGAACTAGTATCTACCACGTGGGACAAGAAGGCATGACATCCACGTGACAAATATTTTCTAGCCTTCATCACGGAACACATTAGCAATTCTCCTTTCCTTTTCTCGCCATATATACAAATATTTCTTCCACTTATAATCACAATTCTAATAATCTTTGTAGGTTTTTCTTCAATCATTATTATCACATAATGTTTATAACTTAAGTTATGAGATTAGAAATATAAAGAGAAGCGAGGTATGGGGAAGAGTTGAGAGAAAAATGTAATATTTCTAAGTTAAAGTGAAACTACACAACCCTATCGAACTACCCCCTACTATCAAGGTAAGAGATAATTCTACTAAGTGTTGCAGCGAGGTAGAGATCAGGCCTTAATGGGACGATCTCTATTAGTTCGTTACTTAAACGGGCTCCCTACCTCGCTTCTAAATACAAAACATAATATTTAATTACAAGATTAAGACTTATTACAAAATAAAATAGGATAATAACACTTCTAGGACGAATCCTAACAATCTCCCCCTAAGGGTTGATTAATTAAGTCTTGATTCAAAAACGTCCCGTCTTAATCTTGTATCACCTTAGCTTCCCATCTTCACATGTATTTACAAAACTTAATACGCGACTTGAAGAATTCACAATGAATCTACAAAAGTATTGCTTCTTTCTTTGACGATCAAAAATGTATCCTGTAAGCTTTCTTTATCCCTTTGCTTTCTCCCCCTCAGGATAACCATTTATGTGGCGATCCTCAGAGTTTTCTGCAATACGTTCTATAAGTTTGTGGCTCTTGATCACGTTCGTTACTTTTCTTCAATACTTCAAACAATTTGGGATCTTCAACTTGTAGTGCTGGATTGTTGAGCATATAAGCATAAAACTTCGTCTTTTCTCTAGAAATATCTCCTTTTGCACAACACCGCTCATGTGCTTGTATACTTTAGCAGCTAGGGCCTTTCCGACTTCACCTGAAATTTGATCGTGTTGGTCTCTAGTGATAAAGGTTTCTTTCATGATATTATTTAGTTGTTCAAGTTGAGCGGGTGTGAAATCAGATTAAGGAGATGTTGGTGATAGTGATGAGTGAGATTTTGTTGGTGGTGTTGTGGGTTGTGTATTAGTGTGAGACTTCTGATGTGAGGTGGTGGTAGTCGCAACTATTACGCCCCATGCCCGCTTAGACCAAAAACTTTGACTTTTACGCGGAAACAACCCAACTTTAACAAAACTTTTCACAGAAACGACATAACCCAAAACTGACCTCTTTGTTACTCTTTTATGAACTAACAACAATCTGAAGGAAACCGACCCTTAAGAATATTTTTAAATGAATCTAGACTCAAATACTTTTAAAATTACGGGTGACACCCTAAAGTGCACTATGACCCATCATGTGCACTAAGGACCCCTAAAGTGCACTATAACCCCTCTTCTGCACTAAGGACTCCTAAAGTGCACTTTAGACCCATTTTTCAGAAAACGACTTTTATAACATGATATAACGCCAAAATTTCCAGAAATCACTAGGATAATATAAACATTTAATATATGCATAAACTTGGTTATAACGACTCGCGGAAACGTACTTTACAAAGTGACGGGTATTATGCCAAAATACCCGTTTCGACCCATTTTCGCAACTTACAACTTTTACCACTTCATTTGCCCACCAAACTTAACCAACATCATTAATGTTACATATTAAACTTATTCCATAAACGATTGACCCGTTTACCACCCAAAATGGGTATATTTACACTTAATCCAAACACCCCTTTAATTATAACCATAAACATACTCTTTACTTCTTTTACTCATGACTATGACATACTGTGAAAGTCGATCTAGGCTTGACTAGGATAAAGAATAAAATTGAACAAACGTTGCACAATGGAATAAATATAAACATCAATGTTATTAACAAGGTTTTTCGTCATCATTTCTACCAACTATTACAAACATACTAAGCCCCAATTCTACCTGATCAATAGTAGAACGTGTTATCTACACTAACAAAGAATCAAAGATCCTTGAGGCTAAACAAAAATCTAACCCTAGGCGTTTTTCTCATACCCTACGCCTAGGTTACACACACACATTTATTGGTATTTTACATCTTGACACACTAAAATCTAATAACTTGTATCTCTTTATATACTAGAGAATTAGGTTTACAAAGGACTAATAAGCAAAATCTTATTTGTCTTCCAAGTCCCTTGTGTTTTGCATTGTCATCATTCTTCACTTATTGTTTTATATTTATCAACTCAAATATAAATCCCAACAATCTTCCCATAGTTGATAATTACAAAACTTCGTCTTTAATCTTCCATGAATGAAACAATCTTCCTCTTAAGCTCACCTCGTGAACTTAAAATAACATGTACCACCAAGGATCTTCAAGTTGCAATTCTTCTTTGTAAATCTTCTTCCCCTTTTTGTATTATCCATTAGGAGACTTTAAGTAGATGCAACTTTGATTTCGTCAACCACAAACCACTATCATACTTCCAATCCAGTCTTCTAATGTCTCGAATTACCCACCATTAAGAACACCAAAAAGTTTACTATAAATAAACTCAAGACAAAAGAAACCTAAACCAGCAGTAGTAATAACAACTAGCAGTTGTAAAAACCTTCCCCCGAATGATGCATGTAGATGGTTAAAAATTTTAATATTAAGCTTCCCCTGAAACCCATATGTTAACCATCTCTTGAATGTAGGCTCTATGTAATGATCACCGTTGAAGAAAACCAAGTATAACAAACTTGATACTGAAGTAGAACAACCCAAACTTACGTCTTATGTCTTTTACTATCTACGTGACTTTGAACTTATACTAACACCATATAAGTAGACCGAACCTCTTGACAAAATCCTCATCTTCAATGAGACACTGAGCACTACAATGTAACTCCTTTAAGTGATAGCAAAGACCTATTGCTAGATTTAAAAAGTCTTAGTCACAACATTGAAAAAGCACGAACAAGTTATCTCCTGTTAAAAGATAAAATAAGAATACACATCTGTGATATTCCACTTCAACTCCAAATAAGTGATAATCCATCTTCTTCATAACCATTTAAACCAATAAATAAGAGCCTTTTAAACGTTTATGAACATTTAAAACTAAAACTAAACTGCCTTGTGGGTGTTTTCCGATATCTCTGTACACATCCGAGAACCAACAATCTTTCAAACATTCAGATCCACACCCCCATAGATGATTTAGAACTTGGAACAATTCGAACACAGGCGGCATAAAACCAAACGTTAAGATAAATAGCAGCAACAAGTTAACTCACCATCACAACTTGACATTAAACTCTTGATCACCACTATTAACAAACAAACAAGCTGCTCTAAACACTAAGTAACAATACTAACTTATGAAAGTAGTACTAACTTCCAAGAACCAGCACTACAAACTTGTAAGGTAGCAATATTAACCTGTTGGTGTAACCGAGCAGTACGAATCACCATCAACTAGCAGTACAAATATTCCAACGAGCAATACTAATGTTTGAACGAGTAGTACTAATTACACAAGGACAACATTAACTAATAAAGAAGCAGTATTAAGTCCTTGAATGTACAATATGAATTAACAGCAGTCGTTAAACTTCAAACACCATATATAAATAATTTAGGGTTTCAGATAAGCGCTTCAAAAAGAAACTCTCATAATAAATCAAACGATCAAGAATAATTATGGACATTAATTGTGATCATAGATCATGCATATGTAATCCTACGATCCAAATTATCCATGATAACTTAAAACCACCGACCCATGATACAATCATATAATAGTACGAGGATTTAATTTGATGAATCAGAAGTTGTACCATGCAATAGACATCAGAAAAGATTAATAACTTTTACCATGTTGTAATATGTCGCTATACAAACCAAAGAGGTCGATATTCAAGAATCTTCGAATACAACAACATTATCTTGAATAAGTACCTTCGATCAGATCAAATCATTGAATTACCAAGAACCTTGAGGTTAAACAAATCACAACTATCGACTTCCATGATAAAATAAAAACCATAAGGATAAGGAAATCAATTAAAAAACCAAAACCCTAACCAAGAAACCCTGAAAATTCAAAATACATACCCTCCTCTACAGCAGTTTTAAACAATGAATATCTTACGATTGAGACCTCAGATTGAAGATCCCCCAGGTGAAAATCTTCCTTGATATACCAAGAACCTTCAACAAAAATTCAGCCCGGTTCAACTGTTAACAAACGAGCTATCGCCTTTTGAAAATAACACTGCAGAAAGATACTCATTTTTATACCAGATTCAATTTTTTCTTCTTTTCTTCGAACAACCTTGTAGATCCTAGACAGAGAGCCACCAGGCTCTGATACCAATTGTGAAAGTCAATCTAGGCTTGACTAGGATAAAGAATAATATTGAACAAACGTTGCACAATAGATAAACATAAACATCAATGTTATTAACAAGGTGTTAGGATATAAAGTACTAGAGAAATACAAAGTACTGAAGAAGTCAAAGTGCTGAAGAGTCAAAGTACTACTAAAGAAGAAAGTCAAAGTACTGCTCAACATCAAAGTACTGCAAAGCTAAAAGAACTGTTACATCATTTATGGAAAGCTTTGTTATTCTAGAATATTTTTAGTTTAGATTACTTGTCGTACAAGAATCAGAGTTGTAAACCGACTAGGGTAATCCTTATGCCTATAAAAGGACCCCTAGATTGGCATTAGAGATATATGTTTTTAGAGTTTAAGAGTACGAATTCATACGCAGTATTAGAGTTATTAGAGTTGTTAGAGAATCTGTATAACAAGCAGGTTCTAAGTATTAATAAAATCGTTGAAGTTAAAGTTAATTCTTCTTAGCTTTATTGAAGTAAATTTCTCATACTTAATAGAGTTAATTCAGTGTTTCATTGTTAGTGACTTAGGATTTATCCGAGGTTGCTAAGCCCTTACAAGCTACATAAGTTAGTTTGGTTAGAGTATATCGATCCAACAAGTGGTATCAGAGCTTGTGTGGAAAATATGATTAAGAAGAAACCCTTAAAAACTGATTTAAACAACAAACCCTAAAGATGTCGACTGAAGCTGCACCACCCCCATCCATTACCTCACTCAGAATTCCTATCATCAAGAAGGGAGAGTATGATCTTTGGAGCATGAAGATGAGGCAGTACATTGCTATTACAGACCATGCACTATGAAATGTAATTGTCAATGGTAATGAAGTTGTTGCAGAACCTGTAGAAGTTCTTGGACAACCTAAGCCCCCTAAGGCTGTCTTACCAGCAGCTACAGTAAGAAATCAAGAAAAGGTTCTCAACATACTATTGTCTGCTATTCCTGATGGTCACCTACTCAAGTTTCATGATGCTAGGGATGCAAAACAACTATGGGCTGCTCTCAAGACAAGATTTGGAGGTAACGATGCTTCCAAGAAGATGCACAGAAATCTGTTGAAGCAATAGTTTCAAACATTCACTGTTGGTGAAAGAGAAGGTCTTGATGCTGCCTATGACAGATTCCAAAATCTTCTTAGTATGCTGGAGTTATACAAAGCAGAGGTATCTGTTGAAGATGCAAACCTGAAGTTCTTAAGAAGTTTGCCATCCACATGGCATGTGATTGCTACTATGATCAGAGGACAACCTGGTTTGGATGTTATGGACTTTGATGACCTTTACAACCACTTAAAGGTGTATGAACATGAGATGAATGGCCAATCAAGTTCAAAATCTCACAGTATTGCTTTTGTGTCTTCTGAAAAGAGAGGCAGTACTTCCACTAAAAGTACTGCTTATCCTACTCAAAGTAATGTTGCTTAAACCACTGTTGCTTATCCTAACCCCACCTCATCACCAACAAACACCATCCATTCTGATGAAGTTGTATGCTCATTCTTTGCTCAGCAAGCCACTTTACTTGTTACTTATGAAGAAGATCTGTCACAAATTGAAGAGGATGCTCTTGAAGAAATTGATATAAGGTGGCAAGTTGCTATGATCATTGCTAGAATCAAGAAGTTCATGAAGAAAATAGGAAGAGGCATTGACTTCAAGCCTAAGCAGGGTATAATGTTTGACAAGACCAAGATTGAATGCTTTAATTTTCAAAGAACTGGACACTTTGCAAAAGAGTGCAAATTTGCTAAATATCAGGCAAATAGAATGACTAAGAAACCCAAGCTTGAACTAAAGGAAATCCCTATTACTGAAACAAAAGTGGAAGAGTTTGATTGGAGCACACCCTTTGATGAGGAACTAGTATTTGCTGCTTTGGAATCAAGAGATGGCCTAGGAAGCTTTGATTGGAGCATGGAATGTGAAGAGGAACCTGTTCTGCTTGCTATGGTAGCTACTTCACCAAGTTCACCCCTATCTCTGAGGTATGCTCTAAGTGTCATGATTTTTATCAAAAAGTCCTTAATGATTATGTAACTGAAAGAGATAATTATAGAAGGGCTAGGTCTGAGGTAGCTGGTTATCAAATTACTTTAGAGTCAATGGAAGCCAAAATAATAACTCATGAAAATAATGAAATGGCTTGGGCAGAAAAGTATGAACAACATGATTATCAATTAAAATTGAGTGAATGGAAGTTAGGATGTAAGGTTGCTGAACTAGAAAAGATAACTAAAGAAAGGGATGAATTGCTAGAAAAATTTGCTGCTTGGGGAAAATCAGGCCTTTCACATGTCAGGTTTGTTGAAAAACAGAAAAGAGCACACATTAAAACTGGCCTAGGTTTTGGTATGGATTTTAGTAGCACAGAAGAGAACCCACCTAGTGATCAGGAACAACTTGATTCTGAGGATATACTAACTAGTGATGATGAACTCATTAACTATGTAGATAACACCTCTAGTAATGAGGAATCTATTAGTCAAACACCTCCTGAATTTAAGAAAGACAAGGGTTATCATACACTCCCTCATCCCACTGGTAGTTCTCAACCACTTAGGACTGATGTTTCTCGTTTTGGAGTAGACAATCTAGAGTTTAGGAAAAAGCTTACTGGTCAGTCTAGTTCTGAAACCCCAAAAGAAACAGTTAAGAAACCTAAGGATGATAATGTTAAGAGTCAAGCAGTACCTTCAACTCAAAGTACTGCTACACGTTCAGCAGTACCTTCAAGAAAACCTTTTCAAAATACTGCTAAACTTTTTTGGGATAATTTTGGTCAACATAATTTTCTTAATTCACCAAAAAGTCAGGGTAGTTTTGGTCATAGACATCGAGGAAGAAATTTTGGGAGTATGGGTCAAAATTTGTGTTTTGTTTGTTATAGTCCTAATCATTTGATTAAGGACTGTGACTTTCACTCAGAGTATCTAATCAAATTCCCAAAGACCAGATCTGCCAACCAAAAACCAAGGGAGAATAAACCAGTCTGGAATCATTCACATAGGGTTAACCACAACAACTTTTAAAAAGACTATAGGTACCCTCACCAGAGAAGACCTTTTTCAAAACCACCAGTACCCTCAAATACTTTTCAAGGTGCTGATAAGCCAAAAGTTTCTCAAGCAGTACCTTCTCAAAGTACTGCTAGATTTTCACCCAATCAAGGTACTAATAACACTTTTTAGAATGGAAGCCCTAGGAGATCTAATTACTATCAATCTAGAAGGCGTTACACCTCAAAAAGAGTATCTAGATCAAAGAATTCTACACCAAAAGTTAAAACTAGTTGGGTTAAGAAAGAAAGTACTGATGGGGAACAAACACTACTTTCAGCAAATACTAGTGAAACAGAGATTTTTGTTGAAAAAGAGAATGTTGATGAAAAAGAGATTTTTGTTGAAAAACCAACACAAGTTTTGGAACAACCAAAGATAATTGATCATGTGCTTAAAGATAGCGGAAATTACATACTTAAAGAATTTAAGTATGTAACTCTACAAGGGGAACACAAGTCAGTAATGGCTTGGGTTCCTAATGTTAACTAACTCTTTTATCTTTGTGCAGGGCAACCCAGAAGAGGAGCTTAAAGATCATCTAATTGTGGATAGTGGTTGCTCTGGAAGCATGACAGGAGACAAAGAGATTCTGTCAGATTTTAGATCTTATTTTGGAGGAAGAGTTGCATTTAGGAATGATCCTAGTGGAGGAAGAATTACTGGCAAAGGAACCATCAAGGAAGGAAGCATAGATTTTGAGAATGTTCGCTATGTGAAGGAGCTCAAGTTCAACCTTTTGTTAGTCTCTCAGATCTGTGACAAGAAGCACCCTGTGTTATTCACTGACACAGAATGTCTTATTCTTTCCCCTGAATTCAAGCTTGTTGATGATAACTTGGTAATACTGAGAGTACCAAGAACCAATGATGTGTACAGTCTGGATATGAAGAGTGTTAGGAATTAGAAATTCCAGGTATTAAAGAGTCGGTCACCTCTAGTATATGTAATTGTTAGAAAGCTCGTAGTCGTAGTTCTTTTAAGCTAAGTAGTATTTAGTTAAGTAACACCGTGGAGGACGGACGGTTCTTTACCCACTGTATGCCTGATCCACAGCCCGTTGTGTGGCATTTTATTGTAAGACTATAAATACTCTCTACCTTCCAAGGTAGAGAGTTGGAGCTCATAATAAGATTTTTCTTTCTCTCACTAAAGTTCCCTAAACCTCTAACTTTCTCTCTCTAAAACCTCTTGTACGCCTACTTTGTGTTATGGTTTGATGTGTATGTGAAATCCAATATCTTACAATTGGTATCAAGAGCCATGGTTAGATCATCTCTCACATATCTTTGGATTTCTAGTGGTTTTTAGGTGGTTTTTTTGAGTTTGAAAAAGTTTAGTGGTTTTTGCATCATTTGGGTGATTTCTAGTGTTAAAGTTTGGATTTTGATAGTACTTTTGTGTTTAGAATCATCACAAGTGTTTAGGTTTTGATTTTGAAGGCTTGAATCATCGTGGTTGAGTTATTTTTGGATTGAAAGGTGGTGATTTTGTGATTTTCTAGTTAGCGACTTGGTTCTCGGTGTGATATTCATCATAGCGACTTGCTTCATAAAAAGTTAGCGAGTTAGAGTGGTATTTGGTTGCGATTTGGTCCTAGCAACTTGTCTATTGAGACAAGCCGACAAAAAGTACACGTACTGGATTCTCCACTACACGTAGCGACTTGGTGTAAGTTAGCGACTTGTACTTTATATTGTTAGCGACTTGGTGTTAGCGAGTTGGTACCTAGCGAGTTGCTATTTAGCGACTTGACAAATTAGCGAATTAGTGCTTAGCGAATTGCTGTCAAAATTTTGCTAGCGACTTGGAGTGTAGCGAATTGTTATATAGCGACTAGGCACTTAGCGACTTGGTTTAAGGTTTCCTAGCGACTTGGGTGATATCCTTTGAATACGGTTTTCTCTTGATTTAGTAAAATCCCGTGAAAGAATCTATTTCCCGGTTTAATCATAGAGTTATAAAATCCCGTTTAGTCTGTCATCATGTCTACCAACGTTCCTACAATCATCTCCACTGTTGCCGAGGATGTTCAAGCAGCTGGTTCAGATACTCGTCCACCCATGCTTGACAGAACTAACTACGACTCTTGGGCTCAACGAATCAGATTGTACTGTCTTGGAAAGGAAAATGGAGTCAACATTCTCAAATCCATTGATGAAGGACTATATCGGGTTGAGACTACTAGAGACTTAATTGATACAGCTGAAGATGGAACAATCATCTATGGAATTGACAGACCAAAGACATATGATAAGCTCGATGATAAGGAGAAAAGGAGATTCGATGCTGATATCAGGGCTTCTAACATCGTACTTCAAGGACTTCCAAAAGATATCTACCAGCTGATCAATCACAACACCGAAGCAAAGGCAGTGTGGGATAATGTCAAGATGCTTCTCTCAGGTTCTGAATTAACTATGGAAGACAGAGAATCACAACTCTATGATGAATTTGAACACTTCAAAATGAAACCAGATGAGAGTGTTTATGAGTACTATGTGAGATTCCACAAGCTTGTTAATGATATGAGGAACATCAGAATGACTATGATAGATATAACTTTTCACATACACATCAAACCATAACACAAAGTAGCATATAGATGGAATTCTAGAGAGAGAAAGTTAGAGGTTTAGGGAACTTAGTGAGAGAAAGTGAAAGATATTATTATGAGCTCCAACTCTCTACCTTGGAAGGTAGAGAGTATTTATAGTCTTACATAAATCGCCACACAACGGGCTGTGGATCAGGCATACAGTGGGTAAAGACCCGTCCGTCCTCCACGGTGTTACTTAACTAGATACTACTTAACTTAAAATAACTACGACTACGAGCTTTCTAACGATTACATATACTTGAGGTGACCGACTCTTTAATACCTGGAATTTCTAATTCCTAACAATCTCCCCCTAAGGGAGGTCACCTCAATCATGTACCAAGATTATAGAATACAAATTGATGTTACAAAAAATTGTTCTTGCATTCTTGATGTAGTCCTTTGCTCCGAAGCTCGTAGTCATTGATTCTTCACATTGCATGTTTGGTTACTTCAAGTGGAGGTCTTTTACTGATCCACGTGATAATAATTTTGAGCCATCATTTGAGATCATCAGCTATCAAAAATCTCTGTGACATCCTTTGTGGTGTTGGTATTATGTGATGTTGTGACTTTAGGACCGACATGCTCACATTCTGGATCATGATATCTTCTTATCAGAGTAGCGGAAGCATTTGTTGAATCATGATATTGGCAGCAGCGTAGCAGAAGCATGGAGTGAAAATATCAGAGTCATTGATGCACTAATCATGATTTCTTTCGAGATGAATGTGTTAAGTGAGCATGCGGCTATGGATTGACCGCTTCATTCTGATCAGCTGCAACGTCGGGCGTACTTGCATACAACAGTTAGCAATAAATCGCACGAAAGTGTCTTTGATCACTTTCGTTGAATTGAGGTACACGGCCCACGGTTCCCCGTTGATCAGTACATGTACTGCCTGTGATCAGGTATAATTCCGAAGAATTTCCTTGACAGGGTTTCGCAGCTGCTCTAGCTGTTCTCAAACCGGAACATCTCAAAGAAGATAACACGGATTGAGTGAACCAGCGAATTTTAAGTCCACTGATTGATGAAAAGAGATTTGAAAAACAATCGAGTGTTGCTCAATAGAAATTGTTTTTGCAATACAACGAAGGTTTTATTGAAAATCAATTATCAATCATAAAAACACCTTTTGGTTTGAAAAATGAGTACACGGTCGATGTGCTAAAGAAAAAGGTTGTTAAGCACAAAGACCGGTTTTTCAAAGGTATCCGTCAATCCATAATCTGAACCAGGATTGATTCAAGAGATTGAATCGCCCCATTGTTTCTGTTCAGTTGTCACATGGTTGGTCTATAGAATAGATCTCACATGCCACCTACCAGGAGCTTGTTTGATGTTGGCTCCAGAAGGCTTTCCATCTTCATAGTGAATATGTATACACATCACTCAGACGTTCTGGCAATACCACAAGGATAATGCGTAGGACTCAAGATATAATCTCTCTTTCCACATTGTGTGAAACAGAGAGCTTTCATTGAAAGTGTCCTAATGAGATTTATTGATGATCTCATGGCTCTAGACTCAATTTGTGCATATTTGTATCCTGTGCCGGAGACTAGGGAGAGGGTCTCCTTCTTCAATATCAACCATCTCTAAGAGAAAGTCGATAGATAATGTCGGTTCCCCGTGAGAATGAAACAAGTCCTTTTAAGAGGAACTTGAGTGGTTTGGAAAGTTGAAGTGCAGTGCGTCACTGGGTCCATGACGTCTTGTCTTCAATACCGATGTTACCATCAGTAGCATATGAAGTGAACCCGGTTTCTGCCCTAAGGTTGAATTGATGGAGGGCTATTTCTTTTCACCCTTTTTCACATTCAGTTCTTTTTCATTCTTCAACCCCTTCAGTGCTTACCGAGACTTCATAACTAGAACCTTGTTGGGTATATTCTAGTACTAGCTCTGTCTCAGTCCGCACTCTTCCCATTTCTCATTTTTCTCCTTTTTCCAATATACCTAAGGACTTCTACACTAACTAGTGGATTGTCCCTGGGTAGATCCCTCCGGTTCTGGCGGATCTTGGGAACCAATACCTAACCTTATCATCCTTATATCACCATACATAAAGTAAAGTTGGTCGGTCTATTTGGTATTGTTCATCTGCCTTTGGATCCAATTGAAAACCATTTGAAAATCAATTCAGATACTTGTGATATATTATCAAAGCATTTTGTACCTGAATTGTTTTTGATATTTTTAGAACGAGAACTCCCCCTCAACATGTGCATCAAGTATTTGAAAATGTTTTGCACACGGAGGCAAGAGAAAGAATTAACTTCTTTGATTACCATTTTCTAAAAGATATCAACATCACTTCCTTGATCAACTCAAGTAGATAATGCATTCCCAGGAAGGATGAGGTTTCCATAAATTTGCTCCCCCTCAATATGTGCCTCGAGGTTTGAAAAGAGTTTTGCACATACTAGAAGGAACCTGCACATTGAGATAAATGATCACGTTTCAAATCATAGGTTTAAGATAGATGCTCCCCCTCAACATGTGCATTGAAAAATTGAAATCGTTTGACACATGTGGGAAGGACAGCGTGTACATCCTTATAAACCATTTACCGAATTCTCAGTTTAAAACCAATTTAAATCACACATTCTCCCCCGATCACAATTATCAAATCATTTGAGATTTGTGATCTCTTATAGATTTAAATTGATTTTGAAAGCTTTTAAGGAGAATTGTGACTTGATTATGAAAGCGTTTGAACTGATAAGGATCGACTCCATTGATAAAACATGCATGTACATCTTTTGAAAACAATTTAATGCCAAATAACTTTTTAATTTAATTGAAATCATTCTCCCCCTCAATCAATGACATAGGTTGTTGATTGAGAGATAGAGATTTTGACAAATAAGTCCTGATGATTATCAAAAATAGAGATCGAGTTATTTTTCAAAGCATTTAGTTTTCAGCAGATAAATGTTTATAGAATCAGAGCATGGAATTTTGAAAACATGATAAAACTTGGCTCTGTTCTTTCTTTTAAAACCGGGTTATTGCCTGAAAATAACAATAAACCATTTTTTTTCCCAAAGAAATATATATATATATATATATATATATATATATATATATATATATATATATATATATATATATATATATATATATATATATTTTTTTTTTTTTTTTATTTCGAACAACATCTAAAGTCCCGTGTCATTCTTTGAATGACATCACAAAGACCGTAGATATTATCGAACCGAGAAAAACATGACAAAATGACAATATTTTTTGAAGATTTTTCGAATTTTTCAGATTTTTTTTTTTTTAATTTTTATTTTTATTTTATGGATTTTGAAAGTTTTATAATTTTCTATTTGATTTTTTCGAATAAATATTTACAAGAGATAGATGAAGATAGACCTTTACTCCTCGTCTTCCTCCTGAAGACGTTTGAGAGTTTCTGGTTGAAGGCTTTTCAAACCAAGACGTGGAAGAATAAACTCAAAACGTTCTCTTGGAAGTGCTTTGGTGAAGATGTCCGCTAACTGATATTCAGACCTCACAAAATATAGTTCCACCACACCTTTTTCCACTTGTTCCCTGATGAAATGATGTTGAACGTTGTTGCATGAGAGAGCAATAGCACTTTTATTATCACAGTACAGAGGGATTTTGTTGAATTCAAAGCCATAGTCAGATAATTGAGATCTCATCCATAAGATTTGAGCACAACAAGATGACATGGCTATGTATTCAGCCTCTGTAGAGGAAATAGAAGTACTCATTTGCTTCTTTGAAGACCAGCTCACAAGCTTATCACCCAAAAACTGAGCACCTCCAGATGTACTTCGACATGTATCTTGACAACCTGCATGATCAGCATCTGCATAGGCCGTTAGTGACATACCGGTGTCCTTCGGGTACCATAGTCCCATATTGATGGTTCCTTGGAGATACCGAAAGACCCGTTTAACTGCTTCAAGGTGCTTTTTAGTAGGCTTAGCCTGGTATCTAGCACACATGCAAACAGCGAACAAGATGTCTGGTCTACTAGCTGTGAGGTACATCAGGGATCCAATCATACTACGATATTTCGTTTGGTCAATCATGATCCCTGAGTGGTCCTCATCTAGTTTGGTTCGATCAATCATGGGGGTGTCAACAGGGTCACTTGAATCAAATCCAAATTTCTTTAAGATCTCTGTTGCATATTTAGATTGATTTATGAAAATGCCTCCGGGACTTTGTGAAATTTGTAATCCCAAGAAAAATGACATTTGTCCCATCATTGACATTTGAAATTTTGTACTCATTTCATTAGAAAAACGATCACATTCCATTGGGTCTGTCGAGGCAAAAATAATATCATCAACATAAATTTGAACATGAGTTAAATGTTTGCCTGACTTCCTGGTGAACAATGTAGGATCAACTGCTCCTTTGCTGAATCCGGTTGATAGAAGAAACTTTGACAGTGTATCATACCATGCCCTTGGAGCTTGCTTTAAACCGTAAAGAGCCTTCTTCAGACGATAAACGTGAGTAGGATGCTCTTGATTCACAAATCCTTCAGGTTGGCTGACGTAGACGACTTCTTTAAGATCTCCGTTCAGAAATGCCGTTTTCACATCCATCTGATAGACTACCATGTTCTTACTAGCAGCATTAGCCAGAAAGATTCTGATTGCCTCGATTCGAGCAACAGGAGCAAAAGATTCTTCAAAATCAATACCCTCCTCTTGACGGTATCGTTTAGCAACTAATCGAGCCTTGTTCTTCAACACATCACCATGCTCATCAAGTTTTACTTTGAAGATCCATTTAAGAGCAATAATCATAGCACAGTCTGGAGCAGGTACTAACTCCCATACATCAAGATGATCAAACTCATGAATTTCATCTTGCATGGCATTGAACCAACTATCTTCATTCATGGCAGTTTTAACATCTTTTGGTTCGATCTTAGATAGTACGGAGTTGAAGAAGCACCATAAGGCATCGGTTGCAAGTTGTTTCCGGGTTGATACAGGACGAGAGGGATTACCAATGATGTTGTCTAATGGATGATCGTGAGTCCATTTTCTGAGGTGTTCGTGTGGCAGTTGTTGAGGGACTGAAGTAGCTGAGTCGATGTCTCCTGAAGAAGATGGTTCTGATGATGATTCAGGTGCAAATATGTTTTCAAATGGAGCATCTTCATGAGTAGCAAAGGGATTAACTTCATCATTGATACCATAAATATTTCCATGATGTACATTTGAAGGATGATGATTTGTTGATGAGACTGAAGGATCAGCAGCAGGTGCTTCTTGACTTAAGGATATTGAGACTGAAGGATTGACTTCATTCTCAGGAATATGAGCAACCTCTGTTGTAGGGATCAGCACCTCATTAGTAATTGAATCATACAGTTCATCAAACATAGGATCAAACATTTTCTTTAAATCATCTTCAGATGGAGGTACATATGGAGTTTCTTGAGAAGAGTTTGGAACAAGAGATGAACCAATGGGACTGTTTTGAAGTGCGGGTCCTGAGCTGGAGTGTCCAGGAGCCATTTGACCGGTCAGCTCATCAAACGTAACGTGAATTGTTTCCATGATACTTCGGGTTCTTTTGTTGTAGATTCGGTATCCCTTTTTGTTTGATGCATATCCTACAAATACTCCAATGTCAGCTTTAGCCCTAAGTTTGCCTAAGTCTTGACCCTCATTGGTTGGATAACACAATGCACCAAACACACGAAGGAAAGAGAGATTAGGTTTTCTGTTGTGGACAAGTTCATATGGAGTTTTTCCATGTACAGTGTGAATTAGGGAACGATTTTGTGTGTAGCATGCAGTGGCGATTGCTTCAGCCCAGAGAAACATTGGAACCTTTGAGTAAATCAGCATTGTTCTAGCGGCTTCAACAAGAGTTCGATTTCGTCTTTCAACTACACCGTTCTGTTGAGGAGTTCGTGGAACACTTCTTTGATGGCTGATTCCAACGCTTTCATAGAATTCATTAAGTTGTTTGTTGACAAACTCAGTTCCATTGTCTGTTCTGATAATTTTGACGGTTTTGTTAAGTCGAACCTGCAGCTGTTTGATGAGTTTGATGATGATATCAGGAGTTTCATCCTTTGTCCTTAAGAACTTGACCCAGGTGAATCTAGAGTAATCATCAACCACAACTAACACATATTTCTTCCCAAAGATATTCTGCACCCTCATTGGTCCACATAAATCCATATGAATCATATGAAGAACTTCTGTGACAGAGTTAGTAGGTTTGGGTTTATGGGCATACTTCTTGCTTTTTCCCAATTGACATGCTGAACAAAGATGATCCTTTTCATACTTTAGTCTAGGTAAACCTACAACTAAGTCCTTTCTGGAAAGATCGTTGATGGTGCCGAAGTTCAAGTGATTGAGACGACGATGCCATAACCATGACTTTGTTTTTGAAGCCTTTGATAACAAGCAGATTGGAGAAGCCCTCATCATGTCATCGATAGAGATGGTGTAAAGATTTGACCCACGAGTTCCTTTTAACAGTTCCTTACCATTAAGATCTCTAACAAAGCATGTATGTTTTCTGAAGGCAACTTCTAGATCAGAATTACAGAATTGACCAACAGAGAACAGATTATGACCCAAACCTTCTACATAGTAAACTCTAGAGATGACACTATCACCAGCAACATAATCTCCATAACCCATAATAGCACCGAAATGATCATTACCAAATCTAACAGTCCCGATGAATTTGCTCACGAAGTTCATGAGCCACGACCGGTCTCCAGTCATATGCTTGGAACAGCCTGAGTCCAGGTACCACAGAACGATTTGAACGATCTGCAGTTGAACACAAACAAGAATGGATAACTGGATAATTGGGATCCCCATGCAAGAATGGGTTCCATTTGGTTAGTAACAATGTTTGGAACACCCACATCAGAAATAGAAGCATTCATATCAGAAAGTGAGGAAATGGAATCGTTGTGAATAGATGCAGTACTAGTGTCAGTATTAGCCCTGTTCACAGTGTGATCACTTCTTAAGGGAATAGTTCTACCAGTAGGCATCCATTTTCTAGTGGGCATTATCTGATTAGTCTTAAGACCAACAGGTGTCCAATAAAAGCCTATTTTACTGAATGTTCTTCCTGTGGGTTTCCACTGTTTTCTAACTTTCTTTCGTTTTTGCCTTTTAGCCTTCTTAGCATGAATTTTAGCATTAACAATATTAACTGGACAATTAACATCATTAGGCAGAACAGTAACACCACATTCATGATTAGAAACAGAATTCAAGCAGACATCAGTACAAGGTTTGCAAATAGTGTCGGAATTCGAATTAATTACAGTACGCCTATGGCTAATACTAGAATCAACACGATTCGTTTTATTCAATTCAAGCTTAAAGTTCCTAGATTGTTCTTCTACTCTCTTCCAGTGCACATTCTTAGCTTGAGAGGTCCTATCATTCCTTGTATTGTCTTGAGACTTTGACCTGCTCCGTTTAATGTCACTGATTACTCCTGTAGAGGGAATGGGAACATTAGTTGGTTTAACTACTCTTTGCATCACCTGTTTAGATGTACTGGGGTCTGAACTACATGCAGGTGCACTAAGGTTCACTTTCTTAAAACTACAGGTACTGAGATTTGTACTCCTAGAAGGCACACTTGAGTTCTCTTTCTTAGCATTGACAGATCTGGAATCTGAACTTCTTAAAGGCACACTACGGTTCATATTCAAAACATTGGGAATCGAATGCATATCATACTTAGCATTAGGCATTGAGCATGGAATCAAAGGATTAACTCTCTCACCTAATGACTTTGGGCATATTGTGATCAAGCATTCTAAGATTTCTTGAGATCGTTTGGCATATAAGCATGCATGTCCAATTGCATTATCATGAGGTTTCTCTAGCTTATCCTCTTCAACAATCTCACGCAGACATTCTAGGCAATCCTTAAGGGATGAGAAGTATGTTTGAATGGCAAGTTTGTTGTTCCTTAGATGAGGAGGGACATATGTCACAGATAAAGCATATTTATTAGAAGAGTGAACCTTTGATACAACATTCTCCCCATTGGTCATTGGCATTTTCCCTTATACCTGACTCTTCAGATTCTCAATTTCCTTTTGCAATGAAGCTATTTGTTCGTTATTTTTGTTACGAGTGACTTTAATTGATTCAAATAACTCATTGAAATGACGTTTAACCTTTTCATTTTCTTCTAGAAAACTTTCATTTTCCTTTTGTAAAGCATTTACTAAGTTTTGAAGATGAAACGTTTGAGAATACTGAGAATCTAAAGGAGGAGGCATTTGGGAGCCTGTCATATTGTTCGTTTGACCCTTTAATTGAGAGATTTGGGCTTTCAACTTTCTGATCGTGTTGCACTGAGCTTGAATCTGTTCATCTCGTTTGTTAATTTGAAAAACTGCATCAAACTCTGGAGCATCTGAAGATGTCTTGATATTTGAAGTTTTGACATTTTCTTTGAGATGTTGATATTTTAGTTGTAAATTAAAATACTCAACTTCTAGTTTAGAAAAATGTTTAACCAAATTGTCGTGATCATCCAGTTCAATTTTCTCATTTAGTTTAGAATTAGTTTTTTCAAGCTCAATGACACGATCATGGGAGACTTTCAGGGCCACAGATAGTTCATGAAATTTGGAAGCATTAATAGAGCAATTTGAAGCAGTGAAAAACACATCTTGAGCAACACATTCAGTAATAAGATTCTCATTTAATGTATGCAAGTTCTTTCTCTCAATCTCATTATATTTCAGTGCACACTCATAGTCACTAACTTCAACAACCATTGCATCAAATTCCTTTTCCATTCCCTTAATATCAGTTTCTATCCCCTTTTTAAGACTCTCAAAGTGATCTTTTAGAAGTTTAAAGAAGGGCATGACCTCAGTTAAATAACATTCTTTCATTTGTTCAAAACCCCTTTCTCCTACAGTTATACCAGTGGGTGTGATCCTTTTCTTGCAAGTTTTCTCAAAATCAACAAATAGTTGAAATATAACGTATTGTCTAATTAATGTCTTGCTTTTAGTGGCAATTGTTCTAGGTACAAGATGCATTGGTGTATTAGGAGGATACACAGTCGCTCTAGGCATTTTCCAAAGGGGAGGGTTTGTTTCAACAATATTTTCCGCTTTCTGCTTATCTAAATCCTTTTTCTAGAAGACTTGTTCGGGAGTCAACAATGTCTGAGGCTTAAACTTGTTCAAGGAAATCCAGTTTTCTTTCTTGTAGTCATGAGGAGAGATAATTATTTTTTTCTCTATGCATTTGGGATCATTTTGTTTCTTATTCATCTTTTCCCTAGTGATTTCATTTGATTTCTTATCTTCCTCAGTGCACTCAACGCAACTAGGTTTCTGCCTAGGCTTAAGGATTTCATTTCCATCATAAAGCACCTTATGAGCATTTCTAGCCTTTTTAATTACCTCTGGATTTGGTTCCTCAACAAGGGGAATGCTATGCTTATCGCTTAAGACTCGATGTTTAGTGACCATGTGAGCAGTCTGGATGGTGTTTCCTTGTATGTACAACTTGTTTTCAAGTTTGTTTTTCAAAGTTTTCAGATTAGAAAAATCTCTCAAGAGTTTTGATTCCTTTGCATTAAATTCTTGCTTAAGCATTTTCACATTTTCTTGAAGTTCTTGTTTTTGCTTAGCTGTTTTAGAAAGTTTTTCTTGCAAGGAATTTAATTCTTGTTTCAATACTTCTTCTCTAAACTTACTTTTTCTAATTACTGTACTCACTTGGTCATCCATTTCCTGCTCACGAGTGGTCAACTCAAATTTAGCACGTTGTTCATAAATAGCAACACGTTCTTTATAGGCATTTAGTTCAGAAATTACAGAATCATCAAGGGCACATGCAGTGTATTCATCAAAAACATAGTCATTGTTGACTGCAGAAGATGCATCACTTGGTACAACTTCACTTTCACTTTGTTTCACATATTGATCATATGGGACAATATCGATATTACCCATATTTTCAATATTTGATTCAATAGTTTCAGTTGATTGTACTTTGTCATGCATCTGTTGCACATCAGCATCATCGTATAGTTTTAATACCTCTGAGATGAGCTTGTCATGGGATGGGCCAGCTAGTGGTGAAGAAGAGACCTTGGGAGAAACCATTGGAGAAATGCTAGCCATAAAAATTGTGTGTGCCGTAGGTCCATCATCCACATCAGAGTTGTATGCATCACAATCAGCGACTTGAAAGGCATTCTGATGATTGTGACCTATCTCCTGAATAGGCTGCTCATCCACATCTGCATCATAGGTCTTGGCATTACCCTCAGCTAAAAACAGCAATTCCTCTTCATCTAAAGCAACACCATTGTCCTGAGCTTGTGCAAGCAGCATCTTATCTCTGAAGTAATCAGCATTCTGTGGACGCTTTGGAGATGTGCAGTTTCTTGCAATGTGTCCCTCACCACCACAGTTATAGCATTTGATCGGCTTAGCTTGACCTTGGTTACCATTCCTTCCTCGATTCTGATTGCCCACATAACCTCTACCAGCACCACCTCTTCCCTGATCATACTGTCTTTCCTGAACTGGTTGCACCACGATCCTTCCATCTTTAACAGTAGCTTGATTGTGTGGGTTAGATGTTGTTCTGAGGTTGTTGTTGGTTTGTGGGAGAGAATTCATGTTTTGGCTAATCAGAAGAGCTAGTTGATTAATGAAGTTTCCCACGTGTGCATCAGCATCAGCTTGTTTGAACATAGGATCAGGAATGAGTTTGTGATTACCATTACCCAAGGGTATGACTTGTGAAGCTTTGGTTGTGATTCCAATGTTTGAGTAGAAGGCAGTTGAATCATTAGACGAGCTTGTCTCTCCCGGGTTGGTTTTGAACTGATTGAGAATCAATTTTTCAAACATAGCATGTCTCTCATTCTGAAGGAGGAAGGCATAGAGTTGCTCATAGTTTGTATTCTTCAATCCTTTAGTGAGCTTCACAGCGGTGACAAACTTGTGCCATTCGGGATTCATGTTGTTCACAAATTTCGAGTTCAGCTGAATGTTAGGCATAGTCATTCTGATGTTCCTCATGTCATTCACTAGCTTATGAAATCTCACATAATACTCATAGACACTCTCATCTGGTTTCATATTGAAGTGTTCAAATTCGTCATAGAGTTGGGATTCTCTGTCTTCCATAGTTAATTCTGAACCTGAGAGAAGCATCTTAACATTATCCCAAACTGCCTTTGCTTTAGTGTTATGATTGATCAGCTTGTAGATGTCTTTAGGAAGACCTTGAAGAACAATGTTTGAAGCCCTGATATCTGCATCGAATCTCTTTTTATCCTTATCATCAAGCTCATCATACATTTTAGGTCTGTCCATTCCGTAAACAGGAGTACCATCTTCATTAGTATCAAGTATGTCTCTAGTCGTCTCAACTCTATATGGTCCTTCATCAATGGATTTGAGAATGTTGACACCATTTTCCTTTCCAAGGCAATACAATCTGATTCGTTGAGCCCAAGAATCGTAGTCAGTTCTGTCAAGCATGGGTGGACGAGTATCTGAGCCGGCTGCTTGAACATCCTCGGCAACAGTGGAGATGATAGTAGGAACATTGGTAGACATGTTAACAGATTATACGGGATTTTATAACTCTATGATTAAACCGGGAAATAGATTCTTTCACGGGATTTTACTAAATCAAGAGAAAACCATAAACAATCACTCAAGTCGCTAGAAGATAATGCACTAAGTCGCTAGAAGATAATGCACTAAGTCGCCAACACTTAATTCGCTACACCACTAAGTCGCTAGAAAAATGCAAGTCGCTAAGTAGTAACTCGCTAAGACTCAAGTCGCTAGCAAAATTTTGGCAGCAATTCGCTACTCAAGTCGCTAAAGATACAAGTTGCTAAAGAGCAACTCGCTACCGACCAAGTCGCTACCACCAAGTCGCTACTCGTAGTGGAGAGTCCACTACTTGTACTGTAACTCGCTAGATCTAACTCGCTAGGTCTAAAACTGTAACTCGCTACAAATTTGTAAAGCAAGTCGCTACGAAGAAAATAATCCGTGAGCTAAGTCGCTATCAAGAAAAACCATATAAACATCACTTTTCAATCCAAAAACAACCCAACCAAGATGATTCAAGCTTACCAAATGAAAACCTAAACACTTGTGATGATTCTAAACATAAAAGTACTAACAAAATCCAAACTTTAACACAAGAAATCAACCAAATGATGCAAAAACCACTAAACTTTTTCAAACTCAAAAACCACCTAAAACCACTAGAAATCCAAAGATGTGCAAGATATGATCCAACCATGGCTCTTGATACCAATTGATAGATATAACTTTTCACATACACATCAAACCATAACACAAAGTAGCATATAGATGGAATTCTAGAGAGAGAAAGTTAGAGGTTTGGGGAACTTAGTGAAAGAAAGTGAAAGATATTATTATGAGCTCCAACTCTCTACCTTGGAAGGTAGAGAGTATTTATAGTCTTACATAAATCGCCACACAACGGGCTGTGGATCAGGCATACAGTGGGTAAAGACCCGTCCGTCCTCCACGGTGTTACTTAACTAGATACTACTTAACTTAAAATAACTATGACTACGAGCTTTCTAACGATTACATATACTTGAGGTGACCGACTCTTTAATACCTGGAATTTCTAATTCCTAACAGACTATGACAAACATTCAGCTGAACTCAAAGTTTGTGAACAACATGAATCCTGAATGGCACAAGTTTGTCACCTCTGTAAAGCTAACCAAAGGATTGAAGAATACAAACTATGAGCAACTCTATGCCTTCCTCCTTCAGAATGAGAGACATGCTATGTTTGAAAAAAGGATTCTTAATCAGTTCAAAACCAACCAGGGAGAGACAAGCTCATCAAATGATTCAACTGCCTTCTACTCAAACATCGGAATCACAACCAAAGCCTCACAAGTCATACCCATGGGTAATGGTAATCACAAACTCATTCCTGATCCTGATGCTGATGCACACGTGGGAAACATCATTAATCAACTAGCTCTCCTGATTAGTCAAAACATGAACTCTCTTCCACACACCAACAACAATCTCAAAACTGCTTCCAACCCACATAATCAAGCCACTGTCAGAGATGGGAAGGTTATGGTGCAGCCAGTTCAAGAACGACAGTACGAACAAGCAAGAGGTGGAGCTGGTAGAGGTTATGCTGCAAATCAGAATAGAGAAAGGAATGGAAATCAAGGTCAAGCAAAGGCAATCAAATGTTACAATTGTGGAGGTGAGGGACACATTGCAAGGAACTGCACATCGCCAAAACACCCTCAGAATGCAAAGTACTTCAGGGATAAGATGTTGCTTGTGCAAGCTCAGGATAATGGTGCAGCTTTGGATGAAGAGGAGTTGTTGTTCTTGGCTGAGGGAAATGCTAAGACATATGATGCAGATGTGGATGAGCAACCAATTCAGGAGATAGGCCATAATCATCAGAATGCCTTTCAAGTAGCTGATTGTGATGCATACGACTCTGATGTTGATGAAGAACCCACTGCACAAACCATCTTCATGGCTAGCATTTCTCCAATGGTCTCTCCTAAAGTCTCTTCATCACCACAAGCTGGTCCATCCAAAGACAAACTCATCTCTGAGGTATTAAAATTATACGATGAAGTTGATGAGCAAAAGATACATAACGAAGTACAATCAACTGTATTTATTGAATAAGATATTGAAAATATGGGTAATATCAATGTTGTCCCATATGATCAATATGTGAAACAAAGTGAAAGTGAGATTGTACCAAGTGATGCATCTTCTACAGTCAATAATGATTATGTTTTTGATGAATTCTCTGCATGTGCCCCTGATGATTCTGTCATCTCTGAACTGAATGCCTATAAAGAACGTGTTGCTATTTATGAACAACATGCAAAATTTGAGTTGACCACCCGTGAGCAGGAAATGGATGACCAAATGCGTACAACTATTAGAAAAAGTAAGTTTAGAGAAGAAGTATTAAAACAAGAGTTAAACTCCTTACAAGAAAAGCTTTCTAAAACTGCTAAGCAAAAACAAGAACTTTAAGAAAATGTTAAAATGCTTAAGCAAGAATTCAGTGCTAAGGAATCAAAACTTTTGAATGATTTTTCTAATCTAAAAACCTTGAAAAACAAGCTTGAAAATAAGTTGTACGTACAAGGAAATACCATTCAGACTACCCACTTAATCACTAAGCATAGAGTCTTAAGCGATAAGCATAGCATTCCCCTTGTTGAGGAACCAAATCCAGAGGTCATTAAAAAGGCTAGAAATGCCCATAAGGTTCTTTATGATGGCAATGAAATTCTTAAACCTAGACAAAAACCTAGTTGCATTAAGTGTACAGAGGAAGATAAGAAATCAGATGAAGTCACTAGGGAGAAGATGAACAAGAAACTAGATGATCCTAAATGTAAAGAGAAGAAAATAATTATCACACCCCATGACTACAAAAAGGAGAATTGGATCTCCTTGAACATGTTTAAGCCTCAAACATTGTTGACTCCCGAACAAGTGTTCTAAGAATTTGGACTTAGATAAGCAGAAAGCGGAAAATATTGTTGAAACAAACTCTCCCCTTAGGAAAATGCCTAAAGCGACTGTGTATCCTCCCAATACACCAATGCATCTAGTTTCTAGAACTATTGCCACTAAAAGCAAGACCTTAATCAGTAAATATGTTATTTTTCAACTATTTGTTGATTTTGAGAAAACTTGTAAGAAAAGGATCACACCCACTGGTATAACTGAAGGGGAAAGGGGTTTTGAGCAAATAAAAGAATGTTATTTAACTGAAGTCATGCCTTTCTTTAAACAACTAAAAAATCATTTTGAAAGTCTTAAAAAGGGAATGAATTTAGACATTAAAGAAATGGAAAAGGAATTTGATGCAATCATAGTTGAGGTTAGTGACTATGAGTGTGCATTAAAATATAATGAGATTGAGAGGAAGAACTTGCATACATTGAATGAGACTCTTATTTCTGAATGTGTTGCTCAAGATGTGTTTTTCACTGCTACAAATTGTTCCATTAACGCTTCTCAATTTCATGAATTATCTGTTGCCATGAAAGTCTCCCATGATCGTGTCATTGAGCTTGAAAAGACTAATTCTAAACTAAATGAGAAAATTGAACTGGATGATCACGACAATTTGGTTAAACATTTTTCTAAACTAGAGGTTGAGCATTTTAATTTATAACTAAAATATCAACATCTTAAAGAAAATGTCAAAGCTTCAAATATCAAGACATCCTCGGATACTCCAGAGTTTGATGCAGTTTTTCAAATTAACCAACGTGATGAACAAATTCAAGCTCATTGTAACACGATCAGAAAGTTGAAAGCCCAAATCTCTCAATTAAAGGGTCAAAAGAACGATGTGACAGGCTCCCAAATGCCTCCTCCTTTAGATTCTCAGAATTCTCAAACGTTTCATCTTCAAAACTTAGTAAATACATTACAAAAGGAAAACGAAAGTTTTCTAGAAGAAAATGAAAAGGTTAAACGTCATTTCAATGAGTTATTTGAATCAATAAAGGTCACTCGTAACAAAAACAACGAACAAATAGCTTCATTGCAAAAGGAAATTGAGAATCTGAAGAGCCAGGTAAAAGGGAAAATGCCATTGACCAATGGGGAGAATGGTGTATCAAAGGTTCACTCTTGTAATAAATATGCTTTGACTGTGAAATATGTTCCCCCTCATCTCAGGAATAACAAACTTGCTATTCAAACATATTTCTCGTCCCTTAAGGATTGTCTAGAATGTGTCCGTGAGATTGTTGAAGAGGATAAGTTAGAGAAACCACTTGACAATGCAATTGGGCATGCATGCTTATATGCCAAACAATCTCAAGAAATTCTAGAATGCTTAATCACAATATGCCCTAAGTCCTTAGGTGAGAGAGTTAATCCTTTGATTCCGTGTTATATGCCTAGTGCCAAGTATGATATTCATTCGATGCCTGATGTTTTGAATGTGAACCTTAGTGTGCCTTCAAGTAGTTCAGATTCCAGATATGTTAATGCTAAGAAAGCGAACTCTAGTGTGACTTCTAGAAGTACAAATTCCAGCACTTCTAGCGTTAAGAAAGTGAACCTTAGTGTGCCTGCATGTAATTCAGATCCCAACACATCTAAACAGGAGATGCAAAGAATAGCAAAACCAACTAATGTTCCCATTCCCTCTACAGGAGTAATCAGTGACATTAAAGCGAGCAGGTCAAAGTCTCAAGACAATACAAGGAATGATAGGACCTCGCAAGCTAAGAATGTGCATTGGAAGAGAGTAAAAGACCAACCTAGGAATTTTAAACTTGAGTCGAATAAAACGAATCGTGTTGATTCTAGTATTAGCCATAGGCGTACTGTAATTAATTCGAATTCTGATACTATTTTCAAACCTTGTAATGATGTCTGCTTGAATTCTGTCTCTAATCATGAATGTGGTGTGAATGTATTGTTTAATGCTGTCATACCCCCAGTTAATATTGCTAATGCAAAAAATCATGTTAAAAAAACTAAAAGGCAGAGGCGAAAGAAAGTTAGAAAACAGTGGAAGCCCACAGGAAGAACATTTAGTAAGATAGGTTATCAATGGATACCTGTTGGCCATAAGGTTAGTCAGACAATGCCCACTAGAAAATGGATGCCTACTGGTAGAACTATTCCCTTAAGAAGTGAACATATTTTAAATAGGGCAAATACGGACACTAGTACTGCATCTATTCATAATAACTCCATTGATTCAATTTCTAATATGAATGCTTCTATTTCTAATGTGGGTGTTCCAACCATTGTTACTAACCAAATGGAACCCATTCTTGCATGGGGATCCCAATTATCCAGTTATCCATTCTTGTTTGTGTTCAACTGCAGATCGTTCAAATCGTTCTGTGGTACCTGGACTCAGGTTGTTCCAAGCATATGACTGGCAACCGGTCGCGGCTCATGAACTTCGTGAGCAAATTCATCAGGACAATTAGATTCGGGAATGATCATTTTAGTGCAATTATGGGTTATGGAGATTATATTGTTGGTAAAAGTGTTATCTACAGAGTATATTATGTAGAAGGTCTTGGTCATAACCTGTTCTCTGTTGGTCAATTCTGCGATTCTGATCTAGAAGTAGCCTTCAGAAAACATACTTGTTTCGTTAGAGAACTTGATGGTAAGGAACTTTTGAGAGGTTCACGTGGTTCAAATCTATACACCATCTCTATCGAAGATATGATGAAGTCTTCTCCAATTTGCTTGTTGTCAAAGGCTTCAAAAACAAAGTCATGGTTATGGCATCGTCGTCTCAATCACTTGAACTTCGGCACCATCAATGATCTCTCCAGAAAGGACTTAGTTGTAGATTTACCTAGACTTAAGTATGAAAAGGATCATCTTTGTTCAGCATGCCAATTGGGAAAAAGCAAGAAGTATGCCCATAAACCTAAACCTACTAACTCTATCACAGAAGTTCTTCATATAATTCACATGGACTTATGTGGACCCATGAGAGTGCAAAATATCTTTGGGAAGAAATATGTGTTAGTTGTGGTTGATGATTTCTCTAGATTCACCTGGGTAAAGTTCTTAAAGACAAAGGATGAAACTCCAGATATCATCATCAAACTCATCAAACAGCTGCAGGTTCGTCTTAACAAAACGGTCAGAATCATTCGAACAGACAATGGAACTGAGTTTGTTAACAAACAACTTAGTGAGTTTTATGAAAGTATTGGAATCAGTCATCAAAGAAGTGTTCCTCGAACTCCTCAACAGAACGGTGTAGTTGAAAGACGAAATCGAACTCTTGTGGAAGCCGCAAGGACAATGCTGATTTACTCAAAAGTTCTAATTAATCTCTGGGGTGAAGCCATCGCCACTGCATGCTACACCCAAAATCGATCCCTGATTCACACTGCTCATGGAAAAACTCCATATGAACTTGTCCACAACAGAAAACCTAATCTTTCATTCCTTCGTGTGTTCGGTGCATTGTGCTATCCAAATAATGAGGGCCAAGATTTAGGCAAACTTAGAGCTAAAGCAGACATTGGAGTATTTGTAGGTTATGCACCAAACAAAAAAGGATACCAAATCTACAACAAGAGAACCCGAAATATCATGGAAACAATTCACGTCACGTTTGATGAGCTGACCGGTCAAATGGCTCCTGGACAATCCAGTTCAGGACCCGCTCTTCAAAACAGTCCCATTGGTTCATCCCTTGTACCAAACTCTTCTCAAGTAACTCCATATGTACCTCCATCTGAAGATGATTTAAAGAAATTGTTTGATTCTATGTTTGATGAACTCTATGAGCCAAGTGTTATTGAACTGTCAATTCCTACAACAGAGGCTGCTCACATCCCTGAGAATGAAGTCAATCCTACAGTCTCAATATCAATAAGTCAAGAAGCGCCTACCGCTGATCTCTTAGTCTCATCAACAAATCATCAATCTTCGAATGTACATCATGGAACTGTTTCTGGCATCAATGATGAAGTTAATCGCTTTGCTACTCCTGAAGATGCTCCATTTGAAAACATATTTGCTCCTGAATCATCATCAGAACCATCTTCTTCAGGAGTCATCGACTCTGCTACCTCAGTCCCTCAACAACTGCCACATGAACACCTTAGAAAATGGACTCACGATCATCCATTAGACAACATCATTGGAAATCCCTCTCGTCCAGTATCCACACGGAAACAACTTGCAACCGATGCCTTATGGTGCTTTTTCAACTCCGTACTCTCTAAGATCGAACCAAAAGATGTTAAAACTGCCATGAATGAAGACAGCTGGTTCAATGCCATGCAAAATGAAATTCATGAGTTTGATTGACTTGATATATGGGAGTTAGTACCTACTCCAGATTGTGCTATGATTATTGCTCTAAAATGGATCTTCAAAGTAAAACTTGATGAGCATGGTGATGTGTTGAAGAACAAGGATCGATTAGTTGCTAAAGGATACCGTCAAGAGGAGGGTATTGACTTTGAAGAATCTTTTGCTCCAGTTGCTCGAATTGAGTCAATCAGGATCTTTTTGGCTAATGCTGCTAGTAAGAACATGGTAGTCTATCAGATAGATGTAAAGACATCATTTCTGAACGGAGATCTTAAAGAAGTCGTCTACGTCAGCCAACCAGAAGGATTTGTGAATCAAGAGCATCCTACTCACGTTTATCGTTCGAAGAAGGCTCTTTACGGTTTAAAGCAAGCTCCAAGGGCATGGTATGATACGCTATCAAAGTTCCTTCTATCTACCGGATTTAGCAAAGGAGCAGTTGATCCAACATTGTTCACCAGGAAGTCAGGCAAACATTTAATTCATGTTCAAATTTATGTTGATGATATCATCTTTGCCTCGACTGACCCCAATGAGTGTGACCGTTTTTCAAATGAAATGGGTTCTAAATTTCAAATGTCAATGATGGGACAAATGTCATTTTTCTTAGGACTACAAATTTCACAAAGTCCCGGAGGCATTTTCATAAATCAATCAAAATATGCAAATGAGATTTTAAAGAAATTTGGATTCGATTCTAGTGACCCTGTTGACACTCCCATGATTAAACGTACTAAACTAGATGAGGACCACTCAGGGATCATGGTTGACCAAACGATATATCGTAGTATGATTGGATCTCTGATGTACCTCACAGCTAGTAGACCAGACATCTTGTTCGCTGTTTGCATGTGTGCTAGATACCAGGCTAAGCCTACTAAAAAGCACCTTGAAGCGGTTAAACGGGTCTTTCGGTATCTCCAAGGAACCATCAATACGGGACTCTGGTACCCGAAGGACACCGGTATGTCACTAACAGCCTATGCAGATGCTGATCATGCAGGATGTCAAGATACTCGTCGAAGTACGTCTGGAGGTGCTCAGTTTTTGGGTGATAAGCTTGTGAGCTGGTCTTCAAAGAAGCAAATGAGTACTTTTATTTCCTCTACAGAGGCTGAATACATAGCCATGTCATCTTGTTGTGCTCAAATCCTATGGATGAGATCCCAATTAACTGACTATGGCTTTGAAATTAACAAAATCCCTCTGTACTGTGATAATAAAAGTGCTAATGCTCTCTCATGCAACAACGTACAACACTCAAGAGCAAAGCACATCGACATTCGACATCATTTCATCAGGGAACAAGTGGAAAACGGTGTGGTGGAACTTTACTTTGTGAGGACTGAATACCAGTTAGCAGACATCTTCACCAAAGCTCTTCCTAGAGAACGTTTTGAGTTTATTCTTCCACGACTTGGCCTTAAAAGCCTTCAACCAGAAACACTCAAACGTCTTCAGGAGGAAGACGAGGAGTAAAGGTCTTTCTTCATCTATCTCTTGTAAATATCTATTCTAAAAACAAAATACAAAATTATAAAACCTTCAAAAATCAAATAGAAAAATATAAAACTTTCAAAATCTATAAAAAAATTAAAAAAAAAAAAAAATCGAAAAATCTTCAAAAAATATTGTCTATTTGTCATGTTTTTTCTCGGTTCGATAATATCTACGGTTTTTGTGCTGTCATTCAAAGAATGACAAGGGACTTTAGATATTGTTCGAATATAAAAAAAAAAAAAAAAAAAAAAATTGGGAGAAAGATAAACAATGGTTTATTGTCATTTCAGGCAGTAACCCGCTTTTCAAAGACAGAACAGAGCCATACTTTTTTGTGGTTTTCAAATTTCTTGCTCTATTTCTTTAAACTTATCCTTACTATCTAATGAAAACTAGTTGCTTTGTAAAATAACTCGGACTCTATTTTTGGTAATCATCTGGACTTATTTGTCAAAATACCTATCTCTCAATCAACAACCTATGTCATTGATTGATGAGGAGAATGATTTCAATTAAATTAAAAGGTTATTTGTCATTCAATTGTTTTCAAAAGATATTCATGCATGTTTATTCAATGGAGTTTAAAGTCAAACAATCCGTTCCTTATCAGTTAAAACACTTTCATAATCATGTCACAATTCTCCTTAAAAGCTTTCAAAATCAATTTAAATCTACAAGAGATCACAAATCTCAAAGGATTTGATAATTGTGATCGGGGGAGAATTTGTGATTTAAACTGATAATTCGGTAAATGGTTTTATAAGGATGTACAAGCTCTCCTTCTCACATGTGCCAAACGATTTCAAATTTTCCATGCACATGTTGAGGGGGAGCATCTATCTTAAACCACAAATATTTAAAACGTGATCAACTTATCTCAATGTGCAGTCTTTTCCTAATATGTGCAAAACATTTTCAAATATCTATGCACATATTGAGGGGGAGCAAGCTTATGAAAACATCATCCTTCCCTAAAATGCTTTATCTACTTGTTTTGATCAGGGAAGTGATGTTGATATCTTTTAGAAAATGGTAATCAAAGAAGTTAATTCTTTCTCCGTGTGCAAAACGATTTCAAACATTTGATGCACATGTTGAGGGGGAGCACTTGTTCTAAAAATATCAAAAATAATTCAGGTACAAAATGCTTTGATAATATATCACAAGTATCTGGATTGATTTTCAAATGGTTTTCAATTGGTTCAAATGGCAGATGAACAATACCAAATAGACCGACCAAATTTACTTTATGTACGGTGATATAAGGATGATAAGGTTAGGTATTTGTTCCCATGATCCGCCAAAACCGGAGGGATCAACCCAGGGACAATCCACTAGTTAGTGTAGAAGTCTTCAGGTATGATGATAAAAGGAGAAAAATGAGATATGGGAAGAGTGCGGACTGAGATAGAGCTAGTACTGGAATAAACCCAACAAGGTTCTAGCTATCAACCATAGGGCAGAAACCGGGTACAATTCATATGCTACTAATGGTAACATTGGTATTGAAGACAAGACGTCATGGACCCAGTGACGCTCTGCACTACAACTTCCCAAACCACTCAAGTTCCTCTTATAAGGGCTTGTTTCATTCTCACGGGAAACCTACATAATCTATCGACTTTCTCTTAGAGATCATTGATATTGAAGAAGGAGACCCTCTCCCTAGTCTCCGGCACAGGAACCAAATATGCACAAATTGAGTCTAGAGCCACGAGATCATCAATAAATCTCATTAGGACACTTTCAATGAAGACTCTTTATTTCACACAATGTGGAAAGAGAGATTATATCTTGAGTCCTACGCATTATCCTTGTGGTATTGCCAGAACATCTGAGTGATATGCAAACATATTCACAATGAAGATGGAAAGCCTTCTGGAGCCAACATCAAACAAGCCCCTGGTGGGTGGCGTGTGAGATCTAATCAATAGATCAACCATGTGACAACTGAACAGAAACAATGGGGAGATTCAATCTTTTGAATCAATCCTGGTTCAGGTTATGGATTGACGGATACCTTTGAAAAACCGGTCATTGTGCTTAAAAACTCTTTTCTTTAGCACATCGACCGTGTACGAATATTTCAAATCAAAAGGTGTTTTATGATTGATAATTGATGTTCATTAAAACCTTTTTTGTATTGCAAAAACAATTTCTATTGAGCAATACACGATTGTTTTTCAAATATCTTTTCATCAATCAGTGAATTTCTATTCGCTGGTTCCCTTACTCCGTGTTGTCTTCTTTGAGACGTTCCGGTTTGAGAATAGCTAGAGCAGCTGCGAAACCCTGTCAAGGAAATTCTTCGGAATTATACCTGATCATAGGCAGTACTTGTACTGATCAACGGGGAACCGTGGGCTGTGTACCTCAATTCAACGAAAGTAATCAAAGACACTTTCGTGCGCTTTATTGCTAACTGTTTTATGCAGGTACACCCGACGTTTGCAGCTGATCAGAATGAAGCGGTCAATCCATAGCCACATGCTCACACAATACATTCATTTCTCAAGAAATCATGATAAGTGCATCAATGACTCTGATATTTTCACTCCATGCTTCTGCTACGCTGCTGCCAATATCATGAATCAATGAAAGCTTCCGCCACTCTGATGAGAAGATATCATGATCCAGAATGTGAGCATGTCGGTCCGAAAGTCACAACATCACATAATACCAACACCACAATGGATGTCTCAGAGATTTTTGTTAGCTGATGATCTCAAAAGCTGGCTCAAAATTATTATCACGTGGATCAGTAAAAGACCTCCACTTGGATTAACCAAACATGCAATGAGAAGAATCAATGACTACGAGCTTCGGAGCAAAGTGCTACATTAAGAATGCAAGAACAATTTTTATTGTAATATATGTTTGTATTCAATGTAATTTTAGTATATGTTTGAGGTGACCTCCCTTAGGGGGAGATTGTTAGGAATTAGAAATTCCAGGTATTAAAGAGTCGGTCACCTCTAGTATATGTAATCGTTAGAAAGATCGTAGTCGTAGTTCTTTTAAGCTAAGTAGTATTTAGTTAAGTAACACCGTGGAGGATGGACGGGTCTTTACCCACTGTATGCCTGATCCACAGCCCGTTGTGTGGCGTTTTATTGTAAGACTATAAATACTCTCTACCTTCCAAGGTAGAGAGTTGGAGCTCATAATAAGATTTTTCTTTCTCTCACTAAAGTTCCCTAAACCTCTAACTTTCTCTCTCTAAAACCTCTTGTACGCCTACTTTGTGTTATGGTTTGATGTGTATGTGAAATCCAATATCTTACAAAGAGTCTTAACTCTTCTTCAAGAGCAACATGTTTAGTAGCAAAGGCAACACTTGAAGAAGCACATCTGTGGCATAGAATATTAGGCCATGTTGAATAGAGTATCAGTCACTAAACCTCAAATGAAGACACCTTATGAGTTGCTTATGGGAAACAAACCTAATATCTATTTTATGAAACCTTTTGGATGTCCTCTGACTATTCTCAATACTATTGATGCTTTGGGAAAATTTGATGGGAAGTCAGATGAAGGATACTTATTGGGATACTGTACCAATAGCAAAGGATTTAGAGTGAACAATAAGGTCACCAAAAAGGTTCAAGATTGTCTTCATGTTGAATTTTTAGAAGATCAAGAAAATCAAAAAGGTAAAGGTCTTGATTGGATGTTTGATCTTGATATTTTGACTCCTTCTATGAATTATGTTCCTGTTAGAGAAGCAAATCAAGCTGATCACAAAGAAGAAGATTTACAGTACATTGTTCATAGAGTCAACATTAGACCTGATGTTGTTCTTGATGAAGAACCTATAACTGCCAAAAAGGAGAAAAGTACTGTTGAACCAAAATCTACTTTGTCTGCTGAGGATCAAGCTATTCAAGATAAACTTAATAGAATGCTTCTTCAAGAAACAATAGCACTTTGGATGAACAAATAAGAGCTTTTGGAGACACAAAGAAAAAGGGTAAGTCTACAGAATACCCTCATAGTACTTTGGATCAAAGTACTGCTGCACCGATTGACAGTACTTCTGATGATTTGTATGATCCTAACATGCCTGGGTTAGAGGACACTGATGATGAATTAGATGATGAAGGTATTTTCACAAATTCCAATGAAGGAGCTAATTTCACAAATTTAGATGCTGATATTGAGTTCCACAGACTCCTACATTGAGAATTCATAAAGATCATCCCTCTGGTCAAATCATTGGACCTTCTACTTCTGGAGTGCTCAAAAGAACCAAGGCTAAAGGCTTCTCTAAGCCATATAATGCTTTACTTAGCTTTTTGTATAAACAAAATAGGATGAATCATAAGGATCAACAGACGTGTTTATTCACTTGTTTTATCTCTCAAGAAGAACCCAAGAATGTAGCTCAAGCATTAACTAAAGAGTGTTGGGTTGAAGCCATGCAAGAAGAACTTCTTCAATTCAAACTTCAAGAAGTTTGGGTACTATGTGATCTACCAGATGGAAAAAAAGTCATTGGTACAAGATGGGTTTTCAGAGTAAAGAGAGATGAAAGAGGGAATGTCATCAAGAACAAAGCACGACTAGTAGCACAAGGATATGACAAGAAGAAGGAGTAGATTATGATGAAGTGTTTTCTCCTGTAGCAAGGATTGAAGCCATTAGAATATTCCTTGCTTTTGCATCATATATGGGGTTTATGGTTTATCAAATGGATGTCAAGAGTGCCTTTCTTTATGGCAAGATTACAGAGGAGGTCTATGTCAAACAACCTCCTGGTTTTGAGGATCTTGCACATCCAAACAAAGTCTACAAAGACTTTCCACTTTCTTATCAAGCACCTAGAGCTTGGTATGAAAGACTTTCCACTTTCTTGGTATGAAAGACTTTCCACTTTCTTATTACAACATGGTTATAGGAGAGGAGCTATTGATAAGACTTTGTTTATCAAGAGAGATAAGAAGGATATCATGCTGGTTCAAGTTTATGTAGACGATATCATCTTTGGAGCTACAAAACAGTCAATGGTGAAGGAGTTTGAGCAGCTGATGCAACATGTATTCCAAATGAGTTCTATGGGTGAATTAACTTTCTTTTTGGGTCTTCAAGTTAAAAAGTCAAAGGATGGAATTTTCATAAGTCAAAATTAGTATGTCTCTGACATTCTTAAGAAGTTCAAATTTGATGCTATGAAGCCAGTCACTACACCTATAAAGTCTATCAACTCATTGGGCAAGGATGAAGATGGTCAACCTGTAGAAGTCAAGCTGTATAGATCTATGATTGGCTATCTTATGTACTTAACTGCATCTAGGCCTGATATCATGTTTGCTTTCTATTTATGTGCAAGATATCAAGTCTCACCTAAGGTCTCTCATATGAATGCAGTGAAGAGAATTTTTAGTTATTTGAAACAACAGCCTAAGTTAGGGTTGTGGTATCCAAAGGATTCACCTTTTCACTAGGAAGCTTTTTCAGATAGTGATTATGCAGGTGATAATTATGATAGAAGATCAACCACTGGAGGATGCCAGTATCTTGGAAGAAGATTAGTCTCATGGGAATGTAAGAAGCAAACTATTGCAGCAACATCATCCACTGAAGCATAATATGTTGCTGCTACAAGCTGTTGTGGACAAGTCTTGTGGATGTAGAATCAACTTTTGGATTATGGGTTCAACTTCAAGAATACTCCTATCAACATTGATAATGAGAGTACAATTTGCGTTGTGAATAATCCAGTTTATCACTCCAAAACCAAGCACATTCAGATTAGGCATCACTTTATCAGAGATTGTTATGAGCATAGGCTCATTAATGTTGTCAAGGTTGACACAGATGATAATGCAGCTGATCGACTCACAAAAGGATTTGTTGTTTCAAGATTCAATTACTTGGTGGTGAGTATTGGTATGATTAATTACTAAGCTACATTTAAGGGGATGACTGATTATTTAGTTAGACAGTCCTATGCATTGCTTGAGGGGAGGCAATCCAATGCCTATTTGAAGTTTTTGCCATTGTGAAGAAGAGAATGGAAAAATACTGCTTTTTGGTTTCATGAAAGTACTGCTCTAAAAGTACTGCTTTGGAAAGTACTGCTTACGTGGAAAGCATTGTTTGTCTTATCAACGTACTGTTCCAACGGTCAAAAGATGGGTTAAAATTCAAATAACGGTAACTTTATTATTATGGGCTGTGATTTTTCAAATCTTACCTATAAATAACTACCCTCCGATTTTCCCTCTCATCTTTATACTTATCAATCTTTTCCATATTTCTCTCTCTTTCACATTTACTATTCATCGAACCACTTTCTTTTGTAAACATTAATCAATGGCGAATCGCAACACAGTTACTAAACAGAACATGGTGGAAAATTTAGATAAGACTGAAGCTAATGTCGCATTCCATGAAATAATTGATTTCCTTACTGGATCAACAATCAATTATGCACTGTTGGTAGAACCGGATGTTATTGAGCCATGGATTCAACAGTTTTGGGCAACTGCTAGAACTCACATGGAAGATGATGAGTCATATATACAGGCTAAGGTTGCTGGAAAGATGGTGAAAGTTAGTGAAGCTTCAATTCGTGAAGATTTATTATTGGATGATGAAGAAGGAGCTATACGTTTTGACAAACAACTTCTTTGGGATAGTTTAAGAGATATTGGGTATGAAGGGTCCTTAACTGAAACAACATTCAAGAAACCCTTGTTTAGTCCACATTGGAAGTACTTGGTACATGTATTACTTCATTGTATCAGTTCTAAGAGTACTTTATGGGAGCAATTTGGATCTAATATAGCATCTGCTTTAGTGGGATTGGCTACAAATCGTCTCTTCAACTTTTCAAGACTCATTCTAGATGGTATGCTATCTCACATTTCTAATGGATTACCCTGGTTAATGTATCCAAGATTTATTCAAGTTTTCTTGAACAAACAACTTCATGATGTACCAAAGCCTTCGAGCTTATTACCTGTTGTGGTACAACCTGCAAAGATATTCACCTTCATGACTAGGAAGAGTGATAAGTTCTCTGGAAGGAACACTCCTTTGACTACTTCTATGATGGAGATTGGTCAAGCAGTTAGAGATGAGGCTGCTGCAAGTGAAGAAAGAGAAGGTACTGCATCATTCCAAGGTACTGCCTCTGAGCATACCGCTTCTTCACGAGGTACTGCTGCACAAGAAGGTACTGCAGTGTCACCTACACCATCTCAACAAGATACTGCACATGCTGAGTCAGAACCAGAAATCAACCCACCATCATCTGGAGGAGATGCAGGCGATATACCTCCTGAGGGATTGGTTCTGGATAACTATGTTTTGACAAGGGAATTGGTCAGATTGAAGAAAGCTACCGAAGCTCAAGCTGCACAACTAGCAAAGTTGAAGACCAAGTTTAGAAGATTAAAGTCTTTTGTATGGCCTTTAGTTCAACATCACAGGTTGTGGGTCAAGTCACAGAGGAGGCATGGGAAGAAGTTTAAACAGTTTTCAAAGGGCAAAAAGGTTCAACAACATTCTTCATTCTAATTGGGGAGGAATCTGGAGCAAGATAATTTGAAAGAAGATGCTGAGTTTCATGCAAATAAAGAAGATGAACCTCAAAGTACTGAAGCACAAGTAAATATTGAAAGTACTGAGCCTGAAGGAACTGGAGTTCAAAGTACTAGTGTAGAAAGTACTGATAATCAAGGTACTGCTCTTCAAGGAACACATAGACAAGAGCTGATTACACCAAGGACTCTTAACTTTGAAGAAGAAGCTGGTCCTTCAACAGTCCTACAAGAAGAGGAAGCTGATACACCCATGGTAGAGCATACTGCAAGTGATGATGAGACAGTTGCTCAAATTTTGCAAAATCTATCAAGACCAAGAGGTGTTACTATTCCAGGAGTTGCTGAAGAACAACCTCAAGCTTCTCAACCAGTGTTAGATCCTAAAGACAAAGGTAAAGGCAAATTGGTTGAAACAAAGAAGAAGAAGCTCACTTTGGCTGAAATCAGAGCTATTGAAGTGGCTAAGAATGAAGAAGCTGCTAAGAAGTTTCAAGCTGAATATGATGTTGAGGTTGCTCTACCAGTGAAGGAACCTGAACCTGTTATACCTAGAAGACCAAGTATTGCTAAGGAAAGAAATGCTATGATGGCTTATCTAAAGGGTCAAGGATATACAGGATTACAGAAGCTAAAATATTTAGAGATGAAAGATTTGTATGATGCTGTCAGAGAAGCTTATCAAAAGCAAGTTGATAGTATTATTTCGTTTAAGGATGATGATAAGCAAAAGGAGGATGCTAGAAAAAGAAGCTTAAAAAGAAAAAGAACAACTGAAGCTGAACAGCCATCAAAGAAGATTGAGTTAAGATCTGATACAGTTGATGAGTTGAGAAATTACTTAAAAGTTGTCGACTTTGATCATCCTAAATCTAAAGATGCTGCAGTAAAGAAGTCTAAAATAACTACATTTGAAGAAGTAGAATCAAAGGATGGAGACTATCTGTTGTTCCATAAGGAGGGTGTAAGTTTTAGAGTGTTCAATTTGCTATGGGATATACTGCATATAATAGATAGAGCAGATCTGTTTCAACTATATCAATTAGTGCAAGAATACTTTGAACATATTCCATCAACTGGAGTTGGCTTAGTATTGCTAGGAGATCTGACAACTATCTGGGAAACTGAGGAGACAAGCACTGAAGAAATCTGGCTAAATCAAGAAGATTGGGAGATTACAAGCTGGAGATTCTTTGAAGAATCAGGAGTGCATGTTGTGGAATTGGAAGATGGAACTATGATCCATATGTTAGCTGAAAGAAGATATCCTTTGACTAGAGATCTTATGAGAAGGATGCTGGATCATGGAATGGAAGTCGAAGAAGAGAATGAAACAGCCTTAATGGTTATTGAATTGTATATCAGATGGACAACGGCTGATGATGAAGCATAAGTACTGGTATGGTTCTTACTTGTATAAATTTTTGAAAAATAAGTACTTTATTCAAAGTACTGCTGGACAAACAGTACTTTAACCAAAGTACTGCTTGCAGCACAAAACCAGTAAATGTTTTTAAAAAAAAACTTTTGTTAAGTGCAAAATATTTTGAAACAAAAGTTAACAGCAACAAATGGTTTTTGAGATGGTTACAACAAAAGGTTATCAGTCCACCATGTTTAACATAAGGACTGGCTAATCCATGAGCAAACGGCTCTGGTAAAGATATCTCAAATCCGTTAATAGTTGACAACTTGCTAATTAGTTTTATGGTAATCAACTCACCATATTTGTAATATTGAAGAGTTGGCTAGCCCACAAGAAAAATAGCTTGTGGTAAAGGCTGTGGAAAAACCATTTATATGGTAATTAGTTCACCATGGTTGCAAGAACTAACTAGTCCAAAAGGGTACGGCTTTTGGTAAAGACAAAACAAATCCGTTGATAGCTAATGATTTGCTAAAAATCATATGGTTATCAATGTACCATGGTTTAACACACCTAAACATTGGCTACTCTAGAGTTAATGGCTTTGGTAAAGAGACATCAAAATCCATTAAAATTTCAATGATTCACCTCTCACAGGAGTTTACACACCTGGAAGTGATGAGAATAGACTGAAACTTAATGAACTGATGTACAAATTGTCATATGTTGCTGAAAAGATGGAGATTGCTGATTGTTGCTGTAAAGGATTGCTGATAAAGACTACTTTGATGATGATAATACAAGCACAGTGAGTACAAAGACAAAATTTGAAGATAAAGATACAATCTTTCCTTGAAGACAAAGATGTTAAAAATACAGATACAAAGGAACTTGAAATCAAGCAAGTAGAATTCAAGTTAGGGGAGGATTGTTGGGATATAAAGTACTGGAGAAATACAAAGTACTGAAGAAGTCAAAGTGCTGAAGAGTCAAAGTACTGCTAAAGAAGAAAGTCAAAGTACTGCTCAACATCAAAGTACTGCAAAGCTAAAAGAACTGTTACATCATTTATGGAGAGCTTTGTTATTCTAGAATATTCTTAGTTTAGATTACTTGTCGTACAAGAATTAGAGTTGTAAACCGACTAGGGTAATCCTTATGCCTATAAAAGGACCCCTAGATTGGCATTAGATATATATGTTTTTAGAGTTTAAGAGTACGAATTCATACGCAGTATTAGAGCTATTAGAGTTGTTAGATAATCTGTATAACCAGCAGGTTCTAAGTATTAATAAAATCGTTGAAGTTAAAGTTAATTCTTCTTAGCTTTATTGAAGTAAATTCCGCATACTTAATAGAGTTAATTCAGTGTTTCATTGTTAGTGACTTAGGATTTATCCGAGGTTGCTAAGCCCTTACAAGCTACATAAGTTAGTTTGGTTAGAGTATATCGATCCAACACAAGGTTTGTCGTCATCATCTCTACCAACTATTACAAAAACACTAAGCCCCAATTCTACTTGCTCAATGGTAGAACATGTTATCTACACTAACAAGGAATCAAATATCCTTGAGGCTAAACAAAAATCTAACCCTAGGCGTTTTTCCCATACCCTACACCTAGGTTACACACACACATTTACTGGTGTTTTACATCTTGACACACTAAAATCTAATAACCTGTATTTCTTTATATACTAGAGAATTAGGTTTACAAAGGACTAATAAGTAAAATCTTCTTTATCTTATAAGTCCCTCGTATTTTTCATTGTCTTCATTCTTCACTTATTGTTTTATATTTATCAACTCAAATATAAATTCCAACACATACCATTGCCTATCAAGTACTATGACGACACTGACATATACTTTGACACATGGCAAATCATTTACAACCAATAAAAGACTCGTGGGGGTACAACATGGACTTGAGCTCGGTATTCTATACTACGCTCCTATCACATACCAAACCTTCTACCTTCTGCATATCACATCCTTAAACCCCGTCATAGCACTTCCAAATAACCTACAAAATGTTAGTTAACTATAACGTAAGCGATAACTCTTAGTAAGTAAAACGAATACAATACAACATCATAATTCATTCACACATTACGCTTATAAACCATTAAACCCTCATAACATTAAATCATTAAAACATACCTTATCAACTTAAAGCATCAACCTTCCTTTCCTAATCCATTCTTGACTAACACATCACACTAACCTTACACTCACTTACACATAAACACATATATCTAAACCATACATTATCCTTAACATAACAAGTCACATACACACAAAATGTATAGAAATCATTATAACATCATCTTATAACCGGTTTACTTACCTCGATTCCAAGCTAAGCCAAACAAAGACATCATCAATATTATCATTATATTCCATCATCATCATCATCATCATACTTCCTAACAATCATCTTCATTTTTTTAATTAAAATCAATACCTAATAATACATTCAAGTTACATCATCAACAAGGGTTTACATAACCCAATCAAACTTACCCATCTTCCATCATTATATCATCATATGATCATACCTTGATCATATTATGAAACCCACTTAACTCATACACCTTTACCTTATTAATTAAGAAGAAAGGTTACTTACCTAGGAAGATTATTACAAGATCTTCACCCTTGATCACATCCTTGATTCTCTAGCTGTTTCTCATTAAGCTCATCTTCCCTCCATTTCCTCCTTTCCAAAATCAGACACACAAACACACCCTAAAGGATGATAGAAACTAGTGGAAGCTTATAGAAACTAGATATTTATCTAGGATAGTTAAGAGTTTGGCCATTGGGCAAGATTGGCCCCTCAAGTATCTTTCTTCTTATTTTAGCCACACTTTATTTTATAATACATTTTCCACTTGACAACTATAGTCCTTTAAGTCTATTTCCCACATAATTGTGACATGTCATATCTTCTATAACCATTTACACATTTGCTGACTATTAAATTGACTAGCCAATCACTTTAAACCTTAGTCAACTTCATCTAGGGTGAAGCCTATTTGTATTCGGGAAACGGGTGCTACAGCAACGTCCAAGTTCTTCAGTACCTGTGTCAAATACAAAGGATTTGTTTTCAAAGCTGGAGAGAGAGTAGGAACCTCCGACACGTGAACGGGTGGATTGTCACTAATATGAATATTAGGACTCACTCCTAATTTACCTGATTGCTCAGGATTTCCTCTGATCCTGGTAGACCGGAGTCCACTACCGGAGTTATGTCGATTGTTTCTATGAGTTTTGTGATGTTAACCATGGTAGATACAATTGGCTCATCTACAAGATGGGTATAATCTTATGAAGTAGTTTTTCTATAGGAGCTATGGGTGTGAGAGCTGGACTGTGTTGAACTAGATGATTCTTTATTTAGAGCTACAATTTATTGATTTCATCATCATCATATTCAGTCTCATCGGAATCATCATCTTCATCATTAAGTGTCATATTTCTTTTTCCCATGGCCTTTGACACTTTGTCTCCTTCCTCAACCATTTCTTCTACATGTTCGTATAACTTTGCTCTTTCGAGAACTTCTTTTCTTGCTCGTTTTCTTGCATCGCGTTTTCTTATTTTCTCAGCAAGACTTATATTGATTGCTTCTTTAATGTTCAGTTTTTCGATTTGAGCAGTTAGAGTAGAAGTGTCTTCTTTTGTTTTCTCCTCAGTCTCTCTTACAATTCTGGGCTTTTTCTTCTTTTCCGTCTCTTTGATTTTCCTTATCGTAACTCCCGCACTTGCTTTCTTTCTGTTAATATTAGGGATGCTAGATTCTTTCCTATTCGTTCCTTGGGTAGGCATCACCGGTTGCGGTCTTGCCGTTGGAACGTCTATTCTAACTCTATCATTCATGTAGTCCAAGTACGAATTCGTATCTTTCAGATCATCAACTAATAACCATTCGGGAATTATTTGTCCTCTGGCAGTGGTGTGAGCAGCTTATATCTTTTTCTTTTTTACAGTAGTGTCATCATCGACCTTACGTTTTGAAGCTTCAGCTCGTTTTGGAATATTTAGATGATTGTTGAGGACATAAGCAATGACGAGTTTTATGAATCTGACGAACGGAACAACCTTGCCATGCATAGACTTCTGAAAAATCATATCTTCCCATATCAGTGATGCGTAGTTAACATGCATGTTCGTCAAGATTCAACAGAACATCCTTAGTATTTGCAATGTTAACCTGTCAAGCCCGGTAACCTTGCTTGTTGTGCTTCTATTGACATTGATGTATAAAGTATTCCAAGGTTGAGGCAGGAACTTTCTTTTGAATTCAGAGATAGTTGGCTCTTTTGGATCATTAAATCCAAGATCTCTCAGAAAGTTCATAATATCGGGTTTGAATTGAGGGAGTTCAACAAAGTTTTGTTGTTTGTTTGTAGTAAGCTAAAAAACGAGTGTTCCTTGGGCTACAGAAACTGGATTCATCTGGGAGTTCTTCCTAGTTCTTGCAATACTACAAAGTTATATGATATTGATGAGACTGGTGAAGAAATTGTGAAGGAAACGTAGTATATATTCCCAAATCTTCGAAGAAGAAATCTAAAGAAGCAACTACGTGATTTTAGGAATTTTGAGTCAGGCTGATGACTCGGTAATAAAACAAGCACTTCTCGGAAGGCAATCCGTGTTACTTTCAGATTTGATTTTCATTTTTCTGTGATCACGCCCCAAAGTTTAAACCTTTGGTTGAACTTAAGTGTGTGGGGGGAGGGGGTGATGCTCTTTAGTAATGTTATTTTGTTTCGTTTTTGTATAAGATTACTGCAGGTAATGATTACTTTTGTGGACACTTGGATCAAAGGAGTTAAGCTTTAGAAACTCGTTCGGAAAATTTGGTTTTATCTCTATTTCTTTACTTCTACAATTTGAACTTCGTTTTCACATTGAGGACAATGTTTAACTTAAGTGGTGGGGGGGGGGGGAATAGGAAAATTATAGTTTTTGAGTTTAAATTTAAAATTTGTTTGCCCTTGTGATCTAGTTGTTTTCACACTTTTAAGATAATATATTAGAATAACTAGATCAATCCACTAGTAAAATCTGTAATTTTTGAAAAATTGAGATGTGTTCCGATTAATATTGCAATCTATTCTGGGATCGATAACATTTGCTAGCACACATTATATAGCACGTTCCACTAAATTGTGAGGATTTGAGCCTATTTCATATATGTATAAGCATACATATTTTATGATTAGATCTCTTCATGAGTGTGCCAGTGATTTTATTTATTCTAGAACCTGTGCTTGTAAATCATTGCAAGACCGCAGTGAGATTGCATTTGTGTGATATAAGTATATTCGTGTGATAAAGAGGCACCTTAGGAATTAAACCAAATGGCCTTCCATTTTACATCTAGTGATATATTAGCTAACCACATCGGTTAGTTAATATGGACCCATTTGTAGCGCTCATTTTTAGTGCTAGATACCTTTAGTACACCATCCGAGCCAATCTCTTCATTTTTGTTAAATCCAGAAAAATACAAAATATTTTACACTTTAAACCTTAGCCTAACCTTTGTCAATGTCTAAACGGTTGGTTGCTAGTTGCTTGGTATGATTGGATTGTTTTTGATGATTATGAGTTAGCCGCACTTTGTCATTCGTGTGTGCCATTTCGACAAAGATGAAGATTGATCACCTTTGTATTTTGCATTTTTGTGGTGATGCTTATACGAAGTGTGGGGGAGACGTGATGTAAGAAAGGAGTTCATATGCTAAAAAAAAGGGAAATAAGTCATCGCAACTATAAGGCCAACGTGCTATAAAGAAAGTTATGTGATAAGTTGTTAGCCAATATGCTACGTATGAAGAATATTGTTATGGCGAATCGATATATCGATATGTGAAAGTCCGAAGAGGAGAAAGATTGTAATTATAATCATTTGCTGGTTTGCGGATTGTTTGGTGACTATCAACAATGGGACTTAGACTTGACTCTATTTTTCTTTTAAAACCAATTACATAAAATAATCCCATGCCTTATCCATACCCTTTATTCACCCGAAGCCTGACATTACAACGTGAATAAAAAGACCTCTTTAGATGTTTACACTTGGTGCTCACGCCACGTCGGTGGAGTTTTGTTTCTTGTACAAGCTTATGGTAATAAACGAATCATGACTGAGCAATGAGTGTGATTTCTCTTATATACTCTACCTAAATAAATGAGTGATTGAGTGAATTATACTTTGTTTCTTTTTCGTGAGGTGTTTAGAAATGTTAATCAAGCAAGAAAATCATTAGATATTGTCAAACATCTTGATTTTTCACCATTAAAGCTAACACGATGGATCCTATCTTGTACTTTTACTTGGTAGATTTGAATCACATTTTTCTCAATCATATTTTTGTACTATGTGTATATTTTATTTCAATTCTAGATTTGCTTGAGGGCAAACAAATCTTAAGTGTGGGGGAATTTGATAACGCACAAATTGTGCATGTTTTTAGTAGCGTTATTCGTGCTTTTATATATGTGATGCAGGTTTTACTGACCAGGTCTTAAATTTATAGTGTCTCGTTATACCTATGGTCTACCCTAATGCACTAACGGGCAGTGTACCCGGTCGCGTGTAGTGTAGTAATCGGTAAAGCCGAGGTCGTCCCAAGAGCTATGCGTGTTGGATAATTACTAAGTCTAGTGTCACAGATTTAATAAAGGTTTCGATAGGGATTTAATTAATTAAACTACTAATGCAGAATAAAATAAAGCAGATAAATGGATAAAGGGAAATCAATAGAGAAGAGTGGTGCTTACCTAGTCAATCCTCCTAGCTAGTTATGTCTACGTCTACTTACTTCCAATTACTTCAGGTAGGGTCAAATTCAAGAGGACAGCATTTGGTCAATTCGCCCTAACCTATCACCAAAGATGCCACCACAGGAGAAATCAGGCGCACCATCATAAGTCCTGTTGTTCCTGGTCCCCTAAGCCAAGTCATTAAGTACCGCTACATGCTAGATTCATAATAGTGAGTGCCCGACCGTTAGGAACTTAGACACTACACCTCCCAATTCTTAAGTTCATCCAAACGACAGGTGATCAGTTGGTCAAATCGCACAAGTAGAAAGGGTCGTCAGTTGGTCATATCTTACCCTTCCCGTCTCAGTTCGCTCACCTAGGGTCAGTTGGTCATATCTCCTTGGAAATTGGCCTCTACTGCCATTCAAAACTACCGAACCAAGGGTGGCTACCAATGAACTATGCATGCATACACTTAGAAATAATTATACGGAAGTAAAGGTAAACGCAAACAAAACAATTAAGGAATCTTAACTAGGCTAGCACCAAAAGGTGCTTAGCCACTCATATTAATCATGAAAATCAATTCAATATTCAAAAGTACGAAATACATGAATTGAAAGTAAAAGAAATATAAAACGCTAATGCTTATCGTAGTGGAGTGACTTCTCCCTTGGAAACAGCTCCGTATGCTCCTCTAGACCTGCCTTGAGCTTTTTCCCACGTTCTCAGAGTGTTGTGTGTGGAATGGGATGATTAGAAATGCTGGAATTCGTGGGGTATTTATAGGCCAGATTTGGGTTACGGCGTAACCAATATAGGAGTTACCCCATATCCTTTTATTTCTTCGTAAAATGCACTAGATCTGCTGGTTACGGCGTAACCTTATTAGTGGTTACGCCGTAGTCTTCAATAAACTCGGTTACGTCATAAGTGATGCAGTAGTTACGGCGTAAGTATCAGCGGCGTGGAACCTCTTTTGACCTAATGTAGTTACGTCGTAACCTTTGGAAGGAGTTACGCCGTAACCTTCTGATAAGCTGGCATACTGAGTCACGCAATAGTTACGGCGTAATGTGAGAGATGAGTTACGCTGTAACTTCTTCAAAATAGCATACTGTGATAAATCTTTAGATATATTTCCAGTTTCGCGTCTCTTCAGCTCAAATGCTCATAATTTGCCTGAAAGTGGAAAACAAGCGTAAATCCATATAAATGATATAAATAACGAGCATTATCGGGGGAAATTGACACTTAATATTCCGGACTATTGGATGTTATCAAATATCCCCCCACTTGAACTCTACTTGCCCTCAAGTAGACCTTATTAGATAGATTCCTAAAAAGATATCTCCCATAACCCGGAAAATATGAGTTTACAAATCCCTTATGCTAGAATAAAACAAAGCCGAACACCTCACGAAAGGGTAACAAACACTCAAATCTCTCAACTATTCTAAGTGTCAATTTCGGGGTGATCACTCAATCGCACAGTCATAGCATGTATTCTATCATAAGCTTGGCGGTTTCACAAATCTCCACCACTAGAGTTAAGTGCTAAACAATTCTCGAAGGCAATATGGGTAGACACGACAAGGGTTAAGGGGTGACTCGTCATTACTAACATGTCACGGTGAAGTGGAAAAAATCAATGATACATGACCAAATCCATAGCCAAGACACCAAAGATTGCTCGCTGCATCACCTAGACACGCTTCATGACTAAAAGGGTAGGATAAGACATGGGATATATAATTGGTGTAAAATAAAAAAACAAGCAGGTAGTCTAAATCTATAACCAAGTCATCACCACTTACCGTCCGCCCAAAGTTCAAACTTAGAAGTCAAGAAACCGGATCATGAAATGCAAGGTAGATGTGTCATTAGAGGACGTCGTGATGAGCACACTACCCTTTTCTCCAACTGTTGGCATAACTACCAACTCCAATCTTCAAATGTGACCGAGGTGGCCTCCTCGATACTAAATCAATAAGCTCATACTACAGTGCTTATAACATCGTACTTTACAATAACATAATCATAACAACTACTTTTTTTTTTGAATCAACATAACAATAAATACTAACATAATATCCCCCCACTTGAGATGAACAATGGGAATTCGGGAGGTCTTCAATGATCTTCAGAAATGTTGTCGGTGAAAGCGTGATTTTCGAACCTTTCCACTCGAACCTTGAACTTAGGCAAATGATGACTTCCCAATTACAATTAAAGACTACAGGGTAGGCTAAGGTGTATAGGTGTATTGAAAGAATATATCGGGTTAACAAAATGAAAGGAATGGCTCAAAAGGGTGTATCTAGGGGTATCTTGCACTAAAGATGAGTGCAACAAAAGGGTTTCACATGGGGGTCGAAAAGTGGAGGTGACTAATCGATAGACTCACAATGGTAGGCTGTTTGGGTGATAATCCTATAATATTGCCTTCTAAAGCTGAAAAGTCCAAATACATCGAGCTAACTCAACATACTTCGTCTATGGTCTCAAAATGATGCAAAGGCCAAGTTCTAAAGTTTACAAGCTACAGGCACACTCATAATTTGGTGGATTTGGGGTAAAATATTGGAAACGGATAAGGATAATCTCACCATATAATATCAAGGGTTGTATGTGCTCGGCTAAGGTCTAATCTAGTTAGGTTAAGGAAAACATGTCAAAATTTAAAAAATGGCATAAATTTTCAAAATAAACTAGAAAAATGAGGGCGAAATAAAGTTCAAGAGATAATTCTACTCCCGTCCCCCCACTTGAATTTTACAAAGTCCCTTTTGTACTAGGCATTAAATAAAGGTGAAGAGAAAGGTAGAACTAGAGCGATAACTTCCCTGAAATTTGCTCCATAAAGAAGGAAGGCTCACGAACAAGGGACGTGCCTTCATATAAGAATCATGAACAAACTTCAATCCCTGAAATCACAATACCGATAAGCATAATTCTAAAAAGAAAAAATGAAAAATGAATAACAAACCTAACTCACTTTCGTAGGAATCACGGTTGCATTTAGCGAATGCAACAAGCTTTTTAAACCACTTGGTGTCCTAAGTGGACGAGTGAAGTCTCGTGAGGGTTTACAGGGAACACACCCACAAAGTTCATTTATAACACTAATACAAGGTTTTGGTGTTTTAAAATGAAAGAATTAAAGCAGAGGAAAGTTACGTCGTAACTCTTTTGAGGTAGTTATGCCGTAACTGGAAAAACCTAGAATGAGCTGCAAAGCGAGTAGTTATGGTGTAACCACTGAGATGGTATTACGCCGTAATTGGTAATGCGTCAAGAATTCTGCTGCTAAAAGGTTGGTTACGGCATAATCACCAAGATGAGTTACGCCGTAACTCTGTTCAGATCAGCAACTGCAGCAGCAATTAGTTCCTCGTTTCCTGCAAAAATAGTTAGAAAACACAAAACCCTACAGGAATGGAAATAAAACAAAAGAAAGGGATAATTCGGGTTGTCTCCTGAAACAACACTTTTCTTTATTTACGAGTCTTTAAGTTAGACTCAGAGCCGCGGGGCTTCTATGGGGGCCTTTGGACTTCCCCGACTTCCTCCATGTCATTTTTCTTTGAATAAGGCTGGTCCCAAATATGCGGCGAAACATACCGAGTCATGGTGTATCTTTTCTGCAGAAAGTTAGCTTGTGCCCATTCGAAACAAAACCTAGCCTCTTCTTACCCATCAATTTTAACATACCTAAACTTTACTCGTAACCAATTTTCAAATGAGATTCCCCTGTATCCTACATTGCTTCTCTTATCTTCGTCAAAACATGCCCATTCCTTGCGTTTGAGCCATTTAGTTTCATGGTATTCTCCTCCATCGCAGATCTTGCGATTGGGGTTGCATGTTGGCCATGCCGTGGTGTATTCATCGTGCATGATAGCTGGTTCGCAAAAATGAATGGTCCAGTCAATATCGGAGAGCCATTCGCTAAAAGCACTATGCTCTTGTAACCACTTTTCTCTGATATCCTCTTCTTTTTCCCAGCACCACCAAACTTCTGCAGCTTCTTTAATCATACGAATGAGATACTTTCCTCCTCCATTACATCCTTTTTGGAAAGGGGAACACGTGGGAAATATTACTTTGGTCCCCTCAACTAAAGGAACACAACAGTGAACTCTTCCTTTTACAACGTAACTGGGAACATAAAACGGGATTTCTTTCTTATCATCTTCATTGTCCCTGGATTCGGAGTCCTGCAAATGGCCAAAAGATGAAGGTGGAAACCTATCGGAGTCATCTAATTCTATCCTCGGTGGTTCCTTTGTCGTAATAATTTTGTCTGGCTCAAGCTCAAGGTTTTATCCAATTTAAATTCCACTATATCTCCATAGTATCAAACGTAACGTGCTAATGTGTCATGGAATGGTTTACCAAGAATCAAATGCTCCTTTTTGTCTTTCACATTATCGATCACCACAAATTCGGGGGCTGAAGTAAATTTATCGACCTTTACACACGTACCACCTGTAATTCCTAAAGGGGCAATCTTAGTTTCAGTTGATGATTTAATCACGATATCTGTTTCCCAAAGGTAGATTATCATCAGTTTTAAGAATATGGAGAGAGGCATGATGTTTACACAAGACCCAAAATCTACTACCCCCAAAATATCAATATTACCAACAGAACACGAAATGATTAACCCGCTTGCACTAATATCCTTAACTGAGAATAAACTTGATCCTAACCTGGATACGCCTTCTGGAACATGGTTACGCCGTAACTCCGGGAAGTAGTTACGGCGTAACTCTACCTGTTTGTCGGTATTCGCGAACTCCAACTTGTCGATTAAGGATTTGTATCCCTCAATTACCTCCTGAGAATCATTGGTGAAAACAACATTGCATTCCTCCTTGCGCATGGCTTCATTAAGTTTAATTCCATCTATCTCAGCACTGAGTTTTTCAATCATTGCTCCAAGATTTTTTAGGGTTTCATCGTGCATGGAAAGATTTTTATTTGTGTTTTCCTGGAAACCCCTTAACCAAATATCTTGTTCTTTTTGTTTATGGTCTGAAGTTTCCAGGAACTTATTGATCGTTTCATCAAGGTTGGGCTTTCTTTCTCCATAAGGCCCACGGTTGTAATTTCTACGATACCCGTTGTTGTTACGATTATCTCCATAAAACAGTTGATTTTCTCCATACTTTGCTTCTTCAATAATCTCTTCGTCCACATGAGGACAATTTTTCGTTAGATATCCTCCTCCACAACTTTCACAACCCACTTGGATGGCATGAATGGTTTCTCTGACCTTCAGCATATCTCGACTGAGATTTTCAATTTTACTAGCGATTGCTGCAATTCCGTCAAAACTTCTGCCTTGGTTTCTTTTACTTCCTCCGTCGTGCCATTTTTGAGAGTGATCCACCATTTTTTGAATGGCTTCAATTGCAAGAGTAGGAGTCATGTTTGGGATAGGTCCTTGATAGTCCAGCACCTTCCTTGTAGTTACGTTAATTCCTTTGTAGAAGATGTTGACCTTTTGCTAGTTGTTCAGATCATTAGTAGGACACTTGAAAATAAGATCGTTGTATCTGTCCCAAGCTTGATATAGCGTTTCGTCGTCTTCTTGTTTGAAATTATGGATCTCCAAAAGCTGGTTAGAAATCTTCAACGGCGGGCAATATCTTTGAATAAAGCGTTTCTGTAGTAGCGCCCAAGTATTAATTACCCCCGCGGGCAATCTTTCGATCCATCTTCTGGCGGCTCCAGTAAGAGTCATTGGGAATACCCTTAGCATAACAACATCATGAGACACGCCCGAATGTTGAAAAGGCTTGCAATGTATAGCACATTTTCAACATGCTCATATGCATCTTCGTCCCTATTTCCTGAAAAAGGGTTAGCGCGAAGCTCCCTCATAAATTGGTCTTTGATTTCGAAACGGACATCCGCTCCAATTGCTGGTCTTACGAGACCCAGCCATAGTTCCGCTCTTGTCAACACCAAGTATTCCTCAAGAGTGAGGTCATCGATGTTAACAACTTCCATGGTACCTGAAAACTTGAAATATGATCGTGAGAAAAGTTTAAAATGAAATTAAAGACTTAATATCAATCCTAATATAACTCCCCGGCAGCAGCGCCAAAAACTTGATGCAGGTTTTACTGACCAGGTCTTAAATTTATAGTGTCTTGTTAAACCTATGGTCTACCTTAATGCACTAACGGCCAGTGTACCCGGTCGCGTGTAGTGTAGTAATCGGTAAAGCCGAGGTCGTCCCAAGAGCTATGTGTGTTGGATAATTACTAAGTCTAGTGTCACAGATTTAATAAAGGTTTCGATAGGGATTTAATTAATTAAACTACTAATGCAGAATAAAATAAAGCAGATAAATGGATAAAGGGAAATCAATAGAGAAGAGTGGTGCTAACCTAGTCAATCCTCCTAGCTAGTTATGTCTACGTCTACTTACTTCCAATTACTTCAGGTGGGGTCAAATTCGAGAGGAAAGCATTTGGTCAATTCGCCCGAACCTATCAACAAAGATGCCACCACAGGAGAAATCAGGCGCACCGTCATAAGTCCTGTTGTTCCTGGTCCCCTAAGCCAAGTCATTAAGTACCGCTACATGCTAGATTCATAATAGTGAGTGCCCGGCCATTAGAAACTTAGACACTACACCCCCAATTCTTAAGTTCATCCAAACGATAGGTGACCAGTTGGTCAAATCACACAAGTAGAAAGGGTCGTCAGCTGGTCATATCTTACCCTTCCCGTCTCAATCCGCTCACCTAAGGTCAGTTGGTCATATCTCCTAGGCAATTGGCCTCTACCGCCATTCAAAACTACCGAACCAAGGGTGGCTACCAATGAACTATGCATGCATACACTTAGAAATAATTGTACGGAAGTAAAGGTAAACGCAAACAAAACAATTAAGGAATCATAACTAGGCTAGCACCAAAAGATGCTTAGCCACTTATATTAATCATGCAAATCAATTCAATATTCAAAAGTACGAAATACATGAATTGAAAGTAAAAGAAATATAAAACGCTAATGCTTATCGTAGTGGAGTGAATTCTCCCTTGGAAACAGCTCCGTATGCTCCTCTAGACCTGCCTTGAGCTTTTTCCCACGTTCTTAGAGTGTTGTGTGTGGAATAGGATGATTAGAAATGCTAGAATTCGTGGGGTATTTATAGGCCAAATATGGGTTACGGCGTAACCAATATAGGAGTTACGCCGTAACCTTCTATTTCTTCGTAAATCTTGCTGGTCACGACGTAACCTTATTAGTGGTTACGCCGTAGTCTTCAATAAACTCGGTTACGTCGTAAGTGATGCAGTAGTTACGGCGTAAGTATCAGCGGCGTGGAACCTCTTTTGACCTAATGTAGTTACTTCGTAACCTTTGGGAGGAGTTACGCCGTAACCTTCTGATAAGTTGGCATACTGAGTCACGCAATAGTTACGGCGTAATGTGAGAGATGAGTTACGCCGTAACTTCTTCAAAATAGCATACTGTGATAAATCTTTAGATATATTTCCAGTTTCGCGTCTCTTCAGCTCCAATGCTTGTAATTTACCTAAAAGTGGAAAACAATGGAAAACAAGCGTAAATCCATATAAATGATATAAATAACGAGCATTGACACTTAATATTCAGGACTATTTGATGTTATCAATATGTTATTTGGTTATATTCATATGCTTTTATTACTTAAATCGTATCAAAGAATGTTTGTCAAGTATATGTAGCCAAGTACAGGAAAAATGATGGAAACGTGGAAGAATATTGAATTAATAAAGACTTTTAATCATACAAGAGATTTTCATTTCATGGAGGCATTTCAAGCACGCATGATCCAAAGGTTCGACATCCCAAGTTTCAAAGCAATGAAAAAGATCGAGTTTGGATGAAGAATCAAGAACTATGAACAAGAATCAAGCTAACACGAAGAAGTCAAGAATTAGGCTTCTGAAGAGCTCCAGCCGATCGGTCGTAACCCATAAACGATTCGGCTGGAGGCATTGTTGAAGACCAGCCGATCGGTCGTGTCCCGTAACCGATCGGCTGCAGTATCCTGTCTTGCACAAACTTCATCACTAAGGCTTATAGGTTCATCTCAACGATTCTAGGCTCTTCCATTGAGTATTATAGTCCATTCTACTCTGCTTGTTGGACAAGTTGAGGCATTAAACATCCTAGGCCTTAAAGAGAGTATAAATAGAGCCTTTTGTAATCATTTGAAGACACACATTATAAAAACAAACTCTCTACTCATCAAATCATTCTCAAAGGCTCTCAATTTTGTCATTAGAAATCTAGGAAAGTTTGGAGGTCTAAGGAGTCAACATTTGGAAGTCAAACCATCAAGAAGTCAACACCAATACTTTGGGTAACATTACTCAATCATTTGTAATCTTATTCCAATCATTGTAAGACTCTTAATCATGTTTTCTAATGTTCAAAGTTCTGAGTTTATGTTCATGTTTGCTATGAGTGGCTAGTACCTTTGTGCACTTTCTTAAACAATGTTTATTATCTAATGATTAGTTCATGATTGTGTTAACATGTTTTAATTCAATTTCAAGTCAATTCTAAGATCCAATTGTTCTTAAGTTTCATAGTGACATTTGTTAATCAAGATTGACTATTTGTTAGTAATTTTAAAGGTCGAAAGGATTTATTGTTATTCAACTAGTTATAATCATTTGTGTTAGGTTCCCATTTATGTAACACAAGCATCAATATAAGAAGTATAGATTAAGACAGATCGGTTGAACAAGACCAAACAATACGCGTAGGAATATGAGACAAGTTATGCGTGAGTATTGAGAGAAAATGAACAACCAACCTTCAAGTGAAGGTTTACAAGATTATTTATAGGGGAAGGAGCTAGGGCAACACTACTAACTCCTTTCCTTTCTTATGGGCTTGGCCCAAGGCTTATGGGCTTTCTACATAAGCCTTGCCTTAAGTACTAACATAAAAGCCTAATTAAGCAACTTATTACATATTAATTACAAACACTTGAATTATAGTTTAGTAGTGATTCCAACAATCTCCCCCTAAGTGTTGGTAATTGATGATATGAGTGAAAAACGTTGTAGGTGATGATGTAATAGTTGCTTTGATGCCTTCTGACATTCTTCTTTCTTGTGAGAAGAAGTGCCTTGATTCCAACAATCTCCCCAGTGTAGGGATCTTGTTTCTTAATCAATCTCCCCAGTGTAGGGATCTTGTTTCTTTTCAAGTATTCTGCTTTGACGTATTCATTTTCTTTGTTCTTTGATCTTTGTTCTTTGTGGTGGTAGTGATAGTATGTTGTGGTTATCTGCATCAGGTCCGCTTCACTGCTCCAGTGTCTCCACGTCTTTCTCCAACATGCTCACACACTCTTTATCGTTGGATTTCAGTACTGATGTAGTTCTCTTAGTCTTTAAACTTTGTGGATTCTTTGACTTTGACGAAGAATCATTCTGACTTTGTGTTGCCTTTTGAGAGAACTTCAATTAGTGTTGTTGTTGGTGTGAGCATGTGAAGAATCTGCATGATCTTTTCCACCCGTGAGCATCCATCAGAAGAAAACATAAAACATGGGTTAGAAATAATCCAGCACTTACAAGTTTGAACTTCGAGTGTGTTAACAGCATAGTGTAAAAACACGTCTCTAATTCTCACAAAGGCTGTTCCTGAACAGGATTCCCACAAGTGAGATAACGCGATGTACCGAAGTACACCTAGAGTTCAGGTGAGTCGCTGAGGTACACCGAAGCATCACCCCACGACTGTAGACCATTTGAGATACACTAAGCGTAACCCACAAGGAGTTACCGAAGTGACCTGCTGTTAGGGTTGTTTGATGTTGACCCTGGCAGGAGTTTCCATTCAATCACTGAGGATCACAGTTGTGAACCCCTCATAAATGTTATCGATAGATTACTAAGATCTGTGAAGGACTCGATAATGTATCACTTGTGTTCTTATTGTTTAAACGACAAGCGATGAATTTTCAAGTGTTCTTAAGAGATCTATTGATGAATCTCGTGGCTCTAGACTCAATAGTGCGCTTTGGTTTTCCTGAGCGGAGACTAGGGAGAGGGTCTCCTTCTTCAATACCAGCCATCTCTAAGAGAAAGCCGATAGTTTACATAGGGTTCCTTGTGAGAATGAAACAAGCTTCTGTTGAGAGAAACTTGAGTGGCTAAGAAGGTTTAGTGCATGCTTCACTGGGTCCATGACGATTTTGATCTTCAATACCGGTGTCATCTGGTGACAACCAGTAGCATATGAATTGAACCCGGTGTCAGCCCTAAGTTGAATAATCTGGAGGGCTATTTCTTTTCACCCTTTTCTTTACTTTTCTTTTAATTCTTCAACTCCTTCTTTCTCCGATTCTCATTTTCTCCTTTTTTATAATCATAGCTAAGGACTTCTAAATTCAAACTATTGGTGGTGTGCTTTGGTAGATCCCTTCGGCTCTGGCGGATTATAGGACGGTTATTCCTAACCTTAGTCACCTTATAACTCCATGACTAACCTATGTTGCCATAAAATCATTTTCATGAAAAATCTCTCAAAGTGGTTATGATTAAAACATTTTGTACCACTGAAAGAGTTTTACATTTTGCAGAAATACTCCCCCTCCACACGTGCTTTAGTATTTTGACAGAAATCTGCACGGTGAAAGAAGAGCGCGAACTTTTGAATTGATCAACTCAAGATAGACAATTCCCCGTGAGACACGGTTAAATCATTGACTAAGTCATCTTGAAGTTGTAAAAACTCCTTGGTGAGGAGGTTTGACCCGTCAAGGTTCATGTCTACCAAGAATTTCTCGAATGGTACATTCTACTAGGACAAGTTACTAACATTTAAGAGCTCGTCAATTCATTGGTTAAGTCTTAATCACGAAGATTCAAAAACAACTTACAACATATTTCTTATCACATAACTTTTTTCTTCCCCTAAAAAATGGCATATAAATGTTATTTTTGACGAAATTTTGATATTGAATATGACCATTTCGAGTATTGTGGGAGGATTACCACGAGGAACAATTTTGTGAACAAAGTTTTAAGCAAATACTCCCCCTCAACAAGTGATATTAACTTTTGAGGTTTTAAAAATCATAAGGGGAAGTACTTGTTCTTTTGAGCAAAACATTGAAAAGTGAAAGTTTTGATTAGTTTTACTCAAAAGTAAGAAGCTTTCGCTCCTTTTATAGGATTGTGGCACTGAAGCGTACCACAGGGTTCTTTCATGACAAGTACGGGTTGTACACTATTATGTGTGCACAAGCCATTTCCAAATATCAATCACACATCCAAATAATGATAAGAGAAACAAATCAAGGGGTACCAGGAGTCTCGGGTAATCCAGCAATAACTCCAAGAGTGTGTTCTGGACGTTGGTAGCCCATGAGAGATATGCTTGGACGACCGCCTACGAAACTCTCCAAAGTTCTGATCTGATCCCTTCTGAACAACCTTTCATCAATCCGCATGATGATCTTCTTAACATCCCTTCTATCCCTCGAATTCCATCTCTTCGGTGACCCTATGCCATCATGTATCTCCTTTAACCGATAAGCTAAACTGTCCCTGACTTTCTTCAATGTGTGTCCCCAAACTTGTGTAGCTCTTTGCACGCCATGAAGCAATTATGGTGTAGTTCACTTCTGTAGACTACCCCAAATGGTTTCTTGATAAGGGTGTACTGAGCAAGTTGGTTTATGTTGGGAAGGTCGAGCTGTGGTTTTGTGAGATTTACACATTTCTGATAAGATTCCACGGCATGTTGAATGTCTTCTACACGTTCTTGGATCACAATGCTTCTAATGAAGATTAACAGTGACTTGATGTACTCGCGTTGGATAGTTGTATAGAATTGTCGCATTCGTCCTTGTACCTTTGCAAGATACATATCTTCAATGTCGTTTAGAGACAATCTCGGAAAATCCGCTTCACATAAGTCATATTCCTCTTCGTCTTGTCGTTTGACCACTATTTTCTTGAGGAATGTGTAGTCCCACTTCGACGACAAGGAAACATGCTGAATAGCAATGATCGGTTTATCACTAAACACTTCCTTTTTGGACTTAAGAACCTGGCAGCTTTTGTAGTAGATTCTTCAGCGTTCAGGCCAATGGTGAATCCCATACAATGCATCGAGGTCATAATTTTCCACTTTTTGTCAGCAAACATGTGTGTAGCTTCTTCCTCGATGGCTGGATTGTTAGAGTAGATTGTTGTCCGGAAAGGGAGTGTGAGTGATGTAGCGTATTTCTTGGAGACATCACTACCGTGTAGAAGAAACTCGAGGTCGTTATTGAAGAAATAGCGGTATGGAATCTTGGGTTGATCCGGTCGGCCAATGGTAGGTAGAGGTTTGGTCCAATCAGTGTAATATGGAGCCTTGTCTTGTCTTCTGAAGTCGATGTTAGCTTCAGGGTTGAGCCAATCGATGTTGTTTGACATGGCTCGTGCAATGTTGTCGAGATGATATTCGACTTCAATTGCACTGTCTGAGCTGTCTTTAAGCAGTTAGAAAGCATCATTCTTTATTCGCCTTAGCTCTTCCTTTGTCATCTTCTTCATTTTGAACTTTTCTTGAATCAGCTTCACATGCTCCATGGTACGGCCATCTACCATTTCTTGACCTTCTGGTAATGAGGGGGTAGCATCAACAAGTCTAGAAAACTAGTCATATTCTTCGGTTGTATCGTCATCTAGCCATGAGACAACAGGGGTCTTCGTCTTCTTTTTCTTTGGCTTTGATGATGATTCTGGTTTCTTTGTTGTGGTAGAAGAGATGGGTTGTTTTTGGGGCTCAGGGATCTCTTCATCGTCACCACCAGTGTATTCGAAATGATCACCGGTTGTCTCTGTTTGTGGTGGTAACTCAGAGTCCTGAGGTTTCTCAGTAGCAGAAGAATGTGTAGGAGATCTTCTTTAGGTGGTCCTTGGGTGTGGTGGAGGCATGGAGGAGGATTCACCAAACTTCTTCTTGCGTTTAGACTCTTTATCCTTATCTTGATCATCATCGTCTCTTGGACACTTTGGCCTTTCAGCTGCCGCTTTGCATGAGGTTTTAAGTTGGTATTCCAGCAATGTGTCAAACAGTTTAGCTTTGTCAGAAGTAAACGTTGCAGATCGTTGAGACATTTGTAGTACAAGCTTGGAAACCATTTCGGCATAGGAGGCAACTGCAGGCTCAGTTGGGTTGATTGTTATTGTTAAAGGCGTTGCTTTTATTATTTGCTTGACCAACTGCATGAGATTCGGATAGAGTTTTCTGGTGAACATTTCTCTTGTCACTCTAGGAACAGTGTCGAGAAGGAATTTATGAGTGTATTCCCTAATCGTCTTGTTCATTTCACCCTGTATATCTCGATCGAGAAACTTCTGGATCTGTTCCCGTTCTCCCAACATCTCGTTTATCACTTTTTGAAGAAGATTGACTCTGTCAGTGAGTTGATTGAGTTTCTTGTTGGTCACGTTATTCTTCCTGACTTTCCTGACAGCTTTGACAATCTTTGTCTTAGCTCGTGAAATCCAAGTCTTGGTTGGTTTCTTTACCGATCTGGATGCGGATCTGGTGGTGGCTTTGGATGGTGGTGGAGATGAGTGAGAAGATGATTCTGACGATGATGATTCATGAAGAGGCTCAGAGTCCTTTGTTGGCTCAGAAGTTTGTTCCTTGTTATGTGCGGGACTATCTAGAAGATAGTCATTGGCTTCCTTTTCGGCTTGAGCCTTTTCTACAGCCTTGACCTTTGCCTCTTCATCTGCTTGAGCTTGAGCTTCTTTTTCTGCTTTTTCTTTAGCCGAAGCCTTAATATCTTCATCAGGAATTTTCTCAGACGACTCCATTTCTGGTTCCTCAAAGTCATAGATGATAGAATCCTCTAGTTGCCTATGTTCTGATTCGTGGGTGGTGGTACCAGTTCCCTTATCGGGTTGATTAACCGCATCAGAAACTGGTGTGTTTTGAGCACCACCACTTGACGCTCCAGGGCCACGAGTTTGTTGCAGGTTGAATTCTTTAGCAGCATGTTAGAGTCTGAGATTCTTCATTGTCTTTCTAAAGTCTTTGTCTTTGTCCAGTGGCTCTTCGTCTGAGCTCTCTTCTTCCTCTGGCTCAGCGACTGGGTTTTCCCTTTATCTGACTTGGGACTTGGAGGTTTTGCAACTATCAGAGTATCATCGGTTAGAGTTTCAGAGTAGATAACCTCTTCGTCCGTTTTAGTTTCATCGGAGCTTTCATCCATGAGTTTAGGTTCCAATTTTGGATTAGGGATGGCACCAGTGAAAGGAATTCTCTTTTTGACTGTGTGAGTCCTCTTTGGATACCTTCTTGTATTCCCAGTGCTAGCAACACTTCCAGTACTGCCAGATCTCCTTGTCCTCTTGGCAGATACATCGGAAGTCTTTTCATCGATAAATCCTACTTTGCCTGCTTCAACTGCTACCAGATATCGTTTGTACAATTGAAGTCCTTTGATAACATCAGTAAGAAGATAATCTGGCAACACTACCCCCTGTTTCTTCGTAGTTGATTCTTTGAATCTTACCATGTTGAGTGTGGGTTCAAGTAGCACAGAGTGATGGTTGGGGTCTTCAAGTCTTTGGGGAATATCTGGATTGGTTTCAAGAATCCTTTTGATCAATAGTTTTGTATATCTGATATAAGGGATCTTAGTGCCAGGCCTTTTCAGGTAAGTCATCATGTCGTCCCAGATCAGAGTTGCAAATTCGATGTGTTTCATGTTGACCATGCCCCAAAAGATTTGAAGTTCCATGAGCTTCGGATGCTCATAACCACTGTCACGTCCAGAAATAGATTTAGCAATCATAATGTACAGTGTTCTCCATGGTTAAGGAATATTCTTGAGATCTACTGAGGAATGTTTTGTGATAACCCCAGCAGCTTCATCATAGCCGATGTCGACCATGAACTGGAGAACGACCTCTTCCGTAGGAGTAGCAGAGAAATCAGTAGGCTGGATGGTTGGAAGAAGAAGAATAGCCCTTAAATCTGCAGGAGTGATGGTGACTTGTTTATTGTTAAGCGTCACCGTCACAGCACTTTGACCTTTTGTATCGTGTGCCAGAATTGGTGTACATAGATCTCCGGCACAGTAGCAGAATTTGTGAGCATGTTCTGGTATGTGTGAGTCTTCAGAATATCCACAGCAATCTGATAAGACGACTCAGAACACGTGAAGTTGTCAAAATCAACTCTGAGGTTGTTCTTCCCGATCTTCATTGTGTAACCGTTGGGGAAGATGTCTTCCATTGAAAGAACATTTGGTGCATCAACATTTTCCATTTGGACGTCCATATCGTGATCTGAAAGATATTTAACAAAAAGAACCAACATATCGAAAGACATTACGTTAGTCAAAAGTTGATTTTATTGTCCAATTTATTGAATATGTTATGTTGATGAATGTTACGAGTCCAATGTCACTTGTTTTTCCAATAGTCCAAAGTAGTCGTGATAAGTTTCGTGAATTTATTAACTTTGAGTTTTAAAGTCCAAATTTTCACTTATTTTCACAACATATTAACCATTTAAGCTTATTAATGAGATTTTGGTTTCGTGACGTTATGATTTATTTATTTACAAGTTTGTACGCGTAACAATTCACAATTTTTGGTTAAAAATTAGGATTAGGCGTAGGATTTGCAAGCTTATGCGTAAACAGTAGACCATACGCGTAGGCATAAGCTTATGCGTAGGATCTTGACTTACGCGTAAGAAATGTTACGCGTAGGAAAAGAGAGCCTTAGGCATAGAGCTTACGCTTAAGCGTATGTGGGATCTTACGCGTAAGGCTTACTCGTAAGAGTGAGCCTTATGCGTAAGACTCAATTTTTACGCATATCCTTCACATGAAACGCGTAGTCCCCTTTGTAGAACCTTATGCGTAAAGGTTACGCGTAAGATTTCCCTTACGCATAACATTCTACGCGTAAGGTGATCCTTATGCGTAGGAGCACAGTTAACCTTGATTCTGAATTTTTCACGCGTAATAACCTGAAACAAATTCATCATAACTCTTTCATTAACATATTATCCAATTCCTTTCAGTTTTCATATGAAGTAATATTCCAAACAGTTTATGCGTAAAACACTCTTACGCGTAAAAGTTAAACCCTAAGAACTCAATTTTTACGATTAAGAGATTTAGCCATAGGAATGACACCAAATGATTTCTGTGATATCTTAGAGGCCTAAGGAGATGTATTAAACAAGTTTTAACATTAAAACCCTTGTGAATAAAAAGTACCCATTTCTTATGAGCATAAACCCTAAATTTCAATTTCTCAACATTTGTTGTTCTAGGCATGATTCAAGTTTGGATTTGGTCAATTAAACATGTCTAAAGCATAACACAACCATCTAATTCACCAGAAACACTCTCATATGAAAAACGCCCAAATCATTCGTATGAACCCTAATTTGAAAAATGATCAATTGTTGTTTCTGGGTGGGTTTGGTTGATAGAAATGGTTTAAGAAGGATCATTTGAACATTTTAACACTTCCATTTTACCAAGAAACACCCAAACATGATTCCATGTTCATACGCTTATGCGTAGAACATGAAATCAAGCCTAGGGACAAATCTAGTCTTTAGATTTTAAAACAAATCAAAAACTATGTTTAGATAATCACCTAGAACGATTAAACACTTACACATTCGAAGATTAAAGCACGGATTTGAGTATTGAATCTTATGCGTGGGATTGGTGGTTGAAGTAATAAATGTTTTGCATTTAATGTGTTTAAAAAATTAGGTGGAGAGTTTTATTAAAATTAGTTTAAGCATTTGGCAATCTTAGTCCCTCCACCTCAACCATTTACATCCACAGCCCATAAGTTCCACTTTGGTTACGTTATGAAGTATGGTTTTGGAAAGAAACTTGATGACATTCTCCCTCGATTTAAGAAATAATGAAATTTTATAAATTTGAGTCCGGGGAGTGTCAATAAACCATAAATGTGACCACCATTATAAAAAAAACAACCAGAATAAGGTAACATGCAAGTACAAGGTTTTATGAAACAGAAAAATATTTACTTTCTCCCCCTCAACACTTGACCGAGAAAATACAGAATTTTGAAAGAGTAAAGTGTTGACGGAAGATTTGTACTTGCCATGTTTGAAAGAAATTAGATAGGAGAATATTTTTTGAATTTTTTTAGATTTTATATTTTTGTATTTTGTTTTTGAAAATATTTACAAAAGAGGTTTTGGTGTTTGACTGGTTTTAAGATTGTTTTAAAAGTTCATCCAGTTCTTCTGGAGTCAAACACCGCATACCAATCCGGTGGACCAACTCAGTAAACCTAGCAGGAGCCAAGGCTTTGGTGAGAAGGTCTGCCAGTTGGTATTCAGTACCCACAAAATATAATTCAACAGTACCCTTTTCCACATGCTCCTTGATGAAATGATATCGAAGATCGATGTGCTTTGATTTCGAATGTTGAACAGATTTGCACGAGATCGCAATAGCACTTCGATTGTCGCAGTACATCGGGATTCTGTCAAATACGTAACCATAGTCTTTGAGTTGTGTTCTCATCAAATGACTTGAGCACAACACACCGACATGGCTACATATTCTGCTTCTGTTCAAGACAGTGATGTACAATCCTGCTTCTTCGATTGCCATGACATCAGTTTATCACCAAGAAATTGTAATGCTCCTGAAGTACTTTTCGAGAATCTAAGCAACCTGCGTGATCAGCGTTTGAAAAAGCTATTAGTTCAAAACAAGAATCCTTCGGATACCAGATCCCCAAGTTAATGGTTCCCTTGATGTATCGGAGGATTCTTTTAGCCTCAGAGAGGTGAGTTTCAGTTGGTCTCGATTGATAACGGGAGCAAAGATATACAGTAAAGACAATATCAGGTCTACTGGTTGTTAGATACATGAGAGACCCAATGATACTTCGGTATTTGGTAGGGTCAACCAGTTTCCCATGCAAATCAGCGTCCAATTTCTTGGTATGTGCCATTGGTGTGGCATAGGTATCACAATTTTGCATTCCATTTTTGTTTAAAATTTCAAGAGCATATTTGGACTGACTCAAGAAAATACCACGGGGTGATTGATGAACTTGCAGTCCTAGAAAGAATGTAAGTTCACCCATCATGGACATTTCAAAATGTTTTTTCATAAGTTTTGAAAAAGCGTTTGAGTACTTTAGATGTGTTGACCCAAAAATGATGTCATCCACATAAATTTGAACGATTAAAATGTGTTCCCCGTGATATTGTATGAAAAGCGTTGGGTCGACCGATCCTTTAGTGAAATTATTGGCAATAAGAAAGGATGATAACTTATCATACCACGCCCGAGGGGCTTGTTTGAGACCGTAGAGAGACTTTTTCAGTTTGTAGACGTGATTAGGGAACTCTGAATCAACGAATCCTTCTGGCTGGCTAACATAGACCATTTCTTTCAATTTTCCATTCAGAAAATCTGTTTTGACGTCCATCTGAAAGACCGTTATGTTCATGTGAGCCGTGAATGCCAGAAAAATCCGAACAACCTCAAGTCTAGCAACCGGTGCGAATGATTCCTCGTAATCAATCCCCTCTTCTTGTCTATAACCCTTAGCCACCAGACGTGACTTATTTCTGATAACCGTACCTTCAACATCCAATTTGTTTTTCCAAATCTATTTCAGACCAATAACATAGACCCCTGTTGTTTTTTGAACCAGTTCCCATACTTCAAGACGTTTAAACTGATTAAGTTCTTCTTGCATGGATTCAATCCAGTTGTCGTAGGTCATTGCTTCTTTAATGTTTTTGGGTTCCGATTGACAAACGGTAAGTGCATAAATACAATGTTCACCGTCAGTCTGAAGGCGTTGTCTAGTTACGACTGGTTGATTCGGGTTTACAATAATGTTCACAAGAGGATGGTCTTTCGTCCAACGATGTGTGGAGGGTTGATGTTGATACATATTCTGCAGATTAGGAGGATTCAAATGACTTGTAGATGATTCCGCAACATCACAGGTGGCAGAAGTATTTGCAAAAGGGTTGAAGAACGCATTTGGATCATAATCTGCAGGTGGGGTTACGTCATTGTTCAGAAGATCATCAGTTGGTTCAGCGTCATTGGATGCGGTTTGTTCGACTGTTGTTGTAGAATCAACTGGTGGTGCTTCCTCAACAGTAGTTGTTGTAGCAGGTGTATCAGGTATTGGATTATTATCAGGTTGAGCAGCGGAAACATTTGATACATCTAGAGCACGTTCATCAATATCATCACTAAATAGAGGAGCAAATAGTTGTTCCATTTGACGTCGAGTAAGCTGTAAACTAGGTTCAACTGATGATGGGGTTTGAGGGAAGTTTAGAAGGTTATGTCCGGGTTCCAAGCTGTTATGCTCAGAAGCCATTTCTGTAAGCTCATCGAAATTGGCATGAATAGTTTCCATAATCTCCCTTGTACGACGATTCCAGATCCGGAAACCCTTATAATTTTCATAGTATCCAACAAAGAAGCCAATGTCAGCTTTGGCTTTGAGCTTACCAAAGTCATCACGATCATTATTTGGGTAGCAAAGGGATCCAAATACATGAAAGTGTTTGAGATTCGTTTTATGGTTCTGGATAAGCTCATAAGGTATTTTTTTGTGGCGTTTAGTGATCATAGAACGGTTCTGAGTGTAGCATGCAGTTGACACGGCTTCAGCCCACAAGTAATCTGGAAGTTTTACATTGATTAACATCGTTCTTGCAGCTTCCACTAACGTACGGTTTCGTCTTTCAACAAGTCCGTTTTGTTCTGGTGTTCGTGCAATGGATGTTTGATGCTCAATTCCCACTTTCTCATAATATGCACGAAGATTTTGATTTACAAATTCAGTTCCTTTGTCTGTTCTGATTTGTCTGATTGTGTTCCAGAGCTGAACTTGAATTTTCGTGAGAAAGGTGACGATCATCTGTGGAGCTTGATCTTTACTTCGAAGAAAATAAACCCAAGTCCATCTTGAGTAGTCATCTACAATTACCAATATGTAGCGTTTGCCATTAATCGTCTGCACACGCATCGGGCCACACAAATCCATGTGAAGAAGATGAAGCACATGTTGTGAGCTGTGTTCCACCTTTGAAGGAAAGTGAGCATGAATGCTTTTCCATTGTTCACAAGCGGAGCATAGGTGATCTTTAGAATACCGAAATCTTGGGAGACCTTCAGCAATTTTGTATCGTGCAAGATTGGTTATGGTTTGAAAGTTTAAATATAAGAGACGACGGTGCCATAGCCAAGATTTTGTAGATGTTGCCTTTGATAGTAGATAGATGGGTGATGAAGCAATCGTGTCTTGCATTGAGATTGTATAAAGACTTGAATTGCGGGTACCAGACATAAGATCGTTTCCTTGTAGATCACGAATGAAGCAAGTTTTCTCCCGAAAAGCAACTTCCAAATCTCCATCACAAAATTGACCAACTGAGAATAGATTATGACCGATACCTTCCACATAATAAACCCTGCTAATTTCAATGTTGCCATTGATGTAGTCTCCGTAGCCCATGATAGCTGCGAAGTGATCATTCCCGAATCCGACAGTGCCAATAAACTTTGCAACAAAGGTTGATAACAGGTTGAGATTGCCTGTCATGTGTCGGGAACATCCGCTATCAACAATCCAGAGGATGATTTGTATCACCTGCATTACACACAGACGACACAGATGGAATAGAAGTAGATGTGGAACCCGAAGAGTTAGAGGGTTCCAAAGCAATTATAGTAGACACACACATATTAATGATTTTAGGTATCCATTTAAATCCAAGTTTATTGTGTAACCATTTCTTCCATCTCTAACTAGTCTTAGCTTTGCTTTTAGTAAATGCACTAGGTGATAAGTTCTTCCTAGGAGGTGTAGGGGGTACTATGGGTACATCAATGATTGTATTCGGAACATTAGAAGATGGTTTACCTAGCACAGACTTAGACGCATTAGTGGGCCTAAAGGTATTCCATTTTCTATTATTCCGCTTACGATTCAAGATAGCCTTAGCAACACATTTATCATGACAACCAGAAAACATGCTTTTACGACAACCAACACAAGAAGCTTCAAACATAACATTTAAAGTACTTAAAGATTCAGCATTCGTTACATCACTTTTTCCATTACATTTGTCAGACGCAATATCTAAAGTGGGTGCCACTTGAGTTTTATTCAAAGTCCTAAGGTGTTCTTCTACTTCAGCATTCTTTATTGTTCTTTTCTTACGTCGCAACTTCCTATTCTTCCTTGTATTGCTCCTAGGCGGTGAAGTGCGGGCGATGGGAAAAGAGGCAACTATTCCTATTTCAGTAGAGGGAAGCACATTAGTTTCTTGTGGTTTGTCATTAGATGTTCTAAAGTCATTTTGAATCTATTTAGGTGCAGTTACTACAGTGTTACTATCCCTATTTTGCTTAAGTTTCACCAACTCTGCTTTTAGATCATGGATTTTGTGTAACAAATCTAGATTTTCAGAACGAGTGAGTCCATCTCGTCGTAAAACATCTTTGGTGTATGCAAGATGATCATCAAGGTCTTTTGATGCTTTAGCACGAGCCTTTGTGAGTAAATCAAATATGACACCATATTCCTTTTTAACTTTTGAAATTTCTTGTTCATATTTTGAAATTTGACACTTCAAAGACACATTATTATCATCCAGTTGCTCAAGTTTTGGATTAAGAGTTTTTGTATGCAACTGGTTGATTTTGTTTTGCAAAGCGAGTTCTCGATTTTGACAATCTTTTTGACACCATTGAAGACGACGTTTTGCATTTGAAAGCTCGTTTAACAAACGTTCATTTTCAACTTTTAATGACTTGATTTGTGACACAGTATCAATATTCTCAACATTCTCAACGGAATCAACAGAATCAACAAAGATATAATCAAATTCATATGCAACATAATGTAATAACACAACATTATTGATATCAGCACAGATAACATCTTCCAAGACTCGATCAACATCTTTTCTTAACTTTTTCTTTTTAAGTTTAGTATTTGAAATCGATGTTTCTGTTTGTTCGAAAACTCTTTTCATAAGTCCAAGTTCCTTGTGAAAATCCCTTTCCCAATATATTGCACAATTTTTCAAATTTTGGACATGAGGTAAAATTCTTTTCTGAAAAATATCTCTTTGCGCTTGCGCTTGAGGCGATTGAAAATGTTCAACTTTTATTTCAGAATTGATTTCAATTTCACGTTCCAAAAGTTTGATGTTCGATAAGAATGTTTCAAAATATTTAATAACTTTACATTGTTCGGCTAATGGCTTTATTTCACTGAGTGAAGGTAAAGGACCATTAATTTGTGCAGTATTGGAAGGGGGACCCTCAGAAGTAGATGTGATTACCCAAGGTGTGTTAGAAAAATCATGTTGTGTGACAAAAGTAACGGCTTTTGAATAGTTAAATGGTTTGTTATAAACAGCATTTTCCAATTTTGACCGACTCTCATCTTCTGCATCTAATTCCTCTTGACGATTATATTCAACAACACTCATAATGGAATCATCAATTCTATGTTTTGCACTGTAAACTTCAGGATTTGGTTTGAATGCTCTATTTGAAAACTTTGGTTTGTAATCAGCAAGATTCGGTCCATATCCATTTGGATTTGGTTCAAAAGTAAACTTTTGAATAGTTGTGATTGACTCACCATGTTTATAAACAACATTTCGAAACTCTTTGATTTTGTTTTGTAAGTCAACAATTTCTTCAAGATAGTCATCTATTCGTTTCGTTGAATGCTTTTTGTACTCACATAACTGTTTTTGACAAGTTAACAACTCAGACTTGGCTTTTTGATTTTCCAAAGTGAGAGCGTTAAGTTGTTGTTTATGATCATATTTCAGTTGTTCTATTTGAGACAACAAAGCATTCTTAGATGCGACTAGATCACGTATCTGTTGTTTTAATGATTTTTCATTTTGGTAAGATGTAGCAAAAGTGACTTCAAAACCTTTTTCACGTTTTTCTTGTGTTTGAAAAATGTTGAGTTGAAAGTTTAAGCATTCATTATCCTTAGTTAACAGTGCATTTTTGTCCTTTAATTGCTTATTGATGTCTTTGAAAATTTCCAGTCGAGATTCTTGGTCTTTAAGTAAGGTCATGAGCTCAATATCTAGATTAGACGAAAGTTTAGTTTGTTCAACGTGAGTCTCAACATTATCATTAGTCAGATCCTCAAGTATAACCACGGAGTCAACTTGATTATCAATGGTAACCATAAGGTCATCTTGATCGTCAAATATAACTACGGGATCTATTTGATTATCATCGGAATGAGATGTAGACGGCTCATGTTGAACACTCTGATCCTTGTCGGATGCAGATGTTGGCGGAGATATCAGATCAGTAATGAGTATAGTTTGATCCGGTAGTTGAGACAAGCCGTCAGTGTCATACACTGGGCCTGTATCACTCGTGTGGAGTTCGTGCATGTTTGCCATCAACATAACTGCTGCATTAGCCTGCAAGTCCTCCATATCATCATCAGAATCTGCATTTGCCATGAAGCTATGTTCCTTGTTCGTAAGATTTCCACCAACTTCTTCCTTAAGAGCCAAGAGTAAAGCTTCTTTGTGATAAGCACTGCCTCTTGTCCTTGGCTTTGGGCATGCATTAGCCAGATGACCCGTCTCATTATAGTTATAGCAACGAAGACCATTAACCCCATTCTGAGCATTACCATGTTCAACCACTTGAGCCCTTTGTTGTTGTGGAGCACCCATGTTATTCCTTCCCATTGGATTAAACCCTTGACCACCGCCCATCTGACGAACTTGACCACAATTCTGAACCTCAACTCTTCCATTGTTAACAACAGCCTGATTCCTTATGTTAGATGAGGTGCGAATGCGATTTTTGGATTTGTTGGAGTATCGACCAAAGGCTCTAGCAATCATAACAAATCCTTGTTGCAATGCATCAAAAGCTTCAGCATCCTCATTTGATTCACTGTAAAGTGCTTTAGTATTGTTGTTGTTGTATGGAACTAGTTGATTTTCTTGTGGTGTTTGCTGTTGTGTAGGATCATAAGGTGTTATCTTAGCAGATGGTTGAGCAGTAGGTTGTGGAGGATTTGTGAATACAGTTTGTAAAGTCGGTAATTGAGGATAACAAGCTTGAGCCCACAAAGCTAATTATTGATTATCCGGAAGTGAAGGTGAGATAGGGAGTCCACGGATAACTCTTTCTTTGTCAACTTCTTTTTGGTGAGGCTTCAAATAGTCATACAACAATCCGTATGTAGCATGATGAAGGTTCTTCGCTTGACGGATGAAAATGACATACTTTTCCCAATCAGGACCAAGACTACTCAGGAATTTAGTGTTGACTGCAATTCTTGGCATGATGATGTTATGTTTGTCCAAGTTATTGATGATGTCTGAGAATCGATGATGATATGACTCTAATGTCTCTCCGGGTTCAATCATGAAGTGTTCCTAAGCCAAGTAGATTATGGATTCCATGTCTTTTTGATTGAGTTATGTGCCTTCCATGAGTAGATGAATATGCTCCCACATTGCTTTAGTAGTCTTTTGAGCATCAACACTTCGAAGTATCGGATTAGGTAATCCCAAAAGGATGTATTGCATTGCCAGTTCATCGGCTTCAAAGTGAAGAAGTTGATCAGTAGGGAGTTCATTAAGACTGACAACGTTGGTTACATCACCTCTTGGTGGATTAGCATTTGGATCTTCGGGTGTAGTGACAGTAGGCATCTGAAACGGACCTTCCAGGATGACCTTCTTCAAGAACTTTCCATGTGGCTTCTTTAGATCACAAAACCTAAAGAACCTTATCACCCATTGATCGTAGTTTCCGGGAGTGAGCATTGGAGGTCTATCAAGTGATCCAGCCTCATGAATGGATTATTGGCTACTTAAAGCTTCACACATCTTTGCAAACCAAGATGGTTCCTTCATAGTATTCCTGGATGGATGTTGATTGTGAAAGTTTGTGTAAGGTTGTACTTGAAGACTAGGTGGTGGTTGAATCATTTGTGGTTGAATTGCTCCAGGAGGAAATTGTTGTTGAAGTTGTTGTCGTTGTTGTAGTTGTTGATAAAATTGTTGTTGTTGATTGAGTTGTTGTTGTTGTTGTTGTTGTTGTTGTTGTTGTTGTTGAGGATACACATGAGGGAAGTAGCTAGAGTATGATGGTTGAGACATCTTGAAAACTTGTGTTGATTATGGATCTTTGTAGTCGAATGAAACTTTGTTGATGAAGTATCCTTAGGCGTAGAAAACAGCTTAAGCGTAGAGAAAACCTTATGCGTAAAAACACCAAGTTACGCGTAAGAAGAGAACTTACGTGTAGGATTAGCTTACGTGTAGGATTAGTTGAACCTTAGGTTATGCGTAAACTAAAGACTTAGTAGTAAGAAACTTATGCGTAATGTTTCCTTAGGCGTAAGAAGGGCTTATGCATAGGAAATGCTTAGGCGTAAGATTTTTTACTCGTAAGCTTTTATGCTTAGGCGTAAAACGAGGGTTTTATCCCAAAAATGCTTTACACTTATCCAGTGTAGAAGATATCCAAAGTCGAAGTGTTTTTAGGCTTATCCAAGCAAGAAAACACTGAGTAAACCAGTATCTTTGAAGATCAAACCAAGAAAAAACTTTATGCGTAGACTTTGGGCACTTACGCGTAAAACTAGGGTTTAGTTACGCGTAGGAATAGCCAACTTTTGCTAAAAACGATTTTTAAGCACACCAATGTTTCTAAACCATATTTTTGTGATGAAAAAGCTTCAATATCACCAAAAGAACACAAAAGTGTGAAACTTGATGATCTAAAACCTTATGCACCTTACGCGTAGACAGAACTACTCGTATGAAACCAAGTTCAAAAACAATGAAAAACACATAAAGTTTCAAACTTTTTGCCAAAAACTTCAACTTTATCACCAAATAACCTTTAAAGTACAAGAATCTTGAGTTTTAAAGAGTAAAAATCAAAGTTTTGAAGAGTTTGAAGGTTAGAATACCGAAACTTATGCGTAGAAAGAAAAAAAACTTCAAAAACAAATCGTTCACCCAACTATTTGGCGATTGATACCACTGTTAGGTTCCCATTTATGTAACACAAGCATCAATATAAGAAGTATAGATTAAGAGAGATTGATTGAACAAGACCAAACAATACGCGTAGGAATATGAGACAAGTTATGCCTGAGTATTGAGAGAAAATGAACAACCAACCTTCAAGTGAAGGTTTACAAGATTATTTATAGGGGAAGGAGCTAGGGCAACACTACTAACTCCCTTCCTTTCTTATGGGCTTAGGCCAAGGCTTATGGGCTTTCTACATAAGCCTTGCCTTAAGTACTAACATAAAAGCCTAATTAAGCAACCTATTACATATTAATTACAAACACTTGAATTATAGTTTAGGAGTGATTCCAACAATTTGTCTATGAATGATTGTTTTTAACCATTATTCTTGGTCAAACAAAGAAACTTAAGTGTGGTTGTAATAAGAATACTTTTTAATTATAAAATTGGATTGATTGGAAACACCTTAATAGGTCGAAAGATTAGTTGTTTACACTCAATTGTGACCCTTTGTCTATGATCGGTTACCTTTTGTATTGACCATTTCTTAAGAAAATTTGATAAAGCAAATGGATGTTTTTATGTTTAAGTTTGTGAAAATAAACTTATGAAACTTGAACTGATCTTGAATTAATTTGTTAAGCTTAATGCTTGTTTTTATAAATTAAAATCTTGACGAAGGTTTAACCTGTAAGAACAATAGATTAGAACACAAACTAATTATCATAACCAACATGTTAAGAAGAAGTTAACACAATCATACTTTTCAAGAATGGTAAATTAGTCTAAGCAAGTGTAGTCTTAATCATCTGAATTTCTTTATCTTGATTTTCGCTATTATTAAGTAACTTTGGCTTGATATTAGTAGATTTTACAACTTGTTTCTTGATTCACTCACAAATCCCTGTGAACGATCCCGACTTACCATCATAATCTTGCTATAACGGACGAGTTCACTTGCTCGTATGTGTTATTAACAGATTTGGTAAATCACCTTTTATAAATTTAAAACTTGTACACACGTAGCACATCAAGCTCCCATACTTAAAGTAACTCTAATTAAGTGAGTTCTTCTTGCATAGACTCAATCCATTCGGGTTTGGTCATAGCATCTTTGCTGTTTTTTGGTTCTTCTAGACATACTGTTAGAACATACATACACAATTTCCATTGCTTTCTAGCTGTGATCTTGTCATTACTAGGTTCGAAGGATTACTAGTCACTCTTTCTAGAGGATGATGTTTTGTCCATTGATGTGTCGAGGGTTGGGTTTGATAGAAAGTTTGCATATTTGACGATTCAAGGTTGCTAGAGGATGACTTAGCGGCTTTGTTGTTTAATGTTGATGCAAACAGATTAATAAATGCAATCTCGTCAAAATTTGAGTTTACTTCTTCAGTTGTTCTTGTGGAACTCCATCAGCATCATCATGATTGATTGGATTTGTTGGTTCAGTAGATGTGGTAACTTCGAGTGGAGGTGCATCAGCATTGACAGAAGTTGTTGATGTTTCAGGTGAAGCAAGGTTTTGGATGTTATCAGGTATGGGTACATTTAGTGGTACAGTAGAAGCATTTGAAGCACCTGAAGCAGTTGTTGTTGGTGGAGTGGATGATTCGGTTGATGGATCATTAAGTAGTAAGATTCCAGAACCGGGTTCTAAGCTATTTTTCTCAGAAGCCATTGTCATGAGTTCATCAAACTGAACATGAATCGTTTCCATTATTTCCCTAGTTCAACAGTTATAAAAACGAAATCCTTTTAATTGTTCAGAATAGCCAATGAAGATCCCAATGAAGTTTACCAAGATCATCACGATCATTTGTTGGATAGCTAAGTGCACCAAATACATGAAAGTGTTGAATATTTGGTTTTCTTTTATGGATAAGCTCGTAAGGGGTTTTGTTGTAACGAGGGTCTATCAATGAGCGATTTTGTGTGAAACAAGCGGTTGAAACAGCTTTAGCCTAAAGGAAAGCTGGTAATTTGGAGAAAATCAACATTGTTCTTGCAGCCTCTACTAAAGTACGGTTACGTCATTCAACGACACTGTTTTGTTGAGGAGTCCTTCTATTGAAGTTAGATGAGTGATGACGACTTTTTCATAGAACGCACGTAATGTTTGATTTTTGAATTATGTTCCATTATCTGTACGGATTGTTCTTACTTGAGCATGTAATTGAACTTGAACACATGTAAGAAATGTGATGATCATTCTTGGATCTTCATCTTTTGAACGAAGAAAGTAGACCCAATTAAATCTTGAATAATCATCCACAATTACCATAATATACCTCTTGCCATTGATAATTTTAATTTGCATCGGACCACATAAATCCATGTGAAGTTGTTGAAGGCTTGCATCAGTGCTAGCTACAACTTTGGATTTGAATGTTGCCCGTTTGCTTTTCCCTTTTTCACATGCGGGACATAAGTCATCTTTGCCATATCTGGATCGTGGAAGACCGTCGACTAGTTTGTACTTTGCAAGATCGGTAATGGTATGAAATTTCAAGTGTGATAAGCGACGATGACATAACCACGATTTAGTCTTGGTAGCTTTAGATAAAAGACAGATTAGAGGGGAAGCGATCATATAAGAAAGTGAAATTGTATATAAATTTGTTCTACGGGTTCCTGACAAGAGATCGACATCTTCCAGATCACGTACAAAACTTTTGTTTGATCGAAATGCCACTTCCAAGTCTCCATCATAGAATTGTCCCACCGATAAGAGGTTGTGACCAAGACCTTCAATGTAGTATACATGACAAATTTCGACATTCCCATTGACATAGTCCCCGTATCCCATAATTGCAGCAAATTGATCATTTCCAAATCTGATCGTACCAATCAACTTTTCAACAAAGTTTACTAGCAGTTTGAGATTCCCGGTCATGTGCTTGGAGCAACCACTATCATCAATCCAAAGGACTAGTTGAACCACCTGTGATACAAGAAGAAGACACATATAGAAGATTGGTAGAATTGAATCCCCATGATGAAATAGGTTTCGTGTTGTTAGAGTTAGAAGGATAAACTTTCTTAGGATTCCATCTATATTTTGGTTTGTGTTCTAGCCACTTCTACCATTTCCTACTAGTAAGAGCCTTAATCTTAGTAAACAAACAACATTTGAGTTAACAACATTCAAATGTTTATCATTCGTTACACTAACTTTACTATTACATTTATCCAACGCAACATTTAAGCTAGACGTAACATGATCCTTATTCGATGTCATATTGATGTTAAACATGTAAATATTCAACATGCCGGGTATCTAGAGAATAGTCTCTACTTACAAAAGCAAGTGAGAGCAACTGTAGATCTTGAAAATATTCAAGAACAAAATACATAACCTTCTGAATTCACTTGTTAATGTCATATTGATGCTAAACATGTTGATAACATCAAATAGTCCTGAATATTAAGTGTCAGTTTCCCCCGATAATGCTCGTATTTTATATCATTTATATGGATTTACGCTTGTTTTCCTTTATATTTCACTTTCAGGTAAATTACGAGCATTAGAGTTAAAGAGAAGCGGATTTGGAGATTTTATAAGATATTTATGATAGTATGCCCATTGTGAAGAAGCTACGGCATAACTCCACTCTCACATTACGCCGTAGCTAGTGCGTGACTCAGAAGGCCAACTCAGCAACAGATTATGGCGTAACTCCCAACTAAGGATTACGCCGTAACCAATTAGGTCAAAAGATGTTTCACGCCGCTATCAGCTACGCCGTAACTCCTTCCAATGATTATGGCATAATCGTATCATTTGTAACCTGTATTGAAGATACGGCGTAACTCATCCCATGTGTTACGTCGTAACCAGCTTTACGAGAGCATTATTATGGATTTATAAAGGTTTCGGCGTAACTCTCAACTAAAGTTACACCGTAACTAGATCTCGCCTATAAATGCAAGCTCTAATTTATGCATTTCACATGATTCACTCCACACCAAAAAGCAGAGAAAGTGAGTAGGGGTCCAAAGGCATATCTTTAAGAGCATACGGAGCCATCTCCATGGGAGAAATCACTCCCTAACGATAAGCATTAGCGATTATCTTTTCTTTTACTTTCGATTCATGTATTTCATTATGTAAAACATTGAATTGGGTGTTTCTGTTAATATGATCGAATAAGCACCTTTGGTGCTAGCCTAGTTATGATTCATTAATTTTTTTGTTTACGTTTACATGCTTCCGTAGAGTTGTTTCTAGTGTATGCATGCATAGTTCGTTGGTAGCTACCCTAGTTTTGGTAGTTTTGAATGGCGGTAGTGTCTAGTTGCTTAGGAGAATTGACCAACTGACCCTAAGTAGGTAGACTGAGTGGGAAGGGTAAGAATTGACCAACTGACGACCCTTCTTCGATTGTGCGAACTGACCAAATGATCACCTGCCGTCTGGATGAACTAAAGAAGTTAAGGATGAGTGTCTAAGATGCTAGCGCTCGAGCACTCATTGTTAAGAATATTGTGATAACGCTACACGCGTCGTTCGGGGTCAAAGGAACTTCCTTTTCGTCGAGCAAGTTTTTCAACACCTTAGGCAGTAAACCTAATGGTTGTAGTGTAGTACTAGGGTAAGCCACGGGAATTGATATCGTTCTCTAGGGGAATAGGAATGCTAGTGAGAAGTTACTACGCTAAGGTTGGGGTAGAGGAAGATTATTTTTTTATCTTTTTTTATGTTTTTTAGGAAATGGAAAAGTACGAATCTCGGGGTTTGAGTTTGGTTGGTTGGTATTTCTACCGATTACTTCTACTTATCTAATTATCTAAACTAGTGGTGAGGGTAGTCTATGTCTAATTATTGTGTGCTCGTATGATGATTTAAAGATGTGTTACTTAGGTTTTATTACTCCTTAATTATCTCCTATTGATGGTTGAACTGTCACGTCCTTATTCTTAATCGCGTTGTGTGTCTAAGGTCGTAGGGTATTCGTTTATCCCTAACTCTTTGAAACTACCAAAGGTTAATGCCTACAAAATCTCTAGGATTTATAAACTTAACGCTAAGGTACTCTTTGGATGGTTTAGCCTACAATGACTCTAGGTACTATAAGCTACGGTTCACAAAGATTAATCAAGCATTAACTACACAAAGGATGACCTATCGCAATACTAGATCATTAACAATTAAGATAAGAGACAACCAATCAATATTCAATAATTAAGTTTCATAGTCCCTAAGTGTAACACCCCAACCCGATAAGGGTAGAAGTATCACATTTATGGAGTCAAATCAGAACAATACATATAAACCATGCAAGCGGAAGTCTTATAATAATAATCAAAAGAGTAACAAGTCAACACGACTTGATCAATACAAAAGTTCCAAAAGATGTCCCAAAGGAAAAGAAACGATACAAAGTCTAAGTCTCCAAATCAATAAACAATGGTAAACAAAGTCTAGGATAACTAAAGCAAATCCTCAAAAGCATCCTACTCTCAATCCCCAAGATAAGCCCCAGCTCCTAGCTTAATAACCTGCCGCAGGAAAAGAAATGCGGCTGAGCTTAAAAAGCTCAGTGAACAGATATAGCAATACAAAAGCAATAATAGAATCAAAGGCTGGTTAAATAAGATATGAAGCAATATAGAGTAGGTAATTGAAACAAAGGAAAGGAATGTCAGTTTTCCACCACGAGCCAACAAAACAAACCAAATCAAACCATATATCAATATCATGTAGTAACCATTGTATTCGGAGGGGTGACCTCGGAATACCAAACCAATATGAGGGGAGTCCTCGAGTAGCCAATGGAGTGATCAGCTCCCAAAATGTGAGGGGGTGTATTGCACACACCAACCACATCACCAAACCATATATCAATACAAAACAAATACAAATCTAGGATGCATCCATACGCCCCCTGCAAAACAAATAGTGGCCATACAATATCCAAAGCGCGCATAATCAATACAAATATGGGGACGGTGTGGAACATCACTCATCCACACTGGAGTCATGCCATTGGTGCATCAATGACACGGACATGGAACCCCCATGCCTAGTTAATGGCTCGGGGTATCAACTGACAGGTCAAAGTGTACAATATAGAGTTCAATCAATATCAATGTCCAATATTAGCAGTTCACAATTCAAATCAATAGTTCAATATCAATGGTTCAATTTTCAAGGTCCAAATATCAAAGGAACAATATCAAAGGTTCAAATAGCAAGGGATCAATATCAAGGGTTCAAATAGCAAAGCAAAGGTTCAATATCAATATGGCAAGAGATCAAAGATGCAAAGAGATCATGAGAAACCTTATGAGAAAGGTCAGAATATCTGTACCTTATTCGAAGCAAGCAAACAAAGAAAGTAAATCAAGGAAGGAGATCAATCACGCCGCCCGGAACCTATATGAATTAGATAACGTTCTATAAGAATCCGAAACACTTGTTTTAAGACGGCTTTCCATTTTTAGCAAGTTTCCTGTTTTAGTAATCTTTCTATTTTAAGTAACTTTCTATTTTAGGAAACTTTCTATTTTAGGCAGGTTTCTATTTTTAGTAACTTTCCAGAATTAGCAGATTTCTATAATTAGTAACTTTCTAAAAATAGCAGGTTTCCATATATAGCAGGTTTCCATATTTAGTAAGTTTAGTTACTTATCTCAAGTTATAATAGAAAATGAGTATTATAATGCTTTAAAGATCATTTATGACAAGTTACAAAAGTTTAGGGTTTAAAATGTCAATATAGCAAAGTATAGGGTTAAAAGTGTAAATATAGTAAGTTTACTCATTTTACTCATTTAATCCATTTAGTTAGTATTTAACATGTTAATCCATCAAGTTTCATAATTTACCAAACAACCCCTTAACTATATCAAATCGATTAATTACAACCATAGTTTTAGGTCATGAATAACAAATCCGTTTAAACCATATTAACTCGATTAGAACACGATTAAAAGACATCTCACGTGATAATAAAATCAATTCGATTCAGCCCCTTCCCAAATCATTTTGTACGCCCCTTATACATATTCAAAACACCTTCGTAATCATTCATTTACAAATTCATTTATCATATACGGAAACATGTAATTAAAGATCATTAAACCCTTTTATAACCTTAATATAAATCGATAAAGAGAAGACCAAAATCAGCTTCATAATCATTTTATAAGTCACATATCATTCGAATACATATAGATTAAGATTCATGGTTTTATCATTTTATGTGTTATCATTATTTCATGTGTTCAATAGTTATGATTTTATGTTACCATTTTACAAGTTACAAGCCCTAGTTTTACACATGGCCACGAATTGGATAAAAGGAACAAGGAGGAAAAAGATTCAAAGTGATGATACGTTACCCTTGATGCGTGTACGAAACAAAACAAGAATCAAACCACGAAAACTAAACCAAGCCTCCTCTTGGTTGTCCAAAACCCACGGCTACAAAACAATACCCACGTCCAAGCCCTAAAACGAACCAAACACCAATGCTACGTCCACCAAACGATTACCCACGATCACGAGCCTCCTAGGATCACCTTGGCTTGACAAAAATTCGGATTGAATGGTGGAATTAAAAGGGTGCCGCCACCTTGATGAGAGAAAACAAGAGCTAGGGTTTTGTTGGTGTATTTTGAAATGAGATGAAGAGATAAATGAGATTGATTACAAATTGATATGGTGAGTATTTTTAGGGGGGGGAAGGCCGGCCATAAAGGGAGTCCAAGAGATAATTTCTCAACTTTCCAAGTTACCAATTCAATCATGTATTTAGTCTTTATCCAAGTCTAGATTAATTTGTGTACAAGTTGTAAGGTTTAATGTTACTTATACTTTTAATTATTCAAGTCTTTTAATATATAACATAAGTTTATTATTCTCATAATGTGAAAGTATTAATAAACTTATACTCCCTCCGTCTCAAAATTATTGTCAGGAGACAAAAATCACACGGTTTAATAAAAGTGGGACCACTACTATTCTCAACCACTCAAATAGAATATTCTCCCACTAAATTACCTTTTTATTACTAAACATAGAAAGTGGACTATTAATTTGAGACATCCTAAAATGGAAATGTGGACCATTATTTTGAGACGGAGGGAGTAACTTGTTAAATGATGTTAACGTATTTTCCGAGTTGGTGAAATTTTAAGTTGGAGGGCAAAATTGTCATTTTACGCGATTTGAGATTTTAGGGTTTTACAACTCTTCCCCTCTAAAAAGAAAATTTTCGTCCTCGAAAATTGAAAAGGAAACGAAACGATAAACGAAGACATACCCGATGATGAAAAGAAATGCGGATAACTAGCTCGCATAGATTCCTCGGTCTCCCAAGTAGCTTCACGCTCTGGGTGATTCTTCCAAAGAATCTTAACAAACTGAATAACTTTGTTTCTCATGACTCGATCTTGCCGATCCAAAATAGCTTCGGGTTCCTCCGAAAGAGACATATCAGGCTGAATCTGATCAAATGGATATGAAGCGACATGCAAAGGATGATAGTTGTATCCCCTCAAAAGAGATACATGAAAAACGTTGTGCACATGCGATAACTGCGGCGGAAGAGCCAAACGATAAGAAACCTCTCCGATGCGCTCGAGAATCTCAAACGGCCCAATAAAACGAGGACTAAGCTTCCCTTTAATACCAAAACGTTTAACACCCCGAAATGGCGACACTTTCAGAAATACCCGATCACCAACCTGAAACTCCAAATCACGACGATGTTTATCTGCATAACTCTTTTGCCGCGTACGAGCCTCCTTCAACTTCTCCCTAGCAACTGCCACCTTCTCATTGGTGATCTCAATAATCTCAGGCCCCTCAATCAAACGCTCACCTACTTCGTCCCAACAAATAGGTGCTCTACATTTCCTTCCATACAAAAGCTCATAAGGTGCAGCCTTGATGCTAGCATGCCAACTATTGTTGTAGGCAAACTCCACCAAGCACAAATACTCATCCCAGCTCCCGGTCCACTCTAAAGCACATGCTCGCAACATGTCTTCCAATGTCTGAATGGTCCTCTCCGACTGACCATCCGTCTGAGGATGAAACGCCGTACTAAACTTAAGGCGAGTGCCCCAAGCCTTATGCAAACTCTTCCAAAAACGAGACGTGAAACGAGGATCTCTATCTGACACAATCGCTGTGGGAGTACCATGAAGTCGTACAATCTCCTGCTGAAAGATCTCGGCCAACTTACTAACGCTATCTCCAGTACGAATGGGTAAGAAATGAGCAGACTTGGTTAGCCGATCAACGACCACCCAAATCGCATCATGTCTTTTCCGAGTAAGAGGCAAACCGGTGACAAAATCCATAGTAATCTCTTCCCACTTCCAAGTAGGAATCTCCAAAGGCTGAAGTAGACCACTAGCTCGCTGATGCTCTATCTTGACCTGCTGACAAGTCATACACCTAGAAACGTACAAAGCCACATCCTGTTTCATGCCACTCCACCAGAAATGCTGCTTAAGATCTCGGTACATCTTAGTAGAACCCGGATGAATAGTGAATGGAGAACTGTGAGCCTCAGACAACACCGTCTCACGCAAATCAGGATCATTAGGAACACAAAGCCGATCACCAAACCATACCACACCGGAACTATCAACCCGAAACTCCGATTGTTTCCCTTCCTAAATGTTCTGAACAATAGACCAAAGCTCACCATCATCTTTCTGAGCTTCCTTGATCCGCAAAATGATGTTGGACTCCACCTTCATACTAGCCCAATAACCATCATAACCTCGGAAACATAATTCCACTTCCATAAGCTCAAGGTCATGAAGAACCCTGGGTTCAATCTCTAAACTAGCAATCATACCTGACTTTCGGCTTAGTGCATCTGCAACCACATTAGCCTTACCCGGATGATACTGGATGTTCGTGTCATAATCCTTAAGAAGCTCCAGCCATCTCCGCTGTCTCATATTGAGCTCCTTTTGTGTGAATATATACTTTAAACTTTTATGGTCAGTAAAGATATCACACGACTCGCCATACAAATAATGCCTCCAAATCTTTAAGGCAAAAACAACCGCAGCCAACTCCAAATCATGCGTAGGGTAATTCTCCTCATACGATTTCAATTGCCTCGAAGCATAGGCAATCACCTTACCGTGCTGCATCAATACACAACCCAAACCTTTCTTAGACGCGTCACTATAAATCTTAAAACCTCCAGAACCCGATGGAAGTGTCAAAACAGGCGCAGTAACCAACCTCCGTTTCAATTCCTCAAAACTCTATTCACGCTCCTCCGTCCATTCAAACTTTTCTCCTTTCCTCATCAATTGTGTCAAAGGTAACGCCAATTTAGAGAAACCCTCAACAAAACGACGGTAATAACCAGCAAGCCCCAGAAAAATCCTAATCTCCGTCACAGTAGTAGGTCTCGGCCATTTTGTGATAGCCTCTACTTTAGATGTGTCCATCTTGATACCATCAGCAGACACAACGTGACCAAGAAAAGCAACTTGGCTCAACCAGAATTCACACTTAGAAAATTTCGCATACAACTTCTGCTGTCGAAGAATCTCCAATACGATACGAAGATGCTGCTCGTGCTCGGCCTCACTCTTAGAATACACAAGGATGTCATCGATGAAGACGATTACAAACTTATCAAGGTACTCGTGGAAAACACGATTCATAAGATCCATAAAGACGGCAGGCGCGTTAGTCAAACCAAATGGCATAACCAGAAACTCATAATGGCCATAGCGAGTACGAAACGCGGTCTTAGGAACATCTTGTTCCTTCACACGTAATTGATGATAACCAGACCTCAAATCAATCTTAGAGAAGAATTTAGCGCCCTGCAATTGGTCAAACAAATCATCGATGCGAGGAAGAGGGTAACGGTTACGGATAGTAATACGGTTCAGCTCACGGTAGTCGGTACACAATCTCATACTCCCATCTTTCTTCTTAACAAACAATACCGGTGCACCCCAAGGTGAAACGCTGGGTCTAATAAAGCCGTTCTCCAAAAGTTCTTGCAACTGCTCTTTCAACTCCTTCAGTTCAATCGGCGCCATACGATAAGGAGCTTTGGATATAGGTTCAGCACCAGGAATCAAATCAATACCAAATTCAACTTCCCTAGCCGGAGGAATGCCAGGAAATTCATTAGGGAAAACGTCAGCAAATTCGCGCACAACAGAAAGACTTTCAATAGTCGGAACTTCTGAAGAAGTATCTTTGATGGATGCCAGAAAACCAAGGCAACCATGAGAAATGAGAGTGCGGGCTTTCATAGCCGAGATGATCTTAACCGACTTAAGTGGTTGAGCACCATGGTATACAAAATCAGGTCGATGAACATTACCGAAGATAACATTACGAGCATGACAATCAATAGTAGCCTTATGCAAGGCCAACCAGTCCATACCCAATATAATATCAAAATCAGACATATCCAAAGGAAGAAGATTAGCCGAACGAATACCATCATCGAAACGTAGAGGACAGTCCATATACTCGTGGTTAATGAGCACATGACTTTTCATAGGGGTCGATATAGATAGAGGATTCATTAGTGGTGTTGGAGGTAATTTGAGTTTCTTAGCAAAGTTTACCGATACAATAGAATGTGTCGCGCCAGTATCAAACAAAACAAAAGCAGTAGAATCACCAAAATAAATGGTACCAGTAATAGTACCTGACGCCTTGTCTTCCTGATCTCGAGTAACCGAATACACACGTCCAGTGGTGGGAGGTGGTTTGATGTAGTTCGAAGGAGTAACCGATGCCTGCTTGGGACAATCCCTCACCCTATGATCTGTCTCCCCACAATGATAACAACCTCCAGAAATCCTACGACAAACACCTGGATGCGGCTTACCACACGTAACACACTTGGGAGGAGGAGGTAGCACCTCAGAAGTCCTCTTCTGGGAAGAAGCTGTCGCTGAACGATCCTGATAAGTGCTGCGAGATTACTGATCCCGCTGTTGTCTCTGAAAACTGCCACTCTGACCCTTACGATCATCACCTGACCTATCAAATCTCCTCTGAGTACCCTGCTGCCTCGAATCATAGCCACGGTCATAACGACCTCTAACACTCTGAACCTAGTCCTGGCGACCCCTCTGATCGGAACTGTAGTCCTGACGACCCCGAGTATTAATACGGTCCCCATCTCTGTTCCGCTTATTGTATCCCTGCTCCTCATGTAACAACTCAATGTTGCGGGCATCATCCGCAACTGCTGCTACCTCCGTATACTGATGGTTGATCATCCTATCAAGCACCCATTTCTTTAGCCCCCACTTAAACTTTCGAGCCTGCCGACGCGCATCCCCAGCAACTACAGCACCCACAAAACCAACCATCCTCATGAATCGCTGCATGTACTCATGAGAATTCTCCTTCTCTAGCTGATGTATGGTCTCATACTCTCTTTCGTACCGCTGCTGTTCCGATTCGGGGAAGTACTGCTTATAGAAGATCTCTCTGAAAGTAGCCCAAGCACAAGTATCAACGAAGTTCTCTTCCTTGGTCAAGATATAGGCTTTCCACCAGTTTAAGGCATCACCCTCAAACTTGAAAGTGGCAAGCCGGGTTTTTACTTCATCCCCACAACCCAGTACATTAAAGAGTTTCTCCATATGTGTTATCCAATCCTCCGCCTCATTAGTGGAAGCTGCCGAACGAAAAGGAAGAGGCTTAAGCTTGTTAAAGCGCTCTATCCAAACATGAATAGGTGTGGGTGGGTTATCACCTCCACCATTTCCCCCACCAGACGAACTAGCACCACTCCTAACATTCTCAGTGATAGCAGCCACTATTCCGGGCATAGCAGTGGCTAAAGCGCGAGCGATCATAGCTTCGAAGTTAGGATTTCCATCCCCGTTGTCGTCACCATTTCTACGAGTTTGGACCATCTGAAGAGTTCATAAAACGATTAGCAAAAGTTAGGAAAATAGGATGATGAGCATGAACGGAAATGACGATAATGAACCTAGAATTCTACCCAAACCTCACCAAATCAAAACTTAAGCTCTACAGGTTAACGCTTAGGGTCCATATGTCACAGGTCCTGACTACAAGTCGTAAACCTGGGCTCTGATACCATAATTGTAACACCCCAACCCGATAAGGGTAGAAGTATCACATTTATGGAGTCAAATCAGAACAATACATATAAACCATGCAAGCGGAAGTCTTATAATAATAATCAAAAGAGTAACAAGTCAACACGACTTGATCAATACAAAAGTTCCAAAAGATGTCCCAAAGGAAAAGAAACGATACAAAGTCTAAGTCTCCAAATCAATAAACAATGGTAAACAAAGTCTAGGATAACTAAAGCAAATCCTCAAAAGCATCCTACTCTCAATCCCCAAGATAAGCCCCAGCTCCTAGCTTAATAACCTGCCGCAGGAAAAGAAATGCGGCTGAGCTTAAAAAGCTCAGTGAACAGATATAGCAATACAAAAGCAATAATAGAATCAAAGGCTGGTTAAATAAGATATGAAGCAATATAGAGTAGGTAATTGAAACAAAGGAAAGGAATGTCAGTTTTCCACCACGAGCCAACAAAACAAACCAAATCAAACCATATATCAATATCATGTAGTAACCATTGTATTCGGAGGGGTGACCTCGGAATACCAAACCAATATGAGGGGAGTCCTCGAGTAGCCAATGGAGTGATCAGCTCCCAAAATGTGAGGGGGTGTATTGCACACACCAACCACATCACCAAACCATATATCAATACAAAACAAATACAAATCTAGGATGCATCCATACGCCCCCTGCAAAACAAATAGTGGCCATACAATATCCAAAGCGCGCATAATCAATACAAATATGGGGACGGTGTGGAACATCACTCATCCACACTGGAGTCATGCCATTGGTGCATCAATGACACGGACATGGAACCCCCATGCCTAGTTAATGGCTCGGGGTATCAACTGACAGGTCAAAGTGTACAATATAGAGTTCAATCAATATCAATGTCCAATATTAGCAGTTCACAATTCAAATCAATAGTTCAATATCAATGGTTCAATTTTCAAGGTCCAAATATCAAAGGAACAATATCAAAGGTTCAAATAGCAAGGGATCAATATCAAGGGTTCAAATAGCAAAGCAAAGGTTCAATATCAATATGGCAAGAGATCAAAGATGCAAAGAGATCATGAGAAACCTTATGAGAAAGGTCAGAATATCTGTACCTTATTCGAAGCAAGCAAACAAAGAAAGTAAATCAAGGAAGGAGATCAATCACGCCGCCCGGAACCTATATGAATTAGATAACGTTCTATAAGAATCCGAAACACTTGTTTTAAGACGGCTTTCCATTTTTAGCAAGTTTCCTGTTTTAGTAATCTTTCTATTTAAAGTAACTTTCTATTTTAGGCAGGTTTCTATTTTTAGTAACTTTCCAGAATTAGCAGATTTCCATAATTAGTAACTTTCTAAAAATAGCAGGTTTCCATATATAGCAGGTTTCCATATTTAGTAAGTTTAGTTACTTATCTCAAGTTATAATAGAAAATGAGTATTATAATGCTTTAAAGATCATTTATGACAAGTTACAAAAGTTTAGGGTTTAAAATGTCAATATAGCAAAGTATAGGGTTAAAAGTGTAAATATAGTAAGTTTACTCATTTTACTCATTTAATCCATTTAGTTAGTATTTAACATGTTAATCCATCAAGTTTCATAATTTACCAAACAACCCCTTAACTATATCAAATCGATTAATTACAACCATAGTTTTAGGTCATGAATAACAAATCCGTTTAAACCATATTAACTCGATTAGAACACGATTAAAAGACATCTCACGTGATAATAAAATCAATTCGATTCAGCCCCTTCCCAAATCATTTTGTACGCCCCTTATACATATTCAAAACACCTTCGTAATCATTCATTTACAAATTCATTTATCATATACGGAAACATGTAATTAAAGATCATTAAACCCTTTTATAACCTTAATATAAATCGATAAAGAGAAGACCAAAATCAGCTTCATAATCATTTTATAAGTCACATATCATTCGAATACATATAGATTAAGATTCATGGTTTTATCATTTTATGTGTTATCATTATTTCATGTGTTCAATAGTTATGATTTTATGTTACCATTTTACAAGTTACAAGCCCTAGTTTTACACATGGCCACGAATTGGATAAAAGGAACAAGGAGGAAAAAGATTCAAAGTGGTGATACGTTACCCTTGATGCGTGTACGAAACAAAACAAGAATCAAACCACGAAAACTAAACCAAGCCTCCTCTTGGTTGTCCAAAACCCACGGCTACAAAACAATACCCACGTCCAAGCCCTAAAACGAACCAAACACCAATGCTACGTCCACCAAACGATTACCCACGATCACGAGCCTCCTAGGATCACCTTGGCTTGACAAAAATTCGGATTGAATGGTGGAATTAAAAGGGTGCCGCCACCTTGATGAGAGAAAACAAGAGCTAGGGTTTTGTTGGTGTATTTTGAAATGAGATGAAGAGATAAATGAGATTGATTACAAATTGATATGGTGAGTATTTTTAGGGGGGGAAGGCCGGCCATAAAGGGAGTCCAAGAGATAATTTCTCAACTTTCCAAGTTACCAATTCAATCATGTATTTAGTCTTTATCCAAGTCTAGATTAATTTGTGTACAAGTTGTAAGGTTTAATGTTACTTATACTTTTAATTATTCAAGTCTTTTAATATATAACATAAGTTTATTATTCTCATAATGTGAAAGTATTAATAAACTTATAACTTGTTAAATGATGTTAACGTATTTTCCGAGTTGGTGAAATTTTAAGTTGGAGGGCAAAATTGTCATTTTACGCGATTTGAGATTTTAGGGTTTTACACTAAGCAAACACACAAGTAAATTAGCCAGACATGGGAAACATGCAAGCATACACACAAGTAATTGAAGACATAAATAAATTAATGAAGTAAAACACTTATCTTGATGTAAGATAGGGTATGGAACCCTAAAATACTGTACAAGACAACCTTGGTTCGGTTTAGGTTTGTACTCCAAAATACTACACCCTGAAAACTAAAAAATTCGGATTCTATATATAAGATTACACATGCGACGGCGTCACCCTTTGATTTGTGACGCCGTCGGGTCGCCGTCATTAGGGTTTCGTCTTGGCCACGTTAGTCTTGCGACGACGTCACCTTATGCTTGTGATGCCGTCCCCTTCAGTCTCTGACGTCGTCTGGATCAAATCTAGGCCGTCTGAGTTGCGACGCCCTACTCTTTTAAAATCTGAAGCCGTCACTTGTAAATGAACAATTTGGCTACTGAGCCATCACAAAAGTTGTCCAACGGCGTCACTATTTTGTGCCTGACGCCGTCCCCTTCAGTTCCAGCAGCCTGAGTGTCTCGATTCTTGACTTTGGACATTTTCTTCGTATATTCGCGCCTTTTCGTCCGAATAAGTGCCATTCCAGCATTTTCCCTGCAAGATACCTAAAAAGTGAAAAGGAACGATATTAAGTAATAACGAATACAAAAGTGATCAAATAAGGGCTTAAACGACCCCTCAAAAAGGTAAATTTTAAAACCTTATCAAATATCCCTACACTTGGTATTTGCTTGTCTTCAAGCAAATGTGCTTTTAGCCAATGAATTTATAAGTTAGAGGTCATGAAGCATTAGTTTAGAACGATTAACAACACATATAAGCCCCTCAAAAGTCATAACAAGCACGGAAATTACATACTAGCACCTCACATGGGGTGTTTGGATACTCACATCTCTCGGGTGTATATGAAATATAACTAATTGGAAATGGAAGATAAACACTTATTAACCGGTCCTAGTACATAGATTACCATAGGCTTGAGACTTGATCAAACCTCCATCGCTTTGGCGTAAGCACCTAGGAAAGACTATTCAAGAGGTCTTTTAAAGGGTTATAATGTTAGGCTTACGGTAGGGAAACAAAGGGTTTGGTGGGATAGGCTATTTAGTGGTGGCAAGTCAAAAATCTTTATGTTACAAGCATGCAAAGAATGGCATTGCTAAGCCAAGACTCGACACTCTAGATTCTAGATAACTGAAATAAACAAACATAAATTAAAAATAGATGTAGGATGGTAGCCCGTATGTTTTTTTTTCCATCACTCTATTTTTTTTTCATACACTTTTACTCTACCATCCTCTACGATAGCATCAAAATGATAGAGATTTATAGGCACATCCCTACACTTGAGTTTTGTTTTACTCTAACACTAATATGACCCGAATTGAAAAGATCAAAACACTTGGAGTACATTATTATGAAAATAAAGGGAATTTGAATTTAACATTCCCTTCCCGTCATTTCATAAACTTTAACTTTTCCCATGAGTCCCAATCGTCCCAAAACTGTGTACAAAGGATATGACTCGACTTAGAAACTTATGCAAGCAACAAGATAATTGAACTAAGGGTTTAGGGTGATAACAATAATGCACTACAAGTGAGTGCATACGAGGTAGGCTAAGGCGATTTGGGTGTACATTTGGGGGTGGATTGTAAACAATTCTCTTCATTGATATTCCGGAAAACCGAAACATCACGAGAACCGCGAAAAGGATAGGCTCTGAGGGGTTAACTAGGGGTATCATGTACTAAAGATGAGTACAACACAAAGGTGTGGGGTAATTACTCAACCAATGTGGAAGAAGTAATTATATTACGGGTATCAAACAAGGGTTATCCTAATGCCTCTTATCATTTAGTTATTCCTAACCACACAAGTGTAGTCTTACTAGCGATCTCGGGATGCATCACAAAACAAGTTCTAGAATCTATTATACTACCGTTTCACACTCTAAGCATTAAAGATGAATGCTTTAATTCCTACTAATCTAAGGGCGATCCTCACATTTTGGGTGGAATTTAAGTGGTAAAGGGTTTTTGTGCTAGTCATATAACTTCCTATCCATGAGACGCTTTATTAAGACTAATGGCCCACTCCTATATGTCATGAAAAATTTTAAATTTGTGGCCAAAATTACTCTAACCGACATTTTCTCATGGTTTATTACACAAATGCAATTGGACAAATCAAATAATCAAGGATAAGCATAGTTTCAAAGTTCCTGTTTTATTTTCCCTCCCTACACTTAAACTGAACATTGTCCCCAATGTTCCTCGAAAGTATCAAAGTTATGATAATGGAAGGTAATAAAAGATGAAAGAAACTAATACTCCCCTGATTAGCTCGGTAGGATCCGTGTAAAGTGGTGGTTACATCTTTCTTCAAGAAGAACGTTTGGGTGAAAAGCTCCTTCTCATCTTATGTATCTTCTTCTTGGTAAATTAAACCCGCATACTTGAAGAAAACAAACGAAACCTTCGCGTAAAATCGGCGGTAATATATATAGGACTCTACTAAACTAGGATATAATGCTTGTGGAATGGATGTTTACAGAATTTTTGGAAAATTAAGACCTGGAAAATTCCAAAAATTTATAAGTAGCTCAGAAATTGAGAAAAAGTAATCAGTTGTTTCTGCTCCTTCTTGACGCCGTCAGGTTGCGATCCTGACGCCATCAGGTTATCCTGACAAAAACTGGTCTGCGATTTTCTGGAAAAAATTCTGGAAATTTTACATCTTTAGAATCTGGAAAAATTTCCTGCAAAACATCCATTATGACTCAATACAAGCATTTGACTCAAACAAACACACATGTATATATTTTAAGTAATTGAAATTCTCATGTTTACGTTTCTTTTGAAAACGTGTGTAATCCTCCCTACACTTATCCCTTATGTAAAATACCTTTATATGTAATTAAGACGAGGTTAAAGACAAAATAAAGCATTTTTACAAATTTAAACATGAGAATAAATAATCAATAAAAGATACACAACACACAAACAAGCAAACAATTAAGCATGGGTTGCCTCCCACGAAGCGCTTTTCTTTATTTATGAGTCTTGTAGCTAGACTCGAAGTCGTGCCCCTACGTGATCTCGTTACCGTCACCTTCTTCCTCATGACGTTCTCTAGTGGGTGATTCCATGTTGTAGAAGTGCCCTATGATGCACCTTTCTAAGATTTCGTCCTCTCCCCACTCAGTTCTATATTCCGATCCTAAGTTCAAGCAATCCTTATAGAAACCGAAAATCTTTTCCATAACATAATCCACTCCTTATCCTTATCCTTCTCATTCCTATAGTAGACCGATAGTTTAAGTTCTTTTTCATCATTGGAGAGTGATGAAAATTTCTCAATCTTAAATGGCATTTGGTAGGCTACATCATCGGTCTCATCCTTGAATCGCACTATTCCTAACGAGGGATCATAAGTCATCCCGGTGCTTTCTATGAAAGGTTTCCCTAGAATAATGTGGGACAAGCTAGGATATATGGCCGTACTAATATCATCCACTATTATGAAATCCGTAGGAAACGTGAAACTACCTACATAAAAGGGCAATCCCTTAATTCTACCCAGAAAATTGCAACTAACCCTAGGATTATCGGGATCTTGCCTAGTTGGGATAGGCTTCTTCATTACCTAATTGTAGTAGGTGCTAGTCATTATGTTTATTGGGGATTTGCTGTCAATGTAGGCCTTTGCCACGAAAAGGTGTCCTATGCAACATGGTATGTTAAGATTCCAAGGGTTCCCAAACTTGATCCTAGGGCTTATCCTAACATACATGTGACGGAGGTCACGCACTAAGTGAGGGTGGCGAGATAGTTCTTCTTCCGTAGGAAACTTATTGAAATAGTCATTGTCTACTTCATCTACTTCCTCGGTTGTTTCATTCCTCGGTGTTTCACTAACCTCAGGTATCGTTTCATGGTTCGCTTCGTCATTTGTTCTATTAGGTTTTTCTAAGGTGATGGTATTGACGAATTGAACGTGCTTAGCTAGCTTACTTGGGTCCTTAATCTATACACCGGAAGTTTTGGGGGTTGAGATATCATTAACCTTCCTATCACTATTGGTCATGGCTTTCAAGAGGTTATCTATCTTCATATCCATCTCGGCTTGTTGTTGGTTAAAACGGTCCGAGAGCTTAGCTATTTGAGCTTCTTGGGATGCGACTAGGTGTTGCAACATCCCCTCAATGTTTTGTTGGTTAGGGCCGTGAGATGGGGGCCATGAGAAATCATTGGATGTGAATTCTTTGGTTTGTCCCCAATAAAAGTCGGGCTTGCCCTTCCATGCTTCTCGGGCGTCATTAAAAGTCCTAGGTCCGGGTGTTGTAGGGAATCTTCCTATCGTTCCATTAGTACGCGAGGATGCGTAGTCAACGGAAGCTTGTTCGGGAAATCTTATGCAAGTGCGCGTGTTATGAGAATCACTACACGGCTCACACGAGGAAGAAACTTTATTCACTTGGCGTGAAGACTTAGGATTTTCGTAGGAGCTCATTAGGAATTTAACTTGAACTTTAAGCTCGAGCATCCTACGGTCAGGAGATTGTGAGTCAATGGGAGGCAAGGAGATTGCCTTAACGGTTTTGGGAAACTCAAGGGGGTCATTCCAAATTTCGTTGTCAAAGAGAGCAAGGTCCTCTATTATACCCCACGATTCTTCCGCGGTGAGGTCACTAAGTTTTCCACCGGCCGCTTGGTCAATGGATTGCTTGGTGGGGAAGTTGACATGATCATAGAAGAGGTGTACTTGGAGCCAAAGATCAATACCGTGATGAGGCACTTTATGGAGTAAGTCTTTGAATCGAGTCCATGCTTCATAGAGAGATTCACCTTGACATTGTTGGAACATCAAGATATCATTCCTAAGCTTAATGGTTCTTCCTGGTGGGAAAAATTGAGCAAGGAAGCGAGAGGTGAGATCATCCCAACTTGAGATGGAGCCGGCGGGAAGTCGCTCAAGCCAATTACTAGCTTGTTCCCGTAGAGAGAATTGGAAGAGACGCAGACGCGTGGTCTCCCGAGTAGTAGCATCAAGGTCAATGGAATCGACAATTTTAAGGAAGTCCTTAAGATGCTGATTAGGATCTTCGGAACAAAGTCCATAGAATGCACATCCATTTTGCACCAACCGGATGGTGTCGGATCGCAGGGTCGTAGTTTAGGCTTGGTCGGGAAGCTCAATGGTGTTCCTATAGCCTAGGTGGCTTTGTCTCGAGTATTCACCAAGAGTACGGCCTCTTGGCGGGTCATTTGGTGGTAGGTTGATGAATAGTGGTTGGTTATCACCTTCCATGATGAAAAGTGACGAGGTTACGAACAAAGGTCATGAAGAAGAGGGATAGACTACGAGGAAGCTAAAAATGGGAAAAAAGTTTACTTGATAGGAATCAAGTAAAGAAACCTAAACAAGGTGGACTCCTAACTAGCTATTCTATTCCCCGGTAGCGGTGCCAAAAACTTGATAACGCTACACGCGTCGTTCGGGGTCAAAGGAACTTCCTTTTTGTCGAGCAAAATTTTCAACACCCTAGGCACTGAACCTAATCGTTGTAGTGTAGTATTACGGTAAGCCACGGGAATTGATATCGTTCTCTAGGGGAATAGGAATGCTAGTGAGAAGTTACTACGCTAAGGTTGGGGTTGAGGAAGATTATTTTTTATCTTTTTTATGTTTTTTAGGAAATGGAAAAGTACGAATCTCGGGGTTTGAGTTTGGGTGGTTGGTATTTCTACCGATTACTTCTACTTATCTAATTATCTAAACTAGTGGTGAGAGTAGTCTATGTCTAATTATTGTGTGCTCGTGTGATGATTTAAAGATGTGTTTACTTAGGTTTTATTACTCCTTAATTATCTCCTATTGATGGTTGAATTGTCACGTCCTTATTCTTAATCGCGTTGTGTGTCTAAGGTCGTAGGGTATGCGTTTATCCCTAACTCTTTGAAACTACCAAAGGTTAATGCCTACAAAATCTCTAGGATTTATAAACTTAACGCTAAGGTACTCTCCGGATGGTTTAGCCTACAATGACTCTAGGTACTATAAGCTAAGGTTCACAAAGATTAATCAAGCATTAACTACACAACGGATGACCTATCGCAATACTAGATCATTAACAATTAAGATAAGAGACAACCAATCAATATTCAATAATCAAGTTTCATATTCCCTAAGCAAACACACAAGTAAATTAGCCGAACATGGGAAACATGCAAGCATACACACAATTAATTAAAGACATAATTAAATTAATGAAGTAAAACACTTATCTTGATGTAAGATAGGGTATGGAACCCTAAAATACTGTACAAGACAGCCTTGGTTCGGTTTAGGTTTTTACTCCAAAAGACTACACCCTGAAAACTAAAAAATTCGGATTCTATATATAAGATTACACATGCGACGGCGTCACCCTTTGATTTGTGACGCCGTCGGGTCGCCGTCATTAGGGTTTCGTCTTGGCCACGTTAGTCTTGCGACGACGTCACCTTATGCTTGTGACGCCATCCCCTTCAGTCTCTGACGTCGTCTGGATCAAATCTAGGCCGTCTAAGTTGCGACGCCCTACTCTTTTAAAACCTGAAGCCGTCACTTGTAAATGAGCAATTTGGCTACTGAGCCGTCACAAAAGTTGTCCGACGGCGTCACTATTTTGTGCCTGACGCCGTCCCCTTCAGTTCCAGCAGCCTGAGTGTCTCGATTCTTGAATTTGGCCATTTTCTTCGTATATTCGCGCCTTTTCGTCCGAATAAGTGCCATTCCAGCATTTTTCCTTCAAGATACCTAAAAAGTGAAAAGGAACGATATTAAGTAATAACGGATACAAAAGTGATCAAATAAGGGCTTAAACGACCACTCAAAAAGGTACATTTTAAAACCTTATCATATTGCATGTAGCAGAACTTAATGACTTGGCTTAGGGAACTAAAAACAACTGGACTTTCAAGGGTAATAACTTGATCTTCGGTGGAAACCTTTGCTGATAGGTTAGGACGAACTGACCAAATATTGTCCTAGCGACTTAAACCCTCACTTGAATCAATTGGGAGTAGTTAGACGTGAACATAACATGATAGGATGGGTAACTAGGTTAGCACACTTTACCCCTATTGATTACAACTCTATTCTATTTTCTTTCATTTCTTGTTAATTTGTTTAATAATCATTTCAAACCTTAAAGCAATTAAAACCAGTGACACCTAGACTTAGTTAGAATCCGCTCACATAGCTCTTGGGATGACCTCTGTTTTACCGATTACTACACTACACATGACCGGGTACACTGCCCGTGAGTGCATAAGGTAGACTATTGGTAAACGAGACTTATAAAATATTAAAACTTGGTCAGTAAAACCTGCATCACATGTAAATTTTAAACTAAATAATGATGTAACTCTTATTCATAGATCTGCAAGAATACCTCATGCACCTAAGTAATATTTTTATATCAATGCAGAGGGATATATGTTAGAGGATCATAGAGAACCTGCTAACTAGAAAGATGCATTATCAGATCTTGAATGTGATGAATGTCTCAAAAGCATGAATGACCAGATGCAGTCCTTGAAAGACAATCACTGTTTTGAACTTGATTTATCTTTTACCAAACAGTTAGACTGTGAGATTAGAATGAATTTCTTTTGAAGAAAAGACTCATAAGGACAAAATTGTACATACATTAATGCATGCTTTATAACAAGAGTTTTTAATCATACCCAAGCAATTGACTGTGATTAAATTTTCCTTTCTACGTGCATTAATTATATAAAGATGATTAATTTTCATATTTGTTTTCATGTATATGAAATATGGCAATTGGATATCAAAACTCTTTTCTTATTGATTACCTTTATAAGCATGTTGCGTAATCAAAAGGGTTTGTGAATCTAGATAATCTTTATAAAGTATACAAGATACAAGAGTCCAAGTGTGGATTGGTGCATGCCTCTAGGAGAAATGATCTTTAGTTTAATTGTAAAATCAATAATTTGAACTTGATTATAACTAAGATAACTTCTGAGTACACCTAAGAGTAATTGGGAGCACTATGTTTGTTTTCTTAAATCACATACGCTGTATCACATATTGGAAGTGTCATTTCATCTAAGCTAAATGTTTATCCTTAGCTTGAAATAAACCTTCATTTTGAGGATTTAGAAAATAAAACATACAACTTTGGAATTTACGATTATTGAATTAAACATATGTGGTTAATAAATCTAATATAATATGACATATCATTTAGCAAGTCTCAAAGGATATATCTTATTTGGTGAGATTGAACGCATGAATGGATACTGTTGATATATAATCTGGCGCGGGCTGGATTCGACGACTCTCCCTGGGCCGTTCGTCGTCTTCTCGAGCCCTAAGTAGACCTGTCAACAAAGAGAACCCGTTAGGAGTAGACCCGAGGCCGTAGCCCCGGGGTCCACCTCCGACGGTCAAGTTAGTATCGATGCGATGTAGCCTACAAGAGTAAGGGTTATTGTAACCTGTCACGTTATGTCCTCAAGAAGGAGATCCAGCCATATATTTATAGGGCATGGATTAGGGTTTAGGCGTAGAGTGGGCCGCTGTCTGCCGGGCCTGACTCATTCCTGGCCCAGTCCAGACTATACGTCCACAAGCCCCCCAAGTCTAGTATGAGAGAGTACATGGCTATGTTATGCTAGACTTAAGTTCCGTTCATGGCCGCGTAGGCCCAATCAATCATGACAGCATGGCCTATGTGTGTGCAACTCAAGTGTGCACATGTGACGGACCATACTGCGCAGCCCAAATGCGACAGTGCGCACTTGACCCATGGCGCTGTCCTGTTTAGCCCATTAGACTGTATCCGAATTCGCGACCTTGTAGGCGCGTCCGTGGTGACCATGTTCCATCTTGAGTAACACCCGTTCTTACATGACGGAGAGGAATGCGCATATGCTAGGTTTCCTGCCACAGTGTGACAGTAAAGACCCTGTAAGAAGAACACGTAGTTCTATAGTTGGGGTAACAGTGACATTGCGATTGTGAGAGTCTCACAATGGTGAAAGTGGATCCCGTATGCTGCATCTTGGGTAAGGGCGTACCTTTTATACCAGTAGCGACGCAGCATGGTGCGACATAAGACGTGCTTCTGTAGCAGAAGTGCGCGCTGTGCGCGACAAAGAAGTGCGACAGAAGACGTGCTTCTGTAACAGAAGACGTGCTTCTGTAGCAGAAGTGCGCGCTATGCGCGACAAAGAAGTGGGACAGAAGACGTGCTTCTATAGCAGAAGTGCGCGCTGTGCACGACAAAGAAGTGCGACAGAAGACGTGCTTCTGTAGCAGAAGTGCGCGCATTACATCCATCTTTACAACCGACAGAGGACGTCTCCCCTGCGGCAAGATGGTGCGAATATTTAAATCCGTCTTTGTACCGGGCTTGCAATACCTCTTACATACGATCTGCTTCCAAATATGCCTGCGTGACTCGTACGGAAACAGTGGTATTATATACCCTTGGTAGCCCCCCAAGTTTGATGGTGCCACTCGTGTAGGAGCATTAAACTTATTTATTCAACAAAAAACGCTTAATGCAAATATTAAAAGTATATGCCACGAATCGAAACATATAAAACCGAATGAAGTGAAGCAATATATAGCACATAGCATGTGAACTTAACACATAAGAGAAGTGGCAGTGCGAATTACTCCTATCGCGAGGTTTTACAAACTACATAAATACTTTTTTTTTAATATAAAAAAAAACCCGGATGGACGTACCGTGATCGCGACTAATAGAAGCAGATGGATATTTCGTGACCACATAGACTCGAACGTTTGTGGATGATCGCAGATGAACATAACATGACCACGGCCTTTGTCCAGTGCGATCATGGCGATTGACTAGCATCGTGGTGTTTGCTCGTAGCTAATCTGCGAAGATGTCAGAACGCACGGCCTAACGCGGGTAGATTTATCGTGACTGCGTTGTTCGATCGTACAAACAAGCGCGAACAGGCATACCAACCATAAAAACAGTATCTGCGCGAATTAATTCGCGGCTAAAAGATAAAATAGGTCCGATCATGCGGACTTTTTCTTTTATCTTTCTTAGTAAAAGAATAGACTATTACACATTCTTGTATCTCATGTAAAGAAATATTATGATTCTTATACTTGTTATTTTCCAAATTGGGTACCGTGTAACAACTTGGATGGCCTTAATTAATTAATAAACAATATGTCCTGGTTTAAGCTTGGTGATTCGTTGTGAAGTGAGTGGTGAAAAACACAATATCAACGTATATCAAAATAACCGTAAAATCCGACAAATCAACCCTTTAGGAAAAAGGTCAACGTATCAAATCTCACGGGTGTGATAAAAGTGATACCGGAAAAGTGATTTCCCGGGTCGTGTCCCAACGAGGTGTGAATGGAAGGATTCGTTGAGTTTCGTGATTTGAACTTGAATTGGTTTTAAAGATTTGTTTGATTTGAATAACGTATTCTACAATTTAATGAACGGGAAGGTAATTAAGGCAAGGGAACCCTAATAAACTACAAACTAACTACCACTAACCCTAATAAATGATAAAACGAAGTTACACTAAGTCCTAGGGTGCTAAAACGTAAAAACGTAAAAACCGGCAAACAACCCGAGCCATAAACATAAAATTTTTGCAATTTAAAGGCTACGGGTGTGAAATCAATTTTCCTACGTTCTATTTGACTAAAAATAATTTTAGGAAAAAGCGGAATATTTTTTTGACTTTTAAATTAATTACTACGAATTAAAAACCATTAAACACTAATTAAATTATTAAAAATATTAAACTAATTAAGAAAAATCTGAAAATTTCACAAAAACTACTTTAAGCCTAACTGATTCTAGGAAAAATGAAAAAGGTAGGTGTTGCTTTATGAAATAAGCTGGAAATAAGCTCCAAAGAGCTTAAAGAACACACTGCCTAAGAACCCTTATGTATTAAATGTTGCAAAGTGTAACTGATAAAGACCCAAGGGCGCGTTGGTTGTGTGATGTTGTGTTGTGTGCTTGAGCCAGGAGACCAGGGTTCGAATCCCCTTGGTACCCTTTTTGAAAATCAATTTTTTTTTCAACTTTTCTTTTTGGAACTCAAAGATGAAACAAAAGCAAAGACATTTTGTGAAAACTTTTTCAATAAAACTCAGCAAATAAGCTGTATTGAACAGCTTATTGATGCTGGTTTGGTCAGTTACAAACAAACACCCTTTTTTTACCCTTTTGAACACAAATTAAGCAAATTTTGGATCAATAAGCAGTAGGGGTGAGATGAGATTTATAGTCTAAAATCAACTAAGCTATGGGAACAAGCAGTGGAGTTAAAAATAAGCTAAGAAGACTTAACTAAAGCTAGACTTTCAAGGATAAGCAGTTGGCTCAAGGATTTAAACTAGGTGATATCCTAAGGCTATAGGGAAAATGGTTAAGCTATAAAGGAGTGTAATTAAGCTAAATTAAGCTAAGTTTATACTAATCCTATACTAGCTAAACTAATAAGCAAAAGATAACCTAAATAAGCTGAAGTTGATCACTAGAAACTAGAGAATGAAGGATGAGGTGACCTGTTGGTGCAGCAGGCTGCAACAGCCTTGGGGTGTCTGTTTGCAGCTTATTTTTAAGCTGAAAAGTAAGATTCCAAGCAAGGTAAAACTGCAAAAACAAAGTTAAGCTAGCATAGATGTCAAGAACAACAATTAGGATCCAAGAAAAAACTGTTTATAGCTTAAAATTAAGCCAAGATCAGCATGACTTTTGACATTCTTTTTTTTTGTGTACTGATGCAAAAAATTTGAAAGGCAGGTTTTAAAAACTCATCCAACTATGCTAAAAGTTGTTAAGCTGCAAACTATATTTGATACAAACTGAGTTGGGGACCTAAGGATTCAAGAAAAACAAATTTGACATCTTTGGGACTTAATTTAAGCAACCAATTAAGCTCATGAACAACAACTCTCTACTGTTTTTGGCTGCAGTACAGTAACAGATAAGGAGTTTCATTTTGGCAACTGAATTTTTTGCAATATTTGCTAAACTACTTCTACATATTAAAACAACTCTTCCTACAACCTAATTGGACTTTGACTGAGAAAGTCAAACAGGGTAAAATGTGTTTTTTTGAGACCAAAATCTGCTTAAACCAAACACTCCCTTATAAAGGATTTGACCCCATTTTTCTTTTTCTTTTTTTCTTTTCTGAAAGTGAGATACAATCACAAATAACTTAAATAAAACAAACAATAACTAGAGATTTAAAGAGATAAGATTCAAAGAACTTTTCATTAACTAAAAAGATACATTACAAAACATAAGAAAAGCTAATTTTTTTTGAAACTGAAAACTAGGGGTGCCTTATAACATTGGCTACAATCCTATTTATACTAAGCTAGGGTTATTCATTCTTCTCTTCATTTGTGCTTGTTTTGTGAGTGAAAACAGCCAAGGTTCCAACTTTGTGCTTCTTGAAGTTGATCCAAGCCATTGATCAATTAGGTATAGATGAGAACGAATCTGAGCCCTTGGTTGAGGCTTTATGCCCATGGATTGCCATGGTGGCAGTGGAAAGAGGGGAAGGAAAAGATTAGTGGGTTTGGGATTTGGGTGAAACTGGTTAAAAGAGATGAAGGTGGTTTTGGGGTGTGGTGAGATTGGGTAATAGAAGGTTTGGAGGGGTTGAGTGTCTGGGATGGTGGGATGTTTTGAGAAGAGAGAAAGAGAGAATCTAGGGTTCTGGGTTTAGGTTTGGGCGGGAAGACAGGGAAGAAGGGGTGGATTGGGTATGCTTATCAATTGACCGGGTGGGTTGACCGGGTCAGGGTGTTGGGTTGGGTTGTTTATTTTTGGGCCTTGGGAATAATACTTGGACTTAGTGATTAGATATGGAACCATGTAATACTTTAAGGACCAAAAGTGCCAAAACTGAAAATCCAGGGGCCATTCCTGTAATTCTGAAAATGTAATCCAAGGTCCATCATTGACAATCTCTGATAGTGTAAGGACTGAATCTGCCAAATTGTGAAACCTGAGGACTAAACTTGACAATTTTAAAAATCCAGGGATCAAAACTGTAATTTCTCAAACTTTTGAAATTTTTCACCAAAGGACTAATTATGACAACTTATGATTTCAAAAGGACCTTTGGTGACTTTTCTTTTTAAAATACGTGCTCAGGGACTATTTCTGTCAATTTTTGAAAGACGGGGGACTGAAACTGCCAATTATGCAAACTTTGTTCGTTTTTCAATTGTTTTTGATAATTTTGCATCTGAAACATATAAAACACAATTTGAGATATTTTCAGTATTTTTATGCATTTCAGAGTGTTTTTAGATGTTTTGCAGTTCAGATTTGACCTAAAATGATGAGTGAATAAGCACTCATCAAATCCCCCACACTAAAACATTGCTAGTCCCTAGCAATCTTTTGAGAAAACTTAATGGATTTGAATCTCTTTACCAAAAGCCATTACTTCTGGAGTAGCCAAATGTTTCAGTTCAAGTAAGAACTATGGTACACTGATAACCATGTGATTTTGAGCAAATCACCAGCTTTCAACGGTTTTGATTTGTCTTTACCAGAAGCCGTTTGCTTCTGGACTAGCCAACTCTTAGATAAATTATCAATATTATCTTTGGTGAGCTGATTACCAATTATGGTTTTTCCAACTGCCTTTACCACAAGCCATAAACTTGCGGGCTAACCAACTCTTCACTAATTAAAGATATGGTGAGCTGAACACCATACAATTTTGGGCAAATTGCAAGCCGTCAACGGATTTGATAAATCTTTACCAAGAGCCGTTTGCTCCTGGATTAGCCAATCCTTTTGTTTTTTAGACATGGCGGACTGATAACCGTAAGCTGAGTAAGTGCAAAACACTTACTCCAAAAAAAAATTTGGCCAAAAATGGGGGAATAAGATGGTAAAACATATGATAAAATTCGCGAGAATTCCCCCCCCCCCACACTAGAAATGAATATTGCCCTCAATATTCAAAGTACCGGCGGTTATGCCGAAACTGAGAACGTAAAGGGAAATACTACGGCCATTATTTAGAAAGATTTTTTTTTTTTTTTTTTTTTTTTTTTTTTTTTT
>BPTQ01000008.1:98052342-98084842 GCA_019973895.1 Chrysanthemum seticuspe
GCTGGGCCCCTCTGAGAGATGAGAGGTCTAGAAGTAACGTAAGCACGAACTCGTCAAAATTCGACTAATGCCAGACGGTAAGTGTTCACCGTCCGAACTCACTAAATCGAACTGACAAACCGTGCGTAGTACCTTGGAACCGACAAAAGTGAGTGTTTTGTTCGTGTTTACTTCTCTTCTTACTTCTTGGGATCGAATCATATTTATCCTAACATCGGTTACAATATTCCGTGGGGATCAAAAGTCAAAGTTTTTTTTAATCGAAAAGAATACAAAACATTACATAGAAAAATCAATTACTTTTCAAGAAACTTAGAATAGAGAAATTTAGAGATCAATAACAAACAAAATAAATTCAATAAACACTAACATAGTTTTTTTCTTTTCTGAAAGTGAGATACAATCACAAATAACTTAAATAAAACAAACAATAACTAGAGATTTAAAGAGATAAGATTCAAAGAACTTTTCATTAACTAAAAAGATACATTACAAAACATAAGAAAAGCTAATTTTTTTTGAAACTGAAAACTAGGGGTGCCTTATAACATTGGCTACAATCCTATTTATACTAAGCTAGGGTTCTTCATTCTTCTCTTCATTTGTGCTTGTTTTGTGAGTGAAAACAGCCAAGGTTCCATGATGCGTGCCAAACAGTCAAGCTAAATCACTCAAGCCTGCCACTTGTGAATGGCAGACCGTAATCAGCTTAAAACTGCTCAAGCACGAATGCAATGAAGATCTGGAGAGTAGAGAGTCTCCCCGGGTCGTTATGTCCCAGCGAGCTATGCAATGGATTTATCAAACGTGTAGTGATCGAGGAATTTGAATGGAAAAGAGATTATGAATTGATTATAACTACAAACAAAGCCAACAAATTACAATGGCTTAAATGCAAATTAAAGGAAATTAAAAAGATAAAATCTATTAAATAAACGCTATCACTATAATTAAAATGATGTTTTTGTTTTTATGTTTTTACGAAACTGAAATTAAAAACTACGCGACGTATAAAGAAAAACGTGAAGCTTACACAATATAAACCCTAAAAATATGAAAAATACATTTTTGCAATCCTAATGATAAAAGAAAATTTATAGAAAAAGAAAATTATTTTTAAAACTAATTATCTAATTAAAAACTATTTTTAACTATTAAATAATTACCTAAAATGAAAGAAAATATGAAATAAAGCTTGAAAAATAAAATTAAGATTTAGAAAAATCTAAAATATCAAAATAGAATTTTCAAAACTATTTTTGTAATTTTCTGATTATTTTTCTATTTTTTATGAATTTAAAACTATTAAAAACTTATTAAATTACTAAAAATTACAAAATAAACTATGAAAAATATGGAAAATTACTTTTTTCACTTTTTATATTTATCTAAACCTAAGAAAAATAAAAACTTATTTTTTTGAGACTTTTCTGAATTTTTTGTATTAAATGCTATTTAAAAATGCTTAAAAACTAATTTAAATGCAGAAAAATAGCAAACCAACTTGGAAAAATCTGAAAAATTCAAGAAAACTCTAAAATTATATTCTAAATCTGAGAAAAATATAAAAACAGGTGCTTGTGTACAAGATTATGGAACTGATGTGTCAAGTGCTTAATAATAAGCACTTAAATAAGCCAAATGATTAAAACAAGCCACCAACTGTTAACAGAAGTTCTAATAAGCTAAAATTGATCAAATGTAACTAAAATCAACAAGCTACAACCACTGATATGCAAGTTGTACAGATTTGATGATATGAGATTAAGCTAAAAACAGGTTCTAAGTGCCTACTTTAAGCCCAAGAATAAGCACTCAAATAAGCTACAGATCAAAAACCAATTATGGAGGCTTAAACTAGACCTGGTCAAGAGTTTATGAGCCAAAGACCAGACCAAGATGAGCTAGGTTGAGCTCTGTGCAAGCCTTGCACAGAACTGAGAAAAGCTCAGTGTTAACTAAGTTGTGTGCAGGGCAACTGAGGCCTGTTTCACAAGCTTATTTGAAGCTTATAAGAAAATTGAAAAATTATACAAAAATAGCAATAAGATAACAGACCAAGTGAAGTATTTAGAACAACAAACCTCACTAAATTTGACCCAGTAATGAATCCTAGAAAATTCCTCTTAGTATGGCTAAAAACCACTTTTCAGTTTTTGACTTTTGAACAAGAACTCAAACTTTGACCAAAATGGATTTTGAATCCAATTTATTGACTGATATTGATGTTAATGACTGAAATGAGACTTAAGCAACCTATATCTATGTCTTTTAAACACAATTCAAGACTTTTGATTTCCTAAAACACAACAGATAAGCTGTTAAAACAGTGGGACTGGGATTTTGACTTTGAGCCTGTGCAGGCTCAAAACTTTGACAGGTATGAGCTTAAATATGCTATACAAACATGATCCAACAAGAAGCAAGCACTGAACAAACCTATGAGACAGTTTTATCAGCAAATCCAAACACCTCTTAATCAACTGATTTGAAGTTTAAATGAGATAACAATTGAGCAATCTTGTTTCAATGATCAAACTACATCTATATAACCTAAATACATCTTTTTAAACAGATTTGCACCAGTTTTAACTCCAAATAAAGATAATGCAAAGAAACTTTAAAAATCACTTACAAAGGGTCCTAGCCACTATGGCTTGAAACAGTGAACCAGAGTACCACTAACCTATCTAAACCCCTACCCTAGCTCAATATCAACCCAATTCCATAGCTGCTTCACCCATTGACCCAATCAATGCCAATTATGCCCCTGTTTGACTTTCTTTGACCAATATCCAAATATGCTTAAAACTTGAATGTGAGCTTGTGAAAAGCTGTAATAAGCTTATATAAGCTTGTTTGAGCTTTGAAATAAACCACCAAACACTTTTACTTAAGGTTTTGAAGTTGCAAATTGAGACAGTGAACTTGAAACTTGCATTATAAATATAAACTGGAATTGATGCTTGAAAGCAGTCTTAATACACTTAAACACTTTAATTTGATACAATTTAACAAAAGATTACAAGTTTTACACTAAGTTAAAGCTTTTACATAAAAAACGACGTTAAAGTTAAAATAAAACTAGTAGACTGCTCCTCTTGCTTCCTTCTTGCCTTTTTTTATATTCCAAACTCTTTGTCTCTTTCTTCTAAATAGATCCCACCATCCTCAGCCATTGGATGGCTTAAAATTAATCTTGGCCTTTGAAACGGATTTTGGCGCCAATTTTGGATTTCAACAGTTGGGGTTGATATGGTGGGTAAGGGGTGCATTAATTGATCCTTGGAAGTTAGTTGAGGTGGGGGGGACATGGTGAGGTGAGAAGGAGGCTGGGTTGTTGTGTTGGTGGCTGGGATGGTGGGCAGACAAGGGGAGGGAAAGAAGGAGAATGGATGGCGGGGTTGAGATTTTTGACCAAAGTTTGACCAGGCAGGTGTAATAATAGGGGGCAGGGTCAAAATGAAGGGAAGGGTCCAAATGGGTAAATGACAGGGGGTCCAAATTGTTTTGACAAGGCCAAATGAGATAAAGGGTGGTTAATAATCCAAGGGGTCTTTGTGTAAATTCTGAAAATTGAGGGACTTGAGCTGCCAATTCAACAAAGATGTTTCAAGGGACCAAGGGTGACAATCTCAAAAAGTACAAGGACCAAAGTTGCCATTTTCCAATTTCCAGGGGCCATTTCTGCCAAATTTCAAAGTTGGAGGACCAAACTTGTAATTTTCTCAAACTTTTCATATTTTTCACCAAAGGACTAAATTTGACAAGTTATGATTTAAAAAAGGACCTTTGGTGATTTTTCTTTTGAAATTATGACTCAGGGACTATTTTTGACAATTTTTGAAACTTGGGGGACTGAAACTGCCAATTATGCAAACTTTGCTCATTTTTCATCTGATTTTAAACATTTTGCATCTGAAACATATAAAATGCAATTTTGGAATATTTTCAGTATTTTGATGCATTTGTGAGCATTTTTAAACGTTTTGCAGTTCAGATTTGACTAAAAATGATGAGTATTTACACACTCATCATTCCAACTTTGTGCTTCTTGAAGTTGATCCAAGCCATTGATCAATTAGGTATAGATGAGAACGAATCTGAGCCCTTGGTTGAGGCTTTATGCCCATGGATTGCCATGGTGGCAGTGGAAAGAGGGGAGGGAAAAGATTAGTGGGTTTGAGATTTGGGTGAAACCGGTTAAAAGAGATGAAGGTGGTTTTGGGGTGTGGTGAGATTGGGTAATAGAAGGTTTGGAGGGGTTGAGTGTCTGGGATGGTGGGATGTTTTGAGAAGAGAGAAAGAGAGAATCTAGGGTTCTGGGTTTAGGTTTAGGCGGGAAGACAGGGAAGAAGGGGTGGATTGGGTATGCTTATCAATTGACCGGGTGGGTTGACCGGGTCAGGGTGTTGGGTTGGGTTGTTTATTTTTGGGCCTTGGGAATAATACTTGGACTTAGTGATTAGATATGGAACCATGTAATACTTTAAGGACCAAAAGTGCCAAAACTGAAAATCCAGGGGCCATTCCTGTAATTCTGAAAATGTAATCCAAGGTCCATCATTGACAATCTCTGATAGTGTAAGGACTGAATCTGCCAAATTGTGAATCCTGAGGACTAAACTTGACAATTTTAAAAATCCAGGGATCAAAACTGTAATTTCTCAAACTTTTGAAATTTTTCACCAAAGGACTAATTATGACAACTTATGATTTCAAAAGGACCTTTGGTGACTTTTCTTTTTAAAATACGTGCTCAGGGACTATTTCTGTCAATTTTTGAAAGACGGGGGACTGAAACTGCCAATTATGCAAACTTTGTTCGTTTTTCAATTGTTTTTGATAATTTTGCATCTGAAACATATAAAACACAATTTGAGATATTTTCAGTATTTTGATGCATTTCGGAGTGTTTTTAGATGTTTTGCAGTTCAGATTTGACCTAAAATGATGAGTGAATAAGCACTCATCAAATCCCCCACACTAAAACATTGCTAGTCCCTAGCAATCTTTTGAGAAAACTTAATGGATTTGAATCTCTTTACCAAAAGCCATTACTTCTGGAGTAGCCAAATGTTTCAGTTCAAGTAAGAACTATGGTACACTGATAACCATGTGATTTTGAGCAAATCACCAGCTTTCAACGGTTTTGATTTGTCTTTACCAGAAGCCGTTTGCTTCTGGACTAGCCAACTCTTAGATAAATTATCAATATTATCTTTGGTGAGCTGATTACCAATTATGGTTTTTCCAACTGCCTTTACCACAAGCCATAAACTTGCGTGCTAGCCAACTCTTCACTAATTAAAGATATGGTGAGCTGAACACCATACAATTTTGGGCAAATTGCAAGCCGTCAACGGATTTGATAAATCTTTACCAAGAGCCGTTTGCTCCTGGATTAGCCAATCCTTTTGTTTTTTAGACATGGCGGACTGATAACCGTAAGCTGAGTAAGTGCAAAACACTTACTCCAAAAAAAAATTTGGCCAAAAATGGGGGAATAAGATGGTAAAACATATGATAAAATTCACGAGAATTCCCCCCCCACACTAGAAATGAATATTGCCCTCAATATTCAAAGTACCGGCGGTTATGCCGAAACTGAGAACGTAAAGGGAAATACTACGGCCATTATTTAGAAAGATTTTTTTTTTTTTTTTTTTTTTTTTCAAACAAACTTTTATACAACAGCGGGGGCAACTCCCCCACACTAGGGTGGTAGAAAGTAGAGAGAAGTCAGAAATACGGGTGAAAACCCATATAGCGTGCTACTGTTTTTGATAACCGAGTCACTAGCTTGACTCGATCCCCGCATTCATTGGTTCATGGGGAAAGTTTGTAGATCCGGGACAACCAAGGATGGTATGTCCCCTCCAAAATAATGTTTCAATCTATGTCCATTCACCTTGAAGTTTGGTCCGTCAGTTTGAGATAACTCAACGGTACCATATGGAAAAACTTTGGCAATGGTGAATGGACCGGTCCAACGGGTCTTAAGTTTCCCCGAGAAGATTTTCAATCTAGAATTGAAAAGAAGGACTCGGTCACCAACGTTGAAAACGCGGTTCTTGATCTTTGAGTCATGGATCTTCTTTGTCTTTTCCTTGTAAATCAACGAGTTCTCGTAGGCTTGATCACGGAGTTCATTTAATTCATTGAGTTGAACTTTCCGGTGATCACCCGCGGACTTAAGGTCAAAATTAACATGCTTCAAGGCCCAATAGGCTTTGTGCTCGAGTTCGATCGGGAGATGACACGCCTTTCCATACACAAGCTTGTAAGGAGTACACCGGATGGGTGTTTTGAAAGCGGTGCGGAAGGCCCAAAGTGCATCTTCAAGTTTGTCCGACCAAGAGGCACGGTTTTCACCTACGGTCCTCTCCAAGATTCTTTTCAAGCCACGATTCAAAACTTCCACTTGCCCACTAGTTTGGGGGTGATACGCGGTAGAAAGACGGTGAGTGACACCGTACTTAAGCATGACTTTTGCGAATTGGTCGTTGCAAAAGTGCGTACCGCGATCACTAATGATGGCACGGGGAGTTCCGAAACGGGTAAAGAGAGACTTTAGAAATTTCACAACTACTCGGGCGTCGTTGGTGGGGAGCGCTTTCGCTTCCACCCATTTAGACAAGTAATCGACCGCCACGAGTATATACTTGTTCCCTCGAGAAGACGGGAACGGACCCATAAAATCGATGCCCCATACGTCAAAGATCTCGCACACTTGAATAGCATTTTGAGGCATTTCATCTCTTTTAGAGATGTTGCTATGACGTTGGCAAGAGTCGCAAGATTTGACGAGGTCATGGGCATCTTTGTAAATCGTGGGCCAATAGAAACCGGAATCAAACACCTTTTTAGCGGTGTAGTTCGGGCCATGATGTCCCCCCGTGGGTCCATTATGACAAGCCTTGAGAATTTCATCGGCTTCTTGGCCGTGAACACACCGTCGGATGACTTGATCCGCACAAACCTTAAACAAGTAGGGGTCGTCCCAGAAATAATGCTTAACATCTTTGAAAAATTTGTTCTTTTGTTGGGACGACATCCCTTTCACAACAAAGTTACCCGCATGATAGTTTGCAAAGTCGGCAAACCATGGGGTACTCGAATTTTCATGATGAGATACCACATTAAGAGTCTCGAGAGGAAATGTTTCATTTATTTCTTTTTTCTCGAGCACACCTTGATGTGGATTTTCAAGACGAGAGAGATGATCAGCTGCTAGGTTCTCCGCTCCTTTTTTATCACGGATGATGATATCAAATTCTTGTAGGAGGAGAACCCATCGGAGCAATCTCGGCTTTGCATCTTGCTTAGCAAAGAGATATTTGAGAGCCGAGTGATCCGTATACACTATGCTTTTTGACAAGATCAAGTATGGCCGAAACTTCTCGAAAGCATACACCACGGCTAGTAATTCTTTCTCCGTCGTAGTGTAATGTGCTTGAGCTTCGGTCAAAGTTTTGCTAGCATAATGTATAGGCTGGAAATGCTTTGACTTTCGTTGCCCCAAAACGGCACCTATGGCGAAATCACTTGCGTCGCACATAAGCTCAAATGGTAATTCCCAATCGGGGGCAACTAGAATTGGTGCTTCCGTGAGCTTCTTCTTAAGAGTTTGAAAAGCTTCGACGCACTCATTAGAGAAGATGAAAGGAGTGTCTTTTTCAAGAAGTCGGGTCATAGGCCGGGATATTTTTGAAAAGTCTTGAATGAAACGACGATAAAATCCGGCATGACCAAGGAAACTTCTAACTCCTTTGACGGTTGTGGGAGGAGGTAATTTTGAAATGACATCGACTTTAGCTTTGTCAACCTCAATCCCGCTCTTAGAAATCTTATGGCCAAGGACAATTCCTTCCTTAACCATAAAGTGACATTTCTCCCAATTTAGACAAAGATTCGTGTTTTCACAACGTTCAAGCATCTTGTCCAAATGGGAGAGACATGTTTGGAAAGAATCCCCAAAGACCGAAAAATCATCCATAAAGACTTCCATAGTATTTTCGATCATGTCATGGAAAATGGCCATCATACACCTTTGGAACGTACCGGGAGCGTTACATAAGCCAAAAGGCATGCGTCGGTAAGCAAATGTTCCATAAGGACACGTGAATGTGGTCTTTTCTTGATCTTGTGGGTCAATGGGTATTTGGAAGTAACCCGAGAAACCATCGAGAAAACAATAGTATTCGTTTCCCGCTAATCTCTCAAGCATTTGGTCCATGAAGGGTAATGGAAAGTGGTCTTTATGGGTGGCTTCATTTAACTTTCGATAGTCAATGCAAACACGCCATCCCATAACCAATCGAGTAGGAATCAACTCGTTTTCATCATTTTCAACAACGGTAATGCCACCTTTTTTGGGCACACAATGAACGGGGCTAACCCAAGGACTATCCGAGATAGGGTAAATCAATCCGGCATCGAGAAGTTTTATGACTTCCGCTTTGATAACCTCATGAATTTTAGGATTCACCCTTCTTTGGTGTTGAACCGCCGGTTTGAAGTCATCTTCCATGAGAATTTTGTGAGTACAAAATCTCGGGTCAATACCCTTGATGTCGGAAAGGTTCCAAGCGATGGCTCGCTTGTGTGACTTCAAAACCTTTATGAGAGCGGATTTTTCATCCTCACTCAAGTCTTTAGCAATGATGACGGGTGATTTATTGTCACCCTCCAGAAATGCATACTCGAGATGAGGTGGTAAGTCCTTAAGTTCGACCTCGGGAGGATCATTAGATTTTTCAATCATTTTGATTTCCTCTTTATGAAGTTCTTGAGGGGGGAGTGATGAAGGATCTTCATTGAGCATCTTCTCGATGAGAAGTATATCTCCCTCAATGTTGATGGGAGCGTGATCAATTTCCCATGGAACAGAATCACTAGCCAAGTATGCTTCAATCTCTTCCAAAATAAAGTCACTTCCCTCAAACGGAGTGAGGGGAGGGGAAGAGAGAGCAACAATAGGATCAACCGAAGTGGGATTGCCACTCGAGAATCCAAGAATTTCTTGAGAATACTCCTCCGACACAATGTCAAGGACATCAATTTTGTTGACGGAATTGTCTCCATAATTGGGGGAGTATTTCGTAACTTGATTGAGATTGAAGGTAACGGCTTCCTTGTTTACCCTCAAAGTGATTTCCCCTTCATCAACATCGATCAATGCACGACCCGTTTTTAAGAAGCACCTCCCAAGGATGAGGGGTACTCGGGGATCGGCATCAAATTCGACAACAACAAAGTCGGCGGGGAAATGAAACTTGCCTACTTTCACAAATACATCCTCGGCTATACCTAGCGGACGAGAACTTGTACGGTCCGCAAGCTCGAGGATCATACATGTAGGTGTAAGCGGAGGTAATGAAAGCTTTTTCCACATGGAGTGTGGCATCAAGTTAATGCTAGCACCAAGATCGGCCAAGGCGGAGCATTGAACTATGCCTTGAAAATCACATGGGATGAGAAATTTTCCGGGGTCTCCTAACTTTTCGGGAAGCTTATTAAGGATAACCGCCGAACAATTTTCGTTCAAAGAAGTTTTAGCCATTTCGGAAATCTTTTCTTTGTTATTCAACAAATTTTTGATTGTTGGACCGAACTTTGGCATTAGAAGAAGAGCGTCCGCGAAACTAATCTCTAAGTGCAAATCTTGAAAGATTTGGATAAGCTTCTCCATTTGTTGACTAGTTTTATCACGGATCTTTTGGTCATTAAGCCTTGAAGGATAAGGAAGTGAAGGCTTAGGAATGGTCATCGGAACAACGGGTTCCGGAATTGGAGGTAAGACCACCGGAGATTGGACTTGTGCGGTACTTCGTGGGCTTGAGTTATGCACCTTGTCCTTTGATATCTCGGTTTCTCGTTCCACATCCCTCACCGGAGAAGGATTAGGCATCGAGGGTCCCTCATAAGATTTACCACTTCGGGTGGCAATAGCATTCAATTCACCTTTTGGGTTGGGAATGGTATTACTCGGAAGAGCACCCGAAGTTGAAGCTTGATTCTTTTGACTCATGAGACTAGCAATCATGCTTTCAATCTTGCTATGAGATTGATCAATCTTGTTACTAGTAGTTCTAAGCTCGGAAGTGAAATCATTCTTCAAAGTGGTAATTTGATTTTGCATGGACACCATCTTAGCTTCATTACTTTTGATGTAATTAGCAATGTCAATGGAAGCTTGAGGAGGCTGGGCATGCACATTTTGTTGAGGAGCTTGGAATCGGTTTTGATTGAAATTTCCTTGATTTTGAAAACCTTGATTTTGATTTTGAAAATTCCGATTCTGACTCTGATTTTGATTGAACTGTATATTTCTATTTTGCACATTTTGATTGTTCTGATTTTGATTAAACCCGGGTGGTCCAAGGAAATTGTTAGAACAATAGCTGAGAAGGTTTCGGTCCCCTTGCGGTTGGTAGGAATTACCTCCCGTATTGTAGGAACCAGAAGCGGCATAAACGCTCTCTTGAGTGAAGCCACCGGAGGCTGGACACTCAAAATAAGGGCGTGGACCACCACAAGTTTCACAACTCTTGTTTACGACATTCCCATGGGTGGCGCCAACTGTTGATACATAATCTGGCGCGGGCTGGATTCGATGACTCTCCGTGGGCCGTTCGTCGTCTTCACGGGACCTAAGTAGACCTGTCAACAAAGAGAACCCGTTAGGAGTGGACCCGAGGCCGTAGCCCCAGGGTCCACCTTCGACAGTCAAGTTAGTATCGATGCGATGTAGCCTACAAGAGTTAGGGTTAGTGTAACCTGTCATGTTATGTCCTCAAGAAGGAGATCCAGCCATATATTTATAGGGCATGGATTAGGGTTTAGGAGTAGAGTGGGCTGTTGTCTGCCAGGCCTGACCCATTCCTGGCCCAGTCCGGACTATACGTCCACAGATACCTTGAGGTTTACTAAGGATTCATCATGTACATCGCGTTGTGTATGGGGCTAGTTGTAACATTTGGATAAGTGCAAGATAAGCCAACAACAACAAGATTTAAGTGAAAGACATTAGATAACTGTTAAAACAAACGTTCTAATACAATTTGTTTGGATTAGAAAATCCATTACTGAGGTTGGAGTCGTCCTTAGTAAAGAAGGGCCTATAGATATTTATTGCGACAATTTTGGTGCAATTATCATAGCCAACAAACCTGGAGTTCAGAAGGACACCAAACATTACCAAAGATATGTTCAATTGTTTACAGATTTTAAGAGGCATTGATGCAGGATTTCTGACCAGGTTTTACATCTATAATTACTCGTCTACCTATGGCCTACCTAATGCACTAACGGGCAGTGTACCCGGTCGCATGTAGTGAGGGAATGGCAAGACCGAGGTCGTCCCAAGAACGGTTGATTCCTAGTTGTCTAATTAATTAGATTGTCACATAATATAAGTTTTAATGAAAGGTTTAATTGATAATATTTAAATAAATCACATGATCAATAGGGTTGGTTCTCTGGTAAACAAGCTAATGGGAAAGATAGTGATGCTATTCTTAAACCGTATTCATCCACGAATGAATCGTGGAAAAGCCGGTAGACTCCTATGGTCAATTCGTCTACCCTATGATTCTTAGACTCCTCACCGAGATGATCAGATCACCCAGGATCATTCGGCAATCTAATAGCAGTCATTAAGAGCTGGTGTTTACTATCGCAATACATGGGTTCTAAAAGTCACTAGATTCCTGCTTCAAGTGGGGTTTAAATTCACCGGACCTCCTTTGGTCAATTCGTCCGACCTATGGTTCCTAGATTCCTCACCAAGATGAACAGGTCACCCGGGATTATTCGGCAACCTATTGACAGTCATTAAGTACCACTACATGCAAGATTCGTAAAAATGTGTGCCCGGACGCTAGCATCTTAGACACACGTCCCTAACTTCTTAAGTATATCCTTCCGAACGGTGATCTTTTGGTCAATTCGCACAAGAGGGAAAGGTAGTCATTTGGTCAATTCTTACCAATTCCTTCTCTATCTACTTACTTAGGGTCAGTTGGTTAATTCTCATAAGCAAATAAATACACCCGCAAATCAAAACCATCAAAGCTAGGGTGACTACCAACAAACTATGCATGCATACACTAGAAACAATTAATAATAAAAGAATCAAAACTAGGCTAGCATCTAGTTTCCACATCACCAAAATATTCTAGTGGAATGACTAATAAAACAACATGTAAAACAATAAATAAACAAAGAATTAACATCGATAAATTAATTGGCTAATAATAAATTATTAGTCAATTAATAAGAACACAATAAGAATAAATTCGCTAACAATTAAATTAGAATCAAAATTATAATTAACAAATAATGAAACAAAAATAATAATATGAGTCGGAAAATAATTACATGTCGTGCCAATTATGAAGCTATTGATCCCCTAGTTGAGTACCGGGGCAAAACCCCGAAGAGTTTGCCCCTTCGAACCATGAACTGTAGATGCCTTCTTTTTGTCTCTTTCTCATTGACGATTTTTATGTCATACGTACGTGTGCAATATATAGTGAGTCCTAGGCTTTAATAAACTTCATATTACGGCGTAATTAAATTATAGTTACGTCGTAATTCTTTGTAAGCATATTCTTATCTGCTCCGAACTTCATTCTACGGCGTAACTGATCAGCATGTTACGCCGTAACCTTTTTCAATAATTAATTACGGCGTATCCTAAAGAGGAGGTTACGTTGTATCCTACATGGCATCATATTTACGCCGTAACACAATTAAGCAGTTACACCGTAACCTTCACAAATAATTCACAGGCCCTCGTAGTATGGGTTACGGCATAGTCAAAAGTGCGACTTACGTTGTAACCTATCTTCAGAATATATTTCTTGGCCTTATATCACAAATTTTCCGCTCCAACGCCTCATTTATCCTGAAATGTAAATATAAAAGAATATAAATGAATTAAGTACCATATTAATACAAATGAGGCCATAAACACGGGAATTTGATATATAAAATATCAGGTTAATTTGATGTTATCAAATATCCCCCCATTTGAACTCTACTTGCCCTCAAGTAGACCTTTTAAATTATTCTTAAAAAGATATCTCCCAAGAAGTATTGGAAGATATGAGTTTAAAAATCACCTAAGCTAGAAAATCCCAAGCCAAGCACTTTACGAAAAAGGAATTGAAATCGCACTCTCTCTCACTATTTCACGTGTCTATTTTTGGGTGATGACTCAACTGCTCAGTCATGGCGAGTATTCTATCATAGGCTTGGCAAAGATACTAATCTCCACTACTAGAGTCTATAGATGCAGCTAGTCTAATAGGTAATGGGTTGACACAACATAAAGGCTTATGGGGTTATTTTGTCATTTCTAACGAGTTACGGCGAAAGGGACAAAACCAATGATACATGCCCAAATCCATGGCCAAGACACCAATGATTGCTCGCTTCCTCACCTAAACTCTCTTCACGACCAAGGTTAGGATAAGACATGGGAAAACATTTAATGGGTACGAAACAAATAGATTCCTAAGTCCACAATTGCCCCACCATTATTCGCATTCAATCCCATAGCAAAAACCGAGGGTCAAGAGTCAAAGGGTCATCAATACACGAGTCAATGCATATAAAATGTAGCGTAGTGCCTCATAACCTCCCTAAACTAGGCAAATAGGATGCATTAACTCGGCCTTCATCATCAATGAAAAAAAAGTATGTGCTATAAAAAAAATTAAAATTTGGGTAATTTTAGCATATATTTCGACAAAAAAAACTATATAATCAACCATTTCTATCTCTCATCCCCCCACTTGAAATGTACAATGTCCCCATTGTACAAATATTAATTAAAGTTTGAAAGGCGAGATAGAAATGTATGGGTTTCTAATTTTATCCGTAAAAACAAAACGGATATGTAAAAATTGCGCCAGTTGAACAAGGCGAGAACACTAATTATAAACAAACACTTGCTTGCATGCTCCATTTTTTTTTCACACTTTTTTTTTTGCAAGACAAGTTATACATGAATAAAAACAATACGAACACGAAAAACATCCCCCACTTGAGATCAACTATCATCTAAACCCGATTTTCATCCAAAACCATTTATTCAAAACCTGCGACTTCCACCGTAGAACCAAAATTGACTAACAGCGCCCGGACAATGGACATAAGGAAACTACATGGTATGCTAGGCGATAGGTGTAACGAAACAAACATATATTGGGTGAACAAAATGAAAGAAATGGCTCAGACGGGTATACTAAGGGTATCTTGCACTAATAATGAGTGCAACAAAAAGGGTTTAACAGGGGGATTGACTGATCGATGTGAAAAGTCAATAAACACAAACATAATATAAATGATGGGTTATTTAGGTTTAATCCTAAAATTGCCTTTTATCCTAGCTGCACCGATCACACCAAGTTACCTCAGTGTAATGCTCACGATAATATGGTATTATGTATAAGGGGAAAACGGAAAGGCTTATCCGCACACAATGTAAATATAGGATAGGTGTGCTCAGTTAAGATTAATCCAGTTAAGTAATGAAAAACATGTCAAAAATTTACAAATGAAACACTTTTCACTAAAAACTAGAAAAATAAAGGCAAGTAAAATCAAGCGGGTGTCTATGTCTAATCCCTTCCACCCACTTGGGTCTTAATAAGCATATAAATAAAAGATCAGAAGGGTTACAATTGAAACAGAAAACTCCCCTGGATTTGCTCGGTATGATTAATAATGCATGTTCAAAAACATGCTCCAAATGTGCCTCCACGAGCAACATCCAACTTCCATCAACTCATCATCACAATTACCTTGGTACTCAACTAAGTCAGATAAAAAGTGCTTCCTTGCAGCCAAATATCTTTCCATAATTCATCAACGTGTATTGCTGTAAGAAAAACTAATACCAAAAAGCATAATTCCGGATAAAAGCAAAAATAGCACAAAAAATAAAAATAAAACCTAACTCACTTAGGAATCACGGTTGCATTTATCGAATGCAACAAGCCTTTTAAACCAATCGGTGTCCCGATTGGACGAGTGAAGTCTCGTGAGGGTTTAAAGGCAACACATACCACAAAGTTCATTTAACTACTAATACAAGGTTATGAAAATGTTTTGAAACTTGTTTTTTTTTAAATTTCATTACAGGATATAGTTACGGCGTAACTGGATCGGCCCAGTTACGACGTAGGTTAGTTGACTTAAAAAATGTTTACTAGGAAGGGATTACGGCGTAACTGGATCGGCCCAGTTACGACGTAATTAGAAAACATGTGAAAAGAAATACTAGGAACAGAGGTATTACGGCGATATTAGGGTAGGCCTAGTTACGTCGTGATTATATTGGAGTGGGCAGATGGCCTTACGGATATCCAGTTACGACATAAATGGATCGGCCCATTACGCCGTAATTAATTATTGATGTTGTTGTGCCCAAAATATAAACTTTTTCTTACGTGCTCAAAAGGATTCATCGGAACTCCTATCATCCATCATTGATCTTTCAACCTTCAAACAAGATAAACAAAACATACCAAACCCAAAACAAATACTAAAAACTACCAAAATGTTTAACAATGTCTTAAAAAATAAAAACAAAAGCTAAATCTAAGATAGGGACGGGTAGTCTCCCGACGAGCACTTTTCTTTACTCCCCTGAGTCTTTAAGTTAGACTCATGCAACAGGCATTAATTAGACGTATCCAATTATGTCCATTGCTCTACTAATCTCGACTTATGATCTTGTCGAGATTCCCTCCACTTGTTCTTCTTGCATCTGCACACTAACACTACCAGCGCATTAAATGTGTAAAATAATTTCATAAGCAACAAGTGAGGATTAATAATATAATTACAGATGCTTCATACTTGGTTACGGCGTAAGGCAAATTACTAACTACGCCGTAACTTCAGTCTGATAGCAATCTGTTAAATAATAATAGAAAGTTACGTCGTAACAATTATTACTATGTTACGCTGTAACTTGATCTGAGAATAGATTACGTCGTAACCATTGAATGAGCTACGCCATAATCTCAAGGCAGAAGACAAAATTAGAGAATAATATTAACCAAACACCCAAAAATACGAAGACCGTTCCCCGGCAGCGGCGCCAAAAACTTGATGCAGGATATTTGACCAGGTTTTACATTTATAATTACTCGTCTACCTACGGCCTACCTAATGCACTAAAGGGCAGTGTACCCGGTCATATGTAGTAAGGGAATGGTAAGACCGAGGTCGTCCCAAGAACGGTTGATTCCTAGCTGTCTAGTTAATTAGATTGTCACATGATATAAGTTTTAATGAAAGGTTTAATTGATAATATTTAGATAAGTCACATGATCAATAGGGTTGGTTCTTTGGTAAACAAGCTAATGGGAAAGATAGTGATGCTATTCTTAAACCGTATTCATCCACGAATGAATCGTGGAAAAGCCGGTAGACTCCTATGGTCAATTCGTCTACCCTATGATTCTTAGACTCCTCACTGAGATGATCAGATCACCCAGGATCATTCGGCAATCTAATAGAAGTCATTAAGAGCCGGTGTTTACTATCGCAATACATGGGTTCTAAAAGTCACTAGATTCCTGCTTCAAGTGGGGGTTATATTCACCGGGCCTCCTTTGGTCAATTCAGCCCGACCTATGGTTCCTAGATTCCTCACCAAGAAGAACAGGTCATCCGTGTGACAACTGGCAATTTAGGGAGACTATTTTAGGTAACCGCATTACGTTAAACTGAACCGAGCCTTGCCTTTAACACTATTTTTATAAAGCATGACTTGATTTTATATCGTCTATTGGTTTTTATGATTTATTTCATTATTAAATGAGTTATAGTATGAGTTTTAACCCTATTTTAGGTAACCGCATTATTGTAACTTTTAAACCATAACTCGAAAATTGACAAATAAATAGTCAAAACTCGTGGAAAAATGTAAATAATGATGTTGGAAAGTTGAATAAATGTTGTGAGACACTCGGGGGACAATATGTGAGCTCGGGAATAGGTAAACGGGATAGTTAAGAAAAATTACAACCCGACCCCTCCCCTTTTCTCTTGAAGCAGGCGCCCCCTCCTCCCAAATAATTATTTTTGAGGTCTCTAGTGGCCTAGTATAAATACCCACCCAAACCCTCATTTCACCTCATTTGTTTATCTCTCTAAAAACACACATATCACCATTTCTCTCTCTACCTTCTCACTCTAAAAACCCTAAACCACCACCTTGTGGCCGCCGCCACTGTTCCGGCCACCACCGGCGCGTCACCCAACACCTCCACCACCAAAAGAAAGGTCTCTTTCTCCTATTTCCAACCATATATCATACGCACCATTTGGACTTCAATAACACCTTCAAATCGTTGAATCAAGAATCGTACTTTTAGGGTTTCAAAGCGATTTTGCAATTGGTGATTAGATAAGGTAAATGGAACATGTTTTGAGCTTGATTGGGCAATAAAAACCTACGAATTGAAAATTAGGGTTTCGACCTAATTATAATTTTTGGGGCTTTTGGGTGGAACATGAAATTAAAGCTAATTAGTGACTAAGTAAACAAGTAATTAGTGTTTGGTACATGTGTGGTGTATTAATTTGATGGGTTTGTGCATTTAGGGTTTAGTTGCATGTTTTTGATTAAGAATAGTTGATGGGTTTTGTGTTTGGTTAGTGTTTGGAGCTTGAATGATTGGATTAGGATGTTGTGGAAGTGATTTGGATGTGTTTGGATTGGTTTGGGATGGCGTACGAACCACCATGGTCATGTACGTGACCCATGGGTTGGTGTACGTGGCCTACTTAAGTCATGGGTCCGAGTTGGGTCGATTTGGTAGCTTGTTGATTGGTATTGTTGAGGTTTGGATGAGACGCGTGGAGCCGAAAAGCTTCTAGAGCTTGTTTGGTTCACTTGGTCTTGACCGCGACCGTGTCATGACCATTAGGGTCATAACATTGGTTTCGAGTACTTTTGGTTGATTGATTGGTTGGCGAGATTGTTTTGAGTTGGTTTGGGATTGAATTACGATATTATGACATTTAATTTGGACTTGATATATATAATTGTCAACTTTGAGCTACGTCGGCGTTACTTTGACTTTTTAGTCAATAGTTGACTCCGACAAAGCCGTAACATGGACTTTAGTATAATTTGGACTATTGGTTGATTAAAAGCCGAGAAGTTATGACTCGTGCTTGTGGACTCGAAACGGATAACGATATGAGATTAATAATGGAATTTGACGATATATACATATATATATATATATATATATATATATATATATATATATATAGGCTCCGGTTCCATTGAGAAGGTTTTTATTTTGAGAAGATTGAGAAATCTTTGTTGGAGCAAATTGATTCATGTTTTTTATTTGATTCAGAAAGTAAACATCATTTTATGGTGAATCGAATCTATATATCACAAATATGATTCACAAATCATTGTTAAAATAGAGTTATGATGATGATTCATTAAATTTGTACAGATGATTCAATATTCTACATATATCGCAAAATTGAGAGATTTTTAACATTGATTCAAATTTTTTTTGCACATTTTGAATTTTAATCACATTAAATGTGTTTTACGCTTGAAAAACATGAATCAAAGTTAAAAATCTATCGTTTTTGAAAACCTTCTCAATCTTCTCAAAATAAAAAACCTTCTCAATCGATCCGGATTCTATATATATATATATATATATATATATATATATATATATATATATATATATATATATATATATATATATATATATATATATATATATATATGAAAATGCTAATAAACTATGAAATGGGAATAATAAATGGGCTTTTGTACCAAAATTGTCGATAACAAGCCTTATCTTGTTATTTACTATTTTTAAACGGAAACTAACGACTAAATTGGAAATGTTTTGCAATAAATAAGTATTTAATGTTTCGAGTACACGTTTTTCAATAAATGTCAATTGTGGACATTTAATATTTGTTTAAGTATTTTATTTCTTACGTTGTGTGCATGGGTTAAGGATAACATAACATTAATAGTGTTGATCCACGTGGGTAGCGGACTTATTAGGTTGACGAATCTAATAAGAACCCGCTAGGTACGTTGGATAACCTTATTAATGGGTGACTTATCCTTATGACTCGTTAGGATGCGACCGGTTTATGGAATAATAAGCGATACGAATGAATAATTGAGTTTATCTAGTTGACGAATTCGATAAGGTCTACCGTTTATTCCGAAACTTATTGGACTATGGAGCTTATCGCTTAGACGTTTCATTGTGTCGCATTGAGTCACATATTGTGTTGAATGGAGTTGCATATTGTGTTGCGAAGCGTAATATATTGGTTGTTTGAGTGCATTCATGGCATCATATTGAGTCGATACACCCACATGAGGAATACCAAACACTAAGATTAAATGGTGAAATGAGACATTTTGGAAATAACGAAACGGAATACATTGGGGTAGATAACGTTGATTTTGAGGAATGTATATATTAAGTTTGGTCTACATTAATAGGTTGTGCTGAGTCGATAGTTGTTGTGCTGTGATACCGTTATCTTCTGCTAGTGTTTATTTGTGCGTTGATTGCTTGAGGTGAGTTTCATAGCCCCACTTTTATCTACGTTTTAACTACGTTTTGAACTATTTTGGGGTGAGAATCATGCTACTGTTTTTGGACCGTGAAAACTATTTGGATTTGCTTATGTGCTTGACTGTATAGATAGTTGTGTTGTAGTTGTTGCCTTAGTCTAGGTTTAACCGTGCCTAGCTAAGAATAGATTTCTACATCGACCTAGTCTGGGGTTGGCAATTGTTCTAGATTTTGCCACATCAGTGCTGGACTAGAGTCGCAGGGGCCCGAGTAATCCCTGGATGCGGGATTTGATTGGAGATCCGGGTAGGATCAGGCATGAACGGTATTTATCTATCTTAGGTCTTGCATAGCAAATCAACTCTTACAGGTCCATTTCGATTTTGTTGAACTTAAACCTATGAACTCACCAGCGTAAGCTGACCTTTTAGCATGATTTCTCAGGTAATTGAGAGATGTTTGGATTACTTGATCAGTGGAAGCTTGGCATGGAGGCGTGATTCAAGGATCATTTTCCGACTCTAATAAACTATGGAGACCTATCTTAATAAATCATGTTTTGGGCCTAATATTTATATTTGGATTAAATGTTTTGAATACTTAAATTTAGGATTGGTTTTGAATATTAAATGACTATCTTTTGGCTATACTTGTGTGCGATACCAATCCAAAAGTAACGCCCTGAAAACTTGATTAAGTCTTCCGCTGTATCGAGATTTGGGGGTGTTATAGATTGGTATCAGAGCTCAAGGTTATAGAGAATTAGGTATTTTATAAACCCTAAACTATAACCACTTTTGATAAAAATTGATCCTCGACCGACGCACGCCCGTTTGCCAAGCCGAAGCTTCTTATATTATTATGGTATGAACTGCGAATTGAATTATGAGATAATATGTTAAGGGATATTGTGAAACGTTATGATATGGAGATACGATTATTGGTTTTGGAAAATGAGATATGATTATTGGTTTTGGAAAATGAGATGTGATTATCGAGATATTACGAAATTTGATTTGAGTAAACGGTATATTATGATTTTGGAGTTTTAACTCGATTGATTTGACATGTGATTATTTGATGGAACGAAACTTATGATTTTGAACTCGATTGATTTGATATGTGATTATGTGATGGAACAGAACTTATGTGTTTTATTTAAAGGCATATTTTGAGTAATGCAGTACCTCTACTTTTAAAGCTTTCATTATGTGATATGTGTTTTGGTTAAGTTGATGCGCTTATTAAAACTGGTTGTTTCGAACACTTATACCTACCCTATGCCATTGTCACATACTATGCCTTCACTAGCTTTTGATGTGTCTGGGGAGGTCCTTGCTGTAGCTAGTTCGCCAGCATTGACTCTCATGACGGTTGCGCAGGGTGATCCTTATGAGATTTCCCGTCACACTAGTTCATCATCATCATATCGTCCTAGTTTGTCTAGGCAGCTCACTTTACATCAGGTTTTAGCGCGAGCACAGACTCCTAGGCTTGCTTATAGCACTGCCCGCATGTCCGTGAGACCACCATCATCACCTATCCGTTTAGCAGCCCACTCTCCTCTGTCATCACCACCAGTATCATCATGTCTTAGGAGGCCTAGATCTCCTGGTGTACCACCTCTGGATTTACCTGCACAGAGACTCCGACTCATGGACTCTCCCCCTATAGATGAGGTCGAGGAGGAGGATGAGATTGAGGAGCAGTATGTTGATGAGGATGAGGATCCTCAGGAGGAGGATGATGAGGATATCCCAGAAGGGGGTACTCCTCCATTGCAGAGTCCTGCACATTCTCCAAGACTACGTTCTCCTTTGCATGAGCCTGAGTCCCCTGGACAGCCTTTATACATCGGCTCACCACCTTACTCACCTTATATAGGCAGCCCGTTAGGATCTGAGATACCATCAGAGATTGTTTCTGAGCCCGAGGAGTATGGAGGTACGGGTCTGATCTGGAGGAGGATTATATCCCAGAATATTAGGCTCAGTAGGTTGTCAGATCGATTAGATGGAGTGACGAGGACTGGTGTAGAGGATTTAAGGATAGATTTGACCAAGGTAGAGAAGAAGTCGATGGCCTTAAGAGAAGGTCTGTCGGGACTCTTTGAGCAGGTTGGAGACCGGCATAGAGAGTGCTTGACAGCCTTGGAGGCAGACCAAGCGCTTCAACGCAAGGTCGATGGTTTGGAGAAGGAGGTCGTGAATCTTAGGAAGGATTGCGACTCTCAGCGTTTGGGGATTTTGTCACTATGGAGAGTGATGGATGATGTTTGGAAATCATTTAGGAGTGCTCGTAATCATGGCTAGATCGTATTAGATTCATGGTTTTGTACCATCTTGAAACTGAGTAGTACTTGGTTCGAGATGTAGGATTATCCTAGTTGTCTTATTGGCATCGTTATTAGGATCGTTTTTGATTTCTTCGTATCCTTCCATGTATTTCCACTTTTGAAACCTATGAGTTATGGTTATGGGAACATGCATCCTTTAGTTATGATTCGGTATCTGAGTGATTCGCTTCGATATAGCGTTGTCCTTGTTGACCTTGATTATGATATTGAGCGTTATTTAGTGATCATTGGAACCCAACTCTATTTTTAGAGCGTGAACTGTGAACTTATGAAACTGTTCTTATTGCCTATAGAATGGTGGCAACAAGACAAAACTCGCTTAGGAACAACCGAGCAGCTCCTGCTGCTGTTGTTGCCTCTGGTCGTAGAGGTCGTCATCCGACCCCGACCACACCACATGTTGAGAACCCTAATACTGATAACCCAGCTATAGAAAACCCGAATGTGAATGACCGTGCTGAGAATGGTCTTGTTCCACAAAACCCTCCACCTGTGAACCCATCCCACATTGACCAGCTAGTGTCGCAGCGTGTCGCTGAACTGCTAGCTGAGGCTAATCTCTCTAACACTTCTAATGGAACCCCAATGCTGAATCAAACTCGAGGTTGTATCTACAAAGAGTTCCGATTCTGTGGTCCCATTGAGTTCAGAGGAACTGAGGGAGTAGTTTACCTGACTAGGTGGTTGGAGAAAACTGAATCTGTGTTTGCTGTGAGTAACTGTGATGAGGATTGTAAGGTTAAGTATGCAACATTCACCTTGAAGGACGAGGCGTTGACCTGGTGGAATAACTACCACAGATCAGTAGGAATTGATGTAGCTCATAGTATGACTTAGACTCAGTTTAAAGCTCTCCTGATTAAGACTTATTATCCTAGGAATGAAGTTAAGATGTTAGAGAGTGAGTTCTGGAACCATAAGGTTAACGGTACTGACATGGCGACTTATACTCGTCGTTTCCAAGAGTTATCATTGCTTTGCCCTGAAATGATTCGCACTGAAGAACTTAAGATTGAGAGATATACTGATGGATTGCCTTTAGCTACTCGAAATGATGTCATCGCTGCCAAGCCAGTTAATTTGCAAGAGGCAATTGCTGTGGCTCAGAGTTTGATGGACTCTTGTGTGCTAGAATTAGGAGACAAGGGTAAGAGTGATAGGAGTGATAAGAGGAAGAGGAACGAAGTTGCAAAAGGGAATGGCAACAAACGGCAAGAGACAGTCAGGGTGTTCGCCATAGGAAATGGAGATAAGAAGGGTTATGAAGGTAGTAAGCCTGTGTGTGGTCATTGTAACCGACACCACCATGGACCGTGCCCGGTTGTGTGTAGGAAGTGCTCTAAGGTAGGACACATAGCCAAAGACTATAGGTCTCGTCTACTTGCTGCAGCTCAAACTGCACAAGGAGCGGACTGGAAGGCTACTGTCACCTGTTTTGGATGTGGAAAGAAGGGACACTTTAAGAATGAGTGCCAAGAGCCGTGGATGAGGGGAAATCCTGGTAATGTAGGAGGATTTACTAATCGAGGTGTAGGAGGTAATGGCTTAGACCCTGTGAAGCATGAGGTTGTGGAAAACCGGGGAAACAATGGTGCTAGGAATCAGCAGAGAGACATGGGAGTAGCGTGTGTTTATGCTATTGGGAAAGAAGCTGGTGAGGACCCTAACGTAGTTACGGGTACGTTCCTTCTCAATAAACGCTATGCTTCCATACTGTTTGATACCGGTGCGGATATGAGTTTCGTATCCACCAAATTTATGCCGTTACTAGGAATCTCCCAAACACCTCTAGGGTTTAGTTATGATGTGGAATTAGCGAATGGGAATAGAGAGAAGATAGAAACCGTAGTTCGAGGTTGTACCTTAAGTTTCCTAGACCGCCCGTTTAGTATAGACTTATTGCCGGTTACCTTAGGAAGTTTTGACGTCATTATCGGAATGGATTGGTTATCGAAGAACGATGCACACATCATCTGTGATGAGAAGGTTGTGCGTTTACCGTATGGCGAAAAAGTTCTGAGCATACAAGGAGATCGGAGCAACTGTGGAAGTCCTTCCCAGTTGAGCATCATCTCTTGTATTAAGGTCCAGAAGTACATCGATAGAGGAGGTTGTCTTTTCTTGGCTCGAATTTCTGAAAATAAAAGTGAGGAGAAGAGTGAAAGAAACCTCAACGATGTACCCGTCGTTAGAGAATTTCCGGATGTGTTTCCCGACGATCTGCCAGGGATTCCACCTGTCCGACAAGTGGAATTCCAAATAGAGTTGATACCCGGTGCGACACCCGTAGCCCGGGCACCTTATCGACTTGCTCCAAGAGAATTGGACGAACTGTCTAAACAGTTGGCAGAATTGTTAGAGAAGGGATTCATTCAACCAAGTTCGTCACCGTGGGGAGCACCAGTGTTGTTTGTGAAGAAGAAGGATGGATTGTTTCGGATGTGTATCGATTATAGGGAATTGAATAAGTTAACAGTGAAGAACCGATATCCGTTACCTAGAATAGATGATCTATTCGACCAACTCCAAGGAGCTAGTGTCTTTTCTAAGATTGATTTACGATCTGGATATCACCAGCTTAGAGTTCGAGAAGAGGATATCCCTAAGACTGCGTTTAGGACTCGTTATGAACACTATGAATTCCAAGTGATGTCGTTTGGTTTTACCAACGCGCCAGCGATTTTCATGTAAGCCATACCTAGATAAGTTTTTGATAGTATTCATAGACGACATCTTGATATACTCTAAGAGTAGTGAGGAGCACGAAGAGAATTTGAGGCTCATTTTAGGATTGCTGAGAGAGGAGAAGTTGTATGCCAAATTCTCTAAGTGTGAATTCTGGATTCCGTTCGTGCAATTCTTAGGTCATGTGATAGATAGTCGAGGTGTTCATGTTGACCCAGCTAAGATTAAGGCCATTAAGGAATGGGCAGCTCCTAAGAACCCATCAGAAATCTGACAGTTTCTAGGGTTAGCAGGCTATTATAGGAGATTCATTGAGGGATTTTCTAAGATAGCTAATTCGCTGACCGAATTAACACAGAAGGATGTTAAGTATGAATGGGGAGAAAAGGAAGAAGAAACATTCCAACTTCTGAAGGAGAAGTTGTGTAGTGCGCCCATCTTAGCTTTGCCTGAAGGAAGTGAAGACTTTGTCGTGTACTGCGATGCCTCGCATAAAGGCTTAGGTGCTGTTTTGATGCAACGTAAGAAGGTGATTGCTTATGCATCCCGACAACTTAAGAAGCATGAGAAAAACTACACCACACATGACCTTGAGTTAGGTGTTGTAGTGTTTGCTCTTAGGATTTGGAGACATTATCTATATGGATCCAAGTGCGTAGTATTTACCGACCATAAGAGTTTAAAGCATATCTTAGATCAGAAGGAACTGAACATGAGACAACGTCGTTGGTTGGAATTGCTTAGTGATTATGACTGTGAGATTCGTTATCATCCTGGTAAGGCTAACGTTGTGGCTGATGCACTTAGTCGTAAAGAGGACATTCCACCCCTACTTGTTAGATCATTAGGAATAACTATTGCTTCGCCCTTACCATCTCAAATTTTAGCCGCCCAAGCAGAGGCATTAACGGAAGAGAACCGTCCTTATGAGAATCTTCATGGAATGGTAGAAAGTGAAAATGGCTTCTTGAAGCATTCCGACGGAACATTATGCTTCAGAGACAGAAGCTGGATACCATTTCATGGTGGAATCCGTGAGTTGATTATGCACGAATCGCATAAATCAAAATACTCTATTCATCCCGGAGCCGATAAGATGTATCAGGATCTTATGAAACTGTATTGGTGGCCTAATATGAAAGCCGATATAGCTCAGTATGTCAGTAGATGCCTGACTTGTTCCAAAGTTAAGGCCGAACATCAGAAACCATCAGGACTTTTAGTTCAACCCGAACTCCCGGAATGGAAATGGGAGCGAATAACCATGGACTTTATCACTAAATTACCGAGAACAGTTAGCGGCAATGACGCTATCTGGGTAATAGTTGATCGTTTAACTAAGTCTGCTCACTTCTTAGCTATTAGTGAAACCGATAGTCTTGATAAGCTTGCTCGATTGTATCTTAAGGAGATAGTATCGCGTCATGGAGTACCGATATCTATCATTTCCGATAGGGATAGTCATTTTACATCCCACTTTTGGAAGTCGTTACAGACAACATTAGGAACGAATTTGGATATGAGTACTGCTTACCATCCACAGACCGATGGTCAAAGCGAGAGAACCATTCAGAATTTAGAGGACATGCTTAGAGCATGTGTTATTGATTTCGGCAAAGGCTGGGAGAGACACCTCCCTTTGGCCGAATTCTCTTACAACAATAATTATCACTCTAGCATTAAGGCCGCCCCATTTGAGGCGCCGTATGGACGAAAATGTCGTTCTCCTGTTTTTGGGCTGAAGTTGGCGAGAGTCAACGTACAAGTCCCGAACTTGTCTTAGAAACCACTGAGAAGATAGTACAGATTCGTAATCGGTTGCAAACCGCTCGTGATAGACAAAAGAGTTATGCCGATAAGAGACGTAAACCTTTAGAATTTCAGGTTGGAGATCGTGTTATGTTGAAAGTTTCTCCTTGGAAAGTTTTGGTAAACGTGGAAAACTCAATCCCCGATATATTGGTCCCTTTCCAATCCTGGAAAGAATCGGACCGGTAGCATACCGGCTGGAGCTACAATCGGAACTGAGTAGTGTACACAATGTCTTTCATGTTAGTAATCTTAAGAAATGTCTTTCGGATGAAAGCATAGTGGTACCTTTAAGAGATATTCGTATTGATGAGAAATTGAATTTTGTTGAGGAACCGATTGAGATTATGGATCGTGAGGTTAAGAGGCTGAAGAATAGCCGTATTCCGATTGTTAAAGTTCGTTGGAACTCCCGGCATGGACTGGAGTTCACTTGGGAACGTGAGGACGTTTTCTGTAGGAAGTATCCTAAACTGTTTATGACACCAAGCAACTCGGAGTGAAACCCGGGACGGGTTTCTTCTGAGGCTGGGAGGTTGTGACAACTGGAAATTTAGGGAGACTATTTTAGGTAACCGCATTACGTTAAACTGAACCGAGCCTTGCCTTTAACACTATTTTTATAAACCATGACTTGATTTTATAACGTCTATTGGTTTTTATGATTTATTTCACTATTAAATGAGTTATCGTATGAGTTTTAACTCTATTTGGTAGGCACTATTCGATTCGGCACTAGAAAAGCCTAAAACAAGAGTTATTGTAACTTTTAGACCGTAACTCGAAAATTGACAAATAAATAGTCAAAACTCGTGGAAAAATGTAAATAACGATGTTGGAAAGTTGAATAAATGTTGTGGGACACTTGGGGGACAATATGTGAGCTCAAGAATAGGTAAACGGGATAGTTACGAAAAATTACAACCCGACCCCTCCCTTTTTCTCTTGAAGCCGGCGCCCCCTCCTCCCAAATAATTATTTTTGAGGTCCCTAGTGGCCTAGTATAAATACCCACTCAAACCCTCATTTCACCTCATTTGTTTATCTCTCTAAAAACACGCATATCACCATTTCTCTCTCTACCTTCTCACTCTAAAAACCCTAAACCACCACCTTGTGGCCGCCGCCACTGTTCCGGCCATTTTCTGGCCACCACCGGCGTGTCACCCAACACCTCCACCACCAAAAGAAAGATATGTTTCTCCTCTTTCCAACCATATATCATACGCACCATTTGGACTTCAATAACACCTTCAAATCGTTGAATCAAGAATCGTACTTTTAGGGTTTCAAAGGGCTTTTGCAATTGGTGATTAGATAAGGTAAAGGGGACATATTTTGAGCTTGATTGGGCAATAAAAACCCACGAATTGAAAATTAGGGTTTCGACATAATTATATTTTTTGGGGCTTTTGGGTGGAACATGAAATTAAAGCTAATTAGTTACTAAGTAAACAAGTAATTAGTGTTTGGTACATGTGTGGTGTATTAATTTGATGGGTTTGTGCATTTAGGGTTTAGTTGCATGTTTTTGATTAAGAATAGTTGATGGGTTTTGTGTTTGGTTAGTGTTTGGAGCTTGAATGATTGGATTGGGATGTTGTGGAAGTGATTTGGATGTGTTTGGATTGGTTTGGGATGGCGTACGAACCACCATCGTCACGTACGTGACCCATGGGTTGGTGTACGTGGCCTACTTGGGTCATGGGTCCGAGTTGGGTCGATTTGGTAGCTTGTTGATTGGTACTGTTGAGGTTTGGATGAGACGCGTGGAGCCGAAAAGCTTCTAGAGCTTGTTTGGTTCACGTGGTCTTGACCGCGACTGTGTCATGACCATTAGGGTCATAACATTGGTTTCGAGTACTTTTGGTTGATTGATTGGTTGGCGAGATTGTTTTGAGTTGGTTTGGGATTGAATTACGATATTATGACATTTAATTTGGACTTGATATATATAATTGTCAACTTTGAGCTACGTCGGCGATACTTTGACTTTTTAGTCAATAGTTGACTCCGACAAAGCCGTAACATGGACTTTATTATAATTTGGACTATTGGTTGATTAAAAGCCGAGAAGTTATGACTCGTGCTTGTGGACTCGAAACGAATAATGATATGAGATTAATAATGGAATTTGACGAAATATATATATATATATATATATATATATATATATATATATATATATATATATATATATATATATATATATATATATATATATATATATGAAAATGCTAATAAACTATGAAATGAGAATAATAAATGGGCTTTTGTACCAAAATTGTCGATAACAAGCCTTATCTTGTTATTTACTATTTTTAAACGGAAACTAACAACTAAATTGGAAATGTTTTGCAATAAATAAGTAATTAATGTTTCGAGTACACGTTTATCAATAAATGTCAATTGTGGACATTTAATATTGGTTTAAGCATTTAATTGCTTACGTTGTGTGCATGGGTTACGGATAACCTAACATTAATAATGTTGATCCACGTGGGTAGCGGACTTATTAGGTTGACGAATCTAATAAGAACCCGCTAGGTACGTTGGATAACCTTATTAATGGGTGACTTATCCTTATGACTCGTTAGGATGCGACCGGTTTATGGAATAATAAGCGATACGAATGAATAATTGAGTTTATCAAGTTGACGAATTCGATAAGGTCTACTGTTTATTCCGAAACTTATTGGACTATGGAGCTTATCGCTTATACGTCTCATTGTGTCGCATTGAGTCACATATTGTGTTGAATGGAGTTGCATATTGTATTGCGAAGCATAATATATTGGTTATTTGAGTGCATTCATGGCATCATATTGAGTCGATACCCCACATGAGGAATACCAAACACTAGGATTAAATGGTGAAACGAGACATTTTGGAAATAACGAAACGGAATACATTGGGGTAGATAACGTTGATTTTGAGGAATGTATATATTAAGTTTGGTCTACATTAATAGGTTGTGCCGAGTCGATAGTTGATGTGCTGTGATACCGTTATCTTCTGCTAGTATTTATTTGTGTGTTGATTGCTTGAGGTGAGTTTCATAGCCCCACTTTTATCTACGTTTTAACTACATTTTGAACTATTTTGGGGTGAGAATCATGCTACTATTTTTGGACAGTGAAAACTATTTGGATTTGCTTATGTGCTTGACTGTATAGATAGTTGTGTTGTAGTTGTTGCCTTAGTCTAGGTTTAACCTTGCCTAGCTAAGAATAGACTTCTACATCGACCTAGTCCGGGGTTGGCAATTGTTCTAGATTTTGCCACATTAGTGCTGGACTAGAGTCGCAGGGGCCCGAGTAATCCCTGGATGCGGGATTTGATTGGAGATCCGGGTAGGATCAGGCGTGAATGGTATTTATCTATCTTAGGTCTTGCATAGAAAATCAAATCTTACAGGTCCACTATGATTTTGTTGAACTTAAACCTATGAACTCACCAGCGTAAGCTGACATTTTAGCATGATTTCTCAGGTAATTGAGAGATGTTTGGATTACTTGATCAGTGGAAGCTTGGCATGGAGGCGTGGTTCAAGGATCATTTTCCGACTCTGATAAACTATGAGGACCTATCTTAATAAATCATGTTTTGGGCCTAATATTTATATTTTGGATTAAATGTTTTGAATACTTAAATTTGGGATTGGTTTTGAATATTAAATGACTATCTTTTGGCTATACTCGTATGCGATACCAATCCAAAAGTAACGCCCCGAAAACTTGATTAAGTCTTCCGCTGTACCGAGATTTGGGGGTGTTACAGATCTGGGATCATTGGCAACCTATTGACAGTCATTAAGTACCGCTACATGCAAGATTCGTAACAATGTGTGCCCGAGCGCTAGCAACTTAGACACACATCCCTAACTTCTTAAGTATATCCTTCTGAACGGTGATCCTTTGGTCAATTCGCACAAGAGGGAAAGGTAGTCATTTGGTCAATTCTTACCAATTCCTTCTATATCTACTTACTTAGGGTCAGTTGGTCAATTCTCCTAAGCAAATAAATACGCCCGCAACTCAAAACCATCAAAGCTAGGGTGACAACCGACAAACTATGCATGCATACACTAGAAACAATTAATAATAAAAGAATCAAAACTAGGCTAGCACCTAGTTTTCACATCACCAGAATATTCTAGTGGAATAATGACTAATAAATTAATTGGCTAATAATAAATTAATAGTCAATTAATAAGAACACAATAAGAATAAATTCCCTAACAATTAAATTAGAATCAAAATTATAATTAACAAATAATGAAACCAAAATAATGATATGAGTCGGAAAATAATTACATGTCGTGCCGATTATAAGGCTATCGATCCCCTAGTTGAGTATCGGGGCAAAACCCCGAAGGGTTTGCCCCTTCGAACCACGAACTGTAGATGCCTTCTTTTTGTCTCTTTCTCTTTGACGGCGTACCACAGTAACGAAAAACACAATTTTTATGTTTTACCAATTGATGATTTTTATGTCATACGTACATGTGCAATATATAGTGAATAATTATTGCTAATTGCAACTATGGTCCTTGAACTCTCGATATATTGCACTTTGGTCTTAGGCTTTAATAAACTTCATTATATAACGTAATTAAATTATAGTTACGCCGTAAATCTTTGTAAGCATATTCTTATCTGCTCCGAACTTCATTCTACGGCGTAACTAATCAGCATGTTACGCCGTAACCTTTTCAATAATTAACTAGGGCGTATCCTAAAGAGGAGGTTACGCCTTATCATTCATGGCATCATATTTACACCGTATCACAATTAAGAAGTTTCGGCGTAACCTTCACAAATAATTCACAGGCCCTCGTAGTATGGGTTACGGCGTAGTCAAAAGTGCGACTTACGTTGTAACCTATCTTCAGAATATATTTCTTGGCCTTATATCACAACTTTTCCGCTCCAATGCTTCATTTTCCTGAAATGTAAATATGAATGAATATAAATGAATTAAGTACCATATTAATACAAATGAGGCCATAAACACGGGAATTTGATATATAAAATATCAGGTTAATTTGATGTTATCAGGCATAGTGTTGTTTGTGTACACTGATGCTAGTTTGATTGAGAGTACACTTAATCATAGGCATGGTAGAACTTCATCATGATTGATGATGTTGTTGACTAGACATGCTTGGCTGAGAGCATTGTTACAATACACATTATAAAATAAGGATATTTTATAGTTTTCGAAGGTGTTGAGATAACTATCTCAAATAGGTGTTTTGCGTGCTTCAAACACCCTATGGAATGTACTATGGTAATATTCATATTGTGATACTTGTACTTGAGTTCACACGTAAAAAAAGCCGATCATAGTATTACTCAAAACCTTCACTATTTGTGAGTTTTGAAATAAGTATTCTTAAATTTTACTCAGATGAGTACTTAGTTGTCTTGTACCAAACTAGTTGAAAATGTTAGAAACATTGGATTTTGACTTATAAATAGACTTATGCATATATGTATTTAGTATTTGGATAATGAAACTATAAGCAGTTGTATTAAATAATGAAATGATATACCGGGTATGATCGTTTTTATTTATACTTTTGTGTTTTATATTTGCATGTTTAATCCATGAATAAATTTATTTATTCTAAAATTTTCCATTGTCGATCAACAATATAGGAGTATTGTTGCACTAAGACAAATGTAAGCGGGTAATATATCAGTATGTGATTATTAAAGGATGTGTCTGGCAAACTCATATATTTTAACAGGATATGAATATTGGACTACCCCAAACCTACGAGATTTCACTTTATGGATTGGCGTCATTGGGTGAATCCACAAGTGGTTGTATTACTCGTCTTTAGACTTGAGATGTAAGTAGGTCTTACATGTGTGAATATCACTTTCTTGATATAGTTAAACGTTGTCCTTAATAAGATAGTTAAAAAGGCTATTTTCAAAACTGACGTGAAGCACATGAATGACATGTGCAGTAAAAATAGGATTCGTTCATCCACGTGTTTACTAGAGTTAGATACTATTGGGGCCCTCGT
>BPTQ01000008.1:98087342-98173541 GCA_019973895.1 Chrysanthemum seticuspe
ATAATTATGTATTATGTTTATATTTGAACACTTGAAATATTTGAACTTTGATGCCCTATGTTTATCTCATACATATAATATAATATAATATCTAATATTACAATTTTGTGTATAAAAATTCTAATCCGATTAATCCCCGCCTAACCGATTAATCGCTATGCCCTACCCAACCGCCTCACTAGCGCCTAGCAATTTTTACAACCTTGCATATATATACATATATATATATATACATATATATATATATATATATATACTAGTTGTCAAAGCCCGCCCGATGGGCGGGCATGTGTTATAATTTTACTTGTGATGGTGTTGGTTAATGGAAAATTGTTACTCAAATATGTTGTTTTTTATTATTGTTTAAAATGTATTTATTTATGTTTAGTTGTATTTTTTATTTTAATGGTGTTATTTAGCGGTTTTTTGGTTTTAAAAACATGAGTTGTTTTTTTATTTTTTTTAAATGTTTGACGTACATGGAAATTGTTTTGACGTTTTTGTTCTTTTACAGTCTTTTTTTTTCTTTCCTTATGTTTGTTATTGGTTTACGTTTAAAAAAATTTAAGAAAAAGGGGGCGAGCATGACTTATAAATAATCATTGGCATATTTTTTTATAGTGAAAGAAGGGTGGTAAAATAGGTTGGAAAGTGTACATATTGAAAGAAAAGTTTGTAAGCTTATGAATTTTGTTGTCATATTTGACTATAGCGAAAGAATGTGGGTAAAAAATGGTTGAAAAGGTGACAAAGAAATAAATTAAGCACTAGTTAATGAAGTACAAACATCGTAAAATATTGGCATGGCTTATAAAGTTCCTTGTAAGGTATTAGTTAAGTAGGACTTGTTTCTTAATGCGTTAAACATGAAAATTAATTGACCGTTATTAACTATTAAACAATTTGACAAAAAACAATTTAGAATTGCAATTTGTTTTTGTTTTTTACTTTTTATTTTAAAATAAGTGGTCTGTTTAGATACTTCTTAAGATATTATTGTCCCTCTGTCCCAGAATATAAATATAGTTTGACATTTTGTATGCAACTTTATTCCGCAATGTATCAAAATCAACTACTATAATAACATAATATGAAGTAAATCACATAATCAATACTGAAATACTATTAAAACAGCTAATTAATCTTTATCATTAACGGAGTTTATTTGTGGAGAATGCATGTGTATTCCCTGACTGGAGCTCAACTTTCAAATTTTCGTTATTCATAACAATATTGTTTCTTGCAAGTGATGCTGATGTTCAAAATGATTGTTCTTTCAGTCCGGCATCTTCTAGTAAAATGACACTGTGAACGTTTTTTTAGACGTAAAGTTTCCAAATGCAAAGATATAATGGGTCAAATGGGTCGATTTGGATAGTAAGAGATACAGAACAGTAATCTCATGTTCTATATGGGATAACATATGTGTCTAATGCAAAAATAGCAGTATGATTGTAGATTATGAAACACATAATATTAGGCTTTATCTAAACACTTTAACTTGCACTGAGTAAAAGAAAGTATAAGCTTCCATTTAGTTATTATAAACTCTTACAATATTGGAATCACATTCAGCATGTGAGTATGTTGTATGAATATAACCAATGTAATAGTGCCTCATAATATCAGGAGTAGCTGAAATCCTTTCAATTGTAACCATTTGACAAAAAATTTCTTTGACTATTGTTCGTCCCAAAAAATCTTTCTATAGAATATCAATTGGCTTTTGCATATAACATTATATGCCCCTACGGTGATAACCAAATTGGAAAGTAGTACGATAATTTCCAAAGGTAGCATTTGTTATCTAATCATATGCACTGCAACATATCAAACATACAAACAATGTTAGAGGTTACCAACTCTTGTAAATATATAATGCAAGTAAACATGGTAGAAATTGGTAGTGCCCATAAACTAAAAGTGGCCAGAGTTTCTATGCTATTTGGAATCCTTATGGATATGAGAACGCATTGACTACTTGAGTAGTCAGTTGGTTAGGAAGAGAGATTCCATCACCAAACGGAGGAGCAATTAGAGGAGCTGATCAAACTAATGCATCAAATAATTAAGGTACATAACCCAACTGTAAGGGTGAACCTATGACTTTGTGAGAAATTTTGTTGGTACTGGTAGTGTGCAGGAAACTCGGTTAGGCCCTTGCTTGACTCCTATGGTAATTTTATTGGTGTTAAAATTACAACTTTTACTCAAAATGGTATAGGGTTTACTTAACGTTGTTTAAACTATTTCTATCTTTTATAGCTCTTGAAAGTTATTACTCAAAAACCACCCCCTCTTTTAATAAGCTCATAAGGCTAAGTTAATAAGCTTATCCAAACACCAAAATGGACTTGTTTTTGGTAAATATGGTAATAAGTCAACTAAATAAGTTAAACCAAATAGCCCCTTCATCCTACAAACCCACATGCCATAAAAAATAAAAGATGTAAAGAAATGTTTAGTTTGAGCTTTATAGTTTGGACCAGATTATGGTTTACAAATAACTCAGAACTGATCTATATTAGATGGAAAATTTAGTAAAAAATGTGTACCTGACTACATTTTACTCCATGAAGTGGCAAAAGCTCATTGTATGCTGATGTAGCTTGTGTTGCAGACACCTCATTTGCTTCATATGGGAGCTCTTGAGAAAATTTTGTAATTGAAAAGTTTGTATAATTAGCTATGCTTTACATGTGCTTGTGCAATTGATAACGCTACACGCGTCGTTCGGGCTCAAAGGAACTTCCTTTTCATCGAACAAGTTTTTTAACACCCTAGGCAGTGAACCTAATCGTTGTAGTGTAGTATTAGGGTAAGCCACGAGAATTGATATCGTTCTCTAGGGGAATAGGAATGCTAGTGAGAAGTTACTACGCTAAGGTTGGGATTGAGGAAGATTATTTTTTATCTTTTTATGTTTTTAGGAAATGGAAAGGTACGAATCTCGGGGTTTGGATTTGGGGGTTGGTATTTCTACCGATTACTCTACTTATCTAATTAACGAAGGTGAGGGTAGTCTATGTCTAATTATTGTGTGCTCGTATGATGGTTTAAAGATGTGTTTACTTAGGTTTTATTACTCCTTAATTATCTCCTATTGATGGTTGAATTGTTACGTCCTTATTCTTAATCGCGTTTTGTGTCTAAAGTCGTAGGGTATGCGTTTATCCCTAACTCTTTGAAACTACCAAAGGTTATCGCCTACAAAGTCTCTAGGATTTATAAACTTTAACTCTAAGGTACTCTTCGGATGGTTTAGCCTACAACAACTCTAGGTGTTATAAACTAATGTTCACAAAGATTAATCAAGCATTAACTACACAACGGATGACCTATCGCATTACTAGATCATTAACAATTAAGATAAGAGACAACCAATCAATATTTAATAATTAAGTTTCATATTCCCTAAGCAAACACACAAGTAAATTAGCCGGACATGGGGAACATGCAAGCATACACACAAGTAATTGAAGACATAATTAAATTATTGAAGTAAAACACTTATCTTGATGTAAGATAGGGTTTGGAACCCTAAAATACTGTACAAGACAGCCTTGGTTAGGTTTAGGTTTTTACTCCAAAAGACTACACACTGAAAACTAAAAAAATTCGGATTCTATATATAAGATTACATATGCGACGGCGTCACCCTTTGATTTGTGACTCCTTCGGGTCGCTGTCATTAGGGTTTCGTCTTGGCCACGTTAGTCTTGCGACGTCGTCACCTTATGCTTGTGACGCCGTCCCCTTCAGTCTCTGACGTCGTCTGGATCAAATCTAGGCCGTCTGAGTTGCGACGACCTACTCTTTTAAAACCTGACACCGTCACTTGTAAATAAGCAATTTGGCTACTGAGCCGTCACAAAAGTGATGCGACGGCGTCGCAGATAACACCTGACGCCGTCCCCTTCAGTTCCAGCAGCATGAGTGTCTCGATTCTTGACTTTGGCCATTTTCTTCGTATATTCGCGCCTTTTCGTCCGAATAAGTGTCATTCCAGCATTTTGCCTTCAAGTTACCTAAAAAGTGAAAATGAACGATATTAAGTAATAACGGATACAAAAGTGATCAAATAAGGGCTTAAACGACCCCTCAAAAAGGTACATTTTAAAACCTTATCAACAATCTCGATAAGCTATATTAAACACCCACTTACCAGCGAAAGTAGTAACTTCTGACACCTAAAGGAGCAGCGAGAAACAAATCATTGACCCACTGAGACAAAGGCCTTAGCGGTTTACATTCTAATTCTAGGAATAAGAAGCAAATGTTATGATGTACCTCGCTGTAAAACTATTGGAATGGCAATTCCCAAGACTTCTTGGGGCCGCTTTATACAGGCTGTAGTACCATATCACAGAGAATAAGGGCATCATTTTATATCCTACCTAAACATTCCCATGAAAGTTTCAGGTGGAAGCAGGTCAATTTAGGAAGATTCGTATGAGTGAGATGGAAGCATCTAGTAATAGACTAAGCTTATAAAATTACCATCCTTAGTTCTTTGGTTGGCTAATACATTAGCTGTAAGATATAGGATTTCACAAGCACACTAAACCATAATCACAATGGGGCGTTCAAGTATGTTTAGAGAGAGAAAGTTCTAGAGAGAGAAAGGGAAGAGAGTTGGGAACTATGTGAAACAAAGAAAAATGGTATTGAAGCTCCAACCCTCTACCTTGGGAGGTAGAGGGTATTTATAGTGTCTTACAAATAAACGCCACCTACAGGCTGTGGATCAGGCATACAGTGGGTAAAGACCCGTCCGTCCTCCACGGTGTTACAAAACAAACTACTTTCTAACATAACATGACTACGACTACGAGCTTTCTAACGAATACATATACTTGAGGTGACCGACTCTTTAACGACTGAATTTTCTAATTCCTAACAATCTCCCCCTAAGGGAGGTCACCTCAATTTACAATGAATACAAACCGATATTACATTAGATTGTTCTAGGATTCTTGATTAAGTTCTTTGCTCAGTAGCTCGTAGTCTTTGATTCTTCATGTTTCGCATGTTTGGATAATTTCAAGTGGAGGTCTTTAACTGATACACGTGATGATGAGTTTTGAGCCAGCATTGAGATCATCAGCAAACAAAAATCTCTGACTCTACCTTTGTGGTGTTGGTATTATGTGATGTTGTGACATTTGGACCGATATGCTCACATTCTGGATCATGATATATTCTCATCAGAGTAGAGGAAGCTTTTACTGGATCATGTATTTGCAGCAGCATAGCAGAAGCATGGAGTGAAAGTATCAGAGTCGTTGAAGCACTTATCATGATTTCTTTTGAGATGAATGTGTAGTGTGCGCATGCGGCAATGGATTAAACGCCTCATTCTGATCAGCTGCAAACGTCGGGCGTACCTGCATACAACAGTTAGCAATAAAGTGCATGAAAGTATCTTTGATCACTTTCGTTGAATTGAGGTACACGGCCCACGATTCCCCGTTGATAAGTACAAGTACTGCCTGTAATCAGGTAAAATTTCGAAGAATTTTCTTGATAGGGTTTCGCAGCTGCTCTAGCTGTTCTCAAACCGGAACGTCTCAAAGAAGACAACACAGAGTGAGTGAACCAGCGAATTGAGATTCACTGATTGATGAAAAGAGATTTGAAAAACAATCGTGTATCGCTCAATAGAAATTGTTTTGCAATACACCGAGGGTTTTAATGAAAATCAATTATCAATCATAAACACCTTTTATTTTTGAAATATTAGTACACAGTCGATGTGCTAAAGAAAAGAGTTTTTTAAGCACAACGACCGGTTTTTCAAAGGTATCCGTCAATCCATAACCTGAACCAGGATTGATTCAAAAGATTGAATCGCCCCATTGTTTCTGTTTAGTTGTCACATGGTTGATCTATTTAATAGATCTCACATGCCACCCACCAGGAGCTTGTTTGATGTTGGCTCCAGAAGGCTTTCCATCTTCATTGTGAGTATGTTTGCATATCACTCAGATGTTCTGGCAATACCACAAGAATAATGCGAAGGACTCATAAGATATAATCTCTCTTTCCACATTGTGTGAAATAGAGAGTCTTCATTGAAAGTGTCCTAATGAGATTTATAGATGATCTCAAGGCTCTAGACTCAATTGTGCATATTTGGTTCCAATGCCGGAGACTAGGGAGAGGGTCTCCATCTTCAATATCAACAAACTCTAAGAGAAAGTCGATAGATAATGTCGGTTCCCCGTGAGAATGAAACAAGTCCTTTTAAGAGGAACTTGAGTGGTTTGGGAAGATGTAGTGTAGTGCGTCACTGGGTCCATGACGTCTTGTCTTCAATACCAGTGTTACCTTAGTAACCACCAGTAGCGTATGAGTTGAACCCGGTATCTGCCCTAAGGTTGAATTATTAGAGGACTATTTATTTTCACCCTTTTCACATTCAATTCTTTTTCATTCTTCAACCCCTACAGTGCTTACCGAGACATCATAACTAGAACCTTGTTGGGTTTATTCCAGTACTAGCTCTGTCTCAGTCCGCACTCTTCCCATATCTCACATTTCTCCTTTTTTTCATCGTACCTAAGGACTTCTACACTATCTAGTGGATTGTCCCTGGGTAGATCCCTCCGGTTCTGGCGGATCATGGGAACAAATACCTAACCTTATCGTCCTTATATCACCATACATAAAGTAAAGTTGGTCGGTCTATTTGGTATCGTTCATCTGCCATTGGAACCATTTGAAAATCAATCCAGATACTTGTGATATATTATCAAAGTATTTTGTACCTGAATTGTTTTTGATATTAGAACACGAGCTCCCCCTCAACATTTGCATCAAGCATCATTTTGTAATAGAAGTAATTTTCATGTTTGAAGGGTTGGCTTGCATCTAAGAGTAGTTATATAAAGAATGTGGTTTTCAAAATAGTTGCTCCCCCTCAATATGTGCATAGAAATTTGAAAATGTTTTGCACATATTAGGAAAAGACTGCACATTGAAATAATTTGATCACGTTTCAAATCTTTGTGGTTTAACGTAGATGCTCCCCCTCAACATGTGCATGGAAAATTTGAAATCGTTTGGCACATGTGGGAAAGGAGAGCTTGTACATCCTTATAAAACCATGTATCGAATTATCAGTTTAAATCCAATTTAAATCACAAAATCTCCCCCGATCACAATTATCAAATCATTTGAAATATGTGATCTCTGTAGATTTAAATTGATTTTGAAACTTTTAGGGAGAATTGTGACTTGATTATGAAAACGTTTTAACTGATAAGGATCGGATTTTGAGACATTAAACTCCATTGATTAAACATGCATGATTATCTTTTGAAAACAATTGTATGTCAAATAAACTTTTGATTTAATTGAAATCATTCTCCCCCTCAATCAATGACATAAGTTGTTGATTGAGAGATAGATATTTTTGACAAATGTTAAGTCCAGATGATTTTCAAAAATAGAGTCTGAGTTATTTTTCAAAGCACTTAGTTTTCATTAGATAGTAAGTAATTGTTTATAGAATCAGAGCATGAAATTTGAAAAACAAGATAAGGTATGGCTCTGTTCTTTCTTTGAAAACGGGTTACTGCCTGAAATGACAATAAACCACCATTTTCTCCGCCTCATTTTTTTTTTAACAAAAACTATGTGCATTCGAAGAACATCTAAAAACCCGTGACATTCTTTGAATGTCAACACAAAGTCCGTAGATGATATCGAAAAAGAAAAAAATGACACAATAAGAATATTGTTTTGGAATTTTTCAAGATTTTTCAAATTTTTATGGATTTTAGAGAATTTTGTATTTTTATAATTTCTTTTTTGAGGGTTTTTCAAGTTTTATATTTTGCTTTTTGAATAAATATATACAAGAGATATATGAATAAAGACCTTTACTCCTCGTCTTCCTCTTGAAGACGCTTGAGCATTTCCGGTTGTAGACTCTTTAGCCCAAGACGTGGAAGGATAAACTCAAAGCGTTCTCTAGGAAGAGCTTTGGTGAAGATGTCTGCTAACTGGTATTCAGACCTCACAAAGTATAGTTCCACCACACCGTTTTCAACTTGCTCCCTGATGAAATGATGTCGAATGTCGATGTGCTTTGCTCTTGAGTGTTGTACGTTGTTGCATGAGAGAGCAATAGCACTTTTATTATCACAGTACAGAGGGATTTTGTTGAATTTAAAGCCATAGTCAGATAATTGGGATCTCATCCATAGGATTTAAGCACAACAAGATGACATGGCTATGTATTCAGCCTCTGTAGAGGAAATAGAAGTACTCATTTGCTTCTTTGAAGACCAGCTCACAAGCTTATCACCCAAAAACTGAGCACATTCAGACGTACTTCGACGAGTATCTTGACATCCTGCATGATCAGCATATGCATAGGCTGTTAGTGACATACCGGTGTCCTTCGGGTACCAAAGTCCCATGTTGATGGTTCCTTGGAGATACCGAAAGACCCGTTTAACCGCTTCAAGGTGCTTTTGGGTAGGCTTAGCCTGATATCTAGCACACATGTAAACAGCGAACAAAATGTTTGGTCTACTGGTTGTGAGGTACATCAGGGATCCAATCATACTACGATATTTCGTTTGGTCTGCCATGATCCCTGAGTGGTCCTCATCCAGTTTAGTACGCTCAATCATGGGAGTGTCAACAGGGTCACTAGAATCAAATCCAAATTTCTTTAAAATCTCATTTGCATATTTAGATTGATTTATAAAAATGCCTCCGGGACTTTGTGAAATTTGTAATCCCAAGAAAAATGACATTTGTCCCATCATTGACATTTGAAATTTGGAACCCATTTCATTTGAAAAACGATCACATTCATTGAGGTCAGTCGAGGCAAAGATAATATCATCAACATATATTTGAACGTGAATTAAATGTTTGCCTGACTTCCTGGTGAACAATGTCGGATCAACTACTCCTTTGCTGAATCCAGTAGATAGAAGAAACTTTGATAGCGTATCATACCATGCCCTTGGAGCTTGCTTCAAGCCGTAAATAGCCTTCTTCAAGCGATAGACATGAGTAGGATACTCTGGATTCACAAAACCTTCCGGTTGGCTGACATATACGACTTCTTTAAGATCTCCGTTAAGAAAAGTTGTCTTTGCATCCATCTGATAGACAATCATGTTCTTACTTGCAGCATTAGCAAGGAAGATTCTGATCACCTCGATGCGTGCCACATGAGCAAATGATTCTTTAAAGTCAATACCTTCCTCCTGACGGTATCCTTTTGCAACCAACCTAGCCTTGTTCTTTAATACATCGCCATGCTCATCAAGCTTCACTTTGAAGATCCACTTTAGAGCAATAATCATAGCACAATCTGGAGCAGGTACTAATTCCCATACATCAAGTCGATCAAACTCATGAATTTCTTCTTGCATGGCATTGAACTACCATAAGGCATCGGTTGCAAGTTGTTTCCGTGTTGATACTGGACGAGAGGGGTTTCCAATGATGTTGTCCAATGTATGATCATGTGTCCATTTACTAAGGTGTTCATGTGGTTGTTTTTGAGGAACTGAAGTAGCAGAGTCGATGTCTCCTGATGTAGATTGTTCAGAAGATGATTCAAGAGCAAATATGTTTTTGAATGGAGCATCTTCGGGAGTAGCAAAGGGATTTTCTCCATCAAGGGTGCCAGAAACACTTCCATGATGTACACTCGATGATTGATGATTTGTTGATGAGACGGATTGATCAGCAGCAGGCGCTTCTTGACTTAATGATATTGAGACTGAAGGGTTAACTTCATTCACAGGGATAGGAGCAGCCTCTGTTGATGGAATTGACATTTCATCAGCATTCGGTTCATAGTGTTCATCAAACATTGGATCAAACAATTTCTTTACATCATCTTCTGATGGAGGTACATATGGAGTTGCTGGTGAGGGATTAGACACAAGAGTAGAACTGATAGGTCTACTTGAAAAAGGTTGAAATGCGGGTCCAGAACTGGATTGTCCTGGAGCCATTTGACCGGTCAGCTCATCGAACGTAACGTGAATTGTTTCTATGATATTTCGGGTTCTCTTGTTGTAGATTCGGTATCCTTTTTTGTTTGGTGCATAACCCACAAATACTCCAATGTCCGCTTTAGCTTTTAGTTTACCTAAATCTTGACCGTCATTAGTTTTGTAACATAAAGCACCAAACACACAAAGGTAGGATAGATCAGGTTTTCATTTATGGACAAGTTCATATGGAGTTTTTCCATGAGAGGTGTGAATAAGGGAACGATTTTGGGTGTAGCAAGCAGTGGCAATGGCTTCAGCCCAGAGAAACATTTGAACCTTTGAGTAAATAAGCATTGTTCTAGTGGCTTCCACAAGAGTTCGATTTCGTTTTTCAACTACACCGTTCTGTTGAGGGGTTCGTGGAACACTTCTTTGATGACTGATTCCAACACTTTCATAATACTGGATTAAATCTTTGTTAACGAACTCTGTGCCATTGTCTGTTCGAACAATTCTAACAGTATTGTTAAGTCGAACTTGAAGTTGCTTGATAAGTTTAATGATGACATCTGGAGATTCATCCTTTGTCCTAAAAAACTTTACCCAAGTGAATCGAGAGTAGTCATTGACAATGACTAAAATATATTTCTTCCCATTAATAGTTTGAACAATCATTGGTCCGCATAAATCCATATGAAGGGTATGAAGAATCTATGAATTTGCTCACAAAGTTCATGAGCCATGACCGGTCTCCAGTCATATGCTTGGAACAGCCTGAGTCCAGGTACCACAGAACGATTTGAACGATCTGCAGTTGAACACAGACAAGAATGGATAACTGGATAATTGGGATCCCCATGCAAGAATGGGTTCCATTTGGTTAGTAACAGTGATTGGAACACCCACATCAGAAATAGAAACACCCATATCAGAAATAGAAGCAATGGAATCATTAGGAATAGATGCAGTGCTGGTGTCCGTATTTGACCTATTCAAAGTATGTTCACTTCTTAAAGGAATAGTTCTACCAGTAGGCATCCATTTTCTAGTGGGCATTGTCTTAGTAGATTGAGGGCAGAACAGATTATCCTTATGGCCAAAAGGTATCCATTGATAACCTATCTTACTAAATGTTCTTCCTGTGGGTTTCCACTATTTTCTAATTTTCTTTCGTCTTTGCCTTTTAGCCTTCTTAGTATGATTTTTAGCATTAACAATTTTATCTAGGCATTTGACAGCATTAGCCAAAACATTCACACCACATTCATGATTAGCAACAGAATTCAAGCAGACATCATTACATGGTTTGCAGATAGTATCAGAATTCGAATTAATTACAGTACGCCTATGGCTAATACTAGAATCAACACGATTCGTTTTATTCAACTCAAACTTAAAGTTCCTAGGATGGTCTTCTACTCTCTTCCAATGCACATTCTTAGCTTGCGAGGTCCTATCTTGCTTGGTATTGCCTGGAGGCTTTGACCCGCTTGCTTTAATGTCACTGATTACTCCTGTAGAGGGATTTATGGGAACATTATTTGGTTGATCTACTTTTTGCATTCCTGAACTAGATGTGCAAGGATCTGAACTACTAGACGACATATTAGTGTTCACTTTCTTAAAGATGGGCATGGAATGGTTTGTATGCTTGGCACTAGGCATAGAACAAGGCATCACAGCTTTACCTTTCGCACCTAAGGATTTAGGACATGTTGCAATTAGACATTCTAGCAGTTCTTGAGATCGTTTGGCTTGAATGCACGCCAACCTAATTTCACTGTCAAGAAGCTTATTTATAAAATCCTCTTCCACAATCTCACGGAGACATTCTAGACTATCCTTAAGGTGAGCACAATAGTTGTGAAACACAGGTTCATTATTTATAAGATGAGGAGGAATGTATTTAACAGTCACAGTATATTTGCAGTCTAAGGATGACTTTGATGCAACATTCTCATTAAAAATTAGTGGCAGTTTCCCTTTCTCCTGACTCCTCAGATTCTCAATTTCTTTTTGTAAAGACGTTATGTTTTCATTGTTTTTGTCACGAGTGACTTTCATTGAATCATATAAATCTTTAAAGTGTCGTTTAACTTTTTCATTTTCTTCTAGAAAACTTTCGGTTTCCTTTTGTAAAGCATTAACTAGGTTTTGAAGATGAAAAGTTTGAGAATACTGAGAATCTAAAGGAGGAGGCATTTGGGAGCCAGTCACATTGTTCTTTTCACCCTTTAATTGAGAGATTTGGGCTTTCAACTTTATGATCGTGTTACAATGAGCTTGAATCTGTTCGTCACGTTTGTTTATCTGAAAAACTGCATCAAACTCTGGAACATTTGAGGATGTCTTAATATTTGAGGTTTTGACATTTTCTTTAAGATGTTGATATTTTAGTTGTAAATCAAAATGTTCAACTTCTAGTTTAGAAAAATGTTTTACCAAATTATCGTGATCATCCTGATCAATTTTCTCACTTAGTTCTGAGTTTTTGTTTTCAAGCTCAATGACACGATCATGGGAAACTTTCAATGCAATAGATAATTCATGAAATCGAAAAGTAGTAATAGAGTGCTTAGTAACAGTATAAAACACATCTTGAGCAACACAACTCGAAATCAAATTCTCATTTAAGATGTGCAAGTTCGTTCTTTCAACTTCATTATATTTGAGTTCATGTTCATAATCATTGACTTCAACTATCATTGCATCAAATTCCTTTTCCATTTCTTTAATATCTGTATTTATCCCTTTTTGAAGACTCTCAAATTGACCTTTTAATTGTTTGAAGAAAGGCATGACCTCAGTTAAATAACATTCTTTAGTTTGCTCAAAACCCCTTTCCCCCTCAGTTATCCCAGTAGGTGTGATTTTCTTCTTACAAGTTTTCTCAAAGTCAACAAACAGCTGATAAACAGCATATAGGCTGATTAAGGTCTTGCTATTAGTGGCAATAGATCTAGGAACTAGATGCATTGGTGTATTTGGAGGATACACAGTAGCTACAGGCATTTTCCTAAGGGGAGTGTTTGTTTCAACAAGTACCTTAATTTTTAACTTATCCATGTCTTTCTTCCAAAAGATCTGTTCAGGGGTTAATTGAGTTTGAGGCTTAAACATGTTCAAGGATATCCAATTTTCCTTAGTGTAATCATGGGGTTTGATCGTTATGTTTTTATCTTTACACTCAGGATCGTTAAGCTTCTTATTCATTTTCTCCCTAGATGCATCATCTAGTTTTCTATCTTCCTCAGTGCACTCAATGCAACTAGGATTCTGTCTAGGTTTAAGAATCTCATTGCCAATATAGATTACATTTTGAGCATCTTTTGCTATCTTACCATACTCAGGGTTGGATTCCTTTATAATGGGGATACTATGCTTATCGCTGGGAACTCTATGCTTAGTGATCATGTGAGCAGTCTGAATGGTATTCCCTTGTACGTACAACTTATTTTCAAGCTTGTTTTTCAAGGTTTTTAGATTAGAAAAATCATTCAAAAGTTTTGATTCCTTAGCACTGAATTCTTGCTTAAGCATTTTAACATTTTCTTGAAGTTCTTGTTTTTGCTTAGCAGTTTTAGAAAGCTTTTCTTGTAAGGAGTTTAACTCTTGTTTTATTACTTCTTCTCTAAACTTACTTTTTCTAATAGTTGTACGCATTTGGTCATCCATTTCCTGCTCACGGGTGGTTAACTCAAACTTAGCACGCCGTTCATAAATAGCAACTTGTTCTTTATAGGCATTCCGTTCAGAAACAACAGAATCATCAAGAGCACATGCAGTGTATTCATCAAAAATATAGTCATCATTGACTGCAGAAGATGCATCACTTGGTACAGTCTCACTTTCACTTTGTTTCACATATTGATCATATGGGACAACATTGATATTACCCATATTTTCAATATCTGACTCAAAAGTTTCAGTTGATTGTACTTTGTCATGTATCTTTTGCTCATCAACATCATCGTATAGTTTTAATACCTCTGAGATGATTGATTCTTTGGATGGACTAGCTTGTTATGGTGAGGGGACCTTTGGAGAGACCATTGGAGAAATGCTAGCCATGAAAATTGTTTGTGCAGTAGCTAGGTTCATCATCGACGTCAGAGTCGTATGCATCACAGTCTACAACTTGAAAGGCATTCTGATGATTATGACCTATCTCCTGAATTGGCTGCTCATCCACATCTGCATCATATGTCTTGGCATTGCCCTCAGCAAGAAACAACAGCTCCTCTTCATCCAACACAGCTCCATTATCCTGAGCTTGCACAAGTAACATCTTGTCTTTGAAGTACTCTGCATTTTGAGGGCGTTTTGGCAATGTGCAGTTCCTTGCAATATGTCCCTCACCACCACAGTTGTAGCATTTTATTGGCTTTGCTTGTCCTTGATTTCCAATCCTTCCCCGATTCTGATTTCCCACATATCCTCTACCAACTCCACCTCTTCCTTGTTCGTACTGCCTTTCTTGAACTGGCTGCACCATAACCTTCCCATCTCTGACAGTGACTTGATTGTGTGGATTGGATGTTGTTCTGAGGTTGTTGTTGGTGTGTGTGAGAGAGTTCATGTTTTGACTAATCATAAGAGTCAGTTGATTAATGAAGTTTCCCACAGCTGCATCAGCATCAGCTTGTTTGAACATTGGATCGGGAATGAGTTTGTGATTACCATTACCCATGGGTATAACTTGAGAAGCTTTGGTGGTAATTCCCACATTTGTGTAAAAGGCAGTTGAATCATTTGATGAGCTTGTCTCTCCCTGGTTGGTTTTGAACTGATCAAGAATCCTTTTTTCAAACATAGCATGCCTCTCATTCTAAAGAAGGAATGCATAGAGTTGCTCATAGTTTGTATTCTTCAATCCTTTTGTTAGCTTCACAGAGGTGACAAACTTGTGCCATTCAGGATTCATGTTGTTCACAAATTTTGAGTTCAGCTGAATGTTTGGCATGGTCATTTTGATGTTCCTCATGTCATTCACAAGCTTATGGAATCTCATGTAGTACTCATAGACACTCTCATCTGGTTTCATCTTGAAGTGTTCAAATTCATCATACAATTGTGATTCTCTGTCTTTTATAGTTAATTCAGAACCTGAGAGAAGCATCTTGACATTATCCCAAACTGCCTTTGCTTCAGTGTTGTGATTGATCAGCTTGTAGATGTCTTTTGGAAGACCCTGTAGTATGATGTTTGAGGCCCTGATATCAGCATCGAACCTCTTTTTCTCCTTATCATTGAGCTCATCATACGTCTTTGGTCTATCTATTCCATAGATCATTGTTCCATCTGCAGTTGTATCAATTAAGTCTCTTGTAGTCTCAATCTGATAAGGTCCTTCATCAATAGACTTGAGAATGTTGACTCCGTTTTCCTTTCCAAGACAATACAATCGGATTCGTTGAGCCCATGAGTCATAATCAGTTCTGTCAAGCATAGGTGGACGAGTATCTGATCCGGCTGCTTGAACGTCCTCAGCTACAGAAGAAACGATAGTAGGTACGATGTTTGACATGATTACAAGTTCTACAGGATTTTACTATTCCTTGATTAAACCGGGAAATTGATTCTTTCACGGGATTTTACTAAACCAAAAGAACAACCGTAAGAATGTAGCACGAAGAAGTAACAAGACTTAATAGACAAGTAGCTAAACAATCAAATCGCTTAGTTATCAACTCGCAAACCACCCAACTCGCTTAAATAAACAAGTCGCTTAAAGAACCAACTCGCTTAATGAAACAAGTCGCTTAAGGAATCAACTCGCTTAATAGCCAAGTCGCATATAGAGACAACTCGCTTAATAGCAAGTCGCAAATAGACACAACTCGTTTAACCACCAAGTCGCTTAAACTAACTCGCTAGCTATACAACTCGCTTAATAGCCAAGTCGCTTTAGAACTCAAGTCGCTTAAAGAAACAACTCGCTTAGAACCCAAGTCGCATAAAAGGTCAACTCGCTAAATAGCCAAGTCGCATATACCAACTCGCATCCAGTAACAAAGCAACTCGCTTCGAAGAAACAAAAGTCCGAGACTCAACTCGCTTTGAACAAAGTTCACAAATGACCACTTTATCAATCAAAAACAACCAAACCACAATGATTTAAGCCTTCAAATTCAAAACATAAACACATATGATGATCCTAAACACAAAAGTACAAGCAAAACTCAAACTTTAACACTAGAACTTGTCTAAATGATTCAAACTCTCCTAAACACTTAATACCTCAAAAACCTTATGAAATCCACCAAAACAAAGAGCATGAAAGATGAGTGATCAAACCATGGCTCTTGATACCATTTGTAAGATATAAGATTTCACAAGCACACTAAACCATAATCACAATGGGGCGTTCAAGTATGTTTAGAGAGAGAAAGTTCTAGAGAGAGAAAGGGAAGAGAGTTGGGAACTATGTGAAAAAAAGAAAAATGGTATTGAAGCTCCAACCCTCTACCTTGGGAGGTAGAGGGTATTTATAGTGTCTTACAAATAAACGCCACCTACGGGCTGTGGATCAGGCATACAGTGGGTAAAGACCCGTCCGTCCTCCACGGTGTTACAAAACAAACTACTTTCTAACATAACATGACTACGACTACGAGCTTTCTAACGAATACATATACTTGAGGTGACCGACTCTTTAAAGACTAAATTTTCTAATTCCTAACATTAGCTAAATACTACAATATTGGTTAAGCCTCACCTTTTAACGGTGAATATTTATTTTTGGAATTTCTGTTTTTCTTTGCATCATCCTGCAACACAACGCATATATGAGCTACTAAATAGAGAAAACAAAGTCCAATTATTCCATTAGAAAATAGGGAGCCGAAAATTTACATGGAATACGAAGCCAATGTTCTCGTTGTTATCAAGGAACTCGTTTCACTGTCTCCCTATGATTATCTGGAAACAAAGAAAATACATTCCAATTACGATACGTTCAAGGAAAGATGTTATGTTAAGAATAACATCTGAACATATGTTCTTGTTTTTAGTTTAGTTCAAGCGTTTGTTAGTCGCATGGTCGATTTTAGCTTCTGTTTGTTCATTTTGGTTTCTTGGGCTCGTCCTTTTTAATTGTCTTGTTAAGAAGGTGGGTGGCACATTTTGTATCCAGTACCTGTTTTGGGTTGTTATATATGTTTCCTTTCAAAAAAAATCTAAACATAATGTTTAATTTAGGGTGTTTGGAATTGTGTTCTAGAATTGATTATTTTGATACTGTGTTTCCGTTTATAAATGTTGTTAATAACTTCATTGTTTTAGAAAAGAAAAAAAACGCCATAACCATGAATAACTCACCATAAAACTTTGCACCATGAACCTACAATCGTCAACCCTTCACAACAGATACACAACCACATTTGTTGCTATCAAGCCTATTACCACACCATCATTTATGACCCTCATCATCCATACCATCATCATTGAGCATATCATCCCCATTAACATCCGTCTGATCATCTTCATCATCATCAAAAAACATATTGATCCATTCCACAATGCATGCTGTAATGTCCCACGTGAGCCTGTGACAATAAATTTAATAAGTAAAATATCAAGAAACAATAGGAAGTCATTCTAAGTGGATTTGTGAGCGTGCCCGTTACTTTGACAGACAACATACATTATACGCAACTGATTAGTTATCTCAGTAAATAACGGCCCCACCGCAAGATCAGAGGACCATCATAGCTCCATTAGTCTTCTCCACTCAAGATCACAACCTCTTGGAATTGTGGGTCTAAGTGTGTTATTCATGATACCTTTTGCAAAACAAACAAATATACAATAGTAAAGATAATAAAACATGTATAAATGAGTGTTTTGAGTTGCATTTTGGAAGTGATGATATGATAATTACTGAATTAACATGGCGATAATCAATTTATGGTGTTAAATCCTAACAGAGAATCAATAATATCTCTTAATAATTATCGACAAAAAAGCATAAGCGTACTCTCTGATATATGATTCTCTTTCGTACAAATTTTAGCACCCTTGGCATCCTACTTGCGCTTAACAAACTATAAAGGCCACTCCTTAACATTAAAAATAAAAACAAATAGATGATCAACTCAAAGTAAGGTATTAAAAGATGGAAACATTGAACATGCGTAGCACACCAAAAAGAAAAGAAGAAACTAACAAAGTTCATCAAGATCAGTGGAATTGTCATCCTCGTTACGTTTTTTAGTGACTAAAAAGTAATACCTTTTGATAGCTCTTGGACATAAAGATGAAGCTTAAGATCACCATCACTATTCATCCAAGAAACACAAAGTACTTAAATTTATCCTAAAATAATTCCTAACAGAGAATCAATAATATCTCTTAATAATAATCGACAAAAAAAGCATAAGCGTACTCTCTGATATATGATTCTCCTTTCGTACGAATTTCAGCACCCTTGGCATCCTACTTGCGCTTAACAAACTATAAAGGCCTGCACAGTTGATTAGGTTGCACCCTTGTTAACTATATTAAGGGGTGTTTGGGATTATAAATTAAAACTGCTTACCTTTCAAAAATAAGCATGTGACTATCCAATTTTTTTAGTGCTCACTTTAATCCGTATGTACATTTGTTAGCTCAAGTGTAACTAACGCATAGAAAATAATCTTCAAAACCCACCCCGTCACCTTATAATGCTTTATAAAGGTCAAGTTTCCATGAACAATGTATGCAATGGATGTCCCAGATAACTATAAAAAGTACTCTTAATCTGTCATCGATCATTTCTCTTATTTTCTATAAACCAAAAGAAACAGAATATTAATCAAATCATCAACATCTAATAAGAGAAGAAAGTCATCGGATAGTAAAAGAAACAATATAAGAAAGTGTTCAATGTATAGACACTCACTGTTGCATAGAGGCTTTATGGATAAGTGGCTGCCCCTTTACCCGATCTTATGTAAACCTTCCCTCTGTGAATCGGTCTATTCCACTATTTGCTCCACTTTTCTGCCACATGTCAAACGAATTAAACACAACAATCAATCAGCCTTTTCCATCCTTTTAGAGTTTCAAATTTTTCTACTTTGTACTTGATCTGTTATTTGCTTCAGCATTGTCGTCAGTGCGTTATTCCAACTGCAACTAAATCAACTAACCATATCATGTTCATAGTCTTCTGTACTTTTGGGTCTTGATATCGTCGACTTTGGATATCGAGAATTGGCGATGTGTCATGATTCTCCTTGCACCTGCAGAGTCGTTTGTAAAGTTTTTGTTTGCACATATTATTATCTGAGTATGCAACAAATTGCGTCACAATAATTATAATTGTTATATAGCTGAACACTATGCAAACTGTATCCAAGTGGCTGAAATTGTTGTCCCCTACCCATTTATACTTTAACATTATTACTAACTTGTATTGTGGTCGTGGACTTTTGGAATAGTTACTAAAAGTCTACAACCACTACATTATTCAATATAAATTCTTTCAGGCTTTAACCATTGCATTAGGTAAAGTGTTAAAGGTTTCTTTTAGTCGATATTTGTATATGTTGGGATATCATGTTTGTCTTTTCCAATAAATAAAGCATAAAACTTTGGTTTCTTATGCAACATCTTCTCAGAGTAATTCTACTTGTGGTTATTATTTTTATGATTTTGTGTATCAAATATATACTAAAAAGTAATTAAAAGTTAAATGAAAGGGTAAAGATCTATAAATTGATGTTTACCATAATCCATTAAATGACTAAAAGCAGGTAAGTTATTTGATTTTTTTTTTTTTGTTAATTGTTTGTGTTTATTAAAGAAAAGCTACAATGTGTTTATGTTATGTTTGTTGATATAGTGTAAACATATGTTTTCTTATCAACCTAATTTCCCAGATGTCCTTTAGGATGTCCATTATTAATCAGAACACTAATAAGTAGATTCCCAATGAAGGTTCGTATTTACGGTATTGTTTTTTCCGCTTTTAGGATCCATGAAATTTTAGATGGTAAGCTTCCTCAGGATCAGAAGCATAAGCAGCTTGAGTAAGCAAAGCTGACTGAAAGACATAACGAAACATCCATTAGTTAAAAGTTTAACTTGTGATGAAAATTCAAAAAAACCTTTAAAATATCAATGTAATTATGTAACGTTTCTGGGAGCATTCAATAGATCTATGTAACATGTCAATGCCTTTATTAAAGTACAAACAGGGAAAGGAAGTTGTAGCATAGGTCTGCTAAGTGGTGTCCCATTTTATTTAGTGTCGTGTAAAGCAAAATAAGTATCTGGTGCTAATCCTAATAATCTGTCGGCAACCTTCACAACTTCAATTTTGTTTTCACATAAGACACCAATTTGGAAGCGTGAGGTAGATATCGATTAAAGTGTTGAATTCAATTAAAACATAACCGTCAAGAGTGAGGTAGATATCGATTGGGAAGCGTGAGCAGACTGAAGTGTTCATCCGCTAGTGTGAGTCACATATCTTTCTTACCACACCTATAGTAATTCACAGATAGGGCAAGAAATTATCTTGTCAAAAGCTGTCAAATAAAGATGATGATTTAAATGTTTTCAAGAAAGAAGGAAACTCAGAGCGTGAAAATTCTGAAACAAATATAGCAGGAAAATTATTAATCTGAAACAAATTTGTGTCTACCATCCCAACTTTGAATTTTGGAAACTCCCTTTCTACATTCATAAATCCGTATATGCGTGAGTGTATGAAAGAGATTATCAACTGTTTAGTGACTATGTACGTGAGTGTATGCTTAGAAAGATACATCGAGAAGAAGTAGAGTGTGAAACTCTATGCAGACATCATTGTAGATATTTTCACTTGACACACAGTTGGGTTATACAAACTTTTCCTTAAAAAAATATCTAAAAAACTTTAAGAATTATTCATTCAAGGTTTTTTTACCTCTTCTAGACTTGAGAACCTTTGGGAGAATCTCAATGAAAATGGTATCTTTAAAAGAGGCCAGCACAGGATCTTTACACTATACTAAATAATAACGTAAAGACATTATGCACTGAAAGTCATGAGGCCAAATTTATCTGTTACACAATATTTATTTGAATGATAATCAATCATTATTGCATCTTCGGTACTATCTAAAACGGGTCAAATGGGTAATTAAAAGGGTAATAAAATTAAAACGGGTCAAACTAATAAATAAATTTGTTATGAGTAGAGGGCTGACATGTTGCCCCCTTTACTTATAGTTCTAAATTTGTTCTCTAGAACTTATCACGATAAATATAACATAAAATTTAGAATTCCTAATTTGTTATAAAATAAGTATTAATCTCATGCTCTTTCCTTCTCATTATCCTTCCATAGGATTCAAGCGGAATTGTAAAGAATACATTTTTTTGGAGAAAAAAATTATTGTATTACGTATTACATTGTTCTTACACATTTCTAAAAATACATATAATCACTTCCCTAAAAACCTCATTCAAAAAAAGAATAAATTATTTCTAATTTCAGAGTCATGATTGAAGTAGATACAGGTCGTTCATGATCTCCTATCTAACTTCCTGTCGCTTGGCCTTCTTTCATCTGCCTCTCTCCGTCTTTGGTACGAAAATGCTTCTTCCTCATAAATTTAACAACATGTGGAGCTAATAATTGAAAAAAGATGACCACTCGAATTCCTTTTCTTTTAGATGGAAACACAAAAGATAACCAAAATAATAATTCCCATGGCTTAATCCAAATTAAACATTAGTATATCCAAATTAAACATTTACTACCAATTAAGTCATGCTACAAATTCTTCAACATCCCTCATGGCATGACTTCAGAGCTAGAGGAAGCTTGGGGCTGAAATATGAATTAGCAAACAGGCAAACACCAAAGATAGAATGTACAGAGTATAGTGTCCTTGCAATATAGGGTAAAAGACTTGCACGAAAAAACTTTGTCAGCTATATTAAGATATAATTTCTTTTTACAAAACACTTGCCTAGCAGCATCATTTCACTGAAGAATCCCTTCAATCAATCATGTACACATACAATTAGAATCCATTGAATGAATAATGTACAAATACAATTAGTAGCAGTAATTAACTAATCTATAGTGTTTTATAGGTGGTTAATTACAACTTGGAATTCCCATATTTATAATTATAACTATGAAACAACCCACAAATCCTTAAATTACCTTACCAATAATAGGGGTCCTCAATTACTCTGTTTGAAACACACTAAACAAAATTATAGAGTTGGCGATAATAAAGATTAGACCAAACCATGAACTGTGAATACAAACAAATTGTGTTGTTTTCTATCTCAGATGATTCAAACAAAAAACTAAAACAGGATTGGGTTTTAAGATTGTAGGTCATCCTAAGTATATTAAGATACTAATTCCTAAATCATTTTTATATAAAGGTTCAGATTATTATTTAAAAAATGATGCCTTTGTAACTGTATTAACACATTATTTATCTTTTCTTACAGAAATTTTTTGACAAAAGTGTTTGTGCTCAACTCAACCGGTAAAGGGTGTTTGAACATTTACTGAACTGTGCAAAGGTGTTTAGACTCTACCCAATACAGTTACCCATGGCCCAACCCAATACAACCTGTTTTACAACCTGTTTGAACATTCACACATTACCAAACCCATTTTTGACCGTCCATTTTGCCAACACTACCGTTCCTAAATCCTAGTAAGAACATGCAGTCGGATTTTCTCTCAGCTTGATTCCATAATCTATAAATAATCTTTCAATAAACTTGGCCTGTCATTACTTTAACTTCATGTACACCTATAGAATCAATCTCAAAACCTTTTTCAATCATGTCATTTAAGTAATTCTAACGACTCGGTCATCAGGCCAACCTTCGAAAGACCCCTAAGTAGCGTATGTTAATTTAAAATAGTAGGAGGTACTCCTTCAGCCATCATCTGAGAAATGTTTAAAGAGCCTTATTTATATGAGAGCTTTTGCAATATTCGTGAATTAAGACATTGTAAGTAACAGTATCCGCAGTAAAGCTGCTACTTTTCATTTCTTGTAATACTAATGTTGCTTTTCTAGTCATACCAAGTCTGCATAAAGCGGTTATAAGAACATTACTTTTGCAGCTGCATTAACTATAAGTTTGTGAATAGTGGGATCTTGGGTTATGTGTATTGGATGATACCCAACAAAATGCAATGTACCTAGTCATTGGGTTATGGATCTTGGATTATGGGTCATGGACTTTGGGTCATGGATCATGGATAATATCCAACATGACTTCATGCATGATGTCATGCAATGGGTCATGGGTTATGGATCATGCTCCATGGGTATAGGTTATGGACTTTGGTTTTTACCCAACAACATTCATTGTACCTAGTCAATGGATCATGGGTCATGGGTCATGGGTTATGGACTTTGGTTTTTACCCATTACTTAACCATTACAACATATACAAAGTACATATACATTTCTATAAAATGTAAACACTAGTTGTTATACATATGCATTTCTATAAGATATAAACAATATTACTTGTTAGTGTTTTATAAAAATGTCTCTGGTTTTATATAACTTATTTACTAAACATGTTTTGATATAGTTTTAATATGTTTAGTAAAAGTGTGTTAGTAAACTGTTGGCTCAAACCTTTTACGTATTTTATTTGTTTCGTTAAAATAATTTTATGTTTGTTATCGACAAAACATTAGAAGATCATAAAATATAAATAAACGTTTTTATAGTTTATTTGTATTAACAAGATATATAGCTATTGTAGGAATCATTTTTATGGATTATTGTTATACAATTTTTGATGTCCATAAAAATGGCCAACGTTGTTAGTCCTGAACGAGTGTGTTGCAAGTATTTTTTGCAATGGTTTCGCCTTTGACGAAATGCTCCCCCTTGACGAGTGCTCCCTTTTGAGGAGGACGTCAAGTAATATAGAAAACCTAAGTGAATGTATTGCAAGTGTTTTTGCAATTATTTTCTTTGACGAAAAAGCTCTCCCTCGTTGAGGGTGTCAAAGTCTTCATGTGTATTTTGAAAATCTACAAAACAAAGGTTAGAAAACAAGTATATGGTGCATTGTTTCCTGCAAATAAGATTCACATTAGTTTAAAAATGTGCTTCTGTTGGACGGTTTTGGCGGATCCTTCCTTTGAGGGATCTGTCTGGGCTAAAATATGGAAACCATGTACTTGCATTCTATTGGCAGCAATGTAGATGTAAAAAGTGACGTAAACATCCAAATGAGTTATGTATTATAGCACCAAACATGTTCTAATAACTATATAGCATACAACATGTAGTTTCATTCAATAAAACAAGAGAAATGGTACAAATATCTCTAAAACTAAGAGAATGATACAAGCATGTAGTATATTTCCTAACAATTCTAAGTTGTAGCTAAGATTAGAGAGGATCACCATTGTGCTTGTATTCTTAAGTTTTAGGGACGAGTAGATTTGTTGATTTGGTCAAATCGTTTAAGGAGGTGATTAAACATGAAATGTAACTCATTTCGTACTTCTTGAACTAACCCTTGGGTATGTTGACAATTAGAGCAATTGTTGTCATGAGTAGGAGATGGAGGTATTAGAGATGGAGCGGTTTGAGGTGAAATATCGGGTGAGAAGGAAGGAGGTTCCACAAAGGATGGAGGGATTTGTGGAGGTGAGTTAAGTGAAGTAGGATGGGGTTCAACTAAGAATGAAGTATGAGTTGGTGGTGGAAATAAGGAGGTATCCATATGGTCTGGTTTTTGAGATTGGTGATTCCTTATACTCAAAGATGAACTATTTGATGGTGGAGGTGAGTAGAATTCGGGTGTTGGTGATGTTCCAACATCAATGTTTTGGTGTGAAGGTAGTTCCTCATTTAATGAAAAGGATGGTGAATGAGAAGTCCTAGGTGGTGAGTCTTCTAAGGAATAAAGGTTTTGATGTGAAAGAGGTGTGGTGAAAGAATGTAATCTAGGTTCTAGAAATAATGGTTTAGGTACTTTAGTGGAGCTAGGTGTGTTTGGTTTAGAGGGTATGGTAGTGTTTGGTGAAAGTCTTTCCAAACCACATGGTCGGATGCTAATTCAAGCGGTTCTCCTAGCTTTGGTTGGTTGAGTTTGTTGAGGAGGAATTCTAGTTGTTGGGTTCGGTGAATACCCAAACCCCTTGATTCTAGGATTTGAATAGTAAATACCCTAAGTGTTTAGTCCCTTAAACACTAACAAGTCACTGAGCGCATAGCCACTTAGTGAGCTGTCTTCGGGATACTCAGTAAGAGATAAAGAAGAAGTCTCTCCACTCAGTAAGGCGGAACATAAGGGGTGAAGACTGAGTCAAGAAGAAGATGGTGGATTCAGTGAGTGATGACAATAACTCACTGAATCCCAAAACTCCTCACCAACTACTACCACTGATGACGAAGACTGAAGGCTAAGAAGACTGGAGAATGAGCGGGACAAGGCGGGATAAGTTTGAACAGATAAGACGAAGTCCTTATCTACCAAAGTCAAACTTTCCCTAAATCGCTAACTATCAGGCTCATTGTCATCACTGACAAGAAGAAAGCAACCTTGTCACTTACTCTAAATAGCCAATGTAAACAGAGACAAAATACATCAGTATTTTATCTTCTGTAACCTGTTACTTTGTCCTCTACGATAGAGTTAAAAACATACTTGTATAAATAGCATAAGAGTTGTAGTGAAAGATTTAAGCTTGTGCATTAATTGTAAAACACACACACAAGCAATCTTTCACTCCTCCAAATACAACTATGTCCCTGAGATAGCTTAGTGGTTCCTGTATAGTTGTGCTTAGACTTAGCCTAAGCTTAGTGAGGAGTCATACCATACTTGTCATTTCAATCCCAAGTACTATTCCGTAAGTACTTGGGTAATGTATTCTTTTTGATTCATTTTAATAAAGAATATAAATGTTGAAAATTACTCAGTGTGTTTCTACTTGCATTACTTCAGTCATTGTTCATAATTAGTCATTTTTAATTGTTTTTATACTAACTGTGAAATGGGAACAACAAGTGGTATCAGAGCAGGCTGATTATAAAACCCTTTTTAGGCCGCTCAAAAACGTTTTTAAATCAGGATCCAAATGGCTGAAAGTGATGTGCCCCAACTTGTCGATAAAAAGGGTGGAGCCTATGCTGCTGTTGCCCCTCGACTAGAAGTTGGCAAATTTAACAAATGGAAAAATCGAATGCTTTGCTATTTGACTGGGATGGAACCTTACTACATTAAGTTCATTAATGAAGGTCCATTTATCCCAAAGACTGCTGAAGGTTTACCTAAACCTGAAGCTCAGTGGACTCAGGACGAGAGAAGAGTGGTCAACCAGGACCAAAGGCTCAAAAGCATCATCATATCCTATCTTCCTGATGATGTTATGGAGTTTGTCATTGGCTGTAGTACAGCTAAAAAAACCTGGGATGACCTGGTCCACATCTATAAAGGTCCCTCAGATACCAAGGAAAACAGGATTATGGATCTGAAACTTGGTTACAATACCTTCAGGGCTAAAGACTCAGAAACTCTCTCTCAAACTTACACCCGGTATAAAACTTTGTTAAATGAATTGTCAAATGATGGTGTAAAGTTGTCCAAACATGAAATCAATGTTGGTTTTGTCAATAGTCTCCCTGAGAAGTAGCTGAATTTCTCTCATGGACTTAGGAATGCTAATCACATTCAGAATCTTGAACTTCCTGAAATTTATGGGAAATTTGTCTATAAGGAGAACCTCATCAACAGACGATACCATGACTTGAAAAAGTCTCAGGAAGTCAAGAAGTCCCTGACCACCACTTCAACACTAGTATCAACTGCTTTTTATTCTAACAACGTGGTTCAAGATTTTTAGGAAAATTCAGACGATGAGGCTGATGAGAGAACAAGCGAGGAGTACCTGAATGACTTGAACATTGAGTTTCAGGAAAGGGCACTCCTTGCTAACTCTAAAAGGTTTATACGAAGAAACAAAAGTTTTTCAAATGCTAAAGCTAATGAGGACACTGAATGTTTTAAGTGTCACAAAAGAGGTCATTTTGCCAAAGACTGTTTGTCAAAAACAATTTCTGAACCCTCTTACAAACCCTCACGGTCAAATCAGTCCTTGGGCTTTAGCAAATTTCAACCAAAAGTCTATCAGTCTCATCAAAATTTTCAAAACAAGGCTGACCAAAACAAATCTGTCGATTTTGAAGCTAAGTATAGGAAAGCCAAGGCTAAACTAGCACTTCTTGAGGCCACTCCCTCAGAAACAGCAAACAATGTTAAATCTGTGTAGGGTAAAAACAAGGGCCTGGTAGTTGAAGTCCTTGACTTGGATGAAGAGCCAGTCTCCTCAGACGATGAAATGGTGCAAGTCAGTGCATTGATGGCTCTCTCAGAAGAGGACAAGCTAGTTGTTGGGAAGAATCATGCTAGGAATGGTGAATGGGTGAACATCACTATGAGGGAGGTAAATATTTTAATTTCTATGGATGATGATTCTGATTGGCAGCCTTTCATGAACTATATTAATGTTGACCTTAAGTTCGTAGAAGAGCAACGATTAAATCTTTTTTCAAAATACAACAAGTTAAGTATTGAACTAAACAAGTGTAGAGATGAATTGCTTATTTTGAAACAAGCCAAGCTTGAGGCTGTCACACTAAAAATTCAAAACTCTGAATTAGTTAAAAGAAATCAAACTCTTCATGAAGAACTTAAAAAGGAAAAAGAGATCATTGAAAGCTGGACTACTAAGAGCCCTAGAGTCTTTAACACTGTTCAAGCCCCTAGTAGCAAAAAGAGAATCTTAGGTGAAGATCACCTCACTGATTCTCTGAGTGAAGACCAAAGTCCAAAACCATTTGTGTCTGCTGGCATACTTTCCAATAAAGAGTTAACGCCTAAGTCTAGTGATTGAGTTGAAAGGGTAAACCCTGAGAGTAAGCTTCCAAACTTCGATTCTGGAAGGATTCTTGAACCTGAGGGTCAAGCTCTCAAGAGTATGCTTGGACTCCCCGATGTACCCAGTAGTACTGAAAACATCACTGAGTTTGAAGCTGAATCTGAAGCACCGCTTCCACCACTGAAACCTCTTCAGGGTGCTGCACCTAGCTCTGAACTTACTCCGTTACAATTCAACCCTCACTCTCCTAAAGAAAGGTCAGGTCATGGTAGAACCATTTTGAAGAGACCAACAAAACCAACCCAAGAAGATTCAGTCCCCACTAAGGCTTCCACATCTTCAGTTCCTGCTGAAGAAGACCAAATCCAACAATTGACTGAACTTGTAAGGAAGTTGACTGATAAGATGAACTCTATAGAGAAGGCTCCTGATTCAACAATCAATGAACCTAAGTCAACCTCCTCTAGTTCATCTAGGTCAAATTCAATCACCAAGCCTAAGCAGAAGTGTGATCTGTGCCATTATACCAGCCATACCACTGAGAATTGCTACAGAATCCTTTTTTGCATGATTTGCAAAAAGGAAGATCACAGAACTTCTGACCATTTACAGTATGTTAGCTCATCCAGTGAAGCAACTCATAACAACACTGGTTATCAGTATGCTTCATCCTCTAAGCAGGGTTAAAGACCTAAAGCTAAACCTTTTCCTCCTTGCCCACATTGTGGCTATAATGATCATCTTCCTGATGATTGTTTCATGAACTCTTGTTGTGATATATGTGGAAATCCAGCTCATGAGACATCTCAGCATGATATTGTCATCTAGGCAAGGAGAAGTTTTAAACAACCTCGCATCACTGAGTCTTCCTCAGTAAGCAAATGCAAAACCTGTGGTAGCACACTTCACTCAACCACTGACCATGAATCAATTGCTAAGTTCAAATAGACCATGAGACCCAAGCCCACTAGTAAGTGGGTCAGCAAGAGAAACTAATTCAGTTTACTATTTGTGCAGAGACATGCCAGGGAGCCTATTTGGCATCTAGATAGTGGATGTTCAAGAAGCATGACTGGTGTAAAGGAGTATCTGCACAAGTGTGTAAAGGAATCAGGACCCAAGGTAGTATTTGGTGATAACTCATCATGTCCCACTGAAAGTTATGGTTCAGTAAACTGTAATGGAATAGTTTTCTCTATAATAGCTTATGTCAATGGTCTAAAGTATAATCTCATTAGTGTCAGTCCGTTGTGTGATGCAAAATACATAGTGCAGTTCAATGATAAACAAGGTACAATTTTCAATGCCAACAAAGAAGTTGTTCTTATAGCTCCTAGGAGAGATGATGTATATGTGTTAGACATGTCAACTCTCTCTCAGAATAGAACTTGCCTCTTTGCCAAAGCCACTGAAACTGTCAACTGGCTGTGGCACAAGAGACTCTCTCACTTAAACTTTAAAAATATAAACAACTTGGCAAAACAAAACAAAGTCCTTGGTTTACCGTCACTGGTTTTTGCAAAAGACAAACCATGCTCAGCCTGTGAAAAAGGCAAGCATCATTCAAAACAAAACAAAATTTCTCCATCAAAAGCTGCCTTTACCTCCTGCATATGGATCTCTTTGGACCTGTCAGTCCAAGATCAATCCAGCATGAGAAGTATACACTTGTCATTATTTATGAGTTCTCAAGATACACTTGGGTATACTTTCTTTCCAAAAAGAGTCAGGCAGCTGATACCATAATGTCATTCATCAGGAAAATTGAAAACCAGAATGACATTATTGTTAAACAAATCATAACTGACAATGGTACTGAGTTCATAAATCAAGAGCTTGAGATTTTCTGTGATGAAAATGGAATTTCCCAAAACTTTTCATCTCCTTACACCCCTGAACAAAATGGGGTAGCTGAAAGGAAAAACAGAACTCTCATTGAGGCTGCTAAAACTATGTTAAATGGCTCAGCACTCTCAAAGCACTTCTGGACTGAAGCTGTCAAAACAGCATGTTACACTCAAAACAAGTCAATCATTGTCAAAAGACATAACAAAACCCCATATGAAATCTTCAAAGGAAGACTTCCTGATGTCAGCTACTTTCATGTGTTTGGGTGTCCTGTGTTTATTCACAATCACAAGGATCACTTAGGAAAATTTGATGCAAAAGCTGATGATGGGTATTTCCTAGGTTACTCACTTATCTCTAAAGCCTTTAGGGTGTTTAACACCAGAAGACAACAAGTTGAGGAAATCTTTCATGTCACCTTTGATGAAAGTTAAGAAAGCATCAGATTTACCAATACCTCGGTAGAGGAAATAGGAATTGATTACTCATCAAGATACCCTCCTGATGAGTTCAACACTGAAATCAATTCCTCATATCAAATTGATATTGATATCTCATACTATGTCTTACCCCACAACCTTCCTCAACCAACAATCAGTGAATTCATTGATAATCAATCAGTCCCTACTGGGATAGGTAATACTGAACCAAATGTTCAGGAACCTGTAATTCATGAAACCCAACCTGAACAAAGCATCTCAACAGATGATCTAAATGATTATGTGGCTCCAGCACCTGAACCTATTCCTGAGTCTCTAGTGACCTCTTCAAGCTCAGATCCTAGACCACAAAGTAAGTGGACAAGATCTCAAGACATTGAGCTTGTAAACATCATTGGTGAACCCACTGAAGGTATGCTCACAAGAAGCATGGCTGCTAAATTAACTGCAGCTTCAGCCAATGAATGCCTATATGCTGATTTTCTATCAGAAATAGAACCCAAAAGTGTCACTGAAGCTCTAAAACATCCTAGCTGGGTTCAGGCTATGCAAGAAGAACTTCAACAGTTTGATAAAAACAAGGTCATGACCATGATCAAATGTCCTCAGGATGTCATTGTCATAGGAATGAAGTGGGTTTTCAGAAACAAAACTGATGAAAACGGTACTGTCATTAAAAACAAAGCCAGACTTGTAGCCAAAGGTTACATTCAACAAGAAGGCATTGACTATGATGAGACATTTGCTCCTGTTGCAAGAATGGAAGCCATCAGGATCTTCCTTGCATATGCAACATACATGAACTTCATGGTCTACCAAATGGATGTAAAAAGTGCATTCCTAAATGGTGAACTCAAGGAAGATGTGTATGTTCAGCAAACTCCTGGATTTGAGAGTAGTGAATACCCTGACTGTGTCGGCAAGCTTGACAAAGCCCTATATGAACTAAAACAAGCTCCCAGATCATGGTATGAAACTCTCTCAGCCTTCCTGATTCAAAACAAGTTTGTCAGAGGAAAGATAGACAACACACTGTTTATCTATAGGACAAAACAAGATGTGATACTAGTCCAAGTATATGTTGATGACATCATCTTTGGCTCAACAAATTATACTCTTTGCAAACAGTTCGAAAAACTGATGACAGAGAAATTTGAAATGAGCATGATGGTTGAACTCACATACTTCCTTGGACTACAAATCAGACAAACTGATAAAGGAATCACCATCAGTCAAGAGAAATATACCACAAATCTCTTGAAGAAATATGAGATCTCTGACTATGCTTCAGTGAAGACACCAATGGTCCCTCCAAGATAAAGGAATTACCATCAGTCAAGAGAAATATACCACAAATCTCTTGAAGAAATATGAGATCTCTGACTGTGCTTCAGTGAAGACACCAATGGTCCCTCCAAATAACCTTGGACCTGATCTCACTAGTAAATCAGTCAATCAAACTCATTGCAGGGGAATTGTAGGATCACTGATGTATCTAACTGCTTCCAGACCTGACATACAATTCTCAGTATGTCTAATAGTAAGATATCAGTCCAATCCTAAAGAATCCCATCTCACTGTACCCAAAAGAATCCTCAGGTACCTGAAGGGTACTCCAAGCCTTGGACTTTACTATCCAAAATGTTCAGGATTTAACCTCAAAGGATACTCTGACTCTGATTATGCAGGCTGCAACATGGACAGGAAGAGTACCTCAGGGTCCTGTCAATTTCTTGGAGGAAAACTGGTTTGTTGGAGTGCTAAAAAGCAACAATCAGTGGCCATGTCTTCAGCTTAAGCTGAATATGTAGCAGTTGTAGGGTGTTGTGTCAATGTGCTATGGATGAAAAGTCTACTCAGTGACTATGAAATCCATTACAAGATGGTACCCATCTTTTGTGATAACACCAGTGCTATAGCAATCTCCAACAACCCTGTCCTTCATCAAAGAACCAAACACATTGATATCAGATATCATTTCATCGGGGACCACATCATAAAAGGAGACATTGAACTCCACTTCATCCCTACTGAATATCAACTTGCTCATATCTTCACCAAACCCTTGGATGAACCTACCTTCAGGAGACTGAAAACTGAATTAGGAATGCTTGACATTGAAAGTCAGCAACCTGATAATAAATCCTAACCTCAGCAAAGTTTTCTTTGAAATGGTCCCTGATCCCTGAACAAAACACCAAAATCATCTTCTCACTGAATGAGTAAGACTCATTCAGGGTCCCTGACATGGGATATTGAGCATTGAATGAGTAACTAAATGCTCTAAGTATTTCAGTTACTTAATGTCCTATGTTGGTAAACATACCAATTTAATATATGAATATATGTCTCTATATCCTTCTGTCATCCATGTCATGGGTCCCTTACAACCTTACCTCATCCCACTTGGTATTTATTGCCTCCTCTCACAACAAATATCCTTAGGATATTTCAACCCTGCAAGATGCACTTTTACTATGCACTGCAACTGTTCCCTTGAAAACCATGAGAAAACTGAGGGTAGTAGAGTGGTCGCATTAAATGAGGTAAATAAAATGTTTTCAATAAAAACTTTACAAATCCTCACATGTACAAATTCTACCCTCTCACCACTCTATAAATACCCCTCTCAAAACACATTAAAACACACACAAATTGTTTTCTGCATCAAAACTCTGTCAAAATCTTTTCTTAACCCAGAAACATTGTGTGTTCTTTAATCTTCAACCAGTTTTAAGCAAAATCTTCACTGTAAACAATTTACAAAAGGTTTTTCATCACCAAACTCAAAATATTTTCACCTCTTTGATTGTTCTTGTCAAACATTATCAAAAACCCTAAAATCTTTCAATGGAAATGGCAAGAACACAAAGTCTTCATTTTGTACCTTAGTGGGTGGGCAGTCTTGAAAATGTTAAGTTTCAAACAAATAATGTTATAGGCAATTTTGAATACCCACATGATGTCCCAGCCTATAAGGGAATCATGAAATTTCTACTTAACTGCTCACTGAAACAGGCCTTTGTTCAGTCCTCTTCAATACTGTACCAAAACCTCCTTAGGGAGTTTTGGGCAAATGCAGTCGCCTATGACCCGACACCCACAACTGATGAGACAGACCTTAAACCACTCAGGGAGTTTCTCATCAAATTCTGATCTTAAACGGGGAACAATCAGTCACCCTGGACTATAAAACCTTTTATACATCAACAGGGCTTGACTATAATCCAAGACAATATGTTTCTCACCCTGACCCAGCCACTGTTAAGGCTGAGTTGGGTAAAACTATTTTCGATCCAAAATTTTTGGACAGAACCCCAGTCACCAAGAACTCTTTTCTCGTGGCTTGGAAGATCCTGTTCACTTTTGTTATTCAGGTTCTCGGCGGGAACCATTCATCCACTAAACAAGTTAATTCTATTCAGTTGATGATGGCATACAGCTTGATGACAGGGACTAATGTCGACATAAGGGAGATCATTTACAGTGTTCTCATAACCAAGCTACTGAGAAAAACTAGGGCAAAATACGTTTCATACCCTAGGTTTGTCTCATGTGCTTTGCAAGTGTTACTGGGTTGCAATTATCCTCTGGAATACAAATATGGCGCTTTACCTGCCATCCCGAGCCCGACAAATTTTCAAAAAGACCCATCCCTTGTCACTGAAATTGAATTGACGGCCCATATGGTTGCTGTAAACAACCAGAGGGACACAGTGTCTCCAAACCCTGCTCCCAAAAAGAGAAAGGGGAAGTCTCAGACTGGGACTAAAACCAAACCCAAGTCCCAGAGCCCTGAGGCTTCTGGAGCACAGCCCAAAAGGCAAAGAAAGCGCCAGACTGATAAGCCACCCAAAGGAGACCAAGCAACATCCACCCTAGTGACATCGAAGGACACTGATACATCACAATCAGTGCCCTTGGTCCCAAAGACTACTCCCCAAGATCTAGAGGGAAACATATAACCCGCTGGTAGGGGAGCGCCTTCCACTCAGCTCGGTGAGGACACTCGCAAAACAAAGCTTTTGTCCGAGGGCACAACTATTAATCCCAAAGACTCAGGGGGAAACAAACAACCCACTGATAGGGATATCACTGCCACTGCTTCTAAGGATGGCACTGGGAAACACCCACCAGTGCTTGAAGGAGCATCGAGGGACAAAGACTCAGAGGGAAAGGAACAACCCGTCGATATGGAACTCAAAACCAATCTTGACTCCGGAGAAGACACTGGGAAAAACCCATCAGTATCTGAGGGGTCACTGGGGGACAAAGACTCAGAGGGACAAAAACCACCCGCTGATATGGAACCCATCACCCCCACTGGTTTGCTTACAGTTGCTGAGGTCAATAACAAACTCTTTTTTATGAGGAGCTTGCTGACAGTGAAGATGAAATCCTTTCTGCTGGAGAAGAAATGGACGCTGATGTTCAACAACAAGAACATGAACCTCAGCCTGATCCAAAGGAGTCTGAGGAGTCACCCTTTCATGCTGATGATGACTCCTCTGGTTCCTCAGAATCTTCAACTTCTGATGAATGGAAGCAATATGACAACACTCTTCCACTCACTGAAAGGCAGCTTGTCATGTGGATAAAAAGGGCTACAAGGAGGCCATACTCTGGTGTTACTGACACTCTTTGGGATCAGCATGTTGAAGTAGCTACAAATTATGCCGATCTGAAAGCTGAAGTGCTTGCTACCAATGCGAACACTGATGAACACAGGGATTTCATGTATGATCACCTATACAGACTGGATGACAACCTGAAGAAGTTTCTCAAATACTTTTAGGATACTCACAGCAAGCTGGATGAAATCAGGGAATTTTTCAAAGAAGATCCAGCACTCAACTCCAAAGTGCTTGAGGCTAATGAGGTCTACATGAAAAAATCCTCCAGTCTCACTGAACTGATCAACATGCTCATCACAGAAAATATTCAGGGTCTTAGCTCCTCAGTACAGTCTCCCTACCCTGGGTTCACTAGATACAAAGGTTGCTGATCTGGTTAAATCATCTTCTTCTATGGCCTGGAATCTCGAGCCTAGAATGACAACACTCGAATTATCTCAGGCCAATCTTTCTGAAAAAGTCTCCAGTCTTCAACAAGATACATGTGACATTAAGTCCACGGTCTCGGAGATCTACCTAGCCTTCAAAGGTCAAGCTGCTCCTTTTCCCTCAGTGTCACAAACAACTCTTGCCCTCACTGACGCTACGGCAACAGTTGAGGGGGAGAGAACTGCTGAAGAGACTCCCTCTCACACTAAGGGGGAGCCAAATCCGCCTGTATCAGCAATCCCAATCTCATCCATCCCACCATCAGAAACAATAATCTCAGTGACTACAACAACAACAACACCGATAGTCACAACTACACCCCCACCCCCTGGTATCATCCTCTTCATCTGCTCAGGATAAAGGCAAAGCCATCATGACCACAACAGAGCCTGTAAAGATTCCCTATGAAATTGGTAGCATCAAGTACATACTTACTCCTGAACAGCTAAGTGCCTACCTCGATAAGGAAGACAAACGCAAGAAGCAGGCTGAAGAGGAAATGAAAAGCAGAGAAGCCCAGGTCAAAGCAACCTCTGAAGAAGCTGAAAAATAGGAATTAATCCTAAAACTCTTGAAAAAGGAGCAGGCCAAAAGTTCAAAGCAACTCAGGATGCTGAGTTGACAGCCTTTTAGAGGAAAAGAGATGAAAAGAACAAGAGGAATGCTGCAATCAGGCAAGAAAGCATTGACCACTACAATTGGACCATGACAAGCAGAAGGTCACCTGAAAAAATCACTGATGTAAAAATCATCCCCAGATCCAAACCACTGGCAAGGAATGTCTATAGGAGGGATGATAAAAGATATTTTGAATTTCATGATCCGTTCAAATTCACTGACTTTGGGATCACTGAACTTGATGAACTTGGTCCCATCATTGGAAAGAAGCAAAATGTGGTGGTCAAAGAGTTGATGAAATCCCTAAGCAAACGTTATGAAAGACTGAGGGAAGCACCAGCTCAGATTGGGATACAGTCAGCTCTTCCTGAGGCTTAAGGATCACAACCTCAATCATCCTAAGGAAAAAGAAAAAGGGTTGAATTTGAGCCTGAAGCCAAGGTTCCTGGTTTTGACTGTAACAAGGAACTGCCTGAAGGGGTAAAATTTGTAAACTGCCTTGTCATTGAAGAGCCTGAAAGAGGAATCTTCTTCATTGATGTATATGGGAACCCAACATTTCAAAGGTGGAGTGATATCGATCAGGCAGGTGTAGCTACACTGCTGAGTTACATAACAGTGGCCTCTCAAATTCAGTCTCCTGCAAACATCAGGTTTTGTGCTCACTTAAATGCCAAAGTGAGAGATTACCCTGACAAAGCAACTCTACTCTCCAAGAAGCCAAAGCTTGAAGTACTGGGAACTTTGTAATTTGATGAATAAACGATGTATGTTTTGTTAAAATATTTAGTGTTCCTTATTATGTTCATTAGTACATTCAGTGTAAGAAGAAGCCATTTGCTCACTTACACTGATCAAACACTTAGGCTATTTGTATATCCAAATAGGGGAAGACTATTGGGTTCATTGAATACCCAAACCCCTTGATTCTAGGATTTGAATAGAAAACACCCTAAGTGTTTAGTCCCTTAAACACTAACAAGTCACTGAGAGCATAGCCACTCAGTGAGCTGTCTTCGGGATACTCAGTAAGAGACAAAGAAAAAGTCTCTCCACTCAGTAAGGCGGAACTTAAGGGGTGAAGACTGAGTTAAGAAGAAGATGGTGGATTCAGTGAGTGATGACAATAACTCACTGAATCCCAAAACTCCTCACCAACTACCACTGATGACGAAGACTGAAGGCTAAAAAGACTGAAGAATGAGCGGGACAAGGCGGGATAAGTTTGAACAGATAAGACGAAGTCCTTATCAACCAAATTCAAACTTTCCCTGAATCGCTAAATATCAGGCTCAGTGTCATCACTAACAAGAAGAAAGCAGCCTTGTCACTTACTCTAAATAGCCAATGTAAACAGAGACAAAATACATCAGTATTTTGTCTTCTGTAACCTGCCAGTTTTTCCTCTAGGATAGAGTTAAAAACATACTTGTATAAATAGCATAAGATTTGGAGTGAAAGATTTAAGCTTGTGCATTAATTGTAAAACACACACACAAGCAATCTTTCACTCCTCCAAATACAACTATGTCCCTGAGATAGCTCAGTGGTTCCTGTATAGTTGTGCTTAAACTTAGCCTAAGCTTAGTGAGGAGTCATACCATACTTGTCATTTCAATCCCAAGTACTATTCCGCAAGTACTTGGGTAATGTATTCTTTTTGATTCATTTTAATAAAGAATATAAACGTTGAAAATTACTCAGTGTGTTTCTACTTGCATTACTTCAGTCATTGTTCACAATTAGTTTTTTTTAATTGTTTTTATACTAACTGTGAAACGGGAACAACACTAGTGTTTGAGGTCTTGAGGGGTGATGAGTCAGTTGAGGAAATTTCATGAACAACATGAGCATTTTTCTTGGAGGAACCTTTGGTTGATGAGGTTGTACTAGATGCTTTAGTCATGGTGAAAAGTAGGATGTAAGGGGTGTTTTAAATACTGATTTTGAATGGTGGTTTGAGTGGTGGTTTGAGAACACAAACACACTTGGTTTATAAAGGATGAGATTTGCTTAGTGAATTAAAGTTTAGACCACTAAGGTTCTTAGCATGTACTAAGGTCAACTACAGTGTTGTTCTGTCCTAGGGAGTCATTTAAGGCAAAGAAGTGTTTAGATTACCAAAGAGAGTTTTAAGTTGATGAGAGTGAAATTCAACTATTCTATAGAGCCGGTTGCAACGGATCCCTATCATTGGGGATCCGTCTAGTTGAAATCCAGGGATCCGTCTCTAGTGACAAAGGAAATGGAGTGATGATATTCTACCAAGGTCTAGTACCTATATATCTTGAGTGTTTAAGTTCCATAAGGTGTCTTAAATGGTATAGGACTCAAATGTTCAAACATAATGAGTGAGGATATCTAAGGATGGTTTCTATAAAGGGATGGAGTTTTCATGTATGCACATAATTGGTTAAGCATGATACTAAGATTTTGAGAGAGTCAAATGATGTCAAATGATCCTATTGCGGGCCTTATACTTGTTATGAACTATGTTAAACCATTGCTTTATGCCCCTAACTTATAAATTGATTGGCCAAAAGCACATTTGGTTGAGGACAAGAAAATACCAAGTCTACGGATACTTGATAAGGATTTAAAACGTACACTTTTAAGGGGTCATTTAAGCCCTTAATCGCCCACTTTTATATCCGTTACTGCTTAATTTTGTTTCTTTTCACTTTTTAGGTCTCTTGAAAGCAAAATGCTGGAATGATGCAATTTTGGATGAAAATGATGGAATATGTGAAGTAAATGGCTAAGCCAAGATCAAGACACTCAAGCTGCTGAATTTACACCTGACGACGTCCCAATCAAAGGGCGACGTCGTTCCTATTTTGTGACGACTCAGGAGTGAATTTGCTATTTTGCACCTGACGGCGTCAGGCTTTGAAGAGTAAGGGTGTCACGAAAACTTTTCTTCTCAGACGGCCTAGATCCAGACTCAGACGACGTCAGTACTGAAGACAGACGGCATCACAACCACAACGTGACGCCGTCCCAATGTTGACTTGGCCAAGACGAAACCCTAATGGCGGCGATCTGAAGACGTCCCACCTATAAGGCGACGCCGTCGCAGTTGTAAAATTATATATAGAAATCGAATTTTCAGACTTTTAGGGAGGTAAACTTGTGGAGTAAAAACCTAAAATGATTGTAGTCTGGTTTGGACAGTATTTTAGGGTTCTCATACCCTATTTTACATCGTGATAAGTTATTTATTCCCTTGATTTCATTATGTCTTCAATTGAATGTGTGTATGCGTGCATGTTTAATATGTCCGACTAATTTACTTGTGTGTTTGCTTAGATCTATGAAACCTAGTTATTAATTATTGATTGGTTGTCTCTTATCTTAATTGTAATTAGCTTAGGAGTGCTTAAAGGCATCGTTGTGTTTTAATGCTTGATTAATTTTTGTTGAACATTAGTTTATAATTACTAGTGGAATTGTAGGCTAAATATACAAAGAAAACCTTAGTGTTAAGTTTATGAATCCTAGAGATTTCGTAGTCATTAACCTTAAGGTAGCTTCAAAGAGTTAGGGATAAAAGCACACCCTACGACCTTAGAAAACACAACGCTTTAAGAATAAGGACGTGACAATTCAACCACCAATAAAAGATAACTAGGGAGTAATAGTATCTAGGTAAACACATTTTTTAACCATCAAACGAGCACACATCAATAGACATAAGACTACCCTTAGTTTAGATAATTAGATAGTAGAGTAACCGGTAGAAGTACCAACCCCCAAATCTAAACCCCGAGATTTTACCTTTAGTTTTATAAAAAATATAAAAAGATAAAAAATAATCTTCTTCAACCTTAAACCTTAGCGTAGTACATCTCTCACTAGCATTTCTATTCCCCTATAGAATGATATCAATACCCGAGGCTTACCCAATACTACACTACAGCGATTAGGTTCACTACCTAGGGTGTTGAAAAACTTGCTCGAAGAAAAAGAATTTTCCTTTGACCCCGAACGCGCCTTGTACGCGCATCAAGTTTTTGGTGCCGCTGCCGGGGAATAGAATAGCTAGTTAGGATTCTATCTCGTTTAGGTTCGCTTGCTTGATTCCTATCAAGTAAGCTTTTTTCTCATTTTTAGCTTCCTCGTAGTCTATCCCCCTTCTTTGTGACTTTGTTCGTTAATCCCATTACTTTTCATCATGGAAGGTGATAATCAACCATCAAACAATAACCCACCACCAAATAAACCACTTCCACTCAAAACCTAACCCATTGACCAACCCAATCACCGCAACCGATATGTTAGTAGAAATAATGATCTTCAAGACTTACAAAGGGTATTTGACAATATAATTAGGGATGCTGTTGAAAAAGTGGTTAGCGCCTCAGTTGTTGGATCCATGATTAACAGTAATTCGGGTAATGGTTTAGTAATTGAAAATATGAATGAGGAGAATAGTGCTTACTTCAATCTTTACCCCACTAAGGAAGAAGTTGCTTACCACCAATACATAATCGACAATCCTCGATCACCCATCATTAGGATATGCCCAAAGATTAGGAGAGGAAATCCTTGCAACATCAAAATCCCTTGTATGATTGGATATAAGAATGTCGAGCACGCCTACATAGATACGGAATCTCCCATTAATGTGATGTCATCAGCTGATTACAATGACATTATGAATGAGCGACTTAAGATTAGGAGAGACCCTAAGTATCCTGGTGGGGTTTGCAATTTTATGGGAAGTGTCAAGGATGTACACGTCTTTATAGGAAATTTCACCTACTTAGTTGATTTTGTGGTCCTAGAAGACATAGGATGTGTCATTGACTATAGCTTGTCCCAAGTTGTGCTAGGAAAACCGTTTGTTGAAAAGTCTAAAATGAGCTATAACAAATCCGAAGGAACGGTTAGGTTTATAGAAGGGGATGATGAGATCACTTATAGGATGCCTTGGAAGATGAATGGATATGGCCCTTTATCCCTTTATGAGCGAGACAACATTAGAGCTTTTGAGGAAAAAAGCGAAGATGTTGAAAAAGGTTTGAACTTCATGTGGGAGAAAAGGAGGCTTTACTATAAGGATTGTTTGACCCTTGGACCTAGGTATAGAGTAGATGAGAATTTTGTCAATATGATAGAGTTTTCATTGAGGATGAAAAACGAGACCACGTAGGGGAACGACTTCGAGTCTAGCTACAAGACTCATAAATAAAGAAAAGTGCTTCGTGGGAGGCAACCCATGCTTAATTGTTTGCTTGTTTGTGTGTCATATATCTTTTCATTGATTGTTTATTCTCATGTTTGAATTTGTGAAAACGCTTTATTTTGTCTTTAACCTCGTCTTAATTACATATAAAGGTATTTTACAAAAAGGATAAGTGTAGGGAGGATTACACACGTTTTTAAAATAATGTGAACATGAGAGTTACGATTATTGAAAATGATATATATGTGTGTTTGTTAGATTCAAATGCTTGTATCGAGTCATAATAGATGATTTGCAGGAACTTTTCCAGATTTTAAAGGTGTAATTATTCCAGAATTTTTCCAGAAAAACGCAGCAGACAAGTTTCTGTTAGGATAACCTGAAGGCGTCAGGATTGCAACCTACGGGTTCAGGAGGAGCAGAAACAGCTTATCTAACTTTCTCTCGTTTTATGTGCTACTTATAATTTTTTGGAATTTCTCAGGTCTTAATTTTCTAGAAAATCTGCAAACATCCATTCCACAAGCATTATATCCTAGTTTAGTAGAGTCATATATAATTTTACCACCGATTTTACGCGAAGGTTTCATCTATTTTCTTAAAGTGTGCAGGTTTTATTTATCAAGAAAAAGAAACATAAGATTGGATGGAGCTTTTCACGCATACATTCTTCTTGGAAAGAATTTAACCATTACTTCACACGGATCCCACCGAGCTAATCAGGGGAGTACTAGTTTCTTTCTCTTTTAATTACCTTCCATTATCATAACTTTGATGCTTTCGGGGAACATTGAGGACAATGTTCAGTTTAAGTGTAGGGAGGGAGAATTAAACGGGAACTTTGAAACTATACTTATCCTTGACTATTTGTCTTGTCCTATTTCATTTGTGTAATAAGCTATGAGAAATATCGGTTAGGGAAATTTTAGCACCAAATTTAAAAATTTTCATGACTTGTACGAGTGGGTCTTTAGTCTTAATAAAGCGTCTTATGGATAGGAATTTATATGACTAGCACAAAAACCCTTTACCACTCAAATTCCACCCCAAAAATGTGAGGTTTGCCCCTCGATCTATAGGAATTAAAGCATTCATCTTTAATTCTTCGAGAGTGTACCGGTAGTATAATAGATTCTAGAACTTGTTTTGTGATGCATCCCGAGATCGCTAGTGAGACTACACTTGTGTAGTTAGGAATAACTAAATGATAAGAGGCATTAGGATAACCCTTGTTTGATACCCGTATTATAATTACTTCTTCCACATCGGTTGAGTAATTTCCCCACACCCTTGCGTTGTACTCATCTTTAATACACGATACCCCTAGTTAACCCCTCAGAGCCTATCCTTTTCGCGGTTCTCGTGATGTTTCAGTTTTCCGGAATATCAATAAAGAGCATTGTTTACAATCCACCCCCAAATGTACACCCAAATCGCCTTAGCCTACCTCGTATGGACTCAATTTTAGTGCATTATTGTTATCATACTAAACTCTTAGTTCAATTATCTAGTTACTTGCATGGTTGTTAAGTCGAGTCATATCTTTTGTACATAGTTTTGGGATGATTGAGACTCATGGGTAAAGTTAAATTTTATGGAGTGACGGGAAAGAACGTTAAATTCAAATTCCCTTTATTTATGTAATAATGTACTCCAAGTGTTTTGATCTTTTCAATTCGGGTCAAATTAGTGTTAGAGTAATAAAAACTCAAGTGTAGGGATGTGCCTATAAATCCCTTATATTTTAATGTTATCGTAGAGGATGGTAGAGTAAAAGTGTATGCAAAAAAAAAAAAAAAAAAAAAAAAAAAAAAAAAAAAAAAGTTTCGAAAAAAAATGAAAAAACATACGGGCTACCATCCTACATCTATCTTTATATTTATATTTATTTGTTTCAAGTTATCTAGAGTTTAGAGAGTCAAGTCTTGGCTTAGCAACGTCATTCTTCTTATGCTTGTAACATAAAGATTTTTGACTTGCCACCACTAAATCGCCTATCCAACCAAACCCTTTGTTTCCCTACCGTAAGCCTAACGTTACAACCCTTTAAAAAAAAACTCTTAGATAGTTGTTCCTAGGTGTTTACGCCAAAGCGGTGGAGGTTTGATCTAGTCTCAAGCCTATGGTAATCTATGTACTATGACCGGTTAATGAGTATTTATCTTTCATTTCTATTTGATATATTTCATATACACATGAGAGATGAGAGTATCCAAACACAACTTGTGAGGTGCTAGTATATAATTTCCGTTCTTGTTATGACTATTTCGGGCCTTATACTTGTTATGAACTATGTTAAACCATTGTTTTATGCCCCCTAACTTATAAATTGATTGGCCAAAAGCACATTTGCTTGAGGACAAGCAAATACCAAGTGTAAGGATATTTCATAAGGATTTAAAGCGTACACTTTTAAGAAGTCATTTAAGCCCTTAATCGCCCACTTTTATATCCGTTACTGCTTAATTTCGTTCCTTTTCACTTTTTAGGTCTCTTGGAAGCAAAATGCTGGAATGATGCATTTTTGGACGAAAAGAAGGGAATATGTGAAGAAAATGACTAAGTCAAGATCAAGACACTCAAGCTACTGAATTTACACCTGATGGCGTCCCAATCTAAGGGCGAAGCCATCCCTATTTTGTGACGACTCAGAAGCGAATTTGCTATTTTGCACCTGACGGCGTCAGCCTTTGAAGAGTAAGGGCGTCACGAAGACTTTTCTTCTCAGACGGCCTAGATCCAGACTAAGACGACGTCCGTACTGAAAAAAGACGGTGTCACAACCACAACGTGACGTCGTCCCAATGTTGACTTGGCCAAGACGAAACCCTAATGGCGGCGATCTGACGGCGTCCCACCTATAAGGCGACGCCGTCGCAGTTGTAAAATTATATATAGAAATCGAATTTTCGGACTTTTAGGGAGGTAGACTTGTGGAGTAAAAACCTAAAACGATTGTAGTCCGGTTTGGACAGTATTTTAGGGTTCTCATACCCTATTTTACATCAAGATAAGTTATTTATTGCCTTGATTTCATTATGTCTTCAATTGAATGTGTATATGCTTGCCTGTTTAACATGTTCGGCTAATTTACTTGTGTGTTTGCTTAGATCTATGAAACCTAGTTATTAATTATTGATTGGTTGTCTCTTATCTTAATTGTAATTGGCTTAGGAGTGCTTAAAGCCATCGTTGTGTTTTTAATGCTTGATTAATCTTTGTTAAACATTAGTTTATAATTACTAGTGGAATTGTAGGCTAAATATCCAAAGAAAACCTTAGTGTTAAGTTTATGAATCCTAGAGATTTCGTAGTCATTAACCTTAAGGTAGCTCCAAAGAGTTAGGGATAAAAGCACACCCTACGACCTTAGAAAACACAACGCTTTAAGAATAAGGACGTGACAATTCAACCACCAATAAAAGATAACTAGGGAGTAATAGTATCTAGGTAAACACATTTTTTAACCATCATACGAGCACACATCAATAGACATAAGACTACCCTTAGTTTAGATAATTAGATAGTAGAGTAATTGGTAGAAGTACCAACCCCCAAATGCAAACCCCGAGATTTTACCCTTAGTTTTATAGAAAATATAAAAAGATAAAAAATAATCTTCCTCAACCTCAAACCTTAGCATAGTACATCTCTCACGAGCATTCCTATTCCCCTAGAGAAAGATATCAATACCCGAGGCTTACCCAATACTACACTACAATGATTAGGTTCACTGCCTAGGGTGATGAAAAACTTGCTAGACAAAAATGAAGTTTCCTTTGACCCTGAACGCGCCTTGTACGTGCATCAAGGGTCAAGACCGTCCTTTCGGTGGTGCATTGGTATATAATAAGCCGTATCTTGGTAATCTTGTTGTTTTGAACTAGGCATGATTGATCCTAAACAATAAACCATAATGTGGTGTTAATTTAAGAGAATAGTTCCTTTTTGAGGTTCATCACAATTTTTGCTCAACACATCTCTTTTAAATTCATTATGAGTTCTAATTTGTATTAACAATGTTTGTTCTTTGATTAATTATCTTAGAAAACAATGTGATAGCAAATTATGACAAATCCACTTGAATCAAAATTTTAAAGATGTAAAAATTGTACTACTAAGAACTAGAGAATGGAAATCACAATGTAGTGAAGATAAGACTTACACAAGTGATTGAATTTCTTGGAATGATGATGAAAGGGCTCCTAGGAACAGTACATCTGAATTTATGGTCGTATATGAAAGAGTAAAGTGGGGAGTAGAGGTGCAAAGTGAATATCACACACTTATTCTATTTTACTGATATGTCGGTTCCCACGGATCCCTTGCTAAAGGGATTTGGCTATTCAGTAGAAAAACAGTTTGAGTGGGTTTGATAGTTTTGACACGGGAGTTTTTGATTTTGATTTTTGCCAATGGTTTTGCTCTATATCTTAGGGTTTGTCTATGATACAAGGTTTAGACGAATCTTCGTGTTTACAAAACACTTTTGACGAGGTTCCTTTTTACGAGTAAACCATAAGTCGGGAAACTAAGAATCGTGTTAAAATTCTAATTTATCATGATATAGAAAATTTTGAGTAGAAAATATTGACATAGATTACTAATGCAATACCAATATCTCTATGTGAGAAATGATGGATCAAAACTTTTGATTAGCCAAATTTCTTTTCGAAGTAAATATGTACATTGACTAGCTTATAGTCTTGTGTATGGAGATCAAACAGGAATACTGTTCCTGATGATGTGTTTAATATGAAGGATGACTTTTTGGAGAAATTGTGATATTGAGGTTTAAGAACTAAATCTACGAGTCTTTTCATAGTATGTGTAATAATATCATAATACTATCTAATATAATTTAGAGGCATATATGATTATTTTATCTGCAAACAATTAGCATGTTTTTATATCAACCAATTATAGTTAGAAGAACATACCTTTACTATATATTCTTTTTATGATTTTTGAGAATCATAGACGCAAAATACGTCATGAGCTTTTAAAATACTTAATCGTATTTTGTAAAAGCAAATCGTAACTACTTTTGATTCTTCTTTGGGTGTTGACTTCATTTTTCCTTAGATGGAACGAAGTCATTGAACGAATCCTAGCATGAAGGTTTCTCAAAAGAAAATGTTAGAATGATCTATCACTATCCAACATTTAAAGTATAAAATCTTTTAAAACATGAATTTTTGTTTTAAGAAATTTCCTTCTTTGTAATTTTCAAATATACACGGATCGTATCAAGTTTTTAAAGTACAATATACTCTAAGAAACTTGGTAACGAAGCTCTGATACCAATTGTGGAAAACTAGAAGGGGGGTTGAATAGTTTTACCGATTAAAACTTCGTTTTAAAATATTTAGATCGACTTATGTCAATCTATTTGGTATGTGTGTTAGGTATTGATAGATAAGCATATAAGTAAGTAATGCAAAGATAAAGAGTAAAGGAACACAAAACCAGGACACGAGTATTTATAGTGGTTCGGCTACAAGGACACCTTCCTTGCCCTACTTCACTCCCCGAGTACCCTATTCGAGAGTTTGTAAGCATTACACAACACAAACTCCTTAATGTCGCGGAGAAGCCTTCATAACATCGCCTACTCTTTATCCGGTACAAGGCTAGACACCGAGTTCTTCCACAAGGTAGAACCAAACCTATCACAACGTCACCTACACTTTATCTGGTATAAGGCTAGATACCGAGTTCCATTACAAAAGAGGAACTACTACCCAACACTACACCGCAACACAACTACCCCAAAGGACACACACTCCTTGTTACAACACTAGAAGGATATCAACATCCTTTAACCCAAATTATCTAACTTGTACATCGATGCACCATATCGAATGTACACCTTTGGCACCTTTCACTAATGCCTTCAACACGACCCTTCGGCACCTTTCACTAATGCCTTCAACACAACACTTTTATGGAGGGAGGAAAGAACTATCATCAAGATGCACTTCAGTGGTCTTGATGATGACGAAGCTTAGCAACTCATGACTTGAGCTTGCACGTCTTCAAGAGGTGGTGATCTCGCCTTTAAGAGGAACCTAGAGAATTACACAAACATAAAACTACATAGAATGATCCTTTGGATCAGTAGTTAGAGATGTTAGAATACTGGGAGAAAGTATATCTAAGAGTGGTAGTGAGCAAGAGAGAAGTGTCTCACTATTTATAGACAAACCATATCTACTGTCCCACGATTCCCATGGATCCTCCCCAGAGGGATCCGGCTAGTGCAAAACCTGGGATCCGTCTACTGGGTCAGTTTAGTTCGGTTTTCGGGTTGCAAACCGGGTTATGGGATTTGGGTTATGGACCATGGGTTATGGGTATTGGATTATGAATACCCAATAAGATGCAAGGTACCTAGTCATTGGGTTATGGATCTTGGGTCATGGGTCATGGACTTTGGGTCATGGATCATGGATACTATCCAACAGGACTTCATGCATGATGCCATACAATGGGTCATGGGTTATGGATCATGCTCTATGGGTATGGGTTATGGACTTTGGTTTTTACCCAACAACATTCATTATACCTAGTCAATGAATCATGGGTCATGAGTCATGGGTCATGGATTATGGACTTTGGTTTTTACCCATTACTTACCCATTACACATATACAAAGTACATATACATTTCTATAAAATGTAAACACTAGTTGTTATACATATGCATTTCTATAAGATATAAACAATATTACTTTTTAGTGTTTTATAAAAATGTATTTGGTTTTATATAACTTATTTTCTAAACATGTTCTGATTTAGTTTTAATATGTTTAGTAAAAGTGTGTTAGTAAACTATTGGCTCAAACCTTTTACTCATTTTATTTGTTATGTTAAAATGATTTTACGTTTGTTATCGACAAAACATTAGAAGATCGTAAAATATAAATAAACATTTTTATGGTTTATTTGTATTTGTTAGGAATTGGAAATTCCATGTTAAAGTGTCGATCACCCCAATAATGGTCTAGCATATTTTAGCTCGTAGATTTGTCATTGTTTACGTTATTTAATAGTTAGTTAGTTAGTCAGTAGCGTATAATAGTTTAGAGTAACACCGTGGAGGAAGGACGGGTCTTTACCCACTGTATGCCTGATCCACAGTCCGATAGGAGGACGTATTGTTTGTAAGTATAAATACCCCTTCCATCCATGGAAGGGGTGTGGATTCTTTGAATAAACCTTTCACTTTTCTAAAGAAACTCTCTTCAAGGAACCTCCTCTCAACTCTCTTCATCTCTCTAATGGCTTTCTTGTTTAATCATTGTCCTAGACCACCCGAATCATCAAACAACATAATATTCACGATCCTACAATTTGGTACCAGAGCCAAGGTTGTGTTGTTTTAATGAGTTTCATGGTTTCTTGTTGGCGGTTTGATGCGGTTTGATTCATTTTTGGTGATGTTTATACGAGTTTGACATGATTTTGGTGTTGCTTGTTGTAATATTTATCTGGTTTTAAGCTTTGGTGTTAACTGTTTTTATAAAACTTGTCACTGGTCTTAAATGGTTATTCATATGAGTGAGTTGTTTGTCCAGGTTGTTGATTCATTTTTGGTCTTTAAGTGGGTTGGCATTCTTGTTTCTTAACAGTTTTATCTGAATTTAAACATGGTCAAACGGGTCTAAATGAAGAACTCTTCATGCTTTATATGGGTCATATGGTCTGATTATCCTTGGTCAAATACGGGTCAATAATGGTTTTCTCGTTATGCAGTTTCTGGGTCATTCATCTATGCGAGTTATGTGCAGATTCTTGAATGCGAGTTGCACTGGTTCAAGGATGCGAGTTGACTGTTTTTTTAGCGAGTTGACAGTATTGACTGTCATGACTCAATGTATTCCTGGATGTGAGTCGTTATAATGTCCAGACACACTGAATGTTAAGCGAGTTGGATTTATGGTCAAAGTTTCAATGCAAGTTACTTAACTCGCATATGTTATGGGTGCAGCTCGCTTTTGAGCAAGTTGGGTCAAGCGAGTTGACTCAAGACTTGGTGCTAGCGACTTGTGTCAACACTAGCAACTAGACAGAAATGATGAAGAAGATAAGACTTGACTGACCATGACCTCAAAACAAAATACCATATTCTTATAATCATCTAAACCTCAGCAACAATACATCATCAGTCCTTGATAAACAAAATTGAAAAATGAGATGAAAAAGAAAACCAAAATAAACAGATCCCAACACTTCTAACCCAACATCTAATAAGATCTCAGATGTTTCTTCGTGTATCTCAATGAAATATTAAGACTCCAAGGTCTATGTCACGAAGGTTTTCATCCATCATCGATCCATACATACTCGTTAATGTTCTATCCGAATCAGTCATTGAAAATCAAATAACAAATTTGTTATGCTTCTCCATTTATTCGGTCAAGACTCTTACAGAAAAAACCGACTCAAACTATTACAAGATCTCAGAATGGTCTCGTGGGTTAAAGATTTATCAAAGACCATTTCAGATCCTTTCAAACCCCAAGTACTTCATCACCGATCTTTAAATATTCCTCATTTGATTTATGTTTGTTGCTCGACAATCAAAAATTAGTATAAAACAAAATTGTTTTATCTATATTTTTCAGTCAATAAAATCGAAAAAGAACTTCATGAAAATTTTCGAAACCATGAAATGATATTAACATGTAAGGTTAATTCATTTATCATTCGTTCGTTTTTATTAAGCGACATCAGAATCAAAAGACTACTTTGTTTGTATTTACCTACCTGAGACCTCTAATCAAATCTTGGAAGACGTGTCCTATCCATCCCTGTGGCCTCTCCATGGTCTCAAAGCCATCCCTGTGGCGAGACTTATGCATCATTAACGTCAAGAATATTTAGACGAGGTTATACGTTTGATGTGCAATGAAGGAGAGAGGCGGACATTTTTTTGTTAGAGTATTAGGGTTTGGGTGAGAGTGAAAAGAGGAATATTTTTGATGTAGGCGTAATATCCTGAAGTGATTTTTAGGGTTAGGTTATGTGTGTGAATATTATATAACCGGTTGCTATTTACGACTGGATTTGAATCGTTTTTCAGTGGGTTTGGGTCATTCGATTTTCTTCACAAGCTTTGGGCCTCTTCATCATTTAAACCGGATTGGACTTGGGTCGTTAAAGCAATGGGCCGAGTGTAACTTTATTTATTGGGCTGAAGGATTTGCCATATTAACTTTGACTTGGACTGGACTGGTTGGACTGATTTAATGGAACGAAATTGTGAAATAAAAATGTATTATCCGATTTTTCACAAAACATTTAGGATGCATATTGTTATAGATTGAAAAAGTGTGGTACTTTTGGTATGGTAAATTTTCACGGAATGATACAAATTCACGGCTTGTGCTTAATTTTTGAGAAAAGAAATTTATCATAACGGGTGTATAAGTGATTGGATTTGAATGTCGGTCAAATGGGCTTCTTAATATGAGATCGGATGTATGTGATTAGATAATGAGATCTGATTATGAGATTTGATTTGTTGATGAGAGTTATTGTGTTTTGCGGCTTGATACTTTAGTCTATGCATTTTCTCAAAGGATATTTTGTCACGGCTTGAATTAATGATTGGACAATGTCGACTATGGGGCTATTGGAACTAGGATGACTATGGAGTTGGATGAACGATATTTCTTATTTCGTCTTCTTTCTTTCTACCCTTCCGCGAAGATGACTTGTTTGGGCGTGTATTGAGAGTGATAAAGACTTGGCTATTTAATTACGGTTGTGATTCTTTCTCGTTTAACCCACAACGTAACTATCACTTCGGTGTCTCACTCAGTTGAGAATGTCAAGAGGTTTTGTACATTGGGTACATCGTTTCTTCTTCACAAGGATTAGTACAAGTTTAAGTAACAAATCTGGAGAATTTTACTTCATGATCAAGTTTGGCATATCAGGTTTACTTCACCATGTTGTCACTGCAATAGCCGACAGAATGCGTGAATGATGGGTTTACCAAAGTATTTATTGGATGGTTGATGATATTATTGATGTTGGAGATTGAACAGTTGATGAACCACTGCATGTTCCCCTAAAACAGATAATCACCGAAACCAAGGTTGTCATAACTCATTCAAGCTGACATTGTTTACAGTTTTGTCTTGATTTTGTAAAATCCCGCGAAAGAACCTATTTCTCGGTTTAAATCATAGACTTGTAAAATCCCGTGACAATGAAAACATCCTGGTTAAAGTAATGAGCTCCGGATCTATCTTACGGTTTATTCTTGGTTTTGTAAAATCCCGCGAAAGAAACTATTTCTCGGTTTAAACCATAGAATTGTAAAATCCCGTGATGATAGAACCATCCTGGAGAAAGGAATGTGTAGGTCGGGATCCTTTTTTATGCTAGTGCTACGGTTTCTACCTCGAAGAAGGGATAAAAGGGTGTACTTCATGAATTGGATGTGTGTTTGGATATTCGTCATGGCAGTTTGGTTATTACATGGTTTTACGGGGTCACGTGCTTTTAACCATGGTCGGGATGAAACCATTATCAAAGTTCATTTAAATGTCAAAGAAGGCTAGATTTGAGCTTTTAACAAGAAGATGTGACAACAGCGTTAATTCAGTATTATTTATTTGAGGTTGAAGTGAAATATCATGGGCGAGTGTACTTAGTATCTGAAGGTATCGGGGATGGTTGGATGAAGATTCTTCATGATCCTTGTTCGAGCTTATTATCAAAAACAAAGACTTGGAAATCTAGTTATTGTTGGGTGTCTTTTACCTTTTCTTTTACCACTTGGGGGAATTGGGCTCATACCACTACAAAATAACTATCACTTTAAGGAGTTACGTTGTAGTGCTCAGTGTCACATTCAATTGTGGATTTTCAAGAGGTGATGTACGTCTATACTTGATGGTTGGTTGGATGAAGAGTATAGAGTACTTACAGAGTACTTAGAGATGCTAATGGAAATCGGCACCGCTCTTTGTTACATTTGTGCAAGTTTAAGTCATGAGTTCGGGGTAGTTTAATTCAGGGTCAAATTCATCATACTGGGTTTTCTCCGTCAGCTGTCACCACAAAGAGCCTAATTGAATGATAATGGGGTTGATTACAAGTTTTCCTATAGTAGATGAAAAGAGAGAGATTTATGACGTCAGTTCACATCAGTTCAGGCCTCGTACTTCAACATTATGACATTTGAACACTTCAGTTCAAGCCTCGTTCCTCAAAGAAAAGAAAAGTGTACGTGTCAGTGCGCTTTATCTTCTGAAGAAGAGAAATCTTCTCAATTATGACCATTCTCATCAACATGCTTCATACTTTTTCCATGCGCTTCAGTCATCAAGTGAACCGGGCTACCACTGATTGTTTTCTCATTCCACTTGCTCGATTATAATGAAGATGGCGACATCATGTGCTTATTTGCGGGAGAGAAGTGTGAATAGAACATTCGGATGATTTTCACTTATTTAATCAAGAATGGCAACTCCGTATGCAATTCTTGAGGGGGAGAAGAAGTGTGAAATTACTGCATGGTTGATTGACTTATGAGAATATATGGTCATACGGCTCCTAACTCATGTAAGAACCGAGCTTCTTCTTATCGGATCATCTTTACATGGAGTTTCTTCTAAGAGCCGTTAGTTGACATCTTCACAAGCTGATATGAGTTTATTGACAAAGTGCTTCCGGTTAATGCTTCACGTACACATTCAACATGATGATTCCGAACAATCTCTTTGTTCTTGTTTGATGTGATTGGTAGTTTGGTGTCACCATCTTGTGTGTTCGTTGCGGCCTGATTGCTGATTTCCTTGATGAACATCTTTCTGTTCTTGTTTGATTGGGAGGGATTTTAGTTAAGGGGATTTGCAAGATGTAAGTTGATTGGTATGCTTTTTGGTGATGTTCTTGTTTTTGGTGAGTTGAAGATGTTAACTATCTATTCCCCAACTGGACAATATTGAAGAAGGTTGAGTCTACAGTCTGTTCTACATTTTCTGCTACATGTTAGAAGACTAAAGACGAGTTGCATTTGATTATCCAAAGACTTCTTCATATTCCGGGCATTGTCAGTTTAGGGGAGAGCACTAATTGGGGGAGGGTGAAATGTCGAATTTAATCCCCAATTAGACCTGCTCACATTCTGCTTCAGCAAGTTGATTCTCACAGATATATTTGTGCTTATAGTGTTCTTCTCAAAAGATTTCATGTATTTGGGCTTACAAAGAGTTGCTGATTCTGAAGTGTCAAAACCATCAAGGGGGAAGAAGACAAGCATCTAAACGCGAGTAAACTTGATGAACTTAATAATTCTAAGTAATTGAAGATATCCCGGGAAGACAAATGTTATTACCGCAGAGAAACTCAAGGTTTGACTCATGGCTAGTAAACTTGATGAACTTAATTCTTCTAAGTAATTGAAGATATCCCGGGAAAACAAATGTCATGACCGCAGAGAAACTCAAGGTCTTACTCATCAAGGCGTTTAGTGTTCTTATTCCAACTATGTGGAGGAAGAGATGTTAGAGAAAGTTTCTGAAGATAAAAAGAGGTACACAAGTGTGTGATGATTTCAATGCTATCGCAATCATCAGAGGAGAGAGGATTGTGTACATTGGGGACGCTCAGCTGTTTCATTTGAGTGCTTAATCAGTGATTCAGAGATATAATCACTTATTCCGGTGTTGACATCCGCAGAGATTGTCACCCGCAGAGATAATCAGTGATTCGGCCTGCTTCTTCAATGTTATCGGGTACTTCGGGTTCTTGAGCTTCATACACTTTCTTCAGGGGGAGAGAAAAGTATACATCGGGGTTATTCTTTGGCTATTGGACTTAATCTGCTACTTCGATGGTATAAGTTTCTTTGTCTTCGGGTATGTGTATTCGGGTTCGTGAGCTCTAGTCTAAAAGACTGACTGCATCAATTCAACTACTCGGGGGAAGTGGTCTCTTGACACCTTTTGGAATGGATTGCGTCAGACTTCAGTGGTATTGAAATATGAGAAGAAATTTAAAGAGTGGGATGATACGTTGCTGTTCTTATTGATGATATAACCCCGAACGAAGAATCTCGATTTTCATTCTTAAAAGGAGCAGCGGGATTTATGATAATGGTGTGCTTCTCTGTGCACCTAGCTAAGGCAAGCTTGAAATAGAGCTTCGAATCTGCTCATCACATGGATTTTCTGTTTGGGGGGAAGCTGCCAAAGTCTCACTTTCAAGTGGCTCAATTTCTCTCTTTGATTCAAGAGTCTTGGAAGCTTTGGTGGTGAAAGTTTTAGGGATGATGACTTCTATCTTCTACAATGGGGCTGTTCGATATCCTTATCTCGGTACTCGTATCATCATCTTCTTTAACTATATCATCTTCTCTATCTTTGTATATATTTATTAAAAACAAAATACAAAAATATAAAACCAGCAAAACAAAATAGAAAAATATAAAACCATCAAAAACCCATAAAAATCAGAAAATTTGAAAAATTCCAAAAATATGTTTTCTCAAGACATGTCTTCTGGTATCGATAACATCTACGGTCTTAGAAATGTCATTCAGTAATGGCACGGGACTTTAGATGAAGTTCGAGCAGGAGGTGTAAATATTCTTTTCTAAATATGTCTCAAAATATGGCTTACAGTTATTTCAGACTGTAACCCGCGCTTCAAAAAATGGCTTACAGTTATTTCAGACTGTAACCCGGACTTCAAAAAATGGCTTGCAGTTATTTCAGACTGTGACCCGAGCTTAAACTATGGTTTGCTATTATTTCTGAAAGCAACCCGTTTTTCAAAGAAGGAAAGTGCTTCGCTTAAACAATTTTTCAAATATTTCGTGCACTTATCCTAAAACAATTTGAGGAAAGTATGTCGAAGGACTGTTGTTCCTACACAAATGTTTTTCCGTCTAAAATTCTTCAGAAAAATATTTGTTGTTTTCAAAAATTGGTGGTAAATGAGTTGCTTTAAAAACAATCAAATTCAGAGTTTTTATAAAAATTGAAAACTCAATCAATGACTTCAGCTCTTTTAAACTTTTCAGATATTTAAGTCATTGATTGAGGGGGAGAATGTTTTCAAATCTGTATCATCTAACGAGATTATCTTAATCATCCTACGTGCTTATCTGTAAAATAAAATTGCCTATGTTGAAGGACTAGGTTTCTAGGATGTGATTGTTAGGTTTAGATGATTAAAGTTTGATAAACACATTATTCCCATATATTTGAATGATCTGATTGATATGTTGAATTGAATTTTATTAGTCAATTACTGTTTGGGTGATGTCGACCACCATATATCTGTATATGTGTTCACTAACGTATGCAGGTATATTGGTTTAAAAGAATGTTCCCGATCCGGATCCCACAATTGAATATGATTGGATGCCGAAAGGAAAGGGTAACTATATCTTGGGTTGACAAATGAAGAAATGGAGCTTAATTGGACTTCTGTGGAGAGTTGGCATATATGCAACATAAGAGGTCTCACTGCATCAGCAGATGGTTTTCTTCTAAGTGATTGAAGAAAACGGAGCTTAATTTGACCTAAGTTGGCATTAAAATGCAACGTTTGAAGTCTCACTGCATCTGCAGACGGTTTTCTTCCAACCCTCAGCAACAACAACAAAAGCAGCTCAACCACCTAACGTATCTTTGTGCAGGATACCATTTTTAAACAATTTTAAAAAAATTTGATTAAAATTGTTTTGAAAATGGAAAAATATTGTTTTTGAAAATAAATTAGACTAAATTTTGAAAATCACCGGACTTCATTTTATCAAAAATATAAGTCACTCAATCATCGACTACTGTCATGGATTGAGGGGGAGAGTGATTTAAAATAAAATATTTTCAAACGATATTTCTTCATAATAGGTCCGTCTGTACAACAATTAGTGGTGATCTAAAGATTTAATGTTATGTCATGGTATGATTTTCTTTAATACTCAAAGATCTTACAAAATGAAATTTTTTCTGTTCTTGTGTGATTGTGAAATTGTTTTATTTTACTTAAAGGTCTCTTAAAACAATCATACCTGACACTAACAATCTTTAATGTCTAAATTTGTTCCTATCTGTCATCTTTCAAAATTAAATCTTGCCACGTCCTTCCCCTAAAATTTTCTAAATAATTTAAATCTTTTGGGATTACAAATCTCAAATGGTTTGAAATTTTTTATCGCGGGAGAGATCGTGATTTAAATCTCAAATCTGTTTTAATGGAATTGGTTTTAGTCCTTCAAAGGCACTCCTGCCTCCATGTGCCAAACGATTTCAAATACACAATGCACATGTTGAGGAGGAGGATTTATCCAAAAACCAGATGAGTATTTAAACAAGGCCACATTTTCTCCCATGTTTTCTAAACCTAATTAAATCACTTGGGATCCAAAATCTCAAAGGATTTGATATTTTTGATCGGGGGAGAATTTGTGATTTAATAATGAAATTTGATAAAAGGTGATCGTTTTGATTTAATTGTGCACGTTGCTCGCTCATATGTGCTAAACGCTTTCGAATCTTGAAGCACATATTGAGGGGGAGCATAACTATCGAGGTACAAAAGTTTTTAAAGAGATTTTTAAAGTACCTTGATTGAGTTTTCAAATGGTTTTATTAATGGATTTTGTGATCGTGGATGTACTTCAAAAGAACTCTTGCCTCTATGTGATAAAATGATTTCAAATATACTATGCACATATTGAGGGGGAGAATTTACCAAGAAAATCAAATGGCTTTTTCTATGAAAATTGTGATCAAAGAAAATATTTCAAAGTCCTCTTGCCTCCATGTGCTAAACAATTTCTAAATCATATGCACATGATGAGGGGGAGGTTTTCTAAATGATCAAAACTATTAAGGTACAAAATGCTTTGATCTCGTATCACAAGTACCTTGATTGTTTTTCCAAATGATTTTTCAATTGGTTTCAAGAAGGAATGAACTGTACCAAAAGACCGACCATTTTACTTTATGCATGGAGTTATAAGGATGGTGAGGTTAGGTATTAGTTCCCACGATCCGCCAGAACCGGAGGGATCTACCCAGGGACAATCCACTAGATAGTGTAGAGTCCTTAGGTATATTGAAAAAAGGAGAAAAATGAGAAATGGGAAGAGTGCGGACTGAGACAGAGCTAGTACTGGAATATACCCAACAAGGTTCTAGTTATGAAGTCTCGGTAAGCACTGAAGGGGTTGAAGAATGAAAAAGAAATAAGTGTGAAAAAGGGTGAAAAGAAATAGCCCTCCAATAATTCAAACTTAGGGCAGACACCGGGTTCAATACATATGCTACTGGTGGTTACTAAGGTAACTCTGGTATTGAAGACAAGACGTCATGGACCCAGTGACGCACTGCACTAAACTTCCCAAGCTACTCAAGTTCCTCTTAAAAGGGCTTGTTTCATTCTCACGGGGAAACGACATAATCTATCGACTTTCTCTTAGAGATTGTTGATATTGAAGAAGGAGACCCTCTCCCTAGTCTCCGACACAGGAACCAAATGTGCACTACTGAGTCTAGAGCCAAGAGATCATCCACAATATCTCGTTAGGACACAAAATTAATGAAGACTTGCTATTTCACACAATGTGGAAAGTAAGAATATATCTTAAGAGTCCTACGCATTATCCTTGTGGTAATTGCCAGAACATCCGAGTGATATGAAAATATTCACGATGAAGATGGAAAGCCTTCTAGAGCCATCATCAAACAAGCTCTTGGTAGGTGGTATGTGAGATCTTTCATTAGATCAAGCTTGTGACAACTGGATAGAAACAATGGGGCGATTCAATCTTGAATCAACCTTGGTCCAGGAAAAGGATTGACGGATACCTTTGAAAAACCAGTAGTTGTGCTAAAAAAAACTCTTTTCTCTAGCACTTCGACTGTGTATTATCTTCAAAATCAAAAGGGTATTTATGATTGAAAAAATACTTTTGGAAAAACCGTTCGGTGTGCAAATATTCTTTTCTCTAGCACATCGAATGTGTACTCTTTTCAAATACAAAAAGTATTTTGATTGGAAATTGATCTTTCTCATAAAACCTTCGTCGTATTGCAAAACTCTTTCTCTTAAGCAGTACGCGATTGTTTTCAAATCATTTTCTATCAATCAGTAAATCTCAATTTGCTGGTTCACTCACTCCGTGTTGTCTTCTTTGAGACGTTCCGGTTTGAGAACAGCTAGAACAGCTGAGAAACCCTGTCAAGGAGATTCTTCGGAATCATACCTGATCACAGGCAGTATTTGTACTGATCAACGGGGAACCGTGGGCCGTGTACCTCAATTCAACGAAAGTGATCAAAGACTCTTTCGTGTGCTTTATTGCTAACTGTTGTTTGCAGGTACATTTGGACGGTTGCAGCTGATCAGAATTGAGGAGTCAATCCAAAGCCGCATGCTCACAGCATCCACACTTAATTTGAAGAAATCATGACTGGTGCATATCTACATAACCTGTTTCTGATATTTTTATACTATGCTTCTGCTACGCTGCTGCAAATATCATGAACCAGTAAAAGCTTCCGCTACTCTGATGGAAAGATGTCATGATTCAAAAGTGTGCGCATGTCGGTCCAAAAGTCACAACATCACATGATGGAAACACAATAAAAGGTGATCCAGAGATTTACTGTGGCTGATGATCTCAAAGAAAGCTCGAAGATCATCAAAGATGTGGATCAGTTAAAGGCCTCCACTAAAAGTACAAATTATGCGGACTTTAAAGAATCGCTACTAATGCACAAAGATTGCGGAAATGAAGAATTCAAGTCTACGAGCTCAAGAACGAAGTCAATGATAGAATGCTAGGAAGCAAAATGTATTTCATGGGGTGACCTCCCTTAGGGGGAGATTGTTAGGAATTGGAAATTCCATGTTAAAGTGTCGGTCACCCCAATAATGGTCTAGCATATGTTAGCTCGTAGATTTGTCGTTGTTTACGTTATTTAATAGTTAATTAGTTAGTCAGTAGCGTAGAATAGTTTAGAGTAACACCATGGAGGAAGGACGGGTCTTTACCCACTGTATGCCTGATCCACAGTCTGATAGGAGGACGTATTGTTTGTAAGTATAAATACCCCTTCCATCCATGGAAGGGGTGTGGCTTCTTTGAATAAACCTTTCACTTTTCTAAAGCAACTCTCTTCAAGGAACCTCCTCTCAACTCTCTTCATCTCTCTAATGGCTTTCTTGTTTAATCATTGTCCTAGACCACCCGAATCATCAAACAACATAATATTCACGATCCTACAGTATTAACAAGATATATAGCTATCGTAGGAATCATTTTTATGGATTATTGTTATACAATTTTTGATGTCCATAAGAATGGACAACGTTGTTAGTCCTGAAAGTGTTTTATATTTTAAGCAATAGTATTTTATGGGTTGCATTGTTGTTCACGTGACTGGTATTGTGCTTTGCTCCTAATGGTCTAGAAAATCAATGTGTTATTTTCTTGGAACAATGACCTCCTAATGGTCAAGTCAAACTAGTAAATTTTGAAATAAATCACAAGCCAAATTTACATTCTTGAATGGGTTTTGGAAAGATACATATATGTTTATGTATAAAACATATATGTTTTACGTATATTATGAGTTGATTGTTGGAAGGTGGGGTAAAGTTCAGGTTTTGTTTAACCATTAGAGCCACTTGATGAGCAACTTGTTCCAAGAATCTGGGTTGATACCCTAGATCAGGAATGAGTTTGTGGTTACCATTTCCAGTAGGTATAACTTGTGAAGCTTTGGTGGTTATTCCTACATTGGTGTAAAAGGCTGTTGAATCATTTGACGAACTTGCATTACCAGAATTTGAATTGAATTTTTCCAAGATCATTCGTTCAAACATAGCATCTCTCTCATTCTGAAGCAAGTATGCATACAATTTCTCATAGTTGGTGTTCCTCAAACCTTTTGTTAACTTGACTGATGTGACAAATTTGTGCCATTCGGGATTCATGTTGTTCACAAACTTTGAATTTAGTTGAATATTTGGCATAGTCATTTTGATATTCCTCATGTCATTCACAAGCTTGTGGAACCTCACGTAATATTCAGTGACACTTTCTCCTGGTTTCATCTTAAAGTGCTCAAAGTCATCATACAGTTGAGATTCTCTGTCTTCTTTGGTTAATTCAGAACCAGAGAGAAGCATCTTGACATTGTCCCAAACTGCTTTGGCTTCAGTGTTGTGATTGATTAGTTTGTAGATGTCCTTTGGTAGACCCTGAAGTACAATGTTAGAAGCCCCGATGTCAGCATTGTATCTCTTTTTCTCCTTATCACTGACCTCATCATACGTCTTTGGTCTGTCCAATCCTAAGATCACTGTACCATCCACAGTAGTTTCAAGTGTGTCTCTTGTAGTCTCAATCTGATAAGGTCCTTCATCAATTGATTTGAGAATGTTAACCCCATTTTCCTTTCCCAAACAGTACAACCTAATTCGTTGAGCCCATGAGTCATAATCAGTTATGTCAAGCATAGGTGGACGAGTATCTGATCCAGTTGCTTGAACGTCCTCAGCTACAGTAGAAACGATAGTAGGTACGTTGTTAGACATGATTCCAGATTTTACAGGATTTTACTATTCTTTGATTAAACCGGGAAATTGATTCTTTCACGGGATTTTACAAAATCAAAAGAACAACCGTAGAACGTAGCACGAAGAAGTGACAAGTCTCAATAGACAAGTAGTAAACTTGACAAGTCGCACCCTAACCAACTCGCTTAAGAATCAACTCGCTTAGTGGGCAAGTCGCATAAATGGACAACTCGCTTAACAGCCAAGTTGCATAAACCAACTCGCTTAATAGACAAGTCGCTTAAAACCCAAGTCGCATAAAGATACAACTCGCTTAATAGACAAGTCGCTTTAAAACCCAAGTCGCTTAAAGAATCAACTCGCTTAATAGCCAAGTCGCATAAACCAACTCGCTTCCAAGAACAAAGCAACTCGCTTCAAAGAAACGTATTACTGTGGCTCAACTCGCATTGTACAATTTTCAAAAACCACCACTTTAACAATCAAAAACAGCCTAACCACGATGATTCAAGCCTTCCAATTCAAAACCTAAACACATATGATGATCCTAAACACAAGAGTACAATCAAAATTCAAACTTTAACACTAGAAATTAACCAAATGATTCAAACTCTTCTAAACACTTATAACCTCAAAAACCTTATGAAATCCACCAAAACAAAGAGCATGAAAGATGAGTGATCAAACCATGGCTCTTGATACCATTTGTAACATATAGGATTTCACAAACACATCAAACCATAATCATAAGAGGGGTATACAATGTTTAGAGAGAGAAAGTTCTAGAGAGAGAAATGGAAGAGAGTTGGGAACTATGTGAAACAAAAGAAAAATGATATTGAAGCTCCAACCCTCTACCTTGGGAGCAGTTTCAAGTGTGTCTCTTGTAGTCTCAATCTGATAAGGTCCTTCATCAATTGATTTGAGAATGTTAACCTCATTTTCCTTTCCCAAACAGTACAACCTAATTCGTTGAGCCCATGAGTCATAATCAGTTATGTCAAGCATAGGTGGACGAGTATCTGATCCAGTTGCTTGAACGTCCTCAGCTACAGTATATACGATAGTAGGTACGTTGTTAGACATGATTCCAGATTTTACAGGATTTTACTATTCTTTGATTAAACCGGGAAATTGATTCTTTCACGGGATTTTACAAAATCAAAAGAACAACCGTAGAACGTAGCACGAAGAAGTGACAAGTCTCAATAGACAAGTAGTAAACTTGACAAGTCTCACCCTAACCAACTCGCTTAAGGATCAACTCGCTTAGTGGGAAAGTCGCATAAATGGACAACTCGCTTAACAGCCAAGTTGCATAAACCAACTCGCTTAATAGACAAGTCGCTTAAAACCCAAGTCGCATAAAGAAACAACTCGCTTAATAGACAAGTCGCTTTAAAACCCAAGTCGCTTAAAGAATCAACTCGCTTAATAGCCAAGTCGCTTTAAAACCCAAGTCGCTTAAAGAATCAACTCGCTTAATAGTCAAGTCGCATAAACCAACTCGCTTCCAAGAACAAAGCAACTCGCTTCAAAGAAACGTATTACTGTGGCTCAACTCGCATTGTACAATTTTCAAAAACCACCACTTTAACAATCAAAAACAGCCCAACCACGATGATTCAAGCCTTCCAATTCAAAACCTAAACACATATGGTGATCCTAAACACAAGAGTACAATCAAAATTCAAACTTTAACACTAGAAATTAACCAAATGATTCAAACTCTTCTAAACACTTATAACCTCAAAAACCTTATGAAATCCACCAAAACAAAGAGCATGAAAGATGAGTGATCAAACCATGGCTCTTGATACCATTTGTAACATATAGGATTTCACAAATACATCAAACCATAATCATAAGAGGCGTATACAATGTTTAGAGAGAGAAAGTTCTAGAGAGAGAAATGGAAGAGAGTTGGGAACTATGTGAAACAAAAGAAAATTGGTATTGAAGCTCCAACCCTCTACCTTGGGAGGTAGAGGGTATTTATAGTTTCTTACAAGACTCGCCTCCTACGGGCTGTGGATCAGGCATACAGTGGGTAAAGACCCGTCCGTCCTCCACGGTGTTACTTAACTAATTACTTATTAACATAACATGACTACGACTACGAGCTTTCTAACGAATACAAATACTTGAGGTGACCGACACTTTAACCAATGGATTTTCTAAATCCTAACAGAAGCGCCTTTGGTTATCAGTAGTTAACAAAAATACTCAACGACTAACTTATAGAAGAACCCCTTTAAAATCATGCTATTTCATTTAAATGAGAAATATAGTAGCCGTATGCAGAGACATGAAATTTGAAAAAGAAAGTTACCACAAGTTTCTAACAGCGGCTCGGAAACGGATTATACAAATTTTCTTGTTGACCCTTCTGCGGGTGTTACTTTACGCCTAGCATCAACAACAATAACAAAGAACTGCTTCTTTTAAAGCCACTCAACACCATGTCTCGGGCATGTTATCTACTGTTAGTACTGTTGTACCAACAAATGCAGCAGCGTGTAGGTACCATGGCTATTAGTAGTAATATAAAGCTTTATTGGTACAAGATATAGCTGTGTGTTTAAGTTATGCTAATTCTACGCAACATGTTTTTGTTATAGTTATTAATTGAACATCCAAAAAGAATCTACGTGACACACATACGAGGCAGGTGAACCTATAAGTTATTATCTGACCAATTTATTGCATACTCCAATGTAACAACCTTTATCTAAAATGGAAGTCGAGAATATCTAATTTGCCCCTTTGCAGAAAGTCTCCTATTTATAATGCCATTTATGTTGTTGATGTGGCAGGACTTTTGTTTGGTTTCACGCTCATTCAACCACTACAAAATTAGCCCTTACGATATCAACTAACATATCTATTTTATTAGATAGATGTACCACGTTCTAACATTGTTGCACTCCAAAAGTTTAAAAAGTGCTGAATTATGCTGTGTTATTATTTTAGTGTTGTAATGGTGTAGGTACAACCCACTAAAGGCATGCATCAGCCGATTACCTAAGAATGGTTGTGGAGGTAAATAATAGATGAATTATAACAATATTCATTCATTCTCATATTGCTTGGGTGCTTATGTAATTACAATAATTGGGAAATGATAGTTAGAATATTCCAAAATACAAATACGTAAAATAAAAGTTTGTACTTTCAGCTCAATAACACATTCAAATGGTAAAGAATTCCATGTAAACATTGAACCCAATCAACTAATACTCTTCAGGCTTCTTGAATATGCATTTAACCCTTTATATATATTTTTTCTTTTTTTTTTCTATGTCTTCTTACTTATGGATTATGATTTGATGTTTACTTTTCAGGGGAAAGGTATGCAGACCAGAAATTTGATGGTGATTCCAGCTGGAATAAAGCAAAAGTATACTTTATGTTTCATTTTCCTTTAAATGGTCTAGAGAGAGGGAGAAATATTCACTCCTCCCCGATCAGATCAAGCAAGAGAAAAGGGCCACACTCCATTTAATTCAAAACAAAAAAGAAACAAGGCCTAAGGTACATAACTTAGAAAATCACTACTTTCTCTAATGTTGCAAATCATTTTATTTGTTTATTTCATGTGGCAGTGGTTACACCTTTCAATTTCCCTCTAGAGATTCCTCTGCTCCAATTGATGGGAGCTCTTTATATTGGAAACAAACTTGTCCTTAAGGTTGATAACAAGGTTTTAGACATGAATTGATATACTTCTGAATGTGCATTGTTTTCCACTCTTTCTTCATAATTATTAGCCCTTCTATTATCTTTGAATGATATTTTACAGCACTTTCGTAGGTATGCATTGTTATGGAACAAATGCTTCGATTTGTTCATGATTCTGGGATGCCTCTGGATGACGTTGATTTCATAATTTTTGATGGAAAAGACAATCACAAGCTACTTCCAAGAGGAACACAAAGTGTTATGCTCAACTTAACCCATACTAAAAAGTTTGACCTGTTACCCATCCTCCCTAATTCAGAAATCAGACATTAACATTTGATCGAAAAAGGATCATTAATTACTAAACATTAACGAACATATGTATCTATATTAACCGTGATGTATCCGGATAATGCAAAGTCGGTGAATTTAACTTCATCATATCTTACAATTGATATCTTCTTACATACACGTTCAGATCACATTGAATATTATGGTTTTTAGTTAATAAAACTCTTAAAATAATAATCATCCTCATGAAATAGAGACAAACATTCCAAATAAGCTTTTAATATACAAGCACACATTAATATATCATGCTACTAGCTATTTTCAGACAATCTTTTCACTTTCATTACATTAATTTGTGCCCCATTTTTTATTTTCTTTTTTGAACAGCATGTTGCATACTAATTATTGAGAAGCATACTTGATTTTGTTTAGCAATTTAACCATGTATGTCATAATTCTAATAGCCCCTATTCATTCTTTTTCAACAGCCTTGTATGATGCAGACAAGAAAACCATGGCGGTTTGTGTTCCACAAAATGTAATATTGTTTCAGATAATAACACGGGTTCCAACAAAATCTGTAGTCAGTTTTAAGTGTGAAAGGGTTGTGAAAGGAGACATTTCTCGATAAGGTGTGTTGGATTTTACATAGGATTGTGTGGTGTTGTATGCTTAACTTTATTTCTTTATTATATTTTTCGCACTATAATACAATTATATACTTGTGTAGTTTTTTATCAAATCATGGATACAAAGAAACTAAATGCAGATCAAAATTTTAGGGCAGGTAATTGCACAGTTTGAGATTGCATGATTTTAGTTTCATAATGTTTGTTAACTTATGATGTTGTTAGATTAATTACATATTTTTTACATGGTCAATTTAACGATTACTAATGCAGGCTTGGAGATTAAATGATTATAAGTGCACGCTTAGAATAAACAGGGATCAGTAGAGAAGCCATACAAAGATGTTTACCAATAACTACATGACTTGGACTACAAACATGGGTCAAAAGCATAAGGATAGTGAGGAAGAATGGATAAACATCATTGCATACATTGGTTAGATACGGTAACACAAGTATAGTGTTGTACATCAAGAATTACATTTAAGACCATGAACCAAGAAATGTGATAATTCTTTTATAGCCTTCGACAGCTATTGATTATCATTCTTCCCAGCACATTGTTTTATAATATTGTTTGAGAATTCTTAAAAATGTATTAAAGTTAACAAAACAACAAACAAATAATTATAAGTCATACCCACCCACTGGGCGGGCTTCGAAAACTAGTATGTATATATATACATATATATATATATATATATATATATATATATATATATATATATATATATATATATATATATATATATATATATATATATATATATATATATATATATATATATATATATATATATATATATATATATATATATATATATATATAACAGGAGGCATTTGGCATTAATGCCACCTCAATGCTAAATAATCAAATTTCATGCCACATAAGCATTTGTTGTCCAACTAAGCAATATTTTTTAATTTAATTAGATTTTATATAAATTTCGGATTTTTAATAATTTTTTTTGTAAATTTCGGATTTTAAATAATTATTTTTAATAAATTTCGGAATTTTTTTTTTATTTATTAAAATTTTTTTTTTTTATTCTTCAAAAAATCATGCATGAAGCTGGATTCGAACCTGGGTTTGTTAGTCTACAAACAAACATGATTACCACTAGACCAACACATTTTTTGATTATAACTTGGAAAACCAAATTTATAAATCTCTACAATATTTTGATTAGTTTGAAAAGGAATGTATTTATCTACAAAACATAATTAAAAAAATCCCTATAACAAATTATACGGTTCATTATATTTTTTCTCATAAACCCTAATATCCTTTTTCCCTCACAATCTCATCTAATGATGTTTCTGTGTTTTCTTCATCACACGTTTGTAAGAAAACGTGTATTATATTACGTTTGTGCATATGTCATCTTCAAAATATTTGAATCCCGGTATGTATAGCTTAGTCCACTAATGTTTGTATATTTTTTGTTGCAAGTTTTGATCCTTTAACCTATGTTCATTCTTATTCTGCACAAAGGTTTGCTTTTTCCTTTAGATTTAATGTTAAAGTTATTGTATTCGATTTATATGTGTTCTTAAAACCCCATGCAGTTTCAAACCTCGATCATAGACTGTTGAGGTTCGTCAAGGTATGAAAATTCGTAAGCCTTTGGTTTCATGTCAAATTACGTATTTGTCTATTATGAAAATTTAGTGATGCCATTCATTTGGGACAAAAAACATTCATTTATTAATCTCAACTGAAGCAGGAGGCTTCAAAAACTGGAACCACAAGACGACCCGATTCATATAGATAAACATTCCTGGAGAATTAATGGTAAGAATCATAAAAAGCATTTGAATAATTGCGAGTTGAGGGTTTTAAAATTGTTATTCGTGTCACACGTGTGCAAGTTTATGTTTTGGAACTGTTTCATATTTGTTAAGCTGGTGCATATAAATAGAACTGTGTTTAGAATTGGGTTCTTTCGCTGATAGTGTGCAGTTTTTACCGCTTATGGTGTTATGGTTCATGTTCGTCCTGGTGACGTTTTTGCTGTAATTGTTGTTGATGATGTAGGTTCAAGGTCGCTGGTGAGTTACTATCTAAAGACCAAGATTCATTTGAAGAGTTCATAATTCGTCTCATTTACAGGAAAGAATATGGTGAGTCCGTTTTTTTAAAGAAAATTACATGCATTTGAACGTACAAGTTTAGACAAACTTAGATAGATCTTTTATTCATGTATTGCTTCGACATGGTTGCTAACATCATGGACAGCAGGCTAGCCATTGATATCAACCATAATTGTATTGTGAGACAACCATGTTTGTGTGATCATCCTATGTGACTTCGACGTATGTGTGACACACTGACACTGATACCTTTTATTATGCCTTTTTCTCCATCTGTAATGATGTTATGGTAAATATTTATTTCTTGCCATATGTGTTTGATTTGTTCTAGACCTTAAACTTGATTCTTAACCAACATATGGAAAGTTACTCATCTTCTACCTGCTTTCATTCTAAAGGGCGGTAAGGTTTACCGCTATGTGATTGGAGGGGCAGATTTGATGTTTCCTGCTATCAGTATAGGTGCATAGAGTATCCCAGAGTTTTTAGCAGGGGAAATATATGGGCTGTTATAGTTCCTGGTAATCCTACTCCAATTGTGGTAAGTTTCTGCACTTTATCTGTTTTCAAAATTTCAAAGATATGATAAATGATGAATTATGTAAAAATTTATTTTGCCTTTTTATATAGGTTGGGTCTACACGCATTAGTAGCTCTGATGCTTTGAAAGCTGGACTCCGTGGGAAGGCTTTGAAGATAAGCCATCACTACAGAGATGCACTTTGGTAAATATAGAACTTGACTAGGGTGGGAAATTGGATGGGTCTGTCGGGTTGGCTAATGGTCAAAATGAGTAGAACAAAGTTTTTATTTTCAGTTCATGTTGGGCGGGTAATGTGCTGCAACATTAGGATTTATAGGGCTTTTGTGAAAATTTTGATTTCTTTAAAAGCATTCAGGTTTCATTTATTTTTCTCCGTTGTTTAGGAACAAACTGCACAAGATGCATCAAAAATGTCTGAAGAAGCTTCGACATCAGTTTGTAGCAGCAAGTGGGTGTCGGGTAAAAGATGATGAGACGATGCGAATAACATTGGTAGATGTGTAGCATTAGTTACAATGATTTTTAAGGGCAAAACTAGATGTGTACATGGACAGTCTTACTTTAATGTTTTTTATTGTGCAGTATGAGCCACATTTACTCTGGACCATTCATTGGTATGGATCTCATACTCATGTTGAGATTAACTTCTATATATCGTTCTTTTGACGTCTAAATTAGCTAGGTTGTGGCATGCGTAGTTTAAAGTTACTACATGATCATAGATTGATCATGTAGTAGGGTTCTTGCCATCATTAGGGTTCTTTCCTGGTGAAGAAATAAACAAGTTTGGAGCGTCACGACATAGCTGGAACTTCAATTCGTCCAGATAGCAAAATATTAGGGACTGCTAGATGGGATCATAGGTTAGTACTATATAGTACAGCGAGTTTTAGTAATCAGGGTTCGGTCATCCATGTTACATACAGTATAAACGAGTTTTAGTAATCAGCGAGTTTTGGAAAGCCACTGGAAAAGACAGAAATGTTACATACAGGGGTAGAACCGTATAACCAATTAAAACATTGGTTTTTCATATAGGACATGCGAGAAAATGGGAAAGAACAGACTGGATCATGCACGAATATAGACTGGAAGATGAGCCGTTGGCTAATGCAGGTGTTGTTCAGGTATAAAAGGGTTTTAAATCTCGCATTTTTCTAATATCACAAAAATATCTCATACATCCCAAATTTACTATATATTTTCAGGATACATATGTGCTTATTAAACTATTTGAAAAAGATGGTTCAGGCCTAAAAAATGGTGCACAATATGGAAGCTATAAAACGGGTCAGAGCTATGGTGTGTACCCACACCATCTCTGTATTCTGGAAAGAATTCCTCTGCAGGGCACACGCAACAATATGGTACCCCAATCTCCCTTGCGGCTACTCCTGCATTGCAACCAACATGTATATTTTGCATTCCCTATCAATATTTAAGTACATAAAATGATTCAAATAACAATTTGTTTACAATATCTAAGAATATAGTTTTAATGACATTCAAATAGAGATCGAATATATTAGCATTAACTAATCAAGCTACTAAGGACAACAAATGCCTGAGCAGGCTGCTTTGAATAGTCTTACGAAGGGGATTTATCTGGTGTCGAGACTAAATACCACAGATTGTTTATGATGCTGATATACAGAGCATTGAGGAATGGTATATTTTTTAAACTGATCTTATAAAGAAGATTGTTTTACTTTGATTTTAGGGTCTGTTTGGATTTGAGTTTAAAATTGTCTTTTTGTAATCATTTTTTAATCAGTTTAGTTATTACATCTTTAAATAGCATCTATTATATATAATACAATAAGCTTTTGTACAAGCCTACTAAGCACCCTGCATTAAAAATTTGTTTAATGCTCATATGTGTCATACCATATTTAGAGTCACAGTACAACTCTTCTACTGCACCAATATTGTAGAACCCTTCCTCTACACACTTCCTCTTTCCATACGAGCATTTATCATTTTTAACACCTTCTTCTTCACATTCGGTATTCAGTTTCTTATCAGTATTTATTAAAAACGCGTTTCAAAATCACCAATTCAAAATCACAATTTCGAATATGTATGAGATCCCTTCAAAAGCATATCTCTTCGATTAAAAAAATACACATAATTGCAAATCAAGACACCAGCATCGTTCAAGATCAAGAAATATTGGTTACATAAAATTAAAAAAAAAAAAAAAAAAAAAAAAAAAAAAAAAAATCTTACATCCTTGTGCAAGTGATTTGTACACTGTCTGGTAAGTATCCATTTAATTTTAGTATTTAGGGTTTCAATTTATGTGTTGCAAATTACTATTATTTTTGTGATTAATTACTTGATGAATTGATTTTAAGATTTGTGTTTCATCTTTTAAATTAACAATTTGATTCATATTTATTTATCAATCCAATTATAGTTTTGTTGAGTCTGAGCCAAACCTCTTTTCTATGATGACAGATTGGTAAAATTTAAGCTAAGAAGATTGTTGTTGAAGCTGATGATGAAAAACCCTATTGATAAGTAAGTTTAAGCCAATTTTCTTTTATGATTATTTCAAATCTTTGTGCACATTTTGGTTTCAAAGAGTGTGCCAGGAAGTGAATGATAGATGTTTGTATTGATCTTGATTATACAATCTTTATATTTGATTATAATGCAGGGTTGTTGGCGAGTCACACGAGGTGCAAGCCTGTGCAGAAGTGAGTGATTACTGATCGAAAGAGTATGTTGGTATGGATTCAATCCCTTAATTTTAATATAATTTGTTTTTTACTCTAATAATTATTTGATTGAACATATGAATAGGTCAATGAGGATGATTGATGACTGATCTTTGTTCTTAGGTTTTTTTATGTATGTTACAAGGTTTTTGATGTCTATTACAAGAAATTGCATTTTGAACTATTTCTGATATCCTTTCAGTATTTGTTATTCTGGAGTCCGAATAACTTTTTAGTTCCTTTTGTTTTGTTACTTATTAAGACACTGTTATTGTATTGATTGGGGAGTCCCATTCATTCAAAATGAATATAAAATTTGTTTCCTGATCAGTTGTTATGACCAATTTCCTATGTGTAACTTTTTTTTATTATTATTATTTATCCTACTGATTTCTAATTTTTTTTCCAGACTTCGGGTGTTTGGCATCCATAGTGGTCTTATTACTGTAGTGCTATATATTATGTAGATCAGGGTGTTTGGCATTCATAGTAGTCCACAATGGATTAGGGTGTTTGGCATTCATAGTGGTCTTACCAATTGCCTATGGTCTTTTTTTCATAGATTAGGGTGTTTGGCATTCCTGGATTAGGATGGTGCTGGTGTTTGGCATTGCACCAGTAAATGCAATTGTTAAGTACCATGGTACTGCACATATTGCAAAGCCACTATTTTAAGCATCAAAACAGTGAGTATTTTTTATCACTGTAAATTCAGTTAACAATGCATTTGTCACCATGGTACTGCACAAAATGCAAAGCCACTGTTTCAAGCATCAAAACAGTGTGAGTATTTTATTTTATTTTATTTTTTATTTTTTTTGTTGTACCAGTGGTACTTAAGAATTGCATTAACTGGTGAAGATTAGCATTTGGAAGAAAGTCTGGCATTGCACCAGTATTCAGCTACATTTTATGCATATAGCCATTTTAGAGGTTGCTTGCATTAAATTAAACTTTGGACTACTTTTAAGTGATTCAACTCATTTTGTAACGCCCCGACCCCACAAGGGTAAAGGAATCACAAGTAATGGTGTCATATCAAAGCAAAACATAATTAACCAAAAGAAATCTTTAACATAAATATGGAAATAATCCAAGTCAAAAGACTTCAATACATAGGTCCCAGCGGAAAATATACTCCAAATGAAATGTCTAAAGCATAAAGTCTAAATGGTATCATAATATCAAAGCTAAATCTCTAAGGTAAGTCCACTCAGCACTCATCCCAAAGCAATACCCAGCTCCAATGCTTAGATACCTGCCGCGGAAGAAAAGAAAAGTGCGGCTGAGCTTCAAAAGCCCAGTGAACAGATATACAAGCAAAACGAATACGAAATGAGAACAAATACGAAATAAAGTAAAAGAAAGATAGTGAAATCATAGTCTTTTCAAAAGATAATTCAGAATATCAGAATAAGTTTTATAGCTAACTACCTCAAAGCCCAGAACATATGCCATATCAGAAACATATCATAATCACATAAGGCAACATATTTGTAGGGGAGACCTACCAGAGTTATGAAGGACGTGCATGCACGCAGCATCAATCATCAGATAACATATAACAGATAACAAATAATATATGGCATATAACAGATCTAGGATGCATCCATACGCCCCACAGACAAATATAGGTAATATAATACCAACTGAGCTCATAACAAATAACAGATAAGGGACGTGGCAGAACATCACTCTACTGCCCTAGAGTCATATCAGAGGTGCATCACTGATACGGACATGGAACCCCCATGACTAGTTAAATATTTGGCTCGGGTGTCAACTATCAGAGATCAAAAAGAATGTCATAACTGACATAGATCATATTTTATCAAATGTTTAATCATGTTTTCAAAATCAAAGTCTTTATATCATATAGTTCAAAATCAAAGGTTTTATGATTCAAAAATCAAAGTTCAGATAAGCAACAGCTCAAATAGACACATTAGGGTTCATAGCAAAGGTTTAGGAAATCCTAATATGAAAACGAAAAGAAACTTCATACGAAACCTTTACTGAAAAGGTCAGAATATCCGTACCTTATTCGAAAGCAAAAGATCAAAAGTCGAAACAGGGAAGCAAAGAATTACTCCTTCTTCACAGAACCTATATACATTAATGTCGTATATATTATTAATGATTCCGAAATCGTCACAATGATCCTTTAATATTTTAGGGTTTCCATACTTAAATGTTTTAATATCAATATAGTAAATTAGGGTTTATATATCTTTTATTAACGTTTAGGGTTTTCATTCTTTAATGTCTCATTAATGTATATGTGCCTATATATTTAGTCTTTTAATGACTAATTACTTAACCTAACTCGTCACATAATACTCTTTCCTCTTTATGTTTCAACGTACATGTTTATGATTTTATGTGACATATAATTTACTTATTACTCGTATTAATTATGCATTTACTCTATTAGGGTTTAGCATAACTTATTAAATTAGCATATCAAAACTAGGGTTTATGTTTAACATAACCTTTACTTAATTAGTACATCTTCAAAACTCATATGTAACTCAATTCAAATTAGGGTTTCGGTTATTAGGGTTTACACTAGTATTAGCTCATCTAAATACTTTACTTATTCAAGTTATTAAGTTATAATCATTATTCGAAAGCTACACATGGTTCGGTCCTATTTAATATGGTTCGGCCCTCATTAAACAAACACAAACATGACTCGATTCAATATCACATCTTACGTTACATGTTTCTTATTAGTTACTAGTTAAATGAGTTAGGGTTTCTCTTGGTTTTGTTTCACTACTCTCGGTCACAAAAGAAAACAAGGAAACGCGACGAAACAAAATATAACTTGACATATTCATGTAAGATACGTTAAAGGAATACAAATAAACGATATACCTTAACTTGATTGAGCAAAATCGACACCAAGGGTGTGTTGGGAGTCTCGGCCGAATAGGGAGAAAAGAAAAAGAGAGAGCAAAATAACTAGGGTTCCAAACTTATGATTATGTATAGTATATATAGTTGTAGTATTTGAGTTAAACTAGGAAAGTAATTGGGTTGGGTTTGGGTTCAACCGGTCACACCATTCACACGCACCACTATGGGCTTCGGCCCTAGTCCATACGAAACAAACAAACGCAACCCAAAACATTTACGAAACTTTAACTCTTCGTCGTACCAAAACAATTACGTAATATACTTTAGTTAGGGTTTTTAAGTATTCGCAAGTTAATCTTTTTATTTCTTTAAGTGTTAGAAATATATTTTACGTATTTTATAATTTTTAGTTCCAAGGGTATTTTAGTCTTTATTCGGATTTTAAATTTTCAGGTTTTACACATTTGTTAATAAATTGTTTGATTTGGCCCATTTCACCCGTACAGGTAAGCATAAGCAAGCAAAGCCAGTTCAATAGTAAATGGGTCGAGTTGGCTACCTTATACCAAGAAAATTTTGTATAGGAACTGCCCTTTAACTCTTCCTCTAGAGACAAGTTCATGTGGAAATGGGTCGAATTGGCTACCTTATACTAAACTGTAAGTACGATGGTTGGGCTTCTTAGTACCTGATATTGCACCAGTAAAAGTAGACCTTAATTGGTGTACGTACCATGGTTGGGCTTCATTATTACTTGCGTTAGAGAATATATTTGAAACTTTAAGTTATTTTTTCTTTTTCTGTTTTTACGGGTTTTGTATAGATGGAAGGAAAGGCTATACACGATTTTAGTAAGATCTTGAAGGACAATATGTTGCTGTCAATAGAGGTAAATCTCTTATCTTTTATAATATTTTGTTTAGGATTTAAAGGTTTTCGTAGTTAAGAAAGTCAATCCAGTGTCATTTAATTGTGAATGGGTTGATTTTGGCGTGCTTTATCTTTAACAAGTCAAAGTTCCGAACCTTTCATTTGATTTAAGTTGCAGTTTATTCAATAAGATCATATTTATTCTTTTCTTTCGGAGAGCTGAAGCGATGGAAGTAGATGAGCCTGAGGCGACACTGACTATCTCTTCCGATAGGTGTGTACCGAGTTTTATTTCTATCAGTTCCAAAGCTATTGTTGCAAATAGTATTCATCGTTACTATGAACAATCAAGTATGAACCACTTTTCTTCTTAATGGATATGATCTTTTTATTATGTAGGGTTGTTGCAATCAGGTGTGCATTTGAGCAACATCGACATGAACAACGCCTTAAAATGACAGAAATCAAACGGTGGTTAACGCCAGGGTAGGAATATATCTTGAAGGATGCACTAATATTGTAATGACTCTCGAAGAAAGCATATTTCAGGTCTCAATCTATCCCTTTTTATGTGTGCGTATGTGTCACTTATCCAACTACACGCGGTTATGTGACTTAAGTTCAAAACACAAACCCAAACACTTTCATGAGGGTACATGGATGTGTGTTTTTGGGCTATTTGGATTTTTGGTTTGGAAGTTGTTATTTGATAATTGCAACTTAATTCTCAATGATCATCTTTTTTTTCGCTTGGAAAACAATTTATAGTAAATGTATCTTCATATTTGACACTAATGAACTGAATATGTCAAAGAATAGTTATTGATAAAGAAACCAACCTTTGATTGTAAAATGTAGTCTTACTCCAAAACATACATACAAACACCCCATAAATTACTGGTCATGCACAAAACAACTCATCACAAAGTTTTAAAAGTAAATATACTATATGAAGTATTTTACTGGTCATGCACAAAACAACTCATCACAATGTTTTAGTGAATACACGTGAAGTATGTTTATGTCGTATTTCATGGCGGCCCATGCCGATCCATGGTCGAGTTTGATGTGTTTACGGTAATCACTATTTGCTGAAAGTGTTGCAAGCCTTTTTCCAAAAATATGAGCTTTTTGCTGATTTTTTTTACTGCAAATTGATTTCCACGATGCTGTCAGTCAGAAATTCAGTTTGGACATGATTGTGTATTTTCTTATGGTACAAGGCTCCTATTGCGTTTTCATTACACCTCAAGATATTAGGTAATCACATATCCTATACGAAGTTTGTTCTCTGATTTTGCATCCAAAATACACTTTGAGCTTCTTGCTTTTTGGTTTCCCTGATAATACCCGATAAAAATCAGGTCCAACCTGAATAGACCCGTTAATGTGTTGATATTAACAGCTCTAAAATTTTGTATTTTGGATGTTCCAACATATCAAAACTTGCATATATAAAAAAACATTTGAAAGGGATGCAACTTCATTCGTAATAAGTGTAAATTTACGATATTAACTGATATTTGGCCCGCTAAAATATGTCCTGTTATTATGTTAACTTCAGTGGTTGCATCAGCTATGGCATTGAAGAAGCCGGAGATCAAGGAGCGCTTGACAAAGCTTTTGCAGAAATATATGGTGCCGTTTTTAATGAGTCATCTGGAAGTTATAGGAACCACGTATGGTGATGGGATAGATTCCTCGAAAGATTTTGGAGTCAAGTATGCTGCAGTAAGTTGATGTTAACATTAACTTTAACATGTATGGTTGAGCTGACAATATGGGTGGATTGGACAGGTTGGATAATGTTTACTGTTTCAGTTTGGCATCAGGTAAAGTGGGAAACTTCAGTAAGGGTCAGGTCAGGTTGGACTTACCCGAAAACTAATTTTTATCGCCATTTTTTTGCTACATTTTTTTAGTTTTATAAATAGTGATTACAAAAAGTTGTTTATGATATAGTGATTACGTTTCGAAGAATTTACGCCCATGTGACCGGATTTCTATCTAGAGGTAACTACATAACCTTGGTTAAACGGGTCGAAACTTCCACCTATATTAATGAATTGGATAATAATTCTTATGTATACTTTTTTATAGCTTGCATATGATGGAGGAATTTGATTGGAAATCCCTTGAGGTCGCTTTAAAACCTGAAATGAAATGTTCCCTTATACAGAAATCGTGTGGGTATTCTTGGTATAAAAGCTTAAGCGTGATTGAAAGTTCATGATTGTTCAACTATTGTTTGGTGCAGAACACGTCGGTGTCATGAGCAGAAGATGAACAATGTAGTCAAGTTATTACATACATGTGGGGCTTTGGTTCGCTAATATATGTGGAGTATAAAATTGTAATAAGAATATTTCAAATGCATTATGTGTGTACGTTCATGAAACAAAACCTCAACTTTGTTACTTAATTATGCATCGAAAGTATGTGGATGGACTTAATGTGAAAAAACATTGTCTTGGCTGTGTTTCTACATTGATTGTTCATAAATATTAGTTTTTCAATACGATTGTATAATCATATGATCTATAATATATGTTATTTTAGCAAATTGGACATATTATTTGTTTGTTTTTATAATGGAATTGGTGATTATTTGGCAAGAGAAAATGAATATAGTTTGTAACCCAGCTAGAGGCATATTGGGGAGAAAATATATGGCAACGGATGTGATACAATTGAAAATGATAAGAATTGTTTATGTGCATACGTGAAGTTGGTGCGTTACAATTTTGCGTTATTCTTTTGCTTTATTCACAACACTATGATGTCGAACGATTGGAAAAAAAAAGAGGTGTTTGGGATTGATTATTTAGGTCTTTGTATATGGCATATTTTAAAAGCCTACAAAAATTATTAGCATTCTTAACTGCTAACAAAATTTCAAGATTCAGATTCAACCAGGCAACGTGAATCTTCGAGTTTTATAGCCAACTGCTCTGTTCAGTTAGGCGAATGCAAGATCTTCCAACAAATAAGAAAGCATGAATTAGCATCCTTGAAAATCATGAGTTGGTGAATTATATGTTCGATGAAAATATATCTGCGAAGGTCCCATCCAAAATGAATTATAGAATTAAAAGCATGAATTGTAAATTATATAAATTACAAATGTCGTGTACAAAGAAGTAATTCAAAGTCTATGAACAAGGCCGAAGAGGTATATGCAATATACATATCACAAGTTTTTTTTACAAATGTCGTGTACAAACTGCTTTTATTTACATTTTTTCTATAGAATGTTATGCGTGCACGGAATGGACATTTGCTATCAAATTTATTAGCGCTCACATACGTCATTTGCTATTCAAGACTGTCAAATTTGGAAACGAAAACGGCTTCGATGTTTATTATTTCATTGTTACGAACTCATTTGATTGTACAATAATTCATCTATTATCTCATTCTTTCTTTCATATATTAATGGAACATGTTTATTTTCGTTATTTTTTTATTATCTCATTTTCATATTTCTGTAAAGAAGTACCTGAAGGTCTTTGAACAAGGTTCATGTTGTATCATGTATGTATCATTGGTGTAATCACGTTTTATTATACTATGGTTCATTATTTTTAATGTTACAAGGTTTGTTAGCAACTCAATTGATCATTAAAATCACACATCATTTTATGTTCGAGTCAATCTATTTTAGATTGGCAATGCGATGGTTGTAAATCGATTGTGACCCACACATATTTTAAATTTAACAAATTTACGTTATTACTTTTATTATCATCTCATTTATCTATTTTTTTTAAAAATAACCCGGTGTCAACGGGTCTCTAAGCTAGTAAGCAATATCTTTCCAAAATATTAATGCATTGTAGGTAACTAAATATGTATCTTAGAGTATGTATGTGGTAACTATTTTTCTGATCTTGAAATTAACAAGCTTTGGTCTCATTTAATGTGATTATGTATGTTTGGTTATTCATGTTTGCTATTTTTTCAGGTTATAGAACTTCCAATTAAACATCCTGAGTTATTCGAGAGTCTTGGAATTGCTCAACCAAAGGTAACAATTATATTACACAGCAAGTAACGGAAATAGTAGTCATTATTACCTCTCTCCATAATCGGCTACATTGTATGCAGACAACACTCCACATCGTCCTACCTACATTGTAGGCCAGATTGTGCATATTGAGCGACAAACCGTGAAATCATCACCACCCTCTCCAGTTCATCACACTGGCTCGAGTCAGTCAGCCTTACGTTTGGGTCCTACTGATGCAAACCCATACGGTTTAGCAGTTGGGTGGGGGTTTTGTGTGGTCACGGTAGCCATGTTCCCAGATACCACCATTCACCTTCCACCTGCCGCTACTTCCTGATCTAAAAACATTGGGTAAGATATGATGGAAGAAAAAAAAAAGACGATGGGTGAAGTGTACATACATACTTAATATGTTAATTGAATTTGTTCTGTTTGATACTTGATCTCTTCATCCCTTTCTGGTTTCCACTAACTTTGTATAGCTTTTGTCAATTTTAGAAGTATAATGGCTGCACTGGAACTAAAATGGCAGCAAATCTGGTCATTCTTTAGTATAAAATAATCACAGTTGCTATAAATGATGGCCCATTTTCATATTGATAAGTGAATTGTACTTCCAATTAATGCACTTACCTATAGTATCGCCCAAGGCTTTCATGGATAATTTCTGAAAGTTGAGTGTCGCAGATAGACACCACGAGTAACCTCACAAGCAGTCTTCAACAATAATAGTACCAATGACCACACAGCTAGCCCACAGAAAATTCCCTGGTAAATTAGTGTCAAAACAGGGCGATTTTTGTAAGAGATTCACACATTGGATAACTGCATATTTTTTTGTGACACTGATAAACGCTTTTGCAATTGATTTTTTGTAGCTTGCAGGACCGGGAAGCGACGAGGGAGGAGGGATATGGGGTGCATCTACAGACGGAAAGAGGATATACACTAACATAGCCAATGGTGAGCAGTTGCCATTCAAACTTGCACCATCTAACTGATTGTCCAACTAGACCGAACATTCACGCTAATTTTGGTGAAGAGCCAATGTTGCTCACAATTACGTCAAACAGAACACGGCGTGATATTGTTGTAGCTGTACAAAAGAGTGGCTTCGCTTGGGCTCGGATCGCAACAATGGCGATATTGTTTGGTTCAAATTAAATACCCTTCTTATACCTACTTTGGCTCTTATCAAGTTGTGAGGGCCCGGCATGCATATGGACCTAGAGGCTACAGGGGCATGAGTTTGCTGATTTTTGAGGCCTCGGCTGTAGGATACACTGAGGCTGAGCGTTTAAGCAAGCACTTTGAGCATCAAGGCACTGACCGAGGTGCGTGGGATCATCGCCCACAGCTGTTCTACCCAGGTGGTAAAAGACAACTGTTTGGCTACATGGCAACCAAAAGAGACATGGATATCTTCAATCAACATTCTCAAGGGAAATCAAAGTTGAAATTTGAGATGGTCTCTTAACAAGAAAAAGTTGTTAATCAGTTGAAGCAAATGAATGAGGACAATCAACAGCTGAACTGGTATAAGAACAAGGTTGCCAAAGAACAGATGCATTCAAAAGCCTTGGAAGAGTCGTTCGGGTTGGTGTCTCATAAACTAAGGAAAACTGAAGAAGAGAACCGCCAGGTCAGGGAGAGGACTAAACAACTAGACGATCAGAACAAGGAAGAGATGGATTACCAAGAACAAATCTTCAAAGACCATCTTAAGGTTATCCAAGATTCGAGGACTGAAAAGGAAGACCGTTTTGATAAGCTGTTGTAGGAAGCACGTATACATGTTGACCAGCTTTATTCTGCCATGGATCCTCAGATGAGGGACGAGAAGCTTGAAGACATGGAGGAGTTTGAGAAAGAAAAGGAGAAGTTGATGAAATTGCATGAAGAGAAGATGGCGGAGATGAAGAGTAGGCACTGGAGGGAATTGCTCGCAATGGAGGCAGGGCATAATACTGAGTTGAGTCAGTTGAGGGCCAAGTACACCCCAAAGTATGAAGTGCAAGGCGCCAAGGCTATAAAATAGGAGAGGTGAGAGTTGATCTATTATTGCACATTATCTAATTCTAATAGACTTGATCGCAGACCTATGTTCTATCTGTACTTTTATGTGTTGAAAACCATCTCACCCATCATTGATATGATTAATGATTGGAGGTTTTAGACTCGAGCTATGCATTGCTGCCAGGATTTTAAATGATGCCCTTTGTTATGTTGCAAAAAAAATGCCTGTTAGTTATTATTGGTGGGATAAGTGCCGACTCACGAACCTGATAGTGATTCACGCAACAGTTTTGTGTATTCATATGTTAAGATGTCTGGTAAAGAACTGATGCTAACGTTAATACAGGTTAGCTTGCTTTTGGTTTTTGAAGTTTTCGTGTACGTTTTATCTTCCGACATGTGGAAACTAATTATAAGTGTATTGTGTTACTTATGAGAGCAGAATTGTTGCCTATCTTGTCACAACATTAGTAAAGGTACATTATGCTTTCACTATTTTTACTACCCTGAAATTATATATGCAACTCATACATGCATTTGCGTTACGTGTTATTTGTTTATTAACGATAGTAGCCTAACATTAGCATTTTGTTTTTTAGTTTCTTGATGAAAATTTTACGATTATTTTGTTCAGTTATAATGGGAGAATGGATGGTTGTCTGGATATTGCGTGGAGCAACAAAGCCATACATATTGTTACCGAGAACCAAACAAAAAAGTAAATGGTTAGAGGTTCATAACCATTAGGAATCTATTGGCCACGGTCTTCGGTGATAATGTATCTGGCTACGGTTAGTTTAATATCAAGGTTGTTGAAGCACTCAAGGTAAAGCATCAAGGGCGGACCATGAATATGATTGAGTATATGAATTTTTTTAGCTATCTAAGACTTTAGTTGTATTGTTTACGACAATGCAGGCTGTTGTGTCGAAGAATTTGACTGAGCGTTTGTATGTACCTACATTTCATGTTGGGTATTCGATTATAACTAATGCTCTTGATGCTTTATACGCGAAGGTCTAATTTTAATTTATTGATGTTAATTTACAAACTTCCCTTCTATCATGCATGTATGTAACATTAAGTGGTTGTAGACTAAGGTGAAAGTATGTTGCAATTTGGTGCAACCTGTTTTAAATGCCCAAAATCTTGACAAATGAAAGATGGTTTTTTTTTTTTTTTTTTTTACTTCGCTTAGGAATTTTACTAATCACATAATTATAGACTATTTCTCTATTTAAGCCATCATTTTTTTATGCCCTTAACTTCATATTACTTCAGATATCTCCTTTGATTTGGGGGCCAACCCTTTTGTTTTCTACCACCACCGCCATCAACGTGCTTGGCTGAGTTGGGAAATAAAGACTATTCTTTTCAGCAGCATGCCTAATGCATGTGAGATATTGGCTACACAAACTTATAGTTGTAGCTATCTCCTATGTATATCAATCTGAAACATTAAAACTTAGAGTGAGATTTTTTTGCCCTGATGGTACTTTAGGATAGGTTGTGATAATGGTTTTTTTGTCAAATTGGACAGGTTGCTCTTTTTATGATACTAACTATGAATGTCTATCTTATAGTGTTGGCTTAACCATTCATGATACTCTTTTAACCACCTAATATATGATCTTTGTGACTCAAACTCTTGAGTTAAAGGACACTATAAAAGTTTATGTGTCGTGACTAGATGGTACTTACAGTGTCCTTTTAATGTATGACATAAATGTTATTAAATGAAGATATATTTTGGAAATACAATGTCTAATGGTTTGAAAATAATATCAATGTAAGGACTTTTAATCTCATGCAAGTTTATATTACTGCATAATCACACTTAAAAATGAACAATTAATATGCATTTTTAAATTAAGATATCAATAAATGTGGTTCTTTATTAAGATCCACTTTAGAGTTGTGGACGGTAATTGCTTTAAAAAATGTAGTTTTAAAGAGTTTTGGGTTGCTTTAAAGGGTGTTTGGGGGTAATGTCATCACTTTAATGTTGAAAACTCTGTATCCAGAGTAATACAGGGTCAAAAGCAAACGAGGATCTACTGCAGCTACAAGTGTTGTGAAGGTGTGTCTACATTCTATGTGGTGTTGTCATTTATTTTTTATATGCGGAAATATACAATGCACTTTCTCTATTTATAAATCACACTATTTAAATTGACTATATCATTGTATGAACTCATGTATAAAGCCAGACAAATTATAAGCGCTGAGCAAAGTGAAACAATGGATGAAGACATGTTTGCAGGAAATATGACGTGACATTAAAAACCTGAATTTGCAAAGAAAGTCCTCTACATCCTCAAGGGGAAACTTCATATAATGTACTTTCATTTCCCGCTGACCTATCTGACACTCTCTCACATTCTTTACTTATCTGATATTGTGCTTCTGTATCTTCATCCCTTCTTGGAGAATCCAACATAATATAATTTTCATTCTGTGAAGGACAGCTTTGCAATAGAAACAGTCGTTGTTGCCATGACAACTGCTGCAGTCACTGTGGCTACAGCCGCTACATGTAGCTGCATATTTTGATATGTTATCGTTCTGGTGGAAGCAACCACAAAGGTACGTTTTAACCATCTGAACTTTTTTTTGTCGAGTAACTTTTTAGTTCCTCGATTTAACTTATGTTATTAATTTATATGTTTAACTTTTGTATAGAGATAATCAAGGGACTACTCTGTTGAGAGGTGGTCACACTTCTATAAAAGCAAAAGCTTCTAATGAAATATCAAGTGGTGCAAACCAATATGTCAAAGATGAACCGGATGTAGTTGACTACTCTACAAAAGCAACTACTCTTGATGAAACAGTTAATGGAGCTAATCAATATGTCAAAGAAGAATCTGATAGTGATGTGACGGCCGAAGAAGCTCATTTCATTTAGAGTCTTAATGTATGTTATTAATGAGTTCATGGTTTCTAACTTGTAATATATTCTATTATTTTGTCTAACTGAAGTTATATATGTTGTAGTAATGGGTCAAAGTCGAAACGCAACCACAAAATAATAATAACCCATCGAATATTCCTCCTTGACATTAACGAAACGCAGGCTCTTTATATCAATATATTCATTACCCAACAGTTTTCGTACGCTGGGCTTACCGGACCCCTATGAAAAATTCATTGGTCGGCAGCCGAGCGAGGCAGATTTATATCTTATTTTAATTCAAGTCGAACTGATGAATCAAAGTAGAGTATTAAGCAACTAACCCAATACGAAAAGGATGAGGGAGTGATAATTGCAACCACAAAACGATCATAACACACAATCGATATTGATTGATAAACTAACATAACAAAAAACATAATTATAACCAAAATTAAAAACCATAACTAATTAATAACATATTTTTTTTTAATACATTTTCATTATCTACAACTTTACACACATACATAAAATTCATAATGTTGTAAATATTATATATGTTGTGTTATTAACCATCCACGCAAACCATACAATTATTTATAATTCTTAGTCAAAAAAAACCAATAATTAAAAACCAAAGAAACATTTGTTTTATAATATTGTTTGACAATTCAAAAAAATATATTTTAGTTAACAAAAAACAACAAACAAATAATTATAAGTCATGCCCGCCCATTGGGCGGGCTTCAAAAACTAGTATATGTATATATATATATATATATATATATATATATATATATATATATATATATATATATATATATATATATATATATATATTGTATTATATTAATTATATTAGTTAATAATCACGAAATAACTAATGGACGTTAATTAAACTGTTAGACGCTTTAATTATTGAATAGACTAAACAATTAACGTGTAATGGACTAGTTAATTGGGTAATATCCCAAACACAATAGTGAGCCCATGGGGAGTCGATATTCAATCGATTAAAGGGAGGGGCAAGGAGGTGGAGTTCGACTTGGACTCCAAGTCTTCCAAAGTATATAATGAATATAATTCATTATTGAGGATTGATGAGTGTCTAAATACTCATCATTTTTGTGTAATCTAAACTGCAAAATCATCTGAAAATACTCAGAAACACATCAAAATGATCAAAATATCACAAATCAGTGTTTTATGTGTTTTAAATGCAAAAATATCAAAATCAGATGAAAAATGTATCAAGTTTGCAAAATTGGCAGTTTTAGTCCCCCAAGTTTTGAAAGTTGTCAAATCTAGTCCCTAAAATATCAAAATGTGGAAATTTATCATTCAAGGTCCCTGAAATCTTCTAAGTTGTTTAAAATGATCCTTGAATGATTCTTTGGCCAATTGGCAAGAAAGGTCCCTAAACTTTGGAAAATTGCAAAATTAGTCCTTGGACCTTTAAAAATGGATTTTATGCAAAAAGGATCCTTGTTCTATTCATTTATGTCATGTTTGGTCCTTGTGAAAGCATTGGAAAAATATCATTTTCAGTCCTTGAAGTTTGGAGAAGTTGCATTTTTGGTCCTTGTTGTTATAGTTAAACCAAACGGACACTTATACCAAATCCAATCCTTACCAAATCCAAGCCCAATAACTCCTTGGCCCAATACCACTTGACCCGGTCTCCTTTTGATATTAACCAACGGTCAACGCAAGTCAAACACCAAGAAAAACCGCCTTCCACTGTAGCCTCCCTCTCCCACCCCTGAATCTCCAAAACCAGAGATGGTTTTCTCACTTTTTCAACTCCCCTTCCATGCTATGTTCCCTCCACATCCTCTAAACAACAAATCCCTTAATTGATTGAAACCTAACTCCAATTAAAGCTCAAACATGCTCAAAGAAATATTTGGCGCCAAAATAACAAGTGGACGGATATGATGAGTTTCAAAGATCCAATGGCTAGATTGTGGTGGGAAAGTCTCAGAGACACGTGGGGAGCATGAAAAGTCTATAAAGAAGAGGAGTGATGCAATGTATTGAGCTATGTAGTGTAGTCTTTATTTTTCATAGTCGTTTTTAGCTTAACTAAAATTTCAGTGTACGTTTCAGTTTACAAGCTTTGTATTTCAAGTTATTATTGTATTATAAACCTTTTTCAAGTATAAATTTCAAGTTTCAAGTTCTTATTTCAATTTATGCAGTTTTCATTGAAAATTCTCATTATGTGTTAATGTTGTTGAAAGTTGTTGTTTGGGACTAAAATAGCACACTTAAGCTCCTAGAAAGCTTAATCAAGCTTTTAGATACACTTAAAATCAGTTTAGAGTCAAAAACAGAAAATCACCAAAAATCCAAATTAAATACTTGAAAAATCAAAAATCACTTGGAAATGGTGTACACAGCTGGAGCAGGGTAGATTGTGGATGGCCTTGGGTTTAGTGCTTCTTGGGAAGCTATAGGAAGTGGTTTCAGTTCTTGGTTCTCACTTTTTGTTAGGAATTAGAAATTCCCGGTATTAAAGTGTCGGTCACCTCAAGTATATGTAATCGTTAGAAAGCTCGTAGTCGTAGTTCTTTTAAGTTAAGTAGTAATTTAGTTAAGTAACACCGTGGAGGACGGACGGGTCTTTACCCACTGTATGCCTGATCCACAGCCCAAAGTGTGGCGAGTTATGTAAGACTATAAATACTCTCTACCTTCCAAGGTAGAGAGTTGGAGCTCATAATAATATCTTTCACTTTCTCTCACTAAGTTCCCTAAACCTCTAACTTTCTCTCTCTAGAATTCCATCTATATACTACTTTGTGTTATGGTTTGATGTGTATGTGAAAAGTTATATCTTACAATTGGTATCAAGAGCCATGGTTAGATCATATCTTGCACATCTTTGGATTTATAGTGGTTTTTAGGTGGTTTTTGAGTTTGAAAAAGTTTAGTGGTTTTTGCATCATTTGGTTGATCTCTTGTGTTAAAGTTTGAATTTTGTTGGTACTTTTATGTTTAGAATCATCAAAAGTGTTTAGGT
>BPTQ01000008.1:98177387-98215932 GCA_019973895.1 Chrysanthemum seticuspe
TCCATACCGATACTAAATTGAAGATAACAAGTTTCCATTAATGAAATCCCATAAAGATATGTTTTTCTGTTGTAACAAACTGCAACAGTACTTTAATACTAAACTTTCTGAAGATCACATGGTGAGTGACTTCAAAGACATGGAGTACGATGTTGTTAACATATATAATCATGATTTGTACTTTTTAGTAATAAAACTAATGTACTTTAAGTACCTACTTGAGGACATCATTTGGTAATCGTCAATAAATTTTCTTATCAAATAACGCTTGTGTACTTTAAGTAGCTACCCATTTTGATACATTGTAATGCACATAGTATATAGTAATGATTTAGGGCTCGTTTGGTTTGTTGCCAGGAATGACAATGGGTATCGGATTTGGAATGAGGTGGAATGATAATGGGTATGAAAAAGTGTATCATTACGATTGTTTATGTTTGGTTGATAAATTATGGTATGAAAAAGTGTATAGATATTTTAATTTTGTAGTGGAAAAAAGAGGGGTCCACGGGAATGGATTTCATAGACACCAAATTGGTGTGTAATGAATCTATGACTATGATATACCTATTTCATTACCGGGCCCACAAAACAAACACCGACTATGACTTTGAAAGTCATAGTCTCATTCCCATTAACGCAAACCAAACGGGCCTATTGTATTAATTGAGTTATTCAAAGAAGCATATCTAACAATGCAATGTATATCTCCCATGTTTCATAGAGTTGGTTCCTTTGTCCCATGTGTATGTGGTATTGTAATGTTGTTCTCTAGTGGGTCAGTCGTTGTACCATTTGGCATTGTTTGTTGTTTTTTTTTCTAAGGCTACCCACAATAAGGTCGGTTGAGTGAGAGTCACTGTGTGTCAACGAGGGTCATTTTTGCTGTGAAGTAAAGGTCGCTGAGGGTTGTCGGTTGTTATTTTGGAAATGAGGGTCGTTACCTCGACCTAGGTCGTGTGTTTGTTTGTTTTTGTGTGTGTGTTTTAATTATTTAAAATGTATTTTTATGGGTATGTTTTATAGTATAGGTCGTTTTACTATGCCTAAAAAGTCGGATGTAAGTCGTAGGAGAGAAAAAACTGAAATAGCAGAAAAATGAGAGTCACTGAAAGTTACTAGTGTACTTGGCCTAGGTTTTGTAATACCGTAACAGTTTGTAATGGTTATTGATTAACAAGTTAGCTATAAAAAAATAAAAATAAAAAATTAGCTATTATTTGATTTTATATTTAGACAATTCACAATAGCTAAACAAAATCACTCAGAAATCACAATAGCTAAACAAATCACTCGGAAATAACAATAGCTAACACATTAATTGAGACATGAAGCTATTTAATCATCTCAATAATTTATATTCTCATAACTACCAGAAATATTATTCTTCAAGTATTAAAAAAAAACTGAGAATAAAGAATAGTGAACAGTAGTACAGTAGTAATATTTAAGAAAATGAATAGATGGGGATGAGGAAAGAGAGAAAGAATATTAACAGCAAAGAAAAGGCAGCTGCTGAACTGGGGACACAAACAGAAACAGAAACAGAGCATCAAGCAGCAAAAAAGTAAAGCCAAAAACTAAAGCAACAGCTACCCCTCTTCTTCTCCCACCACCACCACCTCTCTTCACGTGACCCACTCACCTTTTCCCCCTTTTCTATTAAGTAAACTAAAATTAGGGTTTCACATTTTCCAATTTTCATGATCCACTCTTATTCCAATCAGATCCGACCAATTCATACCTTCATTTTCACTCCAATTGCACTCAATTCCCCCAAAAACGCTTAATTAACCGTTAAATTAGTTGTTTTTTTCTTCAATTGCCTTCAGTCCCCCAATTAATTTACTTCTAATTTCACTAATTACTGTTAAATTTGTTGTTTTTGCCCTAAGTATCCGTAAAAACGGTTAATTTACGGTTACTGACTGCTAATTTGCTTGATTTAAGGTTAATTTACTTGTTTTTTACTTAAAGTTAACTGAATTTAGCGTCAATTTCACTCTAGTTGCTGCAAAAACGGTTAATTTACCGTTAATTCGGTTAAATTTGTCGATTTTGACTTAAAGTCAACTTATTTTGACTAGTAGATAGGTTACTGGATCTATTCAAGTGTTGGAGGTAGTTATTTGGTGGTGAATGGTTGCTGAAATAGTTGGGTGAGAGAGAATGCCGATTTCACCGGCGAGGAGATATTCTCCGGGGAGGGAGTTGAGAAGTGATAGTCATAAGCGAGGCCGGAGTCTTGAAAATGGGATTAGTTTTAAACACAGAGAAAGAGATGATGACGATGACTTGGCCTTGTTTAACGAGGTGCAGACTAGAGAGACGGATAATTTCTTGTTGCAGACTAACGATGATTTCGAAGATACTTTTGGTAATTGTCTTAAGGTTTCGTTGATGTGATATTCAAAGGGGATAAATTTTTACTTATTCTAACGGAGGTGTGGTTTCTTTTTGCAGTGACCAATTTGAGGCATTTTTCGGATCATAAACTAGGAATAAACGTTACGACCCGAGGAGAAAGCAGCGACCTCCTCAATGCAGAAGATGAAAAGAACGACTATGAATGGTCCGTAGTTAATTGTTTTTTATGTTATTTGCTTGCTAAGACAATATAAAGTATTGCCATTTAACCATAAATGTAAATGTACATGAGATTTTTCCCGGCGTTTTCTGGTTTGTCGTAGAATTTGCAGGATTAGTATGCAGCATCTACATGGCCAATACCGTCTTTGATTATCTTCTTGTTTTTCTGTATCCAACGTGATCTTTGTTTTAACCAAAAACACAAAAAACATTAACGCTCTGTTCCTTAGTTTAGATAGGAAAGAAGAGAAGGTGTAAAGGGGAAAGGGGGCCTAAACAGAAGAGGAAAGAAGTGATAATAGTTTTTTTTTGTGTTCCCGAGTTGGAAAGAAAGGAAACTGAAATATAATTTTTTTGTGTTCCCAAGTCGGAAAGAAAGGGAAAGAAAGTTAGTAATTTTACTATTATACCCTTCACTAGAAATATAAAAACCAAATACAAACACATAACAATGAGTATGTTACTGAAACTATTTTGCTAGTAAAATGGACCACTGCTAATTGTCGAGCTCTAACTACACTTCATATAGCGAGTATTCTCTCAATCTAACATGTTATCCATTGTATCTCTTATATGTATGAATTATCTAATTGTTATATCTCAATGTTTAAAATATAAACAAGTCTACGTATAGCATATACCATGTAAGTAAAAAAGCAAGGTACAACAAGTAAATTACATTGGTTGTTTTTGTTAATAGCACAATTTACAATAACATTACAGTAGAGATTGTATACAATGACAATGATTTTTTTTGGTTGAAAACTTACAGTAGCATACTAGTTACATCTAAGCATAAAAAACACATGATCAACAAGCATGTGAAAGAAAGTACGAGGATTATTATCATGAATTTACCTGTTAAAAGAAAGATTCTATGGGTAGTATGCAGGTGGGTCGTGACTGCTGCAATGATTTTAATAAAAAAAAAGGTCGACTTTATATATATAGAAGCATGTATATTAGGCTAAGGGTATTTTGGTGATTAGATAAAAATTAAAGTGGCTTGTGATTTACTTCTCTCCAAATCATCCCAACTTTGGGAAGAAGATTAGGAGAGGGAAATACACATGATTTACATTCCGTATCTCTTCTCTTCTCTCTTAAAAAAATCTCTGGAACACGAATTTTTACAATTTCTCTTCTTCTTCTTTCCACTTCTTTACCCTTCTCTCCGATAATAATCTCGGGAACAGAGTGTAAAACTTTCCTTGTCAACGTGATCTTTTATATATATTTTTGGAATGGACACAGATGGAAATTCGGTATTGGTCAATGGTCTTAAATAACTAAAATCTAGGGTGAAGTCAACTGCCTATGTTTCTAAATTCGTCTCTTCATACCTAAATTTATTGTCTTATATTATCTCTAGTTAGTTACTCATTCGTGTTTAGACTAACTTACCCATTATGGGAATATCCAGGTTGATAACTCCTCCGGATACTCCTCTGTTTCCCTCATTGGACGATGACGCACCTCAACTTACCCTTGCACAGAGGGGTAGACCTCGAGCTCAACCCATTACAATCTCCAGATCATCCACAGTAAGTTCTTAATGCTGGTTAAGCTTAAAGTTGTAACTCGTATATCATGGTTTATGCTAATGTATACTTAATTACAGATGGAGAAGAGTCGCAGAAGCAGTAGAGGTAGTCCAAGTCCAAATCGATTGAGCATATCTCCCCGATCTCGTGAGCCCACATTTCAACCTAGAAGCCGGGCCTCCTCAGTACCTAGTTCTAGCCCACCACCTACTCGAACGCCCGTCACTGGTTCCTCACCCGTTTCAAGAAGACCATCTTCTCCATCAAGCAAACCTTCTACACCACCTCCACGGGCTTCTACACCAACTTCACGGAGATTAAGCACGGGTTCTGTTAGTACTGTGAGCACTGGTGCAAGGGGTGTTTCACCTGTCAAGACAAGTAGTAGAGGAAACTCCGCTTCCCCCAAGGTAAGGGCATGGCAGGCCAATATTCCTGGCTTTTCAACAGAAGCACCTCCGAATCTTCGGACTTCCATAGCTGATAGGCCAGCATCGTATGTACGTGGGTCCTCACCCGCGTCAAGAAATGGAAGACATTCGAAGTCGCCTTCTGCTCCTAGAAGCATCAGCTCATCTCATAGTCATGACCGAGATAAATTTAGTTCTTATAGTAAAGGTTCAGTTGTATCTTCTGCTGATGATGATGTTGAATCTCTTCCGTCTGTTATTGTTGACGCTTCAGAACGATCAAGTTCAACGAGAGCGAGTGGCATTAAGAATAATAAAGCTCCTTTTGCCCAAAAGCCGAGCAGAACAGTTTCGTCAAGCTCTGCTCCAAAAAGATCCTTTGACCAGGCACTTCGACAAATGGTATTCATCCCGCTTTGCAAAGTTTGTGTCAAATATTATTTTAGTAATAATCTAATTATTCCATCAAAATCTTTTAGTATGTTTTATGTATCAAAAATATACTTTGGAAGTTTGGATGGTTTTAGACCCATTTGACTTGTTTCCGTTAATCTGATTTTTCTGAGTTTACTTGTTTGAGTGTTTTTGTTATTGAAAAACCATATGTGAGGAATGACAGTGTGCACTGTTCTAATGTTTTCGTGTAGGATCATAGAAAAGGTCATCGGAATATGTTCAGACCACTGCTATCCAGTGTCCCCAGTACAAACTTTTATGCTGGGAAAGCAAGTCCAGCTTGGAATTCTTCGGTGACCACTAGTAGCAATGCAAGTTCTGATCTAGGTACTAGTGGCCCACACGATATGGAAGAGAGTGAACTGATAGAGGATGATGCAACTAGTGAATTTGTGAAGGTGCCAGATTCTAATGTTGGTGATGAGGTGTTCATGTTCGAGGAAACGGGTGCTTTGGATGAAGATTTGGGGAATGAAACCTATGATAATTCTTCAAGTGTTCAGATTGAGGATTTTAAAGAGGACCTTGCACTTGATTCTCAACTAGGTCGCTCTGAAAATCTTGCACAACATGATACTGCAATATCTGTAGTTTCAGATGATGAATTCGCAGAAGGTGATGAACTTAAGGTCATGTTAATTTGTACAAGGTGCGGTTGTAGCTACTCTGCCATCCAACATACTGAAGATGCCATTAAACTTTGTGCGAATTGCCGAAAGTCAGATTCATCTTTGGCAAGCATAGTGGCCGTGGTGAGTTCACAAGCAGAGGCAACTATGTCAGACAAAGATCATGAATCATTCAACATAGTGAAGTCTCAAATGACCGTAGGCAAAGTTGAATCTCCAGAAGTGACTTCTAGGGGTGAAACACAATCTGAGCAACATGAAAATTTAGTTAAGGATTGTGAAATTTCTGCAAGTTATCATACTCGGCCGCAATTAGAGGAATGTGAACAAAAGCAAGCCAGTCATGAAGTAATAAGTCAACCAAGCTATAGTGATGTAGGAGATGAGCAAATTCAACACACTACTGAATTGCCAAGTTCAAAGGTCGACTCTTTAAAAAGAGAAGGCATTTCAATAGTGCTGAAAAGGTCAACAAGTGTATTGGGGCCTGTTATCCGAAGTGGTAACTTCTCTGCAAGCAGCATGTCTTATGATGATTTTTCATATGCGAGGGACAGTACAAATAGCTTGAGAAGCTCATTTGGACGCGGGAGCGCGTCCGCTTCATCTTCTGTTGACTTTGGACCTCGTTTTCATCGTCAATTGAGTAGCAGGAAATCTGACATAGAAAGTTACAAATATGACCCCATGAACGTAAAACATCGACGGAGTGTATCATCTTTATCGGGAGCTTCTAGTCATGCTTTCCATCCTTCAAGTGTTGGAACAAGTACACTTGATTCATCTGAGGTACCTATTATCCCTGTGGAGACATATGTTGCTGATCCAGCATCTGTAGTTCATCGAGAAAACCAGAGTAAAAACAACACAATTACTGAAAATGAAGGTGTCGTCAGCATAGAAACCACTATTGATTCAGGTGAAGTTCATTTTTCTGAATCTTCAAATATTGAAGAGCCTGCTCAATTTCCGAAAGTTGAGGACGTGGGAGAGGATGCTAATGCTTTAACTACTTGTACATCTGAGAAACCTGAAGAGTCGGGAAATGATAATAGTGCTGTAATGGCATGTTCTGATAAGGAAGGTACTAGTACAGATCCTTGCTTTGAGAACACTGATGTCACAGAAGCTCAATTAGATGCCATATCGGAAGGAGAACTTGATCAAACTTGTTCTTCATCCTCTAATGCTTCACAATCTAGTGTCTCTCAACGTTCAGAGCGCAGCATCGAAGAGTTTCAGGACCCTCCTGTTTCCACTGCTCTTGGTAATGATATAGCAGCTCCTGCCACAGATTGTGACAACTCGAATCATTCAAGTAGCATTATGGGTACGTGTATCTTGAGTTGTAGCATATCACAACCTTTTTGCAATTTCCCTTGTCATTTATTAAGCTGGGTGGGCTGAGTTATGGGTCATTTTTTAGCATGGGTCGAAACCAACCGGGTCAGGCTGGGTTAGCCCACGCCCATCATTTGTGATTACAAAAATTCTATTATTGCTTAATAATCCAAACACTCCCGATGAATTATATTTATATAAACATGATTCCTTGTGCACCAGATTACTCTATAAACAACAGTTTTTCACTAGTATAGCTGTATAGGATATTTTATATAGTTGACTAATAATCATCACTCCCGTTGAATTATAGATTCCCTCTGTATATGGTAATAGTCAAACACTTGCAACAATATGTTTATTGTGCATACTGACATGAAGCTTATATATGTCAGAGGAATCGACTGTTTTGGTTGAAGGCCAGCGCGGAACAAAGGGAAGAAGCCTGACACTAGAAGAAGCTACAGACACCATACTCTTTTGCAGCTCGATAGTTCAGACCTTAGCCTACGAGGCTGCAACTGTAGCCATCGAGAAAGAAACCCCGCCTGACCCTTCTGATAACAACGGTTCTTGGCCACTTATTCCTGCTGTAGGTAAAGGTTACTCAGATAGAAAAGATGTTCAACCCAGAAAAACAAGCAAACGCTCATCAAAATCCCAGAAAACAAGACAAAAGAAAACAATGGAAACAGATTCCACGAAAGTTCCTATTACCACGAATACTGCCGACGAAAATGATTTACCAAAAACCCGTATTGTTTACCCTAATAATAAAGAGAACACGTTACCACCAAAGCTAGAATCTAAATGCAACTGCGTAATAATGTGAGCGAATATGTTTAAGTATTAAGCATAGTCCTTATTTTTAATTTTTGGGATTTGATGTTGTAAGTATTTGTAAAGTTAATTAGTAGGTTAGTGATTTGTATTTGGTGTTATTATATATAGAGCAGAACAGAGAAACCCCTAATTCTTTTTATTTTCATTGTGTGACTACTTAGCAATTGTTGATTGTTGTTTCAGTGAGAAGGATTGTATTTGGGATTAATTTGTAACTAGAGATATATTGAAGATATAAAACAATTTATTTTATGAGTTTTCCTCCATTGGCTTAAATGATCAAGCATATTAGTAGCTGCTTGTGCCTTTCAAAACGAAATTAGTTATTTATATAAAAAAAAATATATGAATATGGACATTATACACCTTTGATTTACCATTTTCTACCCAATTTAATCCTCTTCTCGGTTTTGTTCAATCCGGCGCGCTTTGGTGAGGTGGTGAGCGCCAAATCCGGCAAGCACCAGATACACGTATCAACAGTCAAATGGACAAAATTAATTATATGGGGCATGCTTGTTGATGAAGTGGCGCGTGCCAGTTGATGAGGCGACTTCTAAAAGTCGATATCTTGACTGAATTGACAATAAAATAATGCAAAAAAAAGGTGGCGAGCTACGTAATTGCGCGCCGCACGCAAAATGAAACGAAATATGAAATGCAGTTCAAGTACATCTTTTTGTGTTAATACCCTTCCAAATACTGGCCAACAGGAAGTTATTTTTAATGGAATTTCTCCTTATAAAACTGATAAAAGTCAAAACATAATATTCAAAGGATAAATTGTAGTATTATTGCATTCAAAGCCATTATCTGTCCCAATATACATTAAACAAGAAATAATATTCAATCAAACATGTCTAGAACTCTAGATAATATTTACTTTTAAACAAATGCATACATCAGTAGACAGATTGCCCTTATGATCTTGGTTTCTATTATTTCTCCTTTCTTCAAAAAAAAAAGAATCATCCCATTCTTCACACCCAATGCCATCATGAGACGGAATTCAGAGTATATGGGTTCATCCGTATGCCTATTTTGATAACTTCTTAAAAGTGTAGCCAAAAAAGAAGTAATAGTAATATAAATCTAACTTGTACTTTGTGATGTAGTGCAAAACCTGGCTAAAAACCATTGACCCGCCACCATTCTACTAACCTCATGCATACTCGTGTGGTAAAAACAATTATATACTATGATCCGATAATAGTCGAGAAGACCCTTTTCATCTCTTCCCTAATATCACCAACCATGGCTGATTTCACACGCCAAGCAATATGATCATCGGCCCTAACTAAAATGGCTCCCCTATGAGTCATACTGCATATGTCCCACCATGAGGATGAACTTGAGGGTTGTCTAACCTCAACAACATCTACATAGTTTTCCCACGGTGCTAGTGATGTCTCGGTTCTTGCATCCCCGTTAACAGAACCATTTGGCCACATAACGCATACCTTAACCATAATTTGATGTTCACCGGCAACTTCCAGTGCAGCATGAGCTAACCGATAGGATGCTTCTATTGGAGCAATTATGAGAAGGAACTCAACTTTGTCTACAGAGATCAGATCCAGTGTAGAAATGGTCGCCTAAAACACATCATATGAATGGAAGATCAACAACTGATAAGTTCATCTAGAGTTAGCATTATGTTCGGTAAGGTAATTGGTCTGGAAGTGTTTTGAGTTTAAACTAGTCAATGTACAGTACGAGTCAACATGGGTCGTGCGGAACTGTGTTGACTCGCATACCTTTTTTTGACTATATGCTCACAAAATAAATAAATACATATATAAAAATAAAAATAAAAATAAATTAAACCACAATTTTAGCAATTCTTTTTCAAAAGATTTAGGAGTCTGAATGCATTAAATATACTTTCGGCAACTTTTAAGCCGTTCAAACCATTCCCTTTTAGCTTAATTGTTTGATTTGACCCGTTTGAGTTAAAACACAACCCAAATCCAACCCCATTCATAAATGAACATGGTCGAGATTCTCATGACACATTTTGAAAAAATCACAAAAATACCTCTCTTGTGTCGTCAGATAACACCCGAACATTCATATGTGGCAACCTTGAGCCTGGATCTGCTGAAGGAACATACTCCCTCCTACGACCAGTTGGTGGCTCTGGGTTAATTGGTGCACCCTCACTGTCCCTTTCAGGTACCAGTGCTCCTTCACGGTACCTATGATGAATGGCTTGAGGTCAGAATTAAATGGATGTTAGATCAATAGATGCTATGACAAACTATTTTGCATCAGGGTGAGCTGGTGCATCAGGATTCAGGACTCGTTAGATAAGTCTTTTTTACATAGCCTATCATTTGAATAATCGTAAACGAACTTAATCGTTCAAGCAATCACAAATATAAGCTCAAAGCAGATCACTGAAATTGGGCATACCTGAAACCTAAATCCTCTGCAGGGAATTGTAGTTGAAGGCTCTTTCCTTCTTCAAAAATGCGTCTTACTTTAGCGAGTCTAGAAGACCCTAGAGGATTGTTCTTGTTCAAAACAAAATCTGAGAGCTGTGCACGGCCTAGACTAAAAATTCCATCTAACAGAGACTTCTGTAGAGTTGATGGTAAAATTGAACCCACGGTATTATTGATAGCTTGATGTACTACAAATCAAAGAAAGGATGAGAAAAATACATCAAATAAGTAAAAACGAAAAAGAAAACTTAGAGCAGCCAAATGGTAGAGATGTAAAAAGCCACCTGAATTCGCAACGGTTGGATCAAGACCAAGTGCAGCAGGAACTGCCATTGCTGCTTGGAAATTTTGGATGCTGAGATCAGTGTTGAAGAGTGCAATCTGCCAATCAAGTAATCATGTTTACTTTTTAGCTTCTACTTTTTTACAAACTGAATATCTAGAAGAAGAATAATACACTTACGTTCCTGTCCGGAAAGATTCTAATTTATCATTATGTAATTGACCATCATGGTCATTACAAGTAAACTAGTGATATTAATTTGAATCAACAAGTTTCCTTAACTTCTCTTTATTGAAGAGTTTCTAATATTTGACAAATCGTCAACTTTTTACTTGAAGTGTAAAAAGTCAAATACCATGACTGATCATGGGACAAGATGGTAACATGAAAAAGGATACGAGTAGAAAGCAAGGTAGTACCGGCTTACGCTCCATCTCATAAGTGGGAAGAATAGACATTGGAGCGATACCCTTGACGATTGAAGCCAGTTTCCATGCAAGGTTATGAGCATCTTGAATTCCGGTATTCATACCTGCCATTAGTAAAAAAAAATTCAGCTGATATTCCAATGCCACTGGCCCACAATTCGAAACACAAAGATAAGAAAATATCACATAAATGGGCTATATGCAACTGATGATGGAACTAAATGAATGCATCTATTAGAAACAATGAGTACACAAGTAAAATAGTTGGCTACTCCAATTTTTTTCGATCAATCTGCAATTTCGTGCTATTTAATTACAGTGTTTGTATGTGTTTTCAATCATCACAAATATGTAGGCATATTAAAATAATTATTTTAACCATTATATACATATTGAGAGAGATTTAATTACGGCTAGAATCAGGCCGTATAGGACCAAGCTTTTTGGGAACAGTCTCAAACTTCGGTTATTTTATGCACCTTCACTATTGAACTGGGCCTTCAACTTTAAATGAAATTCGATGCATGTTACCACTCAATTGATTACATATTAGAAACATTAAGGCCGACTAGAAAAAACAAACCCCACCACTGTTAAAAGGTATACCACCTATATTGTAACAAAATGTTTCACGTACCAAAACCACCAGCAGGAGGAAACCGATGAGCAGCATCACCAGCAAGTATTATCCGGTTATCACAAGCGAGATACTTCTCGGCAACTTCAGCATGCATCACCCATGGCTTTATGTCTACAACATTAATGTCTGCCAGCTCTCGTCCTACCAATTTGAAGATCAAGTTCCTACATGTCTACTAGAATGACAACGCTTCAGTACGTATTGCAATTATGTGCTCAAGAGACCGATTGAGCTGGTAAATTTTTTTCACGGAGTCCGTTTGTACACCACAAAAAATATTTGCACACCACATGTACAATAATCAATTTCTGATTTATAGTAGTTTTAGAGATGTAAATCTTTTCATATTAAAACATCTTTTTAATATCATGCAAAGATTAACAATCACTTTAAGAAAAGAAAAGTACCTCAGATGAGAAATCTTCAAACTTTTGTTGGGGTGGATAGAACGGCATCTGTAAACGTACAGATTGTTAGTACCATCTTTCAGAGAATTACGTGAAAATAACTTAGAATGGGGAAGAAAAAAACAAGAAAAACAAGAAAGGGCTCAAGTTAAGGACCTGTAATACAAATTCTCCTTGCTTTAAATCATGAGCAACAAGAACCCCAATGGCCCCAGGGTTGAAAATAAAAAATAACATTCCAGGTTTCTCGTACATCAAGTACTTCCCAAGCTCTTGGCTAAGAAAATGGACGCTCACAAGCTTCTGAATGTCTTTTTCACCTCTCATTTCTATTCCAACCAGATTTCTCACTGTACTACCCGCACCATCTGCACCAACTAGAAAGCTACAAGGAATCTGTTTCTCTATGTGTTTCCCTTCCTTAACAAAGGACGTGGTTACATTAACGAGGTTACCAGTTGCTTCAACTGATACGCAATCATGTCCCATCAGTATCTCCCTTTCAGCCAGGGATCTATGATCTAACCCCTCGTGACTACGAATAGTGAATCCAACGGTTTCAAGTTGCTTCAGTAGCAATGCATTAAGTTTGTATTGTGAAAAATGTGCCACTGATACTGGACTGACAATCTGGTTAAAATCTGCATATGAGATAACAATTAGCAGATATCGCGATACTAACAAGTCATACTTTTAAAGCCCCAATATATTAAATCGCTAAATAACTTTTTTTTTTTTTTTTAAATGATCCAAACTTCTATTTTTCAATATGCGACTCAAACAAATACTTAGTATCCAAAAACAACCCTATTTTATCAAAAAAAAAAAAAAAACAACCACCCTACACTAACTCCCATATGATAAAAATATCATCAAGAAGCTGTAAAAAAGATAAAAATGATGATACATGAGATATAATTATTTCACCTTACCTTGAGTTTGCATATGGTCTACTGAACCTATAGTAGAGCCAGTCAGTGATGTGCAGTATATGAACTTCCTCCAAAGTTCTACAGGTGGTTGAAACCGTTGAATCTCCTCTGCTAAACCATCTAATTTGCGAAACACCTGACAAGTAAATCTACATCAAAACAACGTACACATGTTTAATGATGCTTTAACTTCTTTAACAAGCTTATATCACTGTTTCATCAATATAAACTACAAACCTCCATAGACCTATTGTTGATAAAATGTGCTTGTGGATGTTTGGAGAAGGTTGTGCTTCTTTCCAAAACTGCACACTTGACACCTAACGCAAAGTCAAGACCAAAGATTAATAGAGTGTGTTAGCTCCAATTTAGAAAATGAACAAGAGTGGTGGTATCGAATTATGCCAAAACAGTAGACTAGAGACGTGTAGAGAAAACATAAAATACAACAAAATGTGAAATTACGGTTTGAATTGCAAAGGACAAGAGACATGCCCACTCTCATTGTAGAAAGGTGAATTAGTCAGTCACTGAATAAATAACTTATGTAAATCTACTAGTTGCATACATTTTCGTAAGGAGGATAAAAATCTTATAAGCCGTGTCTTGGCCAAATTCTTAAGTGTACCTAATTAACATCGTTTAGTGGTATGGGTTGAACCTGATGTTCAATCATAGTATCATGTTTCCAATATTAAGCTACCTCAAATGAGAAACATGATTCTACACACCACCAAACAATATCGATCAAATATACAAGAAATTGGACAAGGATCGGTAAAAAGAACTTCATCCCTCCTTAGCAAAATGCATGCTAATAGTATAGTCCTACATAACTCTAAAAACTAAGTCAAGTAACATCTAATTCAATAATGACAAGAGACAATATATTCTTTGTTAATCAAGAGTGGTAGCATTGAATTAATGAAAAAAAAACAAGACTAAAGATGTCGAGCCGCAACATACAATACAAGATAACGTGAATAAACGATTTGACTTGCAAAGGACATGTCCACTCTCATTGTGGAAAGGCATATAAAACTAAGTAAGCTATACAGGGCGACATGGAGTGGTAAAAGCTCATACCAAAGTCCAAATTCCACCAATATGAGTAGGTCGGTCATTGAATACTGATTTATGTGAAACCAGTAGTCGCGCGCATTTGGGCTAAGGAGGACAAAACTCTTCTTAGCCGTATTTAAGGTGTATCTAATGAAAAAGTTACAGACTGATTATAAATTTTAAGTGTATAATTAAATATCTAACATCTAAATCAATAATGACAACAATTAACAGCATTCGTGTAATAAAATGCTTGTATAATTTCAAAAACATTAACAAATACCTAATTTAGTAAGAAGAGCAGATAGAACGAGGCCTACAGGACCAGCGCCAACGATCAAAACTGGCAAAATTGCATCATTTTGCGATGAATAATTAGATGATGATAATAACCGTTTTTGTGTATAATAATTTCTGTTAATTTTGTATTTTAAGTGAAAAATTTTGTTAAATTTTCTACTAGTGAATCCTAAAACCCCCATTTTTTTTGTGAGAGTGAGGGTTTGGGATCACACCATATGTGTGACTTCTTTATTTGTTATTTTTTTTTCAAACTGTTTTCTTGTTTGGTTAAACTATCAAACTGGTCCCTGTACTTTTGCTAAATGGTTGTCCTTATTTTAGTTATTTTGTTATAAAGTTAGTTTTCAAAATAGCTAACAAGGTAGTTAGCTATTTTGTTGTATAATTATCTAGCTAACCATTTTCATGATGGTTCGCTATTTTGTTGTATAATTATCTTGCGAAAGGACAAGTGAGTAGTTTAAATACAGGAGCGGGAATACTTGTTAAGTCACGTACATTATAGTTAAAATGCATAACTATTTTTGAGTAATTTGAAGAAAAAAATATATTTTTCTAATTTTCGATATCAAAATAGCTTATATTGATATGGTTTTCGTCAAAGTAATCATATTCGGGTTTATATTACAGCATTAGTAACCATAAAACAATTTTGTAGACCATATAAAAACCCTGTAAAGTTATTGAAATAATTACAACTAAAATAACCTCATTAAAATTTTGTTCTAACAAGAAATTTTGTGTGAATATTAGCTAGTTTTGCACACATGTAGCTTTTTGTTTACTTTGTCGACGAGTTGCCACTTTTGCTACATTAACCAATTAAATATGTTTTCTTCACTTGTGGCTATTGTTATGTTTTTGTTTTTAAATATCAGAAAATATCTATATCTAATGTTATTATATTAAAAATGTTTAGAAAAAAACTGATTTTATGATAAATGCTAAGTCGATTGCTTTAAAAATTTAAGACTTAAGTTGTATTAAATGTTTTTTAATTATACTGAGTCTGATATAAAACTACAGTCACTTTTTATGTACACTATCACCGCAATCACTTGTCGGAAGTCTTCTTGGAAGCAGTCTCCTTACTCTAATCCGTCTACATTTTACTTCCCCTGTATCCCGCTCCGGCAGGATGTGTATGTTGTTGTTGTAGAGTGAGTCAATAAGAGGTATAGAGTTTGGGTCCTTAGAATGGAAGTTAAATTCATGCTGAGGGACCATTTGATTAAGTTAATCTTCTACTTTAATGGAACAGTGGCTTACATTAAATTTAGCAAGTTAGCCCTTGAGGTATGAAACTATACACGTCATCCCATTGTAGTTAATAACTTAATGCCAACGTGGTCACCAAGCCACCAAGTATCTTTATGGTGGATTATGTTGCAAATCTTTTTAACAAGGAATTGGCGCCCGCCGGGTATTTTTGGCACATGATGTGTGCATTTACGTTTCGTAAGCACTATTTGAAAGCAGTGAATTTGTTTGTAGGGTGTCTCCCGATACGTCTTTTGATTTTCGTTTTAGAGTTAGATATTTTTCATAAAGTTTTTCATGTATTTATTGTTGGGCTCGTAGTTCCTAACGCCAAAACATGGGAAAAAGAAATTGAGAAAAAAAAAAAGTAAAAGAAAAAGGAAACGAGTCTAGACACATTTTTTGGATGGATCAAAAGTCAGCCCAGTAAAAATTAGTATTAAACAAATAGTGAGTACATTTTTTAAGCGTGAACCAATAGGGTAGCTCCTTTTGGGTGTGCTTTAGTATATATATAAATAATCAATAGAAGTTTTTACTTTTTATGTTGCCGTGATGACTAGTGGGCTCGGGCTTGATGAATGGGCTTGGGCTATTATTTATTTTGATTAGTATTTTCATTATTATTTTATCTGTTTTTTATGAAGTTAATCTATTTGAGTCACTTTACTAACATGCTCTGGACTCAACATAACTAACTCTGGACTCAACATATAGTTAAAACGAGTGGCCTTTTAGGCTAAGCACAATGGTAGTGCGTGAGGGGGTTTGAGGGGGTGTGTCACGCATGAGACCCATTGTGGGACTTACTTGTCATGCGTGAGGTAGGCAAAAGCAAGGGACGAATGGTGACTGACTAATATTGTGTATTTGTGGGTCTCATGGAGTGTTCTTATTATTAATTATTTGACTGGTGAGTGTGTGGGGGTATTTTGTAAGATATTTTTGTAAAAAAATAGACATTTTAATAAAAGGTGAGAGAGTTGTGACAATTATGAATGAAAGATAAAAGAGAGCGAGAGAAAGTGAATGATGAGGTGAAGTTGAAGCGGAAAGTAAAAGCATGTAATTATTGTGGGTAGTCTAAAAGTTTGTAGATAATGAGAATTAATATTTTGTCGTTAGATATACTTGTGTGTCTAAATGATCAAATTTCATGCAAAATGACGTTTACATATGTGTGCCCTAAGGGCATTGGATAAGTGCATTAATTTAACACAAAATTTTCTTTTAAAATGAAAAAATGCATTAATTATACAATAATTAAAGCTATAAATTACCTTAATTGATTGTGATTTTTTATTTAATGAAATCAAAATTTCCTTGTTTAACAATTAAAACCAATACTCTGAGGGCATTGTCAAGACAATCCCTTGTAAAAAAAGGGTTAAATGAAAATGAACACATAGGGTGCATATAATCAACGTATAGTTTATTTTTTAAGACCAAAAATTAAATTTAATAAACATAAGCTAAACTTAAAATTTTCTTTCTTTCCATACAAAATCTGATATGACTTATAAACAAGTCAAACCATACTTATTTGCTCTAAATTAAAATACAGTACATGATTAAGATTTACAAAATTATATATATTTTCACATTTCAACCTTTTCATGTGATTGTCTTTTTGTTTTAAGTTTTCTTATTATTTCGAGTATTGTGTTTTCTGATTAAAGAAGTGTTGCATTAAGAAGCTTAAATGGCATAAATTGTTATTTGGAGTAGACAAATGCACATGGTCACCAAGATCAAGGAGTGTAATGTGTCATTGTCATCATCTTTGTAGCTAGTCATTAGATTCCTAACCATCTTTTTAGGTCTCATGGACGTATATGATTCTCGGGTGAGTTTAATCGTTTGAGCAGTGATTGACATAACTAATTTATGTGCCTAATTTGATGTTTAACAAAGATTTTGTAACACATGGCAAAATCAATGGTAAATAAGAAGAGTGAGAATAAGTGAAATACATGTGTCACTAAATGAATAGATTAGGCATGAAATTAGTCACATGAATTAGGCATCTCAATCATTTTCCTAATCGTTTATAGAGATAAAAGGGTTTTCAATCATTGCACGCATTAGAAGATTGTACGATATGCATTGCGGTTTGTACATTTGGACCAAAACATCTAATTGTCATCATAGGAGGGTTCTTATAAGTTATAACATATCTCATAATTTTGTAACTTTTTTTTCCTACTACGGAGTACTATCTTATTTATATGTTAAATAACACGTAATCGTGTGGTTACTGTTTATATGCCAACTACTTGTTAGCTAAGAAACAGAAATAATAGAACTATAGAAGACTTTAAAGATACAACTATGGTTTGTTAAATGATCCACATTGTTTTAGGTGGTTTAGTTTTGATAAAGTAGAAGTATCTAAATGTGAATCCAATTTGGTTCGAGTCATATAAATGATTTTTGTATATGCAACCTCCATATTATTTGTGTTCTACCATTTATATGATACAAATCAAAACCAATCTATACACATCACTTTCATATTTATTATATTGTCACATAGCATTTATATGGGGTGCAATTGATCTTTCATAAAACTTGGTTATACCATAATTACATGATGGTGATATGTTGATGGTAGTAGTGGAGCATTGGTGGTATGTTTTAGCTAAAACTCATACAAGAATTTTAAAAATTAAAAGCTTGAAAAAGATGTTTAGAATGTTTTTAAAACAAACACAATGACTCAGAACTCCTCTTTAACAGAATGTTTACTTTTCATGTAACTGAAAATAATAAGAAGAAAAAAATGCATAATTTCAAGTACACTGATATTGCTATGAGGATATATATACATAGTAAGGTAGCAAAGTTGTTGGCATGTTGTCAAGAAATTTATTGCAACAAGACAAATAGAAGTTCAAAAGTAGCAATGGCAGTCTCATGATAGTTGGAAAAATAAGTAATCTATAACGTTTTAAAGATCGAAATTTTATTCTGGATCGTTTTTGTTTTTGTAAAATCGTAATCGTAAAATTATCCTATCACACATTATTTTTTAATATTTTTTGTAATATTATTTAAATCTACAAATTATTATATATTATAAATAAAAAATTATATGAATGTTTTATGAAAATATTGTCATAAATTATGAATATTGAATATTTAGAAAGAATCACATGTTGTTTTTTTTTAATTCTATTAAAAGATAATCCATAACTTTGTAGTTTTTTAGTTTGCGATTCGAGAAACGTAAGATTGGGTCGGATAAGATCTTAAAATCCTACGATCAAGATCGAGATCCTGTAAGATCTTAAGCTTTCTAAGATCCTACATAAGATTCAGATTATTTTTGCTTTGTAAAATCGTAAAATCGTAAGATCCTAAGATAAGGATCAAGATCCTGACAATTATGAGACTACTTATAACTATATATAAGCATCATTATATAGACTATATATCTTACAAAAATAAGAGCTTATGATATGTTGTAAATAAAGCTATAGATAACGGGCAACTAGCTACTTTTTGAAACTTTGAGATATTATAATCGTTCAACTTATACATTTACAAATATTATGGAGAAAACACTTTATGCAAGCTAATTGATACACCTCACATGTCACGTGTGAGTTTTTGTTTGTGAAATTTGTATCAGCATAACATTGCTTTTTGATAAAATATCAAAGATGTAACATTTTAGTCATATCTAATAGTTATTACTTGTTACTTATACTTTTTAGTTCACTATAATAATTGAAGAAAAAGTTACCCAGAATATATACCTAGTCATGGTTCTTTACTCTCTCTTTCATGGAAACAAATAGGGGCATTTGCACTATGATGAGACCTTCCCAAAAGTTGTAGGACATGGCACCCATCATTGCCATCAAGGTCCTTTTAGCGAAAAATACTCCTATATTTCATGTCCCAATTTAATGTTTTCACTTACTAGAAGGATACAAAACAAGAAATTCCCACAATATGGTAAATTAAATGTTAAGATACTAATGTAAGAAATGCATAACTTGTGTGTTAGAAATTGAATGAATTAGACGGGTGCTTTTATGCGTTGTTTTACTTATGCATTGTTTTTCATGTGTTAACTAAATGAGCTAAGATATAATAGAGTTAGTTAACCTTAAACTTGATTATGATCATGTTTAATTTGGGTCTAATATACAAATAACTTGTCTTGTGAAGTATCAAAATAATCAAGTTTGAACTTATACTTTGTTCTTTATTGAGTTCGTTTGATTCAAATGATTTCTAACTTACAATATGAAGTGGGCTAGTGGTAAGACATATGATGTCCTCTAACATCATGAGGTTTAGAGATGTATTTATAAATTGGGTTGGATAAAAGACCTCGTTCATCTCTGTAATTATGTTTGCCGATTTACATTACGGTCTTCATTTCTCAAATGAAGCACAAAACTAGGTTACAAAAACTTACTAAACTATCTAATACAGTTGGATACAAAAATAAAATGTCAAGTCAAGCTCAAGTTCATGTTTGAAGTAGTTAAGCTGTCTAACCCACTTGGAGATTATAGTAATATTTCCAAATCGTACCCTAAAGAAAGAGACCCACGTACCATTCTTTTGGGTCCAACAATGGTCACAACCCCATGTGAATTGTGAAATATCTCAGAAATCCATACTGTATAATTTATGATCACGTGGTCCCCAATACATGACACTCTTACTAATCATAACCGTCCACGTGTCTTTCCATGTCACATAACCCAATAGTTACCGTTGCAAGTACAACTATACTATGACAAGCAAATATCCTATACTTCGTTAGTAGATATTAGTAGCAAATACGGGTGTATAAGGAGGGATGTAATGGTGTATAAGACTAGATGGAATGGTAATTATACATATTATCGTCATTTTAACATTCATTTTTTTTGCTAAACCAATCTTTAAAAAGTCGTAGTGATGATCACTAAATCAAAACACACAAACATTACCCAATTAAACAAAAGTATACTCTCTCCGTCTCATAATAATTGTCCACTTTGACTTTTTTGAGTATTTCTTGATCAAATTTGACCATTGATATTTTTATTTGTGTTATATAATACTTGATGAAAATTATACAAAATGAAAATACATTTAAAATACAATCTATTCATATATATTTTCATCGACTATTATATTACACAAACAAAAATATTTATGATCAAAGTTGAATAAAAAAAACTTAAAAAAGGCAAAGTGGACAATAATTATGGGACGGAGGTAGTATTTCACAATACGCTTACACATATAAAATTTAAAAAAAATGGTTCAGTGATGCAAATGACGAAAGGTGCTCAAAATTGGTCCACTAGGGTTATTGTATTTGTGTGTAGTAGTGGTGACGCATGACGGTAGTGCCACCTCATCCTACCATGCGTTATGGTTGTCACCATTTAGGGTTGGTCTAATGGTTTGGCTTGGATAGAAATCGGACGCCACACCACTATGATCATATCTGCCATTTATAGACTTTAGCTTAGTATATACTATATACAGTAACTTTAATCACATATCACACGAGTTGCAAATTTGGGAAATGAAGAGATGACTGATTCTGATTCTTGCGTTTGAAGTCTCTCCAATGATGATTCTTTCTCGGTGAATATGGTTAGGAAACATATTGATGAGCTTACTCTCCCTACACTATCTCCTAGCACTCGGTGGTATAAGATGATCCCTAAGAAGGTCAACATCTTCATGTGGCGGATGCTTTTAGATAGACTTCCTAACCGATTAAACTTGTCTTCCCGTGGTTTTGACCTGGATTCGATTGCTTGTATGGTTTATAACAGATCAGTTGAATCGAATGCTCATACCTTTTTTCACATGTCACACGTCTGCTGTTGTTTGGTGTTTTATTCGATCCTGGTCTCGTCTTTCCTTCCCTAATTTATGCTCATGTGAAGACTGGGTCAGTTGGTTCGATTCGTGGCATGCTCCCAAGGACAAAAAGTCCTGTGCATTTTCCATCTTCGCAGCTACTTATTGGACTCTTTGGCGTTTTAGAAACAATATCACTTTCAACTCTCACTAGGAAAAGTGATATTTTTTATTTTATTTGTCTTGCTTCATTTTCTTGGCTTAAATATAGAGGTAATCTTTGTAATAGTTGAAACGATTGGTTACAATCGCTTTTGTATTTCTAGCGCCTTGCTAGTTTCTCTTTTTTAATAATATCATCAACCGTTTAAAAAAAATATCACGCGAGTTGTTTTAAATTGACGTTTAAACTCTTGATGTTATCGTCACACTTACACATTACATAGTTAGTACCCCCAGGGGTACATGATACACTCTTGTCGAGCTCCAAGGGCTATTGCTCTAAACTCGCGGAAAAGTACTTAAGATGAAGTGCGTTATGATTCAATACTATACATGATGCATTTTGTGACCACAAAAACATAATATATCTAATTCGAACTCGGCATATTTTAGGAATTATGATTGTTGACTCATAAAGAATTTCTCAACCTGCTCTCGGTTTGTATAAAACAACTGAACCTTGCCTGTTACCAGCCTTTTCTTGTGGAATACAACATTTTAGTATTTTTACTACATTTAAAGGGGATTGATTCGCGCACAATTTTTTTTACTACATTTTTACTATATTTGTACAAGCTGTATAGCACACCACACCGCACAACACTGTAGTGCACAGGTTTTGGTGAAAGAATAAAAAATTGTAATATGCGTATCATGAGCCCATTTAAATGATGTGAATATGTGATCACCCATATTCATGTAAGTGAATACATTACTGCACCCAATATCACTTACATGAAGAACAGAACTAGTACTACAATCTATATAATGACATACTATATATGTCATCAAAAACACTTCCCAAGTAGTGATTATTAAGAAGTTACAACTTTCTATGTCAATAGATTTGATTTTCACTGTTGTACTTATATAACATTTCACATTATTTAATTTTTTTTACCATGATGCATAAATTCAATAAATAACTTATTGTTTTTACCTCACTGTTTGGTGGATATGTCATTATTATATTATGTAACTTTCAATATCAATGCCTACTTTCAAGGTTTTATTCTCTGCAGATTTTGTTACTTTTATAGTTATAAAAGTTCAAGAATCTATACCCAAATAAACCCTTCTTTGTTAGCTCATTTGCAGCTTATTTTGGTTTGCATATTCATGATATGAGTAGTATGGTAGATGAAAGATCAGTAATTTGTTGTTGCTAACATTAAAACTTTGTATTAGTTTGATATTTGCATGTGTTTCACTTATGTTCTTTGTGGCTATTTTTTGTAGTTTTTACAAAACAACTTATGTGCATATGTGATATGTGATTAGCTACTTGTTTATAAGTTTATGTATTAGTTTTAATAAGTTTACTGAAAAACTACTATATGATTTAAGGGTAGTGAATTAGTAGTTTAGTTAAGTATGAGGTCAGTTGAGGATAAGAGTTGCTTAAACCATGTCTCGACTCTTGAAAGCCGCCATCGTACAGCTTTAGGAAAACCGACACCATCAAAATGGGATGATGCCCAAAAATGGTTAGTTAAGTTGTCTAGAGGTGGAGATAAGTCACACTCGAGTAATGAACCGCGTAACTCAAATGCGGATGATAGGAGACTAATAGCTCAAGTGCCTAAAAGAGATTATTCGAGTAGTGAAGATGGAGAAACAAGTGACGGGATTATAGTACATTATGAAGGTATCGAAACGAAAAATGTTGATTATGATGATACAATGGTTAGGTCGATTTGTGTTAGGGATATGGGAACTGAAATGACACCTATAGCTAGTCAAGAGCCTTCAAGAACCGCTACACCGGTTAGAGCTACAACACCGGTTAGACGTAGTCCTATAGGGTCGGGTTCTTCAACTCCGGTTAGATCAGTGACGAATGGTGGACATAATGTTGAGGTTAGTGGGACCACGAGGTTTGGTCGTCAAAGGGTGGAAGTTACTAGGGAAAATATGGGTGAAAATAAAATGGTTGATCAAGATCATAAGGTGAATCCTCTTGAGACACGAGCTATGGCGTGGGATGAAGCAGAACGCGCAAAATATATGGCAAGGTGAAAACTTTTCAATGACCCTTTTAATAAATTTGTGCTTTACATGAAAATCACTATTTGTATTCACTCAAACTGATTATTGTGATTTGAAGTGATCGGTTTATAGTGTTTTGCAAAGACTGATTCTGATTACGACCTTTTAGTTATTCTAAGGTAATAAGAATCAGATTCTAAGAAAAAGATGTACAAAGTTGTTGTTGGTAAAATTAGTTATTACTAAAAGATAGATGTAAATTTACCTATCTCTGGTTTAAATCATGATAGTCACCTCGAAAACACAGATCCAAACACCCCAAATCTCGGTACTTGATAACTGAATACTATCAAATTTGTGTTGTTGGTTGGTAGGTACAAGCGCGAAGAAGTAAAGATACAAGCTTGGGAAAATCATGAAAAAAGGAAAGCCGAAATGGAAATGAAAAGATTGGAGGTATTTTTGATATTTATGTTCCCTAAACAATACAGTCGTAGTTTGTGTTTCTACAAGCTCGGGTTTCATCACCATTATCTAACTTCACAATATGAAAAACCACAATTTTCTGTTTCATAGTGTCAAATATATGGTAAATGATCACATAACATGAGAGGTGAAAACTGGACCCATCTATATGAAAGCGGGTTGATTTGGGTTGTACTTTATTAATAACGGGTCAAATGGGCAGAATAGAACAATTTAGGTATGAAGGAGGCGGGTCAACCAAGTAGAATACGTTCAAACCTCTAAAACCTGCTAAAATTGTTATAAAAAATATAATTTCAGTGATTATATTTAATGCAATAATTATTTTTACAACGGGAGAATGTACCTAAGGGTCAGTTCAAATGTCCAATACTTAAAAAGTTAATACCAAAACAAAGTTACAAACCGCTAAAGTATCTATTGAGTTTCTTTTATGTCAATTCCAGCTGCAAGACTGCCGCATGGTTGTAAGATAGTAATAAAGATCACCGTCCTCATGTTAACCGTAGCAGCCATTTACCAATTGAAGAAATTGGGATGATTGTAACGGTCACTATCGGGATAATGAATCTGTTATTTTCATTTACAACCGTCCGGCAGATTTTTGGCTGGAATTGCATAAACAAGAGTAATTTGGTACATAAATGGTTGTAATCCTGTTTTGGTATTTGGGTGGTGTTATATTAGTCAAACCTTTTGGATACTTGAGCATACATACATTATCCCTACTCGTATATATTTTATAAAAGGATCACAAGTAGCGCATCGCGCATATGATGTACAAGTAAATGACGAGTGATGTAACCTTTATGATTTTGTAAAATCTTGATTAGGCGAAGGCAGAAAGATTGAAATCTCGAGCACAGGAGAAATATACGAATAAACTTGCTTCAACTAGAAGGATTGCAGAAGAGAAGCGAGCAAAAGCGGAGGTTAATTTAAATGAAAAGGCAGTGAAAACATCTGAAAAAGCAGATTACATAAGAAGAACAGGGCATCTGCCTTCTTCTTTCTCAGTTAGACTGCCTTCAAGTTCATGTGCATTTAGATCACTTTGTTATAGTTGTCCCAGTTGAATGTTTATTTAATAATTCAAGATTTATGGACTACTTTAACTTCATTGATTTTGGTTATGTGTTTTTATCATGTATGATTAGTTCCAAATATATTTTTGGTAGTTTCTTGTTACAAACAAACCATAGTTCTAAACATGCACAACAAGAGTACTAACTACTATGGTAATTCCGACATCAATATGCTTTACATGTTTCTTTTCCCTACATTTTTCACAAGTGTGCTATCATATGTAATTATCGTCCATGTCTCCAGGATGTACAAAAATACTAGTCATTATTGTACCAGCTGTACCAGCAATATGAGAAAAATAAGCAACATGCTCTTAAGTGTTTGGTCTCTTTTCTAGTTTTGGTCAAGTAGTTTTGTATCTTTAATGGTAGAAGGGGTACATCTTTCATGTAATCTATACTACATTATAAAGCATTTGGGACATTCTTAAAAAGGAAGGCTTAAAAAATTAAAATTCAACACTTGCTAATAATGTCAAATTTTAATAAGTACATATATAATAGCATTTGTTGCAACACTTAAAGCACTTTTTTTAGACATGTTTTTTAAAATAAAAATAAAAAATACAAAGTAATTTAATATAAGAAAAAAAAATCAATAACAATAAATACCTAATAAATGTTATTTTTAAAACACCCCTAATATGAAAAATACTTGTTATTATATATATTGTACAAACTAATAAAACACACAAATCTTCATGCAATTTATATGTAAACAAGTTCATGGTACATATGTTTTAAAAAACGGACCGGGCCAACGGGTTCAACCGGAAACCGGAGTCACCACCGGTTCGGCTAGCCCATAAAAGTCGTCCGAAAACGATATTGTTAAATCAATAGAGTTTAAAAATGCATACTAAAATACAATGTTCAAAAAATATTATTAAATCGCAAGAGTGCCTCGAGAATCAACATATGCGCCTTTTGAAACTTTTTTAATAAAACTTACTGTAAAAACTAAAAACTTTGTTTTATAAAAATCGAACGATTTTTTCAAAGCAAATAATGCAAAGGTGTAAAGTCCTAATTATATGATTATACACATTTACATATATCTATACTACATTATAAAGCATTTGGGACATTCCTAAAAATGAATGATTAAAAATTAAGATTCAACACTTGCTAATAATGGCAAATTTTAATAAGTACATCTATAATAGCATTTGTTGCAACACTTTAAAACACTTTTTTTAAACATGTTTTAAAAAATTAAAAAAAATACAAAGTAATTTAATATAAGAAAAAAACGTCAATAACAATAAATACCTAATAAATGTTATTTTTAAAACACCCCTAATATGAAAAATACATGTTATTATACATATTGTACAAACTAATAAAACACACAAATCTTCATGCAATTTATATGTAAACAAGTTCATGGTACATATGGTTTTAAAAAACGGACCAGGCAAACGGGTTCAACTGGGAACCGGAGTCACCACCGGTTCGGCTAGCCCATAAAAGTCGTCCGAAAACGATACTGTTAAATCAATAGAGTTTAAAAATGCATACTAAATAATGTTCAAAAAAATATTATTAAATCGCAAGAGTGCCTCGATAATCAACATATGCGCCTTTTAGAATTTTTTTAATAAAACTTACCGTAAAAACTAAGAACTTTGTTTTATAAAAATCGGACGATTTTTTCAAAGCAAAAGATGCAAAGGTGCAAAGTGCTAATTATATATATTACATATATATTTGAATATTAATAATTATACCCTTTAAAGTAACTCACATAATTTATTGAATATTTATTTTTACTTTATCTTTATAAGTAATCTTTTACATGTATCATCCATCTATGGCTATGTTTGGCACATGAGATTATGCTTATTTTTTCAGAAAATAAGTTAATTAAAAGACAATCTTTGTTTGGCAGACAAAACTTATAAGAGATTACAAGAAAAATAATCTTTCATAATCTCTGAAAATAAAAAGTTACTTCATTTAGCTTATAAAAATAATCTCTTTTTATAATCTTTTTAGCACCAACATCAGCAACAGCAACAGCATCAGCACAATCTACTTTTGCCAAACATACCCATGTGGGACAAATTTAACAAACATTATTTTTGAGAATTAAGCTTTCTTAGTATAATGTAAGTGATTTTTAAAAGTCGCTATTGTGTTATTATTTAATGATAACTTATGACTACGGGTTATTGTCAACTACTTTTATCTCATACCTTTACAATATACCTACTACCAACTCATTATTGTCACCACATCACGTGGATAATCTACAATTTTTATATGAAAAATTTGGTTATTGCATAACAGTATTCAAAACTAAAATTATCTTCGTCCGTATATCTATTGTATTGTAAAATATATATTTAAAAGAAATTTTCGCTGAATATTTAATTGTATGGCGCCCGCCGCTGCAACGCGCGGGTACCCTGCTAGTTTCTACATCATCGACACACCGTCTTTTATTTCAACTGTCTTTTCAATCAAACCCTTGAAGTAATTTTCCTCACATCGACTAAACTTTGCTCATTTTCATAATCAGCACATTTGTTCCATGTGTGATGGAGGTCTCAATCGGGGTGAGTGAGTGGGGAGATTGGGGTGTGATAGCCGTGACCAAAAAATCCCGAACCGAAAAAAATCCGAAACCGGAACCGGTCAATACCGGTTTTTGACATAACCGGTTCGGTTAGGATAATAACCGGCGGTTAGGAACCGGTTTTTAGTTCTAGACGTTGGGCTAGTTAGGAACCGGTTGCTAACCGAACCGATTGGGAAACCGGTTAGAGAAAAACCGGTTAGTAATCGGGGTTTTTTTTTTTTTTAACGTTGGGAGCTTGTTGTTAACAAGATGCAAGAGGGTTATAGAATCTCACTTTCCGATGAAGAAATCGCTCAAGATGATCAAGCTAGGTCCGGATCTGGAGACTCCGAATAAGACCTCACTATCGCTCAATGTATTAGCTTTCCGATTAATAAATAGCTCAATGTATTAGCTTATGTTTCAAGTAGTTTATGTTTGACGTATTATGAGTTTATTTAATAAAAGTTGAAGTTTATTGAGTTATTATGTATAAAATGCGAATGGAAAAAAAAACCGGAAAACCCGAGGACCATTTAGTCCTTAACAGTAGCAAAAAAAATGATTATAACTGATTTTTCCTATAATAACCGGTTACAAACCGGTTAGTACCAGGTTTGGTTTTTTCTACCCAAAAGTCTAACCGACCCGAACCGGTTTTTGAAAATAACCAGTTTGACCGGGTTTGACTAAAAACTGGGTCTGTTACTAACCGAACTGGTTAGCCCAAAAAACCTGATTTGCGCACGGCTAGGGTGTGATGGTGTCCACTGCAACCACTAATGATACCTTGGAGATCCAAATGTTGGGTCCTATAACCGGACACACGGACATGTTAACGTGCATCACTCAACAAATAAATAACGCGTTAGCACCTAGCAGCTCGAATCATTGCCTCATAGTTAAATTCCAAAAGGTCAGAAGACATATCTAGATCTACGCATATATTAAAAAAAATGGTAATAGAGTGTAAGCCAAGATGGTATGTCCTTTGAAGTGATCAAATGGTATCTATTTATAGAGCAAAACTTGCTTCACTTGTCAAGTTGGTTTCAAAAGGTGCAGAATATGATATGTACAATCTCCATTCCAACTCTTTGTTCATTGTGTTTTCATTCCTACTATATGAAACAATGCAACATGATCACCATAAGTTCGTGCATACATACTATCTTTGTTGCAACTTGCAATATATTCTAACCTCACTATACCAAGTTATGTTAGTTTTATGGATATAAATTAGTAGTCGTGAGTTAGGATCGAACTCGAGACCACGCGATTGCACGCTTTATGTATGAGAATTAAAGTTAATAATTAAATGTAAAATGTTATATTTATTTATTAATTACACGAAATATATAACGGACGTTAAATTAACTAAGTGTAATGGACTAACGATCATTAAATGTTAAATGGAAGGTCTAAATACTAAAATAGAGATTGGGAAGGTTCCGGAATCCCTTTGGGATATGTAATCCGATCGGCCAAGGGATCCAAAAAACCCAACCCACACTTGAATTGGTCACCAAGTTACTTTGGGTATAAATACAAGGCCTAGGGTCTTTGTATTCTATCTCTTGTACTCATAATCTAAAACCTAAAAAGTGTTTTGTGTGTTTTTGTCTCAAACCGATCGTACACCTCTCCTAGGTGTCGATCCACTTGTTTTTCCAAACTAAATTGTTTCGTGTGATTAAAACTAGCATTACTTTAATTTGATTTAGTACGTGTGTACAAGAACGTGATACTAACATACTTTCGTTGTTATCTTGGATTGAATTACAAAAAGGTAAAGGGTGATTCATATAATCCTATTAACCCTAATTGGGGTTCATCACTTGCTAGTTTTGTGGAATTGATTATTGTTCGGCTAGAATAAAAAAAGGTACGCATATTTTATGTTTATGTTAGTTAATTATTCATTATACGTTCTTATACGCTTCCGCATGTTTCTTTGATGTTTTATGTGTTTTATATATGATAGTCATGTTATATAATTCCAACATTAGCATCATGAGCTTTGTTTAATAAGTAATTAATTACTAAACACGTAAAAAACGAATATTGTATGTTGTTTGATATGATTGTTCTAATGTTTTGGTTATGATTATGTAAACCCTAATTTTAAGGTTATGGATTTTGCCCTAATTTGTTTTAAAAAAAAATTTATGGATCGACCAAATTTTTTTTTGGTCGAAACCCTAATTTTTTTAGTCGATTGTTTTTAAAATTTGTTTTAGGGTTTATTATAATTGCTATGTTATCAATATCGAAATCTAAAATTAATATATTTGTTACGTGATTAATTCATGAATAAAGTGTTATGTGATATGGAATTGTATGCGATCTTGTGACAACGTGAATAATTGTTATGTTAAATCCATGAAAACGTGCATGTTTGGCATGAATTATTGTCGATATATATTTAATTGTTAAGATTAGTTATGCGAAAATTAATTGTTAAGTTTTATACACATGTTTATTGTTTTGATAAATCTTGAATTGGGGAATACCTCAATAATATTAATGAATCAATTATGTGCAATTTGATATATTTTAATTATGGCTTACTCAATCGATTCGTCGATGTATGTGGCTCACTTTCAATTGTGTGAGTGAAAGCCCTAGTTAATATATACATTAATTAACGAAGATATTGATTATTAATATGCTTTATCAAATAAGTTGCATGTGGCTACTTGTTTACACGTATTAATTGTTAGTTATGTGCGCATTGTTTTAGTTGTTTATTTTTTTATTGTTACTTGTTTGTTTATTATGTGCGACAAGTTTTAAGCAAAGGGTAATTTTGAATAGAAAAATAAATTGGACTAAACAATGGTGAAATTTGATTTGTTTTTGAAGAGTTAAAATTTCAATAAGTTTAATTGATTGATGGTTTTGGTACAAATAGTGAGAACGGCTCATTCAATTTTGACAAACTATAAGAGGGGTACAAGGAGGGGAGCGCATTAAATTGTGACCCGAAAGAAAGAGGTTATTGCTTCAGCGCTGACCACATTCTCCGCTTCTTTGTGCGTCAAATTGGAGGTACCAAGTAGGCTATAAATGTACAAAATCATCTTAAGGGCGAATTAGCTTTAATTTCATGCGCCACTTTTGTGGTAATTATCCGAAACACGAAGTCTTTAGACTTACGCAAAAGTACGTGTTGGAATCACTCCTAACTTGTATTTCAAGTGTTAGTATTTAATATGTAATAGGTTGCTTAAACTAGGCTTTTATGTTTGATATTAAAGGCTAGGCTCATGTAGAAAGCCCATGAGCCTATGCCAAAGCCCAATAAGGGAAAGAAGGGAATAGACATGTTGCCCTAGCTCCCTTCCCCTATAAATACACTTGTAAACCTTCTCTTGAAGGTTGGTTATGTAACAACTTGGATTTAACAAACACATCAATACATGATCACAAGTAGGCGTATAACTTATGGTTATAGAGAGAGAAAGAGATAGAGGTTTGGGAACTTAGTGAGAGAAAGTGAAAGTATTATTATGAGCTCCAACTCTCTACCTTGGGAGGTAGAGAGTATTTATAGTCTTACACAAACCGCCACCTACGGGCTGTGGATCAGGCATACAGTGGGTAAAGACCCGTCCGTCCTCCACGGTGTTACTTAACTAAATACAACTTAACTTTAAATAACTACGACTACGAGCTTTCTAACGATTACATATACTTGAGGTGACCGACACTTTAATAACCGGATTTACTAAATCCTAACAATATCCCCCTAAGGGAGGTCACCTCAAATTACATTGAATACAAACAGATATTACATTAAGATTGTTCTTGGATTCTTGTTCTAGTTCTTTGCTCAGTAGCTCGTAGTAATTGATTCTTCATTATTGCATGTTTGGATAATCTAAGTGGAGGTCTTTAACTGATCCACGTGATGATGAGTTTTGAGCCAGCATTGAGATCATCAGCTAACATAAAATCTCTGACTCATCCTTTATTGTTGTATTGCCATTATGAGTTGTTGTGATTTTCGGACCGACATGCTCACATTCTGGATCATGATTTCTTTTCATCAGAGTAGCGGAAGCTTTAGTTGATTCATGATATTGGCAGCATCGTAGAAGAAGCATGGAGTGATAATATCAGAGTCGTTGATGCACTTATCATGATGTCTTTAGGAATTGAATGTGTTGTGTGAGCATGCGGCTATGGGTTGACCTCTCCATTTTGATCAACTGCAAATGTCGGGTGTCCCTGCATAAAACAGTTAGCAATAAAGCGCACAAAAGTATCTTTGATCACTTTTGTTGAATTGAGGTACATGACCCACGGTTCCCCGTTGATCAGTACAAGTACTGCCTGTGATCAGGTATAATTTCGAATAATTTCCTTGACAGGGTTTCGCAGCTGCTCTAGCCATTCTCAAACCGGAACGTCTCAAAGAAGACAACACGGAGTGAGTGAACCAGCGAATTGAGATTCACTGATTGATGAAAGTGATTTGAAAACAATCGTGTATTTAATATAAAGGTTTTGCAATACAACGAAGGTTTTATGGAAAATCAATTATCAATCATAAATATCCCTTTTGATTTTGAAAACATAATACACAGTCGACGTGCTGAAGAAAAGAATTTTGAGCACACCGACCGGTTTTTCAAAGATATCCGTCAATCCATTTTCCTGGACAAGGGACGATTCAATAATGAAACGCTCCATTGATGAAGTCCAGATGACACAACAAGTCTTGGCAATACCACAAGAATAATGCGTAGGACTTCTCAAAATATATTCTCACATTCCACATTGTGTGAAACTGTGAGTCTTCAAGAATTAAGTGTCCTAATGAGATTTATTGATGATCTCGTGGCTCTAGACTCAATTGTGCACATTTGATTTCCTATGTCGGAGACTAGGGAGAGGGTCTCCTTCTTCAATATCAACAATCTCTAGGAGAAAGTCGATAGATTATGTAGGTTCCCCGTGAGAATGAAACAAGCCCTTTTAAGAGGAACTTGAGTAGCTTGGGAAGTTGTAGTGCAGTGCATCACTGGGTCCATGAAGTCTTGTCTTCAATACCAGTGTTACCTTAGTAAACACCAGTAGCATATGTATTGAACCCGGTTTCTGCCCTAAGGTTGAATTATTGGAGGGCTATTTCTTTTCACCCTTTTCACATTCCAATTCATTTTCATTCTTCAACCCCTTCAGTGCTTACCGAGACTTCATAACTAGAACCTTGTTGGGTTTATTCCAGTACTAGCTCTGTCTCAGTCCGCACTCTTCCCATTTCTCATTTTCTCCTTTTTTTATCATACCTAAGGACTTTTACACTATCTAGTGGATTGTCCCTGGGTTGATCCCTCCGGTTCTGGCGGATCGTGGGAACGGATACCTAACCTAACCATCCTTATATCACCATACATAAAGTAAATTTGGTCTGTCTATTTGGTATTATTTATCTGCCGTTGAAACCAATTGAAAACCATTTGAAAAATCAATCCAGATACTTGTGATATATTATCAAAGCATTTTGTACCTGAATTGTTTTTGATATTTTTAGAAAAAGAGAGCTCCCCCTCAACATGTGCATCGTGTATTTGAAATCGTTTTGGCACACGGAGGCAAGAGGAAGAATTAACTTCTTTGATTACCATTTTCTAAAAGATATCAACATCACTTCCCTGATCAAATCAAGTAGATAAAGCATATTGGGGAAGGATGAGGTTTTCATAAGTTTGCTCCCCCTCAATATGTGCCTTGAGGTTTGAAAGAGTTTTGCACATATTAGAAGGAACCTGTACTTAGAGACAAATCAATCACGTTTCAATTCTTTGTGGTTTTAAAAGGATGCTCCCTCTCAACATGTGCATGGAAAATTTGAAATCGTTTGGCACATGTGGGGAGGAAAGCTTGCTAAACACTTGTAAAACCATTTATCGAATCATCAGTTTAAATCCAATTTAAATCTCAAATTCTCCCCCGATTACAATTTTCAAATCATTTGAGATTTGTGATCTCTATAGATTTAAATTGTCTTTGAAAGCTTTTAAGGAGAATTATGACTTGCTTATGAAAACATTTAACCGATAAGGATCACTTATGAGACTTTAAACTCCAATAACATGCATGAATATCTTTTGAAAACATGACAAATAACCTTTTGATTTAATTGAAATTATTCTCCCCCTCAATCAATGACATAAGTTGTTGATTGAGAGATCGAGATTTTGTCCGATGTCAAGTCCAAGTGAATTTCAAAAATTTAGTCCGAGTTATTATGTTTAACATTATTTTCATTAGATAGCAAATATTTTTCAGAAGAATTTATAGAAGGAAAAATACTTGTGAAAGAAACATTTGTCCTTTAGGTGACAAACATTTGTTTTTAGAATCAGAGCATGAGATTTGAACACATACGTTAAAGCATGGCTCTGTTCTTTCATTAAAAACGGGTTATAGACTGAAATGAATATAAACCTTTTGATTCATTTTCTCTCAATTTTTTTGAACATTCGAACAATATCTAAAGTCCCGTGTCAGTCTTTGAATGACAACACAAAGACCGTAGATATTATCGAATCGAGAAAAGCATGATAAAATGACAATATTTTTTGAAATTTTTCAAGATTTTCAAATTTTTATGGATTTTTGAAAGTTTTATATTTTTCTATTTGCTTTTTGAAGGTTTTGTAATTTTGTATTTTGCTTTTCGAATAAATATATATACAAGAGATGGATGAAGAAAGACCTTTTACTTCTCTTCTTCCTCTTGAAGACGTTTAAGTGTTTCCGGTTGTAGACTCTTTAGACCAAGTCGTGGAAGAATAAACTCAAAACGTTCTCTAGGAAGAGCTTTGGTGAAGATGTCTGCTAACTGGTATTCAGTCCTCACAAAATAGAGTTCCACCACACCGTTTTCTACTTGCTCCCTGATGAAATGATGTCGAATGTCGATGTGCTTTGCTTTTGAGTCTTGAACGTTGTTGCATGAGAGAGCAATAGCATTTTTATTATCACAGTACAGAGGAATTTTGTTGAATTCAAAGCCATAGTCAGATAATTGGGATCTCATCCATAGGATTTGAGCACAACAAGATGACATAGCTATGTATTCAGCCTCTGTAGAGGAAATAGAAGTACTCATTTGTTTCTTTGAAGACCAACTCACAAGCTTATCACCCAAAAACTGAGCACCTCCAGACGTACTTCGACGTGTATCTTGATATCCTGCATGATCAACATCTGCATAGGCTGTTAGTGACATACCGGTGTCCTTCGGGTACCAAAGTCCCATATTGATGGTTCCTTTGAGATACCGAAAGACCCGTTTAACCGCTTCAAGGTGCTTTTTGGTAGGCTTAGTCTGATATCTAGCACACATGCAAACAACGAACAGAATGTCTGGTCTACTGGCTGTGAGGTACATCAGGGATCCAATCTTACTACGATATTTCGTTTGGTCTACCATGATCCCTGAGTGGTCCTCATCCAGTTTAGCACGCTCTATCATGGGAGTGTCAACAGGGTCACAAGAATCAAATCCAAATTTCTTTAAAATCTCATTTGCATTTTTAGATTGATTTATAAAAATGCCTCCGGGACTTTGTGAGATTTGTAATCCCAAGAAAAATGACATTTGTCCCATCATAGACATTTGAAATTTGGAACCCATTTCATTTGAAAAACGGTCACATTCATTGGGGTCAGTCGAGGCAAAAATAATATCATCAACATAGATTTGAACGTGAATTAAATGTTTGCCTGACTTTCTGGTGAACAGTGTTGGATCAAAAACTCCTTTGCTGAATCCAGTAGATAGAAGAAACTTTGATAGCGTATCATACCATGCCCTTGGAGCTTGCTTCAAACCGTAAAGAGCCTTCTTCAAACGATAGACGTGAGTAGGATGCTCTGGATTCACAAAGCCTTCAGTTTGGCTGACGTATACGACTTCTTTAAGATCTCCGTTAAGAAAAGCCGTCTTTACATCCATCTGATAGACTACCATGTTCTTACTTGCAGCATTAGCCAAGAAGATTCTGATTGCCTCGATACGAGAAACTGGAGCAAATGATTCTTCAAAGTCAATACCCTCTTCTTGACGGTATCCTTTTGCAACCAATCGAGCCTTGTTCTTTAAAACATCACCATGCTCATCAAGTTATACTTTGAAGATCCACTTTAGAGCAATGATCATTGCACAATCTGCAGCAGGTACTAATTCCCATACATCTAGTTGATCAAACTCATGAATTTCTTCTTGCATGGCATTGAACCAGCTGTCTTCATTCATGGCGGTTTTAATATCTTTTGGTTCGACCTTAGAGAGTACGGAGTTGAAGAAGCACCATAAGGCATCGGTTGCAAGTTGTTTCCACGTGGATACTGGACGAGAGGGGTTTCCAATGATGTTGTCCAATGGATGATCATGTGTCCATTTTCTAAGGTGTTCATGTGGTTATTGTTGAGGAACTGAAGTAGCAGAGTCGATATCTCCTGATGAAGATGGTTCTGATGATGATTCAGGAGCAAATATGTTCTCAAAGGGGGCATCTTCGGGAGTAGAAAAGGGATTAACTTCATCATGGGTGCCAGAAACAATTCCATGATGTACACTCGATGATTGATGATTTGTTGATGAGACAGAGTGATCAGCAGCAGGCGCTTCTTGACTTAATGACATTGAAACTGAAGGGTAACTTCATTGACAGGGATAGAAGCAGCCTCTGTTGATGGAATTGACATATCATTAGCACTTGTCTCATAGTGTTCATCAAACATTGGATCAAATAATTTCTTCAAGTCACCTTCTGAAGGAGGTACATAAGGAGTTGCTGGTGAGGGATTTGAAAAAAGGGTAGAACTGATAGGACTACTTGATGAAGGTTTAGATGCGGGTCCAGAACTGGATTGTCCTGGAGCCATTTTCCCGGACAGCTCATCGAACGTGACGTGAATAGTTTCCATGATATCTCGAGTTCTTTTGATGTAAATTCGGTAACCCTTCTTGTTTGATGCATAACCTACGAAAACTCCAATGTCCGCCTTAGCTTTTAATTTACTTAAATCTTGACCGTCATTTGTTGGATAGCACAAAGCACCAAACACACGAAGATAGGATAGATCAGGTTTTCGTTTATGGACAAGTTCATATGGAGTTTTTCCATGAGATGAGTGAATAAGGGAACGATTTTAGGTGTAGCAAGCAGTGGCAATGGCTTCAGCCCATAGAAACATTGAAACCTTTGAATAAATTAGCATTGTTCTTGCGGCTTCCACAAGAGTTCGATTTCGTCTTTCAACTACACCGTTCTGTTGAGGAGTTCGTGGAACACTTCTTTGATGACTGATTCCAACACTTTCATAAAACTGAATTAAGTCTTTGTTAACAAACTCTGTGCCATTGTCTGTTCGAACAATTCTAACAGTATTGTTGAGTCGAACCTGAAGCTGTTTGATAAGTTTGATGATGACATCTAGAGTTTCATCCTTTGTCCTCAAAAACTTTACCCATGTAAATCGAGAGTAGTCATCAACAACTACTAGAATGTATTTCTTCCCATTTATTGTTTGCACTCTCATTGGTCCACACAGATCCATATGAAGGGTATGAAGAACTTCCATTACTGAGTTTGTGGGTTTTGGGTTGTGGGCATATTTCGTGCTTTTTCCCAATTGGCAAGCTGAACAAAGATGATCTTTTTCATATTTTAATCTGGGTAATCCTCTGACAAGATCCTTTCTGGAAAGGTTATTAATGGTGCCGAAGTTCAAGTGATTGAGCCGACGATGCCATAACCATGACTTTGTTTTCGAAGCCTTTGACAACAAGCAGATTGGAGAGGACTTCATCATGTCTTTGATAGAGATGGTGTATAGATTTGAACCACGAGTTCCTCTTAGCAATTCCACACCATCGAGTTCTCTAACGAAACAAGTATGTTTTCTAAAAGCCACTTCTAGATCGGAATCACAGAATTGACCAACAGAGAACAAGTTATGACCAAGACCTTCCACATATTATACCCTGGAGATTACACTTTTACCAACAACATAGTCTCCATAACCCATAATTGCACCAAAATGGTCGTTCCCGAATCTAACAGTTCCGATGAATTTACTCACTAAGTTCATGAGCCGCGAGCGATCTCCAGTCATATGCTTGGAACAGCCTGAGTCCAGGTACCACATAACGATTTGAACGATCTGCAGTTGAACACAGACAAGAATGGATAACTGGATAATTGGGATCCCCATGCAAGAATGGGTTCCATTTGGTTAGTAACAGTGATTGGAACACCCACATCAGAAGTAGAAACAATAGAATCATCAGAAATAGATGCAGTTCTAGTGTCCGCATTTGACCTATTCAAAGTGTGTTCACTTCTTAAGGGAATAGTTCTACCAGTAGGCATCCATTTTCTAGTGGGCATTGACTTAGCAAATTTAGGGCACAACTCATTAATCTTACGGCCAGTAGGTATCCATTGATAACCTATATTACTAAATTTCCTTCCTGCAGGTTTCCACTGTTTTCTAACTTTCTTTCGCCTTTGCCTTTTAGCCTTCTTCGCTTGTTTTTTAACATTAACAGTTTTAACTGGGCATTTGACAACATTAGACAAATCATTCACACCACATTCATGATTAGTAACAGAAATCAAGCAGTCATCATTACATGGTTTGCGGATAGTAGCAGAATTCGAATTAATTACAGTACGCTTATAGCTAATACTAGAATCAACACGATTCGTTTATTCAACTCAAACTTAATATTCCTAGGGTGATCTTCTACTCTCTTCCAATGCACATTCTTAG
>BPTQ01000008.1:98216032-98277548 GCA_019973895.1 Chrysanthemum seticuspe
GAAAACTGAAAGAGGGTTCGAGATCATAGAAAAAAAGGGCTAGTGCACAAGGAATGGTTCCACCTGTTATGAGTGTTTGTTTCCTTTAAAAAATAATTATGAGTTTATGCTGCCAACCATGCGATAGTGCTTCTATGCCAAACTTAGTGCTGTTAGGTTTATGCTGTTAAGTGTATCCTTTATGATCATATGGTTAAGAATTATGGTTGCCCGATCGTACAACAAGTATTGCCCAATGATGCCATTTAGTTGCCTAGATTGCAAATTGGAAGGTGGCCTGAGGTTCAAACGAAATTGCCCAATAACTTAAACTTGATTTTTAGAATTTTCGTGTGTAGATACTAGATGACGATAACGGTTGCCTTTGCTCATTAGAATGTTAAACCATCTTCTAGTACAAAATTACTAACAACTGCTACAAGAGTTAAAACAATTGTTTTGAAAGTATGTGAATACGCAACCACTGCTACAGTTTAACAAACCAATGCTAGGTTCGCTCAAACCACCGCTAGTGTCGACGCAAATATCAACTTTATTTCTGTTTTCCAAATGACTAGTTGAAGTTCAAATTTTAAAAGTGAAATGTAAAGCGCGGATATGAATGATTTACTTCAGTTTGTCAAACATGCTTAAGCAACTTTTTCAAAACCAACAACAAATGTGGAAGCTACATTTTAGTACAAAAAAGGATAAGAAACTGATAAATTCAAACGGTTTGTAATTACGGATAAGTCTTATCCAAATACCAAAAAAGGAGAGAAAATCTGCAAGTAAATATTCACGTTCCTTCCCTATAAATTTTATGACAAATCCAGCAGGAAAAATAGATGCCCAGGAGCCTAGGCATGTGTCTACCTACAAAACAGTAAATGGAAATTAATGATACCGCGTGCAAGAACAGTAAAATCCTCGCTTTAAATACGCGCGGTAAATAAATGGAAAGCACATAAAAAACAACCATTCTTCCACCAACAAAAAACACCAAAGAGAAGTTGAAGATGTTAACCCGTTGCCTACGCACCGTCGGTTCCAAAAAGCCCATACATAGCCTAAACCTTTACCCCCCAAAACAAAAACATAAGCGCAAAGCAGTTGCTGCCACAACTTAAACATGTTCTTAAATGACTACTAATAACAATTAGTCGTTCCTAAGAAGACAAAACTGACCAATCTCTGCGACCATTCACAATATTCCTTCAACCAAAACCCATGTCCTTTTTAATTAACCTCGCTCCTCCCGAGCGGAAGAAGGATGTATATCATGGGTATTGGGTCGAAGGAGTGGTAGAATGTGCAAAGAGAGGCAATCAACACGGCTGAAATTTTTGGTCTCAGTCCTCTGTTGATTGCAGCCCGGCCCCCGAAGCAAGTGTACGTCTACTAATCCTGGCATATCGGGTTGGATAGACTGGGTTAAAGGTAAAAATGATGAGCTTGCGGGCACTGGGATAAATTTTAGAGCAAACCACATAAATAATTCGTAAAAAAAATCACATGCTATCGTGTAGGGGATGATTGGTGTATTTTGTGACAGTTCTCTCTCCTCACTCCAATTCAAACCTATCACGTCAGCGTGTGGATGTATTTTTCTGAATTATTTGTGGTTCTACCATTGCTCTAAAATAAAATTTGCGCGTATTGGAAAAGCAACCCCACTAAACGCTCTTCCAGTACCGCGCATAGGGGTGGATTTACACGGGAAACCCGTTGAGAAGCCTATCGAACTTCTGCAGGGAATCCCATATGAAAATACGGCCGCCCCAGGAGAACCAAACGACGGGAAATCCTTCAAGAAAATGATAGCAAAAAAGAAGGATTCCACACTCACAATTAAGTCGCGTACCACTGCTAATGTAGTTTTTCACTGCTAGTATCATTGTGTCGGTTTAATATGTAACATTCTAGAATTTCTTGGGTAGGATGTTTTGTATTAGATAAGTATGCTAAGTATAATTATCTTGTATATTGTAAAGGACTCTTTAGCTTATAAAAGGAGGTCCAGGCTAGAGTTTGATATAACTTTTCGGCATATTTAGAGTCGATACACTTCAAGGTTGTAATCGCTAATACTATTCAGAGTATTCGTGTATTAATATTATATCCAGGTGTTTTATAGACCATAAGTTATTGTAAAAATGTCAACATCTTCACTTTGACGTAAGCATATAACGCTTCAGGTTATTAGATGTGTAGAGTGAGTTGATTATTTTGAGGTTTATGCGACTTTTCTAAGCGTCAAAAAATGGTGTCGTGTCTAGATAGTAGATGACGATAACGGTTGCGTTTGCTGATTAGAATAGCACATTTGGGGATAAATACGTCCAAAAATACTAACAACTGCTACAAGAGTAACACAGTTGTTTTGAAAGTACAGATTAATTTGGATTCAATTGGGGATAAAAAAAATAGAGTTACAACTGCTAGGGCAAAACATAGTTTAGACCAACACACATCATAATTCGCAACACCTAACAATCTGTTGCAATCAATTTCGAAATAAACATCAATGGTGCCCAACTCTTCTACTGCAACTCACAACATGGTTGCGTTTTTGGAAAAACCAAATGAGGCTACATGGTTTGAACAAATTCTCAATTATATGCATATGTTAATACGCAACCACTGCTACAGTTTAACAAACCACTGCTAGGTTCGCTCAAACCACCGCTAGTGTCGACGCAAATATCCAACTTTGTTTGTGTTTTTCCAAATCAGTTATAATAAAAAAAAAAGTCCCTGAAGTACAATATGGTTTTTTGCGAATTAAAAGGTTGACTAGTTGAAGTTCAAATTTTAAAAGTGAAATTTAAAGCGCCGATATGAATGATTTACTTCAGTTTGTCAAACGTGCATAAGCAACATTTCCAAAACCAACAACAGTTGTGGAAGCTACATTTTTCCAAAAAAAAGTATATAGAGACATAGCAAACTTTCAGTACAAAAAAGGATAATAAACCGATAAATTCAAGCGGTTTGTAATTACGGATAAGGCTTATCCAAATACCAAAAAAAGGTGTACAAATCTGCAAGTAAATATTCACGTTCCTTCCTTAGAAATTTTGGGACAAATCCAGCAGGAAAAATAGAAGGGTAGGAGCCTAGGAACGTGCCTACCCACAAAACAGTAATTGGAAATTAATTATACCGCGTGCAAGACCAGTAAAATCCTCGCTTTAAATACGCGCGATAAATAAAGGGAAAGCACATAAAAAAACAACCATTCCTCCACCAACAAAAAACACCAAAGAGAAGTTGAAGATGTTAACCCATTGCCCACGCACCGTCGGTTCCAAAAAGCCCATACATAGCCTAAACCTTTACCCCCCAAAACAAAAACATAAGCGCAAAGTAGTTGCTGCCACAACTGAAACATGTTCTTAAATGACTACTAATAACAATTAGTCATTTCTAAATTGTCGAGAATGACGACTAATAACACATCCCCGCGACCATTCACAACATTCCTTCACCCAAAACCCGTGTCCTTTGAAGTTTGTGGAAGCATGCCCAGACCATATGGCGTACCAAAGGTGGGAGTTTAAACCGATTAGACTCTCATTAGCCATTTGGGATGTTCAAATTTCAGCCAGTTACTTCTTAACCTCGCTCTACCCGAGCGGAAGAAGGAAGTAAATCATGGGTATTGGGTCGAAGGAGTGGTAGAATATGCAAAGAGAGGCTTAAAATTATGGTCTGCAGTCCTCTGTTGATTGGTGCATGTTTCCCGAAGCAAGTGTACGTCTACCAATCTTGGCAGATCGGGTTGGATAGACTGAGGTCAAGGTAAAAATGACGAGCTTGCGGGCGCCGGGATAAAATAAAGAGCAAACCACTGCTAATGTAGTTTTTCACTGCTAGTATGATTGTGTCGGTTTAATATGTAACATTCTTGAATTTCTTGGGTAGGATGTTTTGTATTATATAAGTATGCTAAGTATAATTATCCTGTATATTGTAAAGGACTCCTTAGCCTATAAAAGGAGGTCTAGGCTAGAGTCGATACACTCCAAGGTTGTACTCGCTAATACTATTCAGTGTATTCGTGTATTAATAATATATGTAGGTCTTTTATAGACCATAACTTATTGGTGTGAATTTAATTTGTTAACATTAATATTTGTTTTCAAACATACTATTCAAGTGAACACTGATGAAACGGAAATGTCGATGTATTGTAACTAGTTAGATTAAAAAAATGTTACATAATTTTTGTTAGGTCACGGATTTTAAAAATACCACAAAATTGTTATAAAGAGCAACACAATTGGTTGCTCCTAATTGGTTGATTATATGTGTAGAGTGAGTTTATCATCAGTTTGACGTAAGCACATAACGCTTCATGTTATTAGATGTGTAGAGTGAGTTGATTATTTTGAGGTTTATGCGACTTTTTTAAACGTCAAAAAATGGTACAATGCTTTTATGCTTGATTACTTAAATTAAATATCTGTAATTATAAAATAAATTGGTTGCCAAATTACAACTGCTAGTTAATTTTTACTACTGCTAATTATACTCACTACTCCTAGTAAACTGAATAGGTTGTATACTTACAACTGCTAGTATTATACGCACAACTGCTAGTTATTATAACAACTGCTAGTGATAGAAGTTGCCCTACGTTCAACAGTTAGTTGCCAAATTGATATTTGGAAACAACTGCTAGTTGGCGAGATGAAATAAGAATGGATAATGGCAACAGAGGAAATACTAAATACGTTGACATACAATGTTTCATACAGACGACAACCTACTACATATTACGATTACTACATAAACCCTTGATTAACAGACACACCAAACTTTGTGTACACAAATTTAATTGACGCAGGGTATTCAAACCATACATAAAACTACAACCACTAGAACAATTTTACAACGGCTGTGACGGAAGATCGGGGGAGTTTCAACAGCTTCCTAGCGAACTCCCAATTCATCTTGATATTATCATAACCATCGTCCATCAAATCGCTGGCCCTGATATACATTTTCTTTAACGACGTGAAACAAGCAAGTATAAACTTTATTATGTGTAATTCATTCTGTGATCTAGGAAAGGATCGAAAAATCACTGTCTGAATCTGCCCATGACTGAATGTGGTTGTGTCTAAATCAAATGAAGGTTGTTCCAAAGGTAAAACACTAAGCGTGTGTGAAGCCTGGAAAATCAAATAGTATTGAGATAGAAAAACATGGCAGTTTACGGATGTTTATTTGATACGTATGAAATAGAGTAATAAAGTATTACACTTACTCTGGTTTCCAGCTTTTTCAAGTTTGGAGATCCGCGAATCATTTGGACGATGAGTGACACGATAACAGTCTCGCCAAAATCAACTCCTTTTAGATTCAGATTAACGAGGGATACAAACGGCAAAGGGACATTCATCCTGGAATTACCATCACGCATCAACTACAACAGGTCGAGTTTTGGGTTAGTTTCAAAGATTAAATGTCGTTACAGTTACACATATATTTAACATTGTAAAATTAGAAGTGTAAATCTCAAAACGGTCTTACTGTGCAATCGTCAAAATCCAATGTAAGGGTCTCAAGAGATGGAAGTCTTGTCAGGTGAAAGATATTGGATGCTATGATTGTCGTGACAACATTCGAAATACCGAATGACAAATGTAACTTCTTCAAATTCCTAAGACTTGCAAGATTCCATAGTTTCATCCCGTTTGTACTCTCAACATCCAATCTAAGAGACTCAAGTAAGGGACAACCAGCAATTAAATCCCAAACTGTACCGGTAAGAAAGTTGACTAAACACAATTCTAAGCTCAATAAATTTAAAAAAACTAGTGAAAAACACCAAACTAGGAAAATCACAACAATGAATTTCAAGATGTTTCAATCCAATACGGCCGTAAAGTTGGGTTGGCAATGTAACTGGTTCTCCATACCAGTTTCTAACTGTCAGGTCCTCAATTCCTTGCAGTGCCAAAAACATAAGCCAATCACGAATCTCTTCATAATTCAAGTCTTCCATTCCAGACAACAGTTTGGGATCTACAGAGAAGACAAACTTTTTTATGGGACCCGTAAGCTGATTTAAAAGTCTAGTAACATGGCTCCCATCAAACTTATATGTTAAATAATAAAAGAAATCATCATCAATTATGACTTCGGTGAGCAAGGTCCACTTAAACCTCCAATTTGTAGATAAAATAGAGGTGCTCACCGCTTCTGTTATTGGCAACCGATTCAAAATGTTACCGATCATTGTATCTGGCATGTTGCTAATATAATCTCTCATAATGGTGATAACATTAGCTCAAAACGACATGGTTTTCAAGGAAATTTTGTTGGTTTTTTTAATTGCCGACACGAGGCTTTGGATGAGGGTTGTTGATTTGCAATTGATGGTCAGAACGAGGGTGTGTTATGATCATTATATGTGGTTGTTGGGTTGGTTCATTGATTCGCGCGCCCAAGATACAAGCTTTTCAAATTTGGTCCGTAAAAAATGGCCAAAACCCATTTTAGTTATCTAGGTCATGTGCCGTTAAATATTTGATGGGCCCAATAAAACCTATTAGTCTTCTACATTAAAAGTCAAATATCCAGAGAAAACAAAACGTCGCCTCCTTTAATGTTGATCCTGTGATACTTTAAATAGAATATTTTTAGATTTTCTTGTGAAAAATTTGTGAAAGGTGAGTTTAATGAGTCTGCAAACTAAGTTCAAAGTTAGGTATGTATTTTGATGATACAACAAATGAAATAACTACGTAAAAATTGAAAACATTGAATCATGAAAGCAACGCCAAACATTGAAAATGAATTGGTTGTATACTTACAACTGCTAGTTATTTTTACTACCGCTATAGTTAATTTTACTACCGCTAGTAAAACTGAAGTGGTTGTAGAGTTACAACTGCTAGTCATTTTTACTACCGCTATAGTTATTTTTACTACCGCTAGTAAAACTGAATTGGTTGTATACTTACAACTGCCAGTATACAGGTTACTACTGCTAGCTATTTTAACCACTACTTGTGATAGAACACATCAACGAAATGATGCCACCGTCGTTAATACTGTTGTGTATGGCCGTGTTTGTGCTGCCCGTCTGTAGGTGCTGCTGATACCATTCTGGTGCCCTTGTGTAGGTGTTGGTCTTACTATTCTGGGCCTGAATAGAGACATATTGGTTTAGTGCTGCTAGTATTAAACTTACAACTTCTAGTTAAATTGTACTAGTGTTGAATGGTAAAGCTGTTAAGTTCAAGTGTGCATAGTCACTAGTTGGTAGTTATTAGTTGATTGTAGAATACGAATTGTAACAACTAGAAGGACTCCTTGTTTTATAAAAGTAGTCAATAAGGAAAAGAAGTTGCCCTACGTAGAACAGTTAGTTGCCACATTGTTTATTAGAAACAACTGCTAGTTCCCAATATTAAACAAAGATGTATAATGGGATTAAAGAACATAGGAAATAGTAAATACGTTGACATACAACGTTTCATACAGACAACCTACTACATATTACGATTACTACATAATTATGAGTTTAATGGTTACATAATATGTAACCACTTGATTTATAAAATTCAGCAAGTACGCAGAAAAAGCTAACCACTCCATGCTTCCTTCACATACAGACATCGTACTAAAACCACAAAGCTTCATTCCTATTAAGCATGATCCCTAACTTCTGCCGAACAAACCTGTTGAACATGAATATAATGGTGTAAGTTAAAAATAAAACATTAATAGAATGGCAAGTTAAAAAAAAAAAAAAAAAAAAAAAAAAAAAAAAAAACATACTATAAACAGCATGGTCTGGCTGATTTAACAAAAGAAGAGATTCTTTGTATGGGGCGATGTAGAAAGATCCTGCATCTCCTAACATTCCCATGCAGACAAATAATTCAAGTTCTTTGTTGTACACAAATACCGACTGACCCAAATGATTGACGTTGTACGCTTCCACTATTGGAGCTTGATCCTTTGTAAACCCAAGCAAACGAACCGAATATAGAGTAGGGATGGCGAATAGGCTTCTAAATGATGTTATGGAAGAACCATTGACGTCCAACAACCATCCACAAAACAATGGAATGTCTTCACCAATGATCGTCCCAGAAATCACTAGAGAGGTTCCAAGATCAAAAACATTGAATGGAACTGGGAGTTCATTTTTTAAAATCTGTGGTAGGTCTATAACTTTAAATTGGTTGGTTACCAAATCAAAAGAAATCAACATATAAATCTTATAAATAACACCGTCCTCATTAGTTAACTTTTCACTCCCAGTCCAATAGAGAAAACGACCTACAACTGCATGACTTTTACGTTTCAATTTGATAGTTTCACGAGGGGGTGGAAATTTTCAAGCATTGTCCACCTTAACGAGTTCAAAGAAAAGACAGAGACATACTAGAAACCACTTTCGAAAACAGGATAGGAGACCTTCACGATCGTCGGGTCAAGAGTATCCGGACGGACGGAAAAACCAAAACAAATCTTTTGACGTTTGATTTGATGCGTGTAAACCGGGACAAATACTGCAAGTGATTTTTTGATTGTCGGGTTCCAAATAACAGTCATTAGATTAGAACCATAGACAAAACACCAAAGACCATTAGAATTGCCAACTGTAATCATAGATGAAAGCATTAAATCTGTATTAAGTGGCGTAGCGATTAGCTGTTCATCTAAAGCTAACACAAAACATTGGTCACCCATATCGAATGTTAGCGTAAATAAACACTGATCATTACGACGAACACTGTAATTAAAGATGAAGCTTCCACAATCTATACTAGCCTTCCATAACTTGCAAACACTACGTTGTTGGAGTATAGACTTAGGAGGTAGCCTACGGATGATATCTAGTTGAACATCCAGTGGAATATTGTCAGACATATTTTCTAAACAAAAGCAGAAAGATTGGGATAAAGATATGAAGTCAATAGACCAAAAGAAGAAAGAAAGATTTTGTTAAACAAATTGTATTGAAGAAAGAAGAAAGTGATTGGGAACAGAAGACATTAAAGGACATGTACTGTAAATCTGTGTTTTGTGTGGGCGTTTTTTTTTTTTTGTTTTTTTTTTTTAAATATGAAATGACAAAACTATCCTCGTGTATAAATACAAGTTGCCCAAAAAACATAAAGATGCCCAAAAAACAATACAAGTTGCCCAAAAAATAATACGTTACAATACATGACATATACCTTCAAAATACGTACTTGTGTCATAAGTTGTCGGACACATGGCAGCCCCTGGTTGGGTCCAAGAAAAGCGGTGGGCAACCCGTCCATTTTTGAATTTTAAAATGGTGTGGTCCATATAGTGATATGCATCAGGGCGCGCGGTCTATTTGGCTAATTTTCCCTAATAATAATAATAATAATAATAATAATAACACTAGAAGTACTAATAAAAACATTGTTAATGGAGGTCCTAATCCTAATTTGAATTGTAAAAATTGTGGAAAGATTGGACATACTATAGAGAGATGTTATGAAATTGTTGGTTTTCCTTTTGGTTTTTCTAAAACCAATGGATCTTTTAAGCAAAATGGTTTTAAAGAAACTTATAATGCTAATGTTGAGGTTAAACAAAATGAAAAATCTTCTTCTGCTAGTACTTCTTCTGGTTTTACTTCTGAACAGATGAAAAAACTTCTGTCTTTGATTAATGATTCTCCATCTGGAAGCATACATGCCAATATGGCAGGTAGGGCTTCATTCTTTAATCACAATGTCTGGTTTAACATAAATTTTTCTAAATATTATTTTGCCAATTCTATTCTTATTGTTAAGACTCTTACATTGGGGTGGATTATAGATTTTGGTGGTAATCAGCACCTTACTGTTTCTACTGATGGAATGTTTAATGTTGCTGATATATCTAGTTTAAACATTACTGTTAGTCACCCTAATGGTACTCTTGCTACTATAAGTCATGTTGGTAATCTGAAGCTTACTAATAATGTGGTTTTGTATGATGTTTTAGTTGTTCCTGGTTATTGTCTAAATTTGTTGGGCATAACAGACTGGGTCACCCTGCTGATCCAGTTCTGAATGTTCTTAAGTCTGATCTTGGTTTCTCTAAGAATGCTTCTGTGCCTATATGTGAAGTCTGTCATAGGGCTAAACAAACAAGGGAACCTTTTCCCTTGTCTGACCATAAGTCAGTGACATTGGGGGAACTTGTTCATCTGGACTTATAGGGTCCATACAGAATTACTAGCAGAGAATGTTATAAGTATTTCTTGACTATGGTTGATGACTATTCTAGGGCAGTATGGGTATACTTAGTTAAAACTAATGATGAAGTATTTGATGTTTTTGTGTATTTTATAAACATGTTTTGTAATCAGTTCAATTCAAAGATTAAAATAGTTAGATCTGATAATGGAACAGAATTTGTGAATAAAAAAATGCATCAAGTTTTTTCTGATCTTGGCATAATACATCAAGCTTCTTGTGCTCATACTCCTCAGCAAAATGGGATTTTTGAAAGGAAACATAGACACTTGCTTAATGTGGCAAGGAGTCTGATGTTTCAGGGGGTAATTCCTTTAAAGTTCTGGTCTGGTTGTATTTTAACTGATGTCTATCTGATTAACATGCTACCATCTTCTTTTTTAAAAGGTAAATATCCCTTTGAGATGATTCATAAAAGAAAACCTAATCTTTCACACTTGAGGTCTTTTGGTTGTCTATGTTTTGCAACTATTTTAAATAATCATGATAAAATGAGTTTTAGGTCTGAAAAATGTGTTCTTATTGGATTTTCTATAGTTAAAAAAACTTATAAACTTTTGAATTTGGATACTAGAAATGTATTCTTTCATAGGGATGTAAGATTTTATGAAAATGTATTTCCTCTTAAAATGAAAAACTATGATATTGCAGATGCACAAAGTGCAAAGGAAGCTGATAATTTGAATTTTTTTTGATAATTTGGGGTCTCAAAGTCCCAAAGATGAAGGGAGAGATTCACCAGTTGAGGATGGCAGTGAGCCACCTTCTCTTGATGCAGCAGATAATACACAATGTATTACAACAGATACTACACAAATGCATCTAGAAGAGTGGCAATCTGCAACCAACTATGGTGACCAAAACTGGTCTGAGGGCAATCTTTATCAAAATTTAAATGAGTCATCTCAAACCAGTCAAGTTAATAATGATGTGCAGTCTGAGCTTCAGTCTCCTGTGTTAAGAAGGTCTAATAGAGAAACTAAGCAACCTATTAGGTTTAATGATTATGTGCTTAGTTCCAAGCTCAGATATGGTATAGAAAAATATGTGGATTATAGGAGATTGAATGTGTTTAATAAATATTTTGCTTCCACTTTGAATAAATCTGTTGAGCCTATATGTTATAATGATGTTGTTAAAGATCATAATTGGGTTGATGCTATGAATAATGAAGTTGAGGCTTTACATAGAAACAATAATTGGACTGAATGTGATTTGCCTCCTGGTAAAAAACCTTTTGGATCTAAATGGACATGGAAAATTAAATATAAGTCTACAGGAGAAGTGAAAAGGTATAAAGCTAGGCTTGTTGCTAAGGGCTTTAATCAAAGAGAGGGTTTTGATTATGATGAAACTTTTAGTCTTGTTGTTAAAATGGTTACTGTGAGGAGTTTGATTAGTATTGCTTTTAATATGTCTTGGCCATTATATCAGTTAGATGTTAATAATGCCTTCTTGTATGGTGATTTGGTTGAAGATGTTTATATGACTTTGCCTGAAGGATATAACAGTAATGATAAAAATAAAGTATGCAAGCTTAATAAGTCTTTGTATGGTCTTAAGCAGGCACCAAGGCAGTGGAATGCTAAACTTACTGCTTCCTTGGTTGAACATGGCTTTGTTCAAAGCAAATTTGACTATTCATTAAACATTAAACAAAAGGGGTATGTATTTGTTGCTCTTCTTGTTTATGTGGATGATATTGTGATTACAGGCAATAATGAATCTGAGATTAGTAGCTTCAAAAGGTTTTTAAACTCTAAGTTTTTAATTAAATATCTTGGTGAGCTCAAATATTTTCTTGGTATTGAAGTTTTAAGAAATGAAAAAGGGGTTTGTATGTCTCAAAGGAAGTATTGTTTAGAATTGTTATATGAGTATGGTTTGTTGACTGCAAAGCCAGTGGACAATCCTCTTCCTGAGAATACTGTTTTGAATCATATTGAGTCTAGTAAAGACAAGTGCTTAAATAATATTACTGCTTATCAGAAGTTGGTTGGAAAACTTATATATCTCACTAATACTAGGCCTGATATTAGCTATGTTGTTTATTGTTTAAGTCAACACATGCATTATCCTTTACAGTCTCATCTAAAGCTGCTTTAAGAGTGTTGAAATACTTAAAAGGGCCACCTGGGTCTGGGTTGCAATTTAATAAAGAGTCTAGTCTTAAGTTGAGTGCATACTCTGATGAAGATTGGGCTAAATGTCCAAAAACTAGGAAATATGTTACTGATTTTTATGTTTTTCTGGGTGATTCATTGATTTCATGGAGAAGTAAAAAGCAAGTTACTTTATCTAAGAGTTCGGTAGAGGTTGAATATAGAAGCCTTGCTTATGTGGCTAGTGAAGTTATTTGGTTGTGTATTGTGATAGTAGTGTTGCTATTCAAATTGATGCTTACCCTGTGTTTCATGAAAAAACAAAGCATTTTGAGTTAGATGTGCATTTTGTTAGAGAAAAAGTAGTTGTTGGTGTTATTGTGACTAAGAAAGTTCATACTGATGAGCAGACTGCAGACATTTTTACAAAGTGTCTTGGTTAGTCTCAACATAAGGTTTTTTGCAAAAATCTTGGTTTGTTTGACATGTTTGCAGGTGTTAAGAATTCTGGTTTGGATAACAAAGAAGTTGATGATGGTTCTGGTAATCAGCTTGAGGAGGGGTGTTGAAGTTATAAGTGCAAGCTTCTTATCGTAAAGTTCATGGGCTAGTTTTGTCATTTCCAGATCTTGGTTTAAGCTTAAAAGAAGAATTGTGCTGATAAGTCAAGTTACATATTCTGGAGGGCTAAAGTGAAATATCCTAAGTATATAATGTCATATCCGGATCTAGGGTTCATTATCTTTATTCAGTCTGTGTTATCTCTATCAAAATCTCTCTCAAGTATTTACACATACTCGTGTATTCTGGTTATTGTTTCAAGATCAAACACCTTTTGTTTGATCTTGATTGTTTGTGTGATTGAGTGTCTTTGTAGTGAGGTTCTTGTGGTATCCTTCTGAAGGAGATCACACTTGTCTTTTGTATTTGTTTGGTAAGCGCCCGTTTAGGGACTTATCTACTATAGCTATTGATTAATAAAATACATCAAAAGGTGGTTGGTTGGGTGTAATATCTGGTTATTGTGTGTTCTTTACCATTTTTACATCGAATGTTCTTACATATGACTATGGTACCTGATGGTTTATTATGCTACCTTTTATAAATGGGATTTCTGTTATGGTATCTATGTTTGGCAACATGTAATTGCCCTATGATATATTCGATATGTTTGTTCCTTGTTTTACATTTCCTTATTGTTTTGTGATTCCGATGGCACCCGATCTTACCATGCTTGCGTCGGATGCTTCTGTTATCTTATTAGGAAAACTCCTGGTTTTGTTTATGGTGTTCTAGCTTTGTGTTTAGATGCAGCGTATGTTATGGAATGGTTAAAGGACACATGATACTCGACTCGATTAATATAATTTACATTAAGATATGACCTAAAAAGAAAGTGTATTAGCTATAGCTATAAGATTCTACATTTCAGAGTTCATACATCATGACTTTTAGTATATGACTTTTGTACAAGGTGTCCGATAACTTAGGCACGATCTTGCCGGTGAGATGTATTGTAGAATCAATACTTGTACGAAACAAAATTGGCAATGAAACCATCATATGTCATTCATACTAATACTACTAATCAAACGAATGTTCATTTTTATTTACAAATAATCATATTTCATTCTTGTGTACAATGCAACTCAAATTTTCAACCATATTAATCTAAAGTCATAAGTTCATAAATCATAGTAATAGTCAATAAGAAATTCTAAAACCTTGATAATATTTCAAAGCATCATTGCTTTAAACTCTTCAAAGTTAAGCACACCATCACCATTCAGATCAAACTGATTAATCATACCAACACACTCATCAACACTTCTCGACTCACCTAATCGATCCAACATCCGATTCAAGCTTTTCGGTGTTATACAATCGTTTCCATCGTTTTCATACAATCTAAAAGCCTTCCTTAAATCCTCAACCTTCTCATCTTCATTATCGCTCTCCATTAAACTAACGAAATCGTCAAATCCTAGTTCATGCCCGTCAACTTTGCTCCCATGCAATGACTCGACTATAACTTGTACATCTTCTATTAAAACTTGCTCGTGACAAATCATGCCTACACGGCGGTGTAGCTCGGATGGTGAGACCATGCCATTGCTGTCTTCATCAAAGTGATCAAATACACGCTTGTAATCGTTCGATTTACTCATGCTTTTAAAATTTCTTGAGTGCTTGATGGTTATATTATGAGCTGAGTTATGAACTATATGTATGATAACATTATGGATTGATGTTTAAGTACTTATATAGGTATGGATTTTACGCGTGGTTTGGCACTAATACTGAATTTATTTGGTTTGGTTTTGAAATGTAACGTGGTGGAACTGATTATGAAGCTTACAAGCAGTTTCTTCATGGAATTGATAGCGAATAATGAAACTGCTAGGAAAGTTCGTTACATATAATAAATTGGTCACGTAAGTTTTGATTGTGACAGTTACAACTCTCGTTTATTCATGTTTTTTTTTTTCCCTTTCTTTTGCTACCTGTATTTCTAAAAGCGTGTCTTATGACTAAAAGAATGTGTTAGAACTTAGAAGATTATATTCATGTTTTAGTTTAGAAGATAAATTAATCTACTTATGATAAAAATAAGTAGATAAAATACAAGGTATGCAATACTACAGATACAAGGTAATGGACGTGGAGTCTTAGTGGACTCTTTATCGGTGTGTCGTGAGTTAAGCTTTGGAGGTTACTCACACAACATCTTTTGATGCATGCACCATAATTTGGGCATTACAGTATTGTACGGTACAGTAATGCACAAATTGTGGTGCATGCATCAAAAGATGTGGTGTAAGTATCAATTCCCTTAAGCTTTCCGCCTCTAAGGTTATCCAGTGTGGTAATTGGCAGGGCCATCTCATGAATCGGCGAAATTTTTGAGGACCCTGTACGAAATTATATAAAGAGGCCTTTCGTTAAACAATATTATATGTAAAGTATCACCGTTTATAAGATATAATGCAATCGGTTATCTAAACGTTATATCATATTACTCATATAGGATATTTTCCCGTCTAAATATTTTTTTTTCTTCTTGAAAAATATGTCTACACATGCATATAATTATTAATGGGACAAACTTTAGGGCCCAAAAAATTCTGGGCCCTGAGCGGTCGCTCAGCTTGCACGCCATCAAAGACGGCCCTGGTGATTGGTAAACCTTTTTAAAGATTTATAGTTATATCATATTATCAATTTATAAACTTCATGTTCTATGAATCTATCTTAATTATGTATAAACCTTTTAAAGCTTTATAAACATCACCCATAATTTATTTTACCGGGGTGAATTAACCCTTTTATAAAAAAAAAAAAAAAAAAAAAAAAAAACATCACCCATAATTCAAATGCAATAAGTATTAAGAGATTTAATATACTAGATCTATTCAATGTCACACAAGCGTGAAGTGAATATATACAAGCAATAAATAAATGCTCATTATAGTTTAAATTTTTTTATACCTTTACGTATCTTTTTCAAAATCTTTTCGTAAATTATTATAGTCGATGCCTTAAGATATACCTTTTTGATAGTTAAGAGTTTTATGCCCGAACTAATTTTTCATCCAAAGTTAATTGAACACAACGTTTCGAAATACTTGCTGAGTACTAAAAGTATCAAAGTAAAAAAGGTATAAAATTGATTTTTCGATCAATTATTAGCCAAACACGATGGTGGTCGAAGTACCTGTAACAAAACAAAAAAATCATCAAATTAAAATAGTGATGCATCATGAGTTTATTATAAACTCGAAATTAGCAAGTTAAAAAAACAAAGCATTTATAGACGAGTTTATTATAAACACATCCATCGATACTCATTTTCTAGTTAAAATCGTATTTCAGTTATAAAGTTAGTTTTACTATAAACATGTACCGATGTGGGATAAATCTAGAACAAAGACAATGCTAATAATAACCATATTTCAATGACCATGCTGTTTTCTTATAACAACTTCTGATAGGGTCATGACGCACTACAATATGCAATAGGAGTACTTCACTATCATAAGCTAACCAACCTATTATATGTTTAGCAATGATCACAGAAATTTTTAAGTTTTTGTTATAAAAGGTAACAGTGTTTGGGATGCTAATGTGATATCATATCCAGTTGTGGTTGGAAACAGGTTTTGAGCTTAAGGGATAAAATGAGGAGGCATGTGATATGTAAAGTTGGGAATGGGGCTAGCATGTTCCTATGGCATGATAGATGGTGGGGTGAATGGGGTCCTGGTCTGCTGAGCAACATTATTCCCATGGATGCAGTCACTCAGGAAAACCTTGATAGCAAAATGAAGTTAAAAGACATGATAACTTATGGCTCTTGGAAATGGCCACCAAGCTAGTGTGTCGATTTCCCTATAATCCAAACACTGCCTATTCCAGCTCTGAATGCAGAATTGAAAGACTAGACAAAGTTGGTTAACCAAAAAGGGACAATGTGTTGACTACTCAATTAAGAGAGCCTGGGAAGATGGGAAGAGAGCCTGGGAAGATTGGAAGCAAGAAGGAAATAGAGTCCCATGGTGTGATTTGTGGTTCTCCCAATGCACTCCCAAACATTCCTTTATAGTATGGCTGGCTATACAAGGAAGGTTGACAACACAAGATAGAATTATTAAATGGTGTCCTAGTAAACAAGTAGCTTGCCATCTGTGTGATTTATGCCCTGATTCACATAATCACCTTTTCTTTTAATGTTCTTACTCCAATAGAATATGGACAGATATGAAACAGAGAATTCAGAAAGTGGATTGGCCAGAAAGGTTGGATGAAATTTTGAAATATAATGAGCATTTTAGCAAGGATTGTGTTGGCTTCTTGTGTTTATTTTGTATGGAATTTGAGGAATAACAGGTTGTTTTCAAGTAATAGAAGAGGATACAAAGAACTGATTGCTGCCATCAGAGATAATGTGAGACTAAAGTTGGCTTGTTTGACCGTATAGAAATCTGATCAAGTGGAAAAAGTAAGTCAGAGTTGGCAAGTCTTAATGAATGTTAGTGATGGGAATGAAAGTGTGATAAAGGACTGGGAATAAAAATAAAAGAACTCTGATGCAGGAGGATAAAAAGAGTAGTAGTATGCAGTTATGGTATATGGATTTCTGGAATATGGTAGAAAGCAGATGGCTAGTATCTTGAGTTTGAAAAACCCTGCCAATAAAGCAATTTTCCTCCAACTATGTGAGGATGTTGCTGCATATGTAGTTGGAAGCTGTGGTTTGGTCTGGGCTAGTAAAACTCATAAGGTAGTTTCCTGCTTTGGTGGTATGCATTTCTTAACAGGTGTTTGGCATAAGCACAATTCAAGAAAGTGTTATTTGTTGCCTTTGGGAAGGAACATGGTGGAATGCCAACATTGATGATGCCTAATTGATTGTTTTGTTTCTCTTGTTTGTGAGGTTGCAGCTGCAAATAAAGAGTTGATTTGAGCAGTTGATTGGGAAATGTTGTCATCTAGTCCGATATATACATAAAGCACTGGCTTCATGGATTTGCACACATTGAGCTATGCAACCATTGAACGTGCAGACTTCAGACACATGAATGATCATAAAATGCCTACTCATATCAAAACATTCAAACCAAATCTGGGTGGTCAACTTAATAATAACCTTATTAGTTAACATAAACCTAATCAACCTTGTTATCCAATGACATTAAGTTAATGATTATTTATCACTTAAAGCCAAATAAAATAGATTATACCAATAAAAAAGTAGTTTACACTATTAGTTACTAAATACTTTTACTTTTAGTAAAAACAATCAATTCAAAAAAAAAAAAAAAAAAAAAAAAAAAAAAAAAAAAAAAAAAAAAAACTTTATATCATATGTATATATTGTATAGTTTTATGCTTGTTTTGTTATATTATTTTAGTTCATTTTGCATCTTAAATCTTAATGAATGAACATGAGGTTTAACCAAAGAACTTAAACATATAAGTTCACTCTTTTTATAAGTTCGTATTCGTTCAAACGAACATTAAACCATACATATCTTTTAAGAGAAATTAAATAGAGGTCGTCATGTTTGAATATCACAGTACTTATGATTGTCCTTGTATCATGAGTTCATGACTCAGGTATTCTAGATTCCTAAGACTCAACCTTAAGGAAATAACAACGGCCCGTATATTAAAAATGTATACCAGCAGTATACTGTCGAATTGATAAAGAAGAAAAAACTGTTTGATGTGGATTCAATGGCTTACTCTCCATTATGAATCCATGTCTCTACGCTCCCAGTCGCTAGGGCCGTTCCTGGGGTTTGGAGGCCCTGTGCGAGAACTGAAAATGAGGCCTCAAAGTAAAAGGTAAGTGAAAAGTTTTTATTTTCTTAAAACATATAATGTATCTTTCATATTTATAAATGATTGTCGATACTTTAAAACAGTTCAAGACATTACGTTATCGTCTATTCTAAATACGGATAAAACGACCATACATAGTCTTCTTTGTTCATCGTCCTATGGAATGACAAAATGCACCAAAGATCGATCTTAGTTTTACAAAGATTGATACACGGCTTTTCCTCCTTTCTGAAACGTTAAGTATCTTTGATATAAGTTTATATTGGCTCGGAAACTTTTAGATACAAACACTTGATGCAGACTATTCTATCACAAAAAAGATACTCCACACGATAGCATCTGTTCAACTAACAAACATAAGAAACCGAAACAGAATGTTTTAACTGAACAATGTCCTCTCATGAAATGTACCTTTCTTTACTTAGGAAAAAATTATTTTACAACCACCAACTGTGACATCCTTCACCAAAAATATGATTTACTGTTACACTACAACAAAAAAATAATATAATGCCCAAATTAACTAGAACTTGCCCATCAGTGACCCAAAAACACATAAGTCAGCCCTTAATGTTACTTTGTGACTTGACTTATGTTCTAATCTTTTCAAGACTCTCGGAGACTGTTTTCATTCGAGGGCGAATCTCGGGGTCTCGTTCAGTACACGCAAGTGCTAAATGGAACACAGTTAGCACTTCTTTTTTTGCGTGTACTTCTTGAAGCAACATGGGGTCTACCATATCAGACAACGGGGTTTCCTCCTCAAACCCTTTTCGTACCCACTTCACTAGATCAGGGATTTCAGTTGACGTCGAGGTTGTCGGAGAGGAAAGCTCGGGTGACTTTCCTGTCAGCAATTCAAGTAACATAACACCAAAAGAATAAACATCCCATTTTTGTGTAGGTTTGTTTGATGACACTCGGGCTTCTGGTGCGCGATAGTTGTTGACCTTTTCGGTTTGGGCTGACTTTAGGTATGGAAGGGCTCCACCCATGAAGCCACCAGAGGACGACGGGTTGTTGCCAGTGATGGTAATAAGACGACTTAAACCAAAATCTGATATATGTGGTTGTTGCTCGTTGTCAAGGAGAATGTTTGAGGGCTTAATGTCTCCATGAACAAATTTTCGAGGACTACATTCGTGGAGATATGCTAAGCCTCTCGCGGTTCCTTTTGTGATCTTTAGCCTTGTTGACCATGAAAGGACTGTCGATGTTTGACCTGTTATCAGTAAAATCAGTACTCTACAAAAATGTTTCTTATCAGAAATCTATTTACTCATTGTCATATAAGGTGGTCTTGTGGATTGCTTATTCTTAAATGGTTATCTGCTTAACATAAACATGTATCGAATGACATGTTTATTAGATAAAATACAGTTTTTTTCTTATCTACTTAAAAATAAGCAATTGAATAAGTAGTCTCAACCGCTAATGTATGGATAATACAAATCGGAAATATTTACCAGGGTAAAAAACCCTTTACCCAAAAAAAAATAATACAAATCGGACATGAAATCTAAAATGCGCAGGAAAGAAAAGTACCACGAAGAGCTGAAGCCAAGTTGCCATTCGATATGAAGTCACTAATTAGCAGTTTCTCATCAGGAGCCCAATAATAAGCTCTCAACTTAACCACATTCGGATGTTTCACCCTCCCGATCGCTTGAACCTCCGCCACAAACTCCTTATACCGTTGTTCGCCGCCCTCACCCAACCGTCTAACCGCCATAGGAATCCCATTCCCGAGCACAACTTTATACACAATCCCTAACCCACTTTTCCCCAGCACATAAGCCGAAGCTCTCAACAACTCGTCTAACTCAAAACTAAACCCTTTATCAATCGCCACTAACTCGCCCCCTTCATCACCACCACCGCCACTATTACTACCACCGCCATTAACGCCATTACCCTTTTCAGACTCCGCCTCAGAATCCGTGCCAGGAAATCCACTAGCACACGGAAATAAACAGAATTTCGACTTTTGGTTCCCACCGAATTTCACTTTATAAGTACAGCTACAACAACCGTCATGATCTTTTCTCCTCCAATAAAAGTAAACAATAATTAAACAAATTAACGCCACTCCAAATGCATCAGCCACTGATATTAATATAATTAAACCCGGTTTTAACCCTTTTTTATCATCACCACCCTCACTCACCGGAGTCATACTTTGACTCCCGGGAGGACTTGCCGGAGTACTATTCCGGCACGTTTTCGCCAACGGAAAACCGCAAAGTAACGGATTATTCAAAAACGCCGTCGGACCCTGATTCGAAAACGAACCCGTTTGCGGAATCTCTCCGGTAAAGTTATTATCCCGCAGGTCAAAGCTGACGGTCAACGGCAACTCACCCAAAGATTCCGGTAACTTTCCCTCCAAATGATTAAACGATAAATTCAATGTCCCACTTAATGATTTCAGCTGCCCAATATCATACGGTAAAGACCCATTAAGGAAATTAGATGATAAATCCAACTGAACCAAATTTGCCAGCTCCGGGAAGATCCCTGCCGGAATTTCGCCGGAAAGTTGATTTCCCGCCAAAATCAACCGCTGCAACTGCCGACAGTTTCCAAGAGACTTTTTCAACTTACCCTTTAACGCATTATGCGATAAGTCAACGTTTTGAAGACGTGGTGGGTTGCACATGCTCGCCGGAAGTTCGCCGGAGAGATTATTTCCGTACAGGAATAAGCTATGAAGTGACGTGGCATTAAATATTTGATCAGGGATTGAACCGTAGAAATTGTTGTCGTGTAAATTTAGTCGCCGGAGATAGACTAAGTTACCTAGCTCCGACGGAATATAACCCCGGAGATTTTTTCCGGCGAGTCCTAGTCCGACGACACGTGGACTTGAGTCACCTGAGATGTTGGCGCAGGTGACTCCAGTCCAGTGACATGGAGTATTGTCGTTTTCGCTCCAGTCTGATAAAAACTTGTCGCCACTATCGATAGAGGACTTTATCGATAGTAGCGCCAGGCCATCAGACGTCAGAGCGGAAACATAATTAATAAAAAGTAGTAACAATAATAAAAATGTAAGTTTTTTGTGCATTTTGAAAAAATGGTTAGAAATGAGTAAAGGGTGTTATTTTTTTGGAATTATGATTTAGTGAAGTGAAGCATTGGTATTTGATGAAATGTTTTTGGGGATATGGTGGTGGTGGGTGGTGGTTGTGATGGTGTAGTAAGGTGGTGGTGGGTGATGGTATTTATTATGAGAAGTAGATTATGATAAGGTGATGGTTTAAGGACCCTACCACATATTGGTAACTAGAAGTAGAAGGAAAGCAATGCTACTATATACTATAGTTGGTGTTATGATACTAGTATTATATTAACAAGGTTGTATAGTTTTAGTAATACAGGATTTTAAGATCATAAGATCTTTGTGTATCTCTTTTTTCTGATTAACAAAGTCAATTTGCTTGTATAATCTTAGTGTTTTTAATATTAATTTGTGTGTTAATGTCATGATCATTTTTATATGTTTCTTGTTACTATATACTATAGTTGGTGACTTGGTGCTATAGTTATATATCAAAAAGTTCGTATAGTTTTAATAACTTGCGATTTCAATATCATAAGATCATGGTATATATATATATATATATATTTTACTGATATTCAAGGTCAAATTGCTAGTCTAATCTTTGGTGCTTTTATATGTTTTGCTAGTCATTGTTCTTTAAACCTTTTTAGAAACTTCTTGTATGGTTTAATAAATTTTGTGTTAATGTCATGATCATTGTTGCTTCATACGTACTAAAATAACATGTGTTAGATGCATATATTTAATTGAGTGAAGCATTAAAGTGAATTTAATGTTATAAAGCAGGATTTAAACTATACAATAAAAGTTTGTATTTAATGTTATTATTATTGTTTAAGCTATTCTGGACAATCTATCTAGAACAATAAAGTTTAAAATTACTAAATTAGTTATGTCGTTGTCACTAACAAATAAAAGAAAATACGTGTTTGTTAGTGAAAAACCAAATGGCCTATTTAACTTATGTCACTAGTTGGCAAAATAAATGCTAAAGAGGCAACCAACTGGGCTAGCTCAGTTGGCCACCAAGGGTAATCTTGGGGAGGTTTATTTGGAGAGGTCTCTGGTTCGAGTCTTACCATGGACCTTCAAAGGCTCGAAATAAATAGAAGCAGGAGTGGGGTTTATCCCCTAAGGAGAAAGGTTTGAGGCTTGCATAATGTCTAATTGGATGTCACTGTGGGCTCAAATCACTAACTACTAACTCGCCGTTCAAAAATTAAAAAAAAAAAAAAAAAAAAAAAAAAAAAAAAAAAAGGCTAAACATAAGTACTATAGCAATATTAATAGTTGAGTTGAGTGTTACAAATTTTTACTAAAATAGTTATTATGGAAAATCGTTGTACTATGTGAGTATGTGTTGCACCATTTGGTCTTTATCATTGTGTTCTCTAGTAAACGTTAGTGTATGATTCGATGTGATATTACTTGTATGATCAACTAATGCAAAGCATGCCTCTCGAAAATTTCCTAATAACCCTAAATATATGTAACTAGATGATTACTACAATAATAACTTGCAATAACCTGATAATATTATTTTTAGGATTACCAAAATCTAGACAATATATAATTGGTTCTAGATGTGTTTCAGATCAAACATCATGTGCTACAATTTTCATTTTAATTGGTTAATTCCAACTACTTCTTTGTACATTGGTCATTATTTGACAAACTAAAACACTAAGTTATCAGCTTTATTCTTGAAAATGGTTTAGTAAAAGTAAAATGGCCAAGAAAAATATAGATTTTTTATGAAATAATGAAAGCAATAAGTAGAAATGACCTTAAATGTAAGAGCTTTCTACATGTAACACATAAAATAAAATTGATGACTTTGATTCACATCATTTTTTACTTGATAAAAGAAAAACAAATATCATCAAAAGGTCAAACTTTCTCTTGATTAATTTTACCATAATTTATTGCGTTTTTCTATGCCTTAAAAAAAAGACTAAAAAACACCAAAAAAATTCTCAAGAACTAAAAAAAAAAAAAAAAAAAAAAAAAAATCAGGAAAAATATATTTTTTATAAGTATTTGAGTATTTTTTGGATGTCTTTTTTTCTTTTTCTTTTTTCTTTTTCCTTGTCTTTTTTATCTTGTGCCTCGGGGGCACCGATTAGAAAAAAACCCTAAATTATTTTATTATTTTTAAGTAAACTTGAACACTTGGTTTGAATTTTGGGACATGAAATCTGCCAAACCTTAGTTATTAAAACATCATGGGTTTTTTATGTTGTCTTATTGTAGATACTTTAATACTACTTAATTATCACTTCAAATATTTTAATAAATTAACTCTTATTATTTCAAACATCATACAGTCTAAAAACCGAATAGCTTATTGTTTAATGATTCATAAGGATCCTCATGGTTGACTCTTTTGCTTTTGTTTACCATTTGTTCAATTTTAAAGTGATTCACTTTCCATAGCATTTTTGGATTTAACTATTTAAGTAAGGGTGCGCTTGGTGTGTTACCAAAAATCACAATGAGTATAAGTATAAGTATAATGTAAGCTCTTCAGGTATGTTATATTTTATTTTTTAAGTGATATGAAGTATGAAACGTATATATAATTCATTCTCATATTTGAAAATTTATATCTTAACCAAACACTTGAATCATATCTACTATGATTCCCTTATTCTGATTCCCTCTACCAAACGCACCCTAGTTGATTATTAGCTCACTGTTTAGTACTCTACAGTTTTTAGCATGTTTATAATACGAATGTTCTCAAGACATGAATCCGCATGACATAAGTATTACACAAAACCCAACTTAAATGAGTCAAAGTCATATTATATCTTTGAAAGTAAACAGGTTTTAATTAAAATCATAAGAAAGATAGGTGTGCACCGTTTGCCAATAATGGCGCCATTAACACCGCACCCTGCGCCATAGGCTTGGCGTCATAGTCATAACAAGTGTTATCTTAATATTTTTCTTTTCTTTTTGAATGTAAAGTGAAGTGAATGTCTTTTTTTTTTTTTTTTTTTTTTTAAGAATGTCATGTGGAAAAAATTTCTTAATAATGTGTTATGCGAAATTATGAATATTACAAGAGAAAAACTGACGTGGGTGGAGTGTATAACACACCTATAACACCTTGGGTACCGAGCACTTTAACAATTATATACTAAAACGCAACGAACCAAATCAATCAAGCAGATAACATGTTTAAACTTTTCAAGTCATAACACACTATATGAAACTTTGATCTTTTGACATTTGCGCATATAACTCATGTAGTAATTAGACAAGCATAAGATAGGTAAAGTGATAATTAATTTTCCCAACCAGTTTTGTACTGAAAAAGTTCAAATGGAAGTGCATGCATTTGTGTCCATTTCTTGCAAACTACTTGAATGGACACACTAGACTTTGTTTTTATTTGTTAGGCTTTGTTGGGTTGGCTACTTGCAATACACGTCTCTTTCATCCAACTAACACCACCCATATACACTACTCCTATTCATTATGATGGATTACTTCGCTCTAAAAGTTTTTGAAAATCATATCTTAAAACCATATATGTATCATGTTACTAAGTTATGTGTTTGTGTTAGTATGTTACAATTGTTATTATTACAAGTCCTAAGTATTTGAATGTAAGAAAATGTGTTACGTTTTAATCTTTACACGAGTAATATTGTATGCAGTAGCTTTTTATGTCTAAAAGTAGAATATAAAGCATGAAACATTGTTTAAACACGTGTATGAAATTTTCTACCTTTCAAACTAAATGGAAAATGGTAAAAAACTAATAAATATGTGAATAATGTTACGGAAAAGTGACATAATACTTGAGTTGGCTTCTTTGCAAAGACTTCCCTTTCAATCATCATATAAGAAGTTTTTCGTGATAATAAAATCAGTAAATATTTATTAAGTGTAAAAAAGTCTAAACAAACTTATGATCAATTTTTAGTTGAGATTGGTAAGTATGATAATGGTACATCATCATGCATATGTCATAATTTGTCAAATAATTAGCATTACATAAAAATGATATACATCCGGCAATAAAATCAAATCTAATTTGACATCAATCTTTTTTGTTTAGATTAGATAAAAAATTACAAAATGAAGAATCAGATTATGAAAATTGAAAATTCAACTATATTAAAGTCAGATATATACTTGGTACATTTTATTGCCAAAATTTATGCTTAAGATGGTGGCAGTCATGATCTCATGCTTCACTCATGCCTCATCACCCACCAATAATATCATTCCACTTCATTCATGCCTCTCTCATGTCTCACCATACTTTTTTAGTGACAACCATGATTCATGCCTTAATTGTTCCCAACGGCTATATTTTTCCACTTGTCTCTCATGATTCAGCGAGATTACATCCCGAAATCTTCCATGCCTCACCCATGACGATTTGGTGGTGGCGGTGTTGCCGCTCGGCATGGGTTGAAACCGTGTCCATACCGCTCCTATTGCCAGTACCTTATATAGTTATACTCCCTCCGTTTCAAAATAATTGTCAGGAGACAACAATCACAAAGTTTAATAAAAGTGGGACCACTATAATTCTCAACCACTCAAATAGAATATTCATCCACTAAATTCTCTTTTTCTTACTAAAAGTGAAAAGTGGACAATCAATTTGAGACATATATAAAAGGAAATATAGACAATAAATATGAGACGGAAGGAGTATTAAAATATGAATGCCGAAGCATAAAAGTAAACAAATTATGAGTGGGAAATAATGGACGATAATTAGAATGGGAGGTACCAATGATGAAAACATGCTTAGAAGCTAAACTCTACTATGTCTCAATAATAACATTCGATTCATGAATGCTTGGGATAAGTAAAATATTCTTTAAAGAATTATTGCACCTCAAATATTGCATGTGGCCTCTTAAATTCATGTAGAGTATTCAATTCGATACTCTATGATTGGAAATTTGATTTCATATATATTTTTTTTTTTTTTTTTTTTTGAAAAGTAAACTTCATTAAACAAACAGCCAACCCGAAGACCGGGAGGCAAACTACAACAGCCAACTACACTATATCATATTTACACCAATCGTACCAAGACAAATTAGATAACTTAGCTCTAGATCTAACACAAAGGAAGCCAATGGATTTCACTTCACTAATAATCTCTTCTATCTTCACAGTTTTGCCTTCAAACTTAGCCTTGTTCCTCGCTCTCCAAATGACCCAACAACTAAGGATGATAATACCTTGGAAGATCTTTTTCGCTTTACCTCTCAAACCCACGTACTCATATACTTCAATTAAATCCCTGAACGAAAAGGCGAAGAATTGTTGGACACGGGTCCAGCTACAGATTTTGTTCCAGATGCGCATGGCAACCTCACAAGCTGTAAACAAATGCTCCACCGACTCATTATCTTCACCACAAAGAGAGCAGTTAGCCTCAATTCCCACTATATTCCTTCTTCTAAGAGCATCCGAGGTAGGAACCTTAGACATCTCCGCTTGCCAAATAAAGACATTACACTTTGCCGGGATCCATTTGCACCACTTAGTAACATAAATGTTGCTAAAGTCATACTCGCTATAGATCAATCATCTAACCGAGCTCACGCTAAAAGCCCCCGACTTGTCACCAAGCCAACACCACTTATCCCTCCTACCAGACAAGTCCACCGATCCCACAACACTTCTCAGGAAATCCAACTCGTCAACCTCTTTCTCAGTCGCAGGCGCTCTGGACCACCTCCACAACTCCACCAGCCCTGAACCCACCTCATCATCAAGCTTTCGACACCTCACCCTACACTTCTTTTCCTTTTCAAGGCGGAACAGATTCGGACAAAGGTCTTTCAGGGGCGCGTTACATACCCAAGGATCCAGCCAAAAAGCTATGTTTTCCCCATCCCCCACTGCCCCTTTAAAGAACCTCCTAAGAGGAAGATTAGAGATGACTGTTCTGGACAACACCTTCACGATATTATTCCAAACCCCGCCCAAAACCTTGTTATTGGGAATAAAATCCCAACACCTACTGGTACTATGCAAAGCCTCAATCACTTTAGTCCACAGACAAGACTTCTCCGCTTTGAACCTCTAACCCCATTTGGAGAGAAGAGCAGTATTGCTAATATTTAACTTACATATACCAAGGCCCCCCACCTTTTTAGGAGTAGCAACCCGATCCCACGACACCCAGTGAATCTTAGATACTTCGCTCAATCCCCCCACAGAAATCTTCTCATCATTCCTTCAAGGTCATTGATAACCTTACAAGGGGCGCGATATATGGAAAAATAGTAGCAAGGCAAACTTTCAAGCACCGATTTAATCAAGATAATCCTACCCCCAATAGAAAGACAAGACGCCTTCCACTTGGATAAACGGGCCTCAAAAACATCATACACTGGTTTCCAGTTACAGATTCTATTCATATTTGCCCCTACCACCAAACCCAAATACTTGAAGGGAACTTCACTTGCCTTACCTCCACCAAGTTCACTCCAATCCCGAACATATTTGATTTAAATAGATTAATTTTGAGACCAGAGCAGATATGAAAGCATTTAAGCACTCGCACCACATTATTAATTCCAGCTTGAGACCACTCCCCAAGAATAATAGCATCGTCCGCATAGAACAAGTGAGTTATAGATGGTCCTCCACGCGGAAGAGCAATCCCTTTGAACAACCCAACTTCACTTGCCTTAGAGAGCATACAAGACAAAGCCTCCATCACAATAATAAATAAAAAAGGGGATATCGGGTCCCCTTGCCTCATCCCTTTCCTACATTGGAATACAAACGTGGGAGCACCATTAACTAATATAGATGACTGGGCAGACTCAAAGACACCATACACCCACTGACACCATCGAGAAGGAAAACCCATTTGATTCATGATGTCAATCACAAAACTCCAATTCACATTGTCATAGGCTTTTTCAAAGTCCAACTAGAGCATAAATGCTCTAACGTCAGACTTTTTACACCATGACAGCACCTCATTCACGATTAACGGGCCATCCAAAATGAAGTTACCACCCAGAAAGGCAGATTGCGAGTCTGAAACAACGGACCCCAAAACCTTCTTAAGCCTGTTAGCCAACACTTTGGATATAACCTTACTTATAACCCCTACCAAATTAATCGGCCTATAGTGGTTAAGATCCACCGGATCCTTCATCTTCGGAATAAGGGTTATAAACGACGACCCACTTCCCACGCTTATCCTGCTGCCATCAAAAAAGTGAACAAAGATATCCTTGAAGTCATTTTCAAAAAGACTCCAAAAGTGCTTAATGAATCTCATGTTAAAGCCATCAGGACCGGGAGCTCGGTCATCACCACAACTGAAAACCGCCTCCTTAATTTCCATGTCCGAGAAAGGTTCCACCAAACTATTTGCATCCCCATCAGAGAGCCGCTTCAAACCTTCACACCTCACTGCTGGTCTCCTTGGCACCTCCTCATGAAACCTGTTTTTAAAAAAATTGTACACTTCTTTCTTTACTAAAGATGGCTTCGAGCACCATTCACCATTAATCGATAGACCCGGTATGTTATTAGAAGCTCTCCTACTGTTTACAATCCCATGAAAGAAAGACGAGTTCTCGTCACCATCAATGGCCCACCTAACTCTCGACTTTTGTTTCAAATCCATCGCCTTTCTCACCCCCGCCTCTTTCAACACCTTCTTGCTCTCCACATAGATCCATTCTTCTTCCTCATTCAACTCTCTCTCCCCCATAACCTCTTCCAATTTGCCCATATCAGCCAACGCCGTATTTTCCACCAAATAATCTCTACCATCCATCTCCTCTTTCCAAGCTTTAATTTTAACTCTAAGCACAGCGAAATTTTTAGACAATTTGGTATCCGGGGGACCCTCAAATTCACCAGACGATAACGCCTCCTTTACCACTTCCTCGTACCCGTCCATCCTTAACCACGAATTAAACACCCTAAAAGGCCGAGCACCAAAACCATTCGACTTAGAAGATAGATACAACGGGCAGTGATCCGAAAAACGAGAAGGAAGAACTCTAAGGCACGCCTCTGGCCACTTATTGAAGTACCCAGAACAGACCAGAACTCTATCGATTTTGCTCAGCTTCCTACCGTTATCTCGAATGCAAGTAAACTGACTCCCTTTCAAACCATACTCCAAGAGCCCGGTTCTATGAATAAACCCATTGAAATTGCTAGCACATGCATGTTTAAAACCCGAACCTTTGCGTTCTTCAGCGAATCGAACAACATTAAAATCCCCTAGAGCTACCCAATAACCTGTGGCCGACCCGATTTCTCCTTCTATCAGATCCCATAGCTCCTTTTTCGCCACAACCCCTTGCGGCGCGTACACATTTATAAAATTAATGCGATCCCCACTCCCTTTCAACACACCGGACATTCTCACAAAGTTCCTGTTCTTAACCGTCAAGTTAAACTCAAAGACACTAGAATCCCACATACAAATCAACCCCCCAGATTGCCCCACAGACCCAACAAACTCCACACCAAAAGAATTATTTCCCCACATTTTCGAGAAATCAAACCTGGACAAATCCTCCGCCTTTGACTCCTGAATAGCCAAGAAATCAACTCCTAATTGGCACCTCAACTCCCTAACCCAAGGCACCTTTTCCTCTCCTCCGATGCCTCTCACATTTAAGGATAGCAAATTCATAATTTAGCTACATTATTACCTTCACCATCAATTGACTTCATAACCAGAGATTCGCAATCATTGAGCTCTGCTCCAACAGCTATCCCCACCATGATCGTAGCCTCAACCTCACTATACGAACTATCAGCGACTGCCACCCCTTCCTTTGGACCCGGGACCTCGTCTACTTTATCTTCAACCTCAGTAGGATAAACCCCCTGCGCCTCTTGGTTTAGATCAAGATCCATCCCGGTGGAAGACCCTTCCTGAGTCCCAGTCTCTCTAAGAACCGAGACCACCTTATCCTTTCTGTTATCATTGTGAATAAGACTTATGAAACGGTCTAAATCGAATGGGTCATCAGAATCCACTCTAGATCTCTTCCTAGGCCCATTATTATCAATTGGGCTCACACTTCTGTTATTATCTTTGGGCTTAGACCGGGTCCAGCGACGTTTATTTAAACCTTTTGACTTCTTTCCTAAGTTATCAGATTTAAAGTAATAAGTGTTTGCCCCCACGCCATCTACCTCGGAATTCCCCCCGTTATTATTGCTCATCCCATGCATGAACACATTCCCATACAAGCTCGCCTCTTCCTCTACCACATTTATTGGAGATTCACCACCACCGCCCAACTGATCATCTTCTCCTCTATCCTGATCAAAGTTAGTCGTTGGGCTAGGACTCGCCGGCGACACCTCCACAATTCCCACACAATCCGGATCCCAGTCGCTAGTTTCTTCCTCTACCCAAACCTTGAACTGCCGGGTTTTCCACTTCAGCAATACCGAGTCACAAATTCGAAATCCGCCCCCAACAAGAATACCAACACAGGTTGTTGAGAAATCACTATCTTCCGCTCTCAATTGAGCCTTGTGAACCACCTTCCCAAAGCATGCTGCCACATTATCAAAGACTTTGTTCTCCGCAAGGTTGATAGGTACCCCATAGATTTTAACCCAAGCTATGCGCTCAAAGGGGAGCACTTGGCCTTCCCACACTTCCAACCTCGAGAACAACCTTCTCCATACGACGTTATCCATCATAAGTTTATCGGCTTCCTCCACCGTTTTGAACTTGAGCAAAACGGAAAGGCCTCCTATATAATGTATCTCGAGTTCCCCAGTCCCAGCCTCAATAAGTAGTTTATCCAGCTTGATGAGTGACTCCAAGTTTACAGACCTTCCCACCAACGCCCTACCATGTAACTCCTTGAATGCCTGAGTTATCTCCGGGACCAACACCACCTTGGACTTAGGCTCCGTCCCCTCAACCTCCTCTTTCTTTTTATCCATCCTCCCCTTGTTTTCTAAAGAATCTTTATACGAACTTTTCCCCCTAAGGTTAAACCTTAGATTCTCAGTTGCATAAGAGCAAACAGGATCTTGCTTGACCTCTTTCACAAATCGGGCTTCACCCTTCTTCACATTCGATGAATCCAAACCCGCGTTCTCATCCGCAAACTTTGCAACATTGACCCGAAGTTTGTTAGGACCCATCTTTGTCCCATTTAATCTTTGTTCCAGGGCTCTCACATCCCTCACACATTTGAAGGATATGAAGCCGAATCTACACCCAAACTTGTCGTTTTTCCTAGCAATATATACCCCAGCCACCTCTCCAAAACCCCCAAGGACATACTTGACATCCCATGGAGTACACCCATTAGGTAGGTTCGAGATAAAGAACTTGGTCACCTCCGTTTCACCCATGCCCATCTTCCTGTTATCATTTGGTCTTCTTCTTCTATGGGTGACCTCTTGCCACTCATCATTGTAATATTTCTTCTTTCAATGTAATATTTCTTAGATCTAAAGATTACTATCAATGTAATATTTCTTCTTTCTCAACACGTACCATAAGAGTTATGACGATCATAACTTCTTTTGTTTATAGTCAAGTGTTAGATCTTTATAACCTAAAGAGTTAGATTATGTTTAGTGTCAACTCTAAATAAATGTAAAACCAATAATATTGATTAATTTAATTAATTAAATAGTGAGATAATACATATAAACCAATATTTATAGCCTAACACTTGTGCTTACCCAATCATAATCTAATACAAATACTAATATAATTATAACTCTTATCAGACGTGAATAACGACCAAACTAACTATCGAAAAGAACCATTTCAAATTCCTTTAATTTCATAATATTAACGCGTGTTCGTAATAGATATTCGACTTGTCTAAGCAATAGTGTTTCTATGTCCCAATCTCTGACATGTAGTTGGAAGATTTTTATAAGTACTGGGCATCTTATGTTACGAGTGATTGCAAATGACAACAAAAAGACATTGGAAAGTATATAAGAAAGCTGCAGTTTTCATAATATAACATTTAACAATTATCCAAAAAGTGTAACATTTTTGTTTCGGTCTTAAAATGTTCGATTCTGATTGTGATGGTTAGAATTTAATTTTAACAAAACTTTGAGGTCTCGCGAGTACATTTCCTTAAAAGAAAAAAACTTTGTATAACAAAACTATTATGATGCATAATTAAGATTAATAAGTGTTCAAACCAAGTTTAACTAAATATTTCATAATTATCAAATATGATGAAAAATATCCATACATTACCTACCTACCAGCATCCTCTTGGAGATTATTACTATCTTCATATCATAAGGATGTACATAACTTAAATCAAGTTCAACTTAAAAAGAAGGTTTAAAATATAGAGGATATTCTAATAGTAGAAAATTTGACTACTAAGAAGTAAGAAGTAAGAACCAAGCCCCTTTTTTTTTTTTTTTTTTTTTTTTTTTTAGCCTGGGTTTCGACTCGACATTGCGAGCCGACTAATCTCAGAGTGACTACCCTTTTAGATAGCCCAGAGTCGACGCAAGTGAACCTCCGTGGCCAATGGAGGATTATTTTTCTCCCCAAGGTTCGAACCCAAAACCTCTAGACACTTTCATTCTAAGAGACTAAGCCTTTACCGCTGAGTCATCCCATTGATTCCAAATATGTAGTTCCTTTATATTGTTAATTGTATTTGACATTTAGGTTTATTTATTTAAATTCATCGTTACACATATTCAAATTATATATGTAAAGTCTTTTTTTAGAAGGTTATATGACCACTTTTAGAATCTGAACTGAGTTACATCTGAGCCAGTATTCGAGATTTAGTGCTTCAAGTATGAAGTAACTAGTTATAATACTCGTGCATGCACGGGGTTTTGACAACAAAAATTGTTTTGTATTAATACTGAATATTGTGTCTTTAAAGGTAATTGCATATAATTATATAGTTATAAGTTTCGTGCACGCACGAAGTTTATACATAAATCAAATTTATTTTAACATTTTTGTTCAGTATATACACATATAAGAATTTGCCCATGAAAATTATGATATAAGTACAACTAATACTTATGCACGAGTTTTTAATTATGCATTAATATCCATTAGAATTTGGTAAAATATTTGTAAAAATTTCGGTTAGGTAACTCAAAATTTAATTTTATTTAGCTGAGAAAGATGTTGATATTGTTATTTAATTTTCACTACTGATATTACATGATGCAAGTTTAATAGCACATAATGAGCATTGATAAAGTTAAATTATACTCCTTAAAGTTTTTTAAAAATGTTTTTCTCGATATACTTATATAAATAAATAAGAATTACATGAGTCATTGTTATAAGTACAATCGCGTACATTTATTTTTATATTAAAGTAACCCGTGTATACAATTTGATAATTATATTATCGTTTTCAGTAATTTAGCCGTATTTCAAAATGTAAACTCGTGTCCACATAGGTTAAAGTTTTAAAAATGAAATAAATGAGTCCTTATTGAACGTATATAGTTAAAAAAATTGATACTTATAATTTTATGCAAATTTATATGTTGTTATTTTAAAACAACATATACATTGTATTTTTTAAGATATAAAGTGGTATAAAGTATAAGGGGGTATTTGTGTAGAATCCAAAGTTATTAAAAAATATGGAGGCTTATAATATTACACTTAACTATATATAATTTTTAAAAATTAAAATTCAACAACTAAAGTTTTATTAATTACCTCCTCTTTTTTTAAGTTTTTATTTTCACAAATTTGACACCTATATTTTTATGTGTTTTTTTTATCAAACAAATTTATCCGCCAAATTTATTAAAGTTTGACCAAAATCAATTTAATTTTGACTTTTATTAACCAATCACATCACACAATTTTGCTTACGTGGCAAAATCGAGCTCTCTTATTGGCCCAATTGTTTTTTCAATAAGAATGAATTGACAAAATTACTCCGAAATGATGTAATTCCTTTATTATATAAAAGATGACTTCATGGTGTTTTTTCAATAAGAATGAATTGAGCTCTCTTATTGGCCCAATTGTTTTTTCAATAAGAATGAATTGACAAAATTACTCCGAAATGATGTAATTCCTTTATTATATAAAAGATGACTTCATGGTGTTTTAGTTTTCTAGAACCAAAAAGATGCAAACAATTTTGTTTCTGGAAGATGGGTGCATAGTAAACGGGAATTCCATGCCTAATTCTATAAAGTTGAGGTTGAAACTTAAGACATAACATGGACATGCCATATGTTGCTCCCAATAAATGTATTGATTTAATTAATACATTCATTCTATATTGAAATAGAAGTAAACTATTACCCTTGTGGTTTACAGAATTTATGTGATACTGTAATTAAAGAAATATCAAGCATGAGTTTTTTTTTTTTTTTTTCCTTCTCGTAAGTACATTTTCATAGTTCTCAATCATGTAAAGTGTAGTATGTTAAGGAAGTCGATAGTTGATACCGTGTTCTAAAAGGTGAACATAAATATATGGGCGGTGATACTCACAACACATCTTTTGATACTTGCATTACAGTTTATGCATTATAGTATTGTACGGTACAAACTGTAATGCATAAATTGTGGTGCATTCATAAAAAAATATGGTGTAGGTATCAATTCCCTAAATATATACTAAGTCGATTTAATTGAATTTTTGGATTTTTTGAGGATGATATTTTACATTTACGGCTGTGTTTGACGTCGGGTTATAAGGCTCGAGCTTATAAAATAAGTTTTGTTTGTTACATAAGCTTATGAGAACTTTTATATGTCATAAGCCTAAGGTCATTGAAACTAGCTTCTGAGGGCTTATAGTTGGTTATATTACTTAAATACCCTACAAAATACGGAGTATAATAGATCAACACGCAAAAGTTTATAATATATCTTAATTTTAGTTTGATTCATGTTTATAGGATTTTACATTAATAAACTTCAGCTCCAACTAATTCGTCAAACAACTTTATAAAAATATAAATTCCAACTTCAGTTCCAAACATAGCTTCAACAGCTCATTTCACTAAACATGCTTAAATGTTTACTATAAAGGGTATGTTTGGTAAAAATAGATTGTGTTGGTGCTGGTGATGGTGTTGTTGCTGAAAAAGATTATAAAAATAGATTATTTTTATACGCTACATGAAGTAACTTTTTATTTTCAGAGATTATATAATATTGTTTTTTCTATAATCTCTTATAAATTATGTCTGACAAACAAAAATTATTTTTAAATAGTTTATTTTTTTAAAAAAAAATAAGCATAATTTCTCTATAATTCCGTCAACCAACATATTTATTGCTTTGTATGAGTTTACATGGGATTCACGAATCTTTATAACTCTTGTTCAAAAAAACAAATCTTTATGACTAACTAGCAAGATTTAATAATGTGAATAATTGTAGTAGTATTCACAAAGTCATGTTTGACTTTAAGACAAAGATTCCACCCCACTTCACTATTGGTTGGGGTGAGTTATTAATACGGTGGCTATGTTTTTATTCATACGGTGGCTATTTTTTTTAATTTTTTTTTGTTTTTTTTTTATTATTTTTTTTATTTTTATAATTTTGTTTATATCAAAAAGCTACAAACCTGAAAATGCGGAACTGTAAATATAAAGTTTAATAAGCCAAACGCTTAAAACTGTCAGAAATACGGAACAAAAACTGACAAAAAACTGTGTTATACTGGAAAAATGAGAGGACAAAGGGGAATATTCCCCTGAAAAAGTTGCAGGCCTATGGGGTTAGACCCCGTAGGAATAGTGTATCCCCTATTGGTTACTGATTAGTCCAGTTTCCGAAGCAGATTTGGTGAAAATGTTCGAAAAGGCCGTGAGGGAATGGCTATATGCATCGGGTTTCACGAATTTATGTTAAGACCACTTTTTTTATTACGAAAATAAAAACACGTTTGTGCCAAGGCGTAAAATAAATTATGCTTAAAAGTTATAATTTAATTTAAGCATCAAAGCATCAAGAAATTGTAATTTTTATTTTGTTGTATTATGATACCTTATCCTTTCAAGGAATAAATTATTTAGGAAGAAAACATCTCGCACATGCAAAATTAAATGCAATTCTTAGGACAGTGTTTTAAATTCTCATCTTAAAACGAGGCCAAATTAAACATTTCCCATCACGTCACCATTTTGATTATTTAATCGGTTGTCTAAAAGTCAACATGATAGCGATAACTGTCATATTTAAACATGTTAAAGGTAAATAGGATTTAGTATAGTATCCGTCGACTTGGAAATAATTTCTCATTTTTCATTGTTGTGTATATTGATGAACTAGATGCAAGGCGGACGAGCGAGTTTGATAAATTTTATTAATAAAAATGAAATAAGATTTATATCAATGGAAATTACTTCACTTAAAAAACACATATTTTGGCTTAAGGGAAAAATGAGAGAGTTACATGTCTACTGATGTTACTCAAAGTTTAGTAAGTTTATTTCAAGCAAGAAATCATATGCACATTCCCCACAAATGGAAAGTGAACCACTGATAATAAGCTATATTACCTGTTAGGTGTGTTTGGCGCGAAGCACATAGGAGCATTAGAAGCGGCGAACAGTGAGCGTGGAACATTGTGATATTTAATGCCCGTTTGGCAAGCAACAAGTAGTTTTATATAATTTTTTCGGAATGCTCATTTTTCAATGTTCCATGAAGTATCATATAAGAGCGTTGAGCATTTAAGAGTTGTTTTACATATTATGATTGCACATACAGTTACATTACCAAACGTTTTTATAAAAAAAAATGCAACTGCTCGATCACGGCTGCTGTTTAGTGCTACTTCTACTTTTACCAAACACACCCTTAATCTTCCACTACCACCTAAAGAAGAATGGTAAAGGTCCTAGTATTTATGCCAAACATAGAACATGAACATGAACATACAGGATAACTAAGTTCATTGACTCCTTAAATTATTCAAGATAGGTGTTCAGTGTAAAAGGAACAAAAACCTTTATAAAGGGGTTAGCAGTCTCATCAAAAACCATATTTACATGGTGAGGTTTGTATCTAAGACATCAATCTAAGTCTCCTAGGTCATTAGCTGGATTCATATGCAGTTATATAAGCTATACACCAATTTGCTCATGTCCATTACTCCTAACATTCTATCACAAATTCGTACGTTGATGTGGCAATCATCTGTATATGGAATACCGCTACAAATGCTGCCCAACACTTATACTTCAGTGAAGGAAGCTTTGATGCTAAAATTCTTCAAACTTATTGCAATCCTACAAAACTTCCAGTTAATTTCCTACATCTTAGACACCTTTGGAGTATATGTATACCCATGTCCTCTTGGAAGATGGTGTCCAAATGCATTTAAAAACAGTGATGTAATCAAATATAGAAACAAAATCAAAGTTAAGAAATTGAACAGAAGAAGATAAAGATGTCGACTGTCATTCATTAGCTCCGAGCAAAGTATATAATCTATTTAATGATATTATACAGAGTTTATTCCAGAAGTATGCTTATTTTTTAAAAGAAGGACACATGTATGCTTGTTTGAATATAGTATTCCAAAAGTATGCTTGTTTTATAAAATAAAAAAATAGAAAATTAGGTTCCTCTCATCTCCATTTACATCAATGTTCTTGCCTCCATTGTTCTTTTCTGAAATGTTTTATCTATGATTTTATCTCATCTTTGACAGTAACAACTCCCCAATAGTCTCGGTAACTCCTTTCTTTTCTAAAATGTTTTATCTATTTTTATGTTTGGCAAAATGAAAAACACTCACTGTTAAACTACCAAAATCAATTAACAGACAAGAACCAAATAAAACTTCACAGAAAGCATCATACTAATACTATGATTTTATAGGAATTTATAATTTTTAGAGTTAGAATGCATATTAGTCAATGTTAGGGGTTCAATTGTAATGCCATTTCTTGCAGCAGGTCAATATCTTCCTTAGGCAAAAGTTCAATATAGATCTCAAATTTACCATAGATCCAATGAACCAATAATAGCCATTCATTTTTTTATTATAATAAACTTTCACCCTTTTTTAAAAAATTAAATATCTCGCAAACCATTAATCGTTACGCGATAACAATTATACCATCGCGACGAGAATTAAATTATCTTTCTATAGATATGCACTACTATATATTTTTAACAATTTTTTTTTTCAAAATTTCGGTCAACAAAAATCATATATGATTTGTGAAAATCATATATGATTCGATTTTTACGAATCATATATGATTTTTGAGAATCATATATAAATCATATATGATTCGTAAAAATCGAATCATACATGATTTTTGAAAATCATATATGATTCGTAAAAATCATATATGATTTTTTCGGACGAGATTTTTGAAAAAAAATGTTTGTCGAAAATATATAAAAGTGCATATCTATAAAAAGATAATTTAATTCTCGTCGTGATGGTGTATTTTTTATAGTTTGAAGATTTACCGTTTGTAAGATATGTTGTTTTAAAAAAAAATGTGGAAAATAATTTTTTATTAATTTAGATAAAAAATGGAGGGCTATAATTGGTTCATTTGTTCTATGGCAAATATAAGTTCTATATTGATCTCAACTCATCTTCCTTAAAGTTTCAGGTTTTGCTTCTAGATATCTAGGTGTTGGTTCTTCAAACCAACAATAATCATTGGTTACTTGACATTCCATTAAACATCATGAACACTGCTCATTTTATAAAAGCCATTGAAATAATTAACGTATAATTACCATGTTTAAATAGAATGAAAATGTTACTGTATAAAGTAGTTGGGTAACAGTATGATTAGTTGCCATTTGTTCAATACATATATAAAAGTAGTTGTGTAACATATTGTTATGTATGGTTGATTAGTTTAAAATAAAATATATATGTAGATTACAAATAGTTAGTTATTTCTAAACTATGTTCTTTCTTTTTAAATCAATTAAGAACAATGGAGGCAGGTGCATTGATATAAATGGAGAGGAGAGAAAACTAATTTTTTATTTTTTTTATAAATTAAGCATACTCTTGGAATACCATATTCAAACAAGCATACATGTGTCCTTGTTTTAAAAAACAAGCATACCTATGGAATAAACTCTATTATACAAGTATTACTTGATGATATCATGGAGGCCAGCCCGATAGTTTACTATTGTAGAACTTAGCCCAACTTAGCTTAGTCTCCATCTATGTGTGGGGCTGAGCATCGAAGGTCTAAAACCGAGCCGACCCGACAAAACCGATCGAACCGAAAAAAATCGAGCCGACTCGACAGTCCGTCGGTTCGGTTTCGGTTTCATGTTTTCAGTTTCGTATCGGGTCGGTTCGGCCCAAAACTGACAAAAACATGCCAAAATACACCTGGACCGACAAAACCGACCCGGCCCGACAAAGAACCGAACCGAACCGCCCATATTCGGTTCAGTTTCGGTTCGCGTTTTTCACCGTTTTCGGTTTTCTGTTTTCTCGGTTCGGTTCAGGTCGGGTCGGTTTTAGCCCGATGCTCAGCCCTTTGTGTATAACAACAAAAATATGTTAAGATCATTTTGACATACTCGCCATTTATTTATATCTTAATATAATCAGTCATAACCTTGAAGAAAAAGTTGTATCCTTCACACGGACCCTGTGGTAAACTCAGTTATCCCCAATGCCCGTTTTTATTTATTTATTTATTTATTTTATTTATTCTTTTTACGCGTTACAGCGTACCTTTGTGACATTGTTATCAGTGATACATGCGTATGTATAATAAGGAGGGGCGAGGATGATGCGACAAAACACTGACCTGAATCAATTTGCAAATGTTTAACCGATTATGATATCTGGATCAATTTCGTGAATGAAATCCTGCAAGGGACAGAATTATCAAGCTCCTATAGACATAGACATAACCAAAGTCACAATAAAAGTAGTAATGTTAGTGCTACTGGGATGCTATCAGATTCCAAAGACAGGTAAATTGCACAAGACATATTAGAATATTTCATTCTGTATATATAAAAGGGTTAATAACCTATTAAAGCATCATACTTGTCACAAAAATCAGTTCGACGTAGCAAATAAAAAAAATACCCCTTTTGGCTATTTGACCCGACTATTTTGTCCTTTATAGGCATTTTACCACTTAGACAACCGGTATCTGGTTCATAACATCCTTTTTCATATATGGACTAAATCAGATCCCCATTTCCGACCAAAAACCACCACCGGCGAACACGAATCGTCTTCAAATTAACAGAATTGAGACTTGAATTGTGCTTCCAACACGTCAAACTACAAAACCCCTCTACTAATTTTGAAAACCCCCAACATTGAGATGAACCCTAATTTTGTGAAATTTGTGTGCGAGTGAAGGAAAATGTGAAAAACCCAATTCTATTTATAGTGAAACAAGAGGAAGGCCTTGAATCCTCTTCCCCTCTCGGTTGTGGTGTGAGACTCCTCCTAGCTCATGTTTGTCGTGACCTGAATTGTTGTAGATAACTATTTATGGTGTGTGGGAAGATGGAACTTGGTGTGGACTCGAGGTGGAGCACTTTTCCATTGATTTTCTTGATCTCACTTTTTCTTTTTGATTGTGTTTCCTGGTTGTGTCGAGAAGAGAGAAAAGCAGAAAGACAAAACATTGACAAAGGGGATAGGTAAGAGGTGGTGACCGGGAAATCAGACGTGGTGACTGGGAGTAAGAGGTAAAATGCATATAAAGGACGAAATAGTCGGGTCAAATAGCCAAAAGGGCTATTTTTTTTGTTTGCTACGTCGAACTGCTTTTTGTGACAAGTATGATGCTTTAATAGGTTATTAACCCTATATAAAAATAGTTCTGCCACCACTACAACTTAATTCCAGCAAATAAGCTACCAGAATATTACCCTCCAAGCCACCGACTACTGGTGAACATGTCTTTGGAGTCATCACATTTCTCACAAATGGATTTTCCTCACTCTGCAGCGTGACCAGATTTGCAATCACGGGATCAAATGGATTTATAAGACACCTACTGTGAACATGAAACGATTTATTAGAAAATAAATCAAGGCATGTAGATACCAACGTTTGGTTCAACAAAATTTTGAGAATAAGATGTTACAAACTACTTGGTACAATGAAATCCAAATCAAAACAAAAGTAAATTATTGGAAACACTTATGATGCAGGAAACGTGTTTCGCGAGGGTACACAACAAAATATTTTTATTTCACCACCTCAACTATTATAATTAATCCAATTTGGATTGTGTACATTAAAAAAATTAGACTATACTCGATTCCTAATTTACAATAAAGAATGCTAATTCTTACAAAAGAATTAATCTTAATGAATTAATCTACAGATCAATTTGATCTTTGCTTGTGGTTGCAACTCTTAACGAATTCATATCATGTCCAAAAGGGCTGGTTTTATACTTTTGTTCAGGATCTCACGAAACGTGAGTCTATCTCCTCCCAAACGCTTTACCTCAATGAGGTGAACATTAGGCATGATCTCGAATATTTCGAACTCAATGGCTAAAAGAAAATTTTCCATTTTGACCATTTCTCCATTGTTTATAGTCACTTTCAAGTTCATAGACTTGGCTAATTCCTTAAGTCTTAGAATGATATTTGTGACCGGCTGTTTCATCATGAACCTCAATTCATTGCCATCTTCAATATTGTCGTTGAAGAATCCTGACAAGTTCAATCCGCGCGACATGGAAATGATATTAAATGCATTTAAGCTAGAGGCGTGCATTGATTCTACTAAATCAAAATGGTTTCCGAAATCACCAGAAACCATTTGTTCCGTGGCTGTTGTTTCTATTTCTAATTTCTGCGGTTCAGAAACCAAACCAGTTTTGAACCACGAATGTTCCAATATACTTGCAGCAGAAATTCTGGTTATTGGGTTTGGATCCAAGATCTTGGCCACTAAACTTTTCGCCTCTGTAGGAAATGACTTTGGAAACTTGAATTCTGCCCGTGCTATCTTTCTGTACATCTCCATGAGGTTCGAGTCATGAAATGGAAGAAAACCAGCCAAAAGCACAAACAAGACCACCCCACAAGACCAAATATCGGCTTTTGCCCCATCATATCCTTGTTGGACAATTACTTCAGGAGCGACATAGGCAGGTGTTCCACAACTCGTGTGAAGCAAGCCATCTTGTCTCTTGGTTTCAGCCAAAGCACTCAATCCAAAATCCGAAACCTTCAAATTCCCCTCATCATCTAATAACAAATTCTCGGGTTTCAAATCTCTGTGGTAAACTCCTCGGCTATGACAGAAGGAGATGGCGCTAATGAGCTGTTTAAAGTACTTTTTCACAGCGTCTTCTTTTAGCTTCCCTTTAGCCACCTTGTCGAAGAGCTCACCTCCTTTAACGTATTCTAACACAAAGTAAATCTTTGTTTTGCTAGCCATGACCTCATGGAGCTGTACCACATTCGGGTGTTTAATCAATCTCATCACGGAGATCTCTCTCTTGATATGATTCATCATCCCAACTTTCATAACCTTCTTCTTATCTATGACCTTAATCGCGACGCTCATTCCTGTCTCAAGGTTCCTACCATGATACACTTTTGCAAAATTCCCATGGCCCAACAATTTTCCTAACTCGTAACGTTGCATCAACACACCTCCTTTGCTACCCATTTAGAAAACTCGAAAACAATTTGCCTTCTTACGAAAGATCTCAGTTTGTTTGACCTTAAAAGTACGTTGTCAAACTTGGTAGAACAATACTACCACAATCTCTAGCGCCTGCAACTTTATGACCTGAAATGAAAAACAAAGATGAACTGCCAATTACAAACTTTAAATCATACTATCATTTATGTATAAACCAAATTTTATTCTTACTTTTGGATATTGAAAACAGGTTGGAGCTATGGTGATGACAGGAACATATGCAAGAGGTGTAAAAACTAATGAATGCGTAAGACATAAAAGAGTGGTTTTGTACAAACACAGGTCATAGTCATCTTTTTAAATAGAAAAAAAATCCTATTACTCGTTTTCCACGATTGTCTCTATTGACCTTTCATTCGTTATGTGTAACACATGTTTTTTATTATATTTTTGTTTTGAATAATTCTTTTGACTGAGCCAAGGCTTTTTTACTTTTTCTTTTGAACGAAGTGCATGGAACCACACCGTAACATAGCTAGAGAAATTGAAATTATTTTAACTACAGTATAAATTAAGCTTGTATTTTCTCCTTAAATCACTGTGATTCAACATCATTGCTACGTTTGCCTTTAACGAATAAAAGTTATATATGGGTTTTCATTTTTGTTCGTGCATATTATTATACATGTTTTAAAAAATTCTCCATTCTGGGGCATAAAAGGTGTGTACGCCAGACGCGTTAGAAGACAAGTAAAAGAATAAATGTTACAAATAAATAATGCTTATGCTCACATTTATATCCAAATTTATGTGCACCAGCACTAATAAAAAGTGGTGTTAAATTAGTTGTTTGTACACATAAATATCTCGACAGTTAGAAATAAGAGGATGCTAGAACCACACAAGAAATTCACACAAAATATTCACACGCTGACATGTCAGCCATTGATTGGCTTAATAAGAGAGAAGAAAGAGAAACTATAGTAAAATTCACCAATCACTGGCTGACACGTGAGTGAGTATATTTTTTGTGTAGATTTCTTATGTAGGTCTAGCATCCTTCTAGAAATAGAGTGATGCGATTTTTTTTTTTTTTTCCCTTCTTCTTTTACCCGCACAAATTACAGTGTAAAAGTTTTTTAACATTTACCACCATGAGTTGTTAATATTTCTATATAATATCCCCGGATGGATGTGCTTGTAAAAGCTATAACATAATAAATACAAAGTAAACAATGTAATCGTTCTGAGTAATGTTATTTTTACAAAAAGTTTACAAAATTATGTTTATAAAATGAGTTGGCAAGTGTAGTAATCATATTATATTGAATCATAATCTCTTTATTATTATTATTATTATTATTATTATTATTATTATTTTATTATTATTTTTTTAATATAACATCACTTTCATTAGAAATAAAACCATAGGATTACAAGAAATTAGTGGGGAGCCGCGAAACTATCTGGGCGCCCCAATATCTTGAGTTCTTATTATTATTATTATTATTATTTTTACCTTTCACATTTAGTTGACAAGTTATTGTATAAATATAATTTTGTAAAATATTTATGGATTTAACATTTCTCGATCAACCGTAAACTACAAGAACTACACGGACACAGAATTGTGGACTTTGTTTTCCAATAAGAAATGATTCGCAACAAAGAGAAGTGAGAACCTCTCTTTTAATAAGATCGATAGCATATAAAACTGTGGACTTTTTTATTTTTTTTATTTTTTTTTCTCAATACTTAATTTGTATTTGTCAATGGCAAATTTTAGTCATAACTCCCATTTAAAAAACTTAGGTAGTGATTGACATTACTAATTTATAAGATTAATTTATGTCAAAAAAGTAAAATGACATATGTCCAAACTAATGATAGTATGATGAAAGAGAGTCACAACTCACAAGTTTACCATACAAATTAAAGGGGTGATATTCACATCACATTTTTTTGTTCATGCATCACAATTTGTACATTATAGTATTATACGGTACAAACTGTAATGCATAAATTGTTATGAATGCATCAAAAGATATGATGTAGGTATCAATTCCCATAAGTTAACCATGCTAATCAAGTAATCATTTTTCAACAAACATGTATCTCATGCTTTTACATAATTTAGGAAACTTATGTTGTGTTTTTTTTTCCTTTAACTAAAGGAGTGGGTTCACATAACATTTAATAATATTTCTTTTTAAGTAGGATCCACTAATTTTCTCTTACTTTCTCTATGTACACAAGCCAAAAAAAAAATAACATCTCCTCATTAAGATGCTAATATAAATGTGGACCCCATTATTCCTTTTCCATATAAAAAAAGAAACAACTCCTTATCCTTCTGAAATCAAGCTTAATACCTTATTCAGAATACTCATTGTACCAGGTAAGACAAAACATTTCGCGAGATCAATGATATTATACATATTATTGGATTTTACAATAATTGAAGATGTTCATTGTTACAATATATTTTATGTTTGGTTGTTGAGCGTCTGATTGTGTTAGATGTTATTTTATTATGCCATATGGGTTTTTATTAGTTTGATAGGCTAGCCCGTATCCTAGACGCTTCTTTTGTATTATATATTTATATATTGATTATGATTGTTTACTGAAAGTCAAGGAGATTACAATTTTAAGATGGTATCAAGCCGAATAATATCCTTCCTAAAACCTCTCCCGTAAACCGATCCCCCTCCCTACTTCTTATCTTCTGTTTGTCCGATTCCTCTTCTCTACATACATGATTTTTTTTTTACAAACCCTAGCAAGTTTTTGTAAGCATCATGGCAGGAGACAATAACGAAACACCACCACTGACGTGTAAAATTTCATTTTAATATTTATTAAATCGAATCCAATGAGATTTTTTTTTTTTGTTGCAAATGGTGAACTTTATATTACTTCCAATGAATTACATCATAAAAGGAATAAAAACAGATTTGGACATATCCCAAATCTAATGCTTACAAACTGAATACAAATAAGAAACAACATCAACTAAACATCAAGTCAAACTGGATGTAGAATCCTTATGACTGATAATACTCAAACCAGAGATACTAAGCATAGCACTTTCCAAATCAAGAAATGCTCAAAAGACCATTCTGCACTTTAATCAAAACCATGCCAGCACAGACATAAGAACACCATGTATGCACCAACCATCTAGCTACATTTCCACATCACTTCAACATCAAACAGCGTATCCGATCGCGTATAGTATAAACTCGGTAAGACTGAGTCGTTCGCCGTGAGTGAAAATTAACAATATTTAAATGTAAATTATTTAAAATGACCCTTGAGCTTTAAATCCTCACGATTACTAAAATACGTAGCAGTAAAATAACTAAAATGAAAATAAACAAATAACTAGGAAATGATAATAGATGTAAATCAATAAGATTAAAGACGTGTCCGCCTAGCTAATCCTCTAGCCTATCAATGATATAAAATGTATGTGTAATGTTCACCTAGCAATGTTCCAGTGAATCTTTAGTAGTGTAAGTCAAATACGGGTCGTTAGTCCCTACACACTTCGTCTAATAACTACATATCCCGTTGGTCCAGGGTGATAACCTAGTTATTGTCTAAGCATTAAGTTACTCAACTAACCTATATGACATTGTTTGTATGTGTTCGCACACACTTAATTACTAAGTAAATTGCCAGATTATCGTTCATTAAATTTTAGACCCTACCGTCTACTACTTTTAACACCGTTAATTCAATAGACAATCCCTAACCACTAAGAGGTATCGATCAATACATTAATGATTCGAGTACTTTAAGTTTCATATTTCAACTTACTAATAAACTACTCTCAATACGTAGCCATAGTAAACTCAAAGACGTAAGTCTATAACCGCAATTTAAATTATCTAAAACAAAGCTAGATAAACGGTAACAATCATGTCCTTAAATAGATCGATTCATAACAAGGCAAAGCACAAAAAGGCTTAGCCTTCCATGACAAAAGATAAACAAGCGATGGTCGAGTTTGAAGGATTAAACATAGTCATAACGATCAAAACGTACGAGATCCTTTTATTTTCTTTTCCTGGGGTTTCTTGGCTTTTGTCTTGCAACATTTTTTGGGTGACAACGGCCTCGCGGCTTCAGATTGTTGGGGTTGTGGGAATTTTAGGGTTGTGGGGATTGTTGTTGGAAAAATTAGGGTTATAGTGTTTGTTGTTGGGATTGATGTTGGGAATTTAGGTTTGTTGAAGTTGAAATTGTTGTCATAGTTAAAATTGGTCGGGTGTAAATTAGTTGGCAAATGGGTTAAAGTTAGGGAATTGGTTTGGGATTTGGTACGCCGAGCCGAATGATGGAAGTTGGTTGGTGTTTGAGGTGATGAAATTTGCGGATGATGGTGTGTTTAGATTAGAAGAAGATGTCAGTATTTGGTTTTGAGGGTCAGCGAGCATGAGTTGATCCATTGTTAATTGAGATTCATTTTTGTTAGTTTAGATGTCGAAATAAGAGAATTATTGTTGAGTTTAGAAGTATAAATGAAGGTGGAAGTGTGTAAAAATTGGAAGATTAATGCAATATTTATAGAATTTTTAAATGGTAAAAAATTCAAAAATAGTGGGTAATAATGCTAAAAAAGGCTAGTTTTAAAGCCTAACGTCCACTTTTTTTTTGTCTATTGTTAAACGTTCACAAAGGAGGGGAAAAACAATAATAAAACAGCCCCCGTGTGGGCCTGTCACCACGGCACGAGCAGCCATGGCACCACCCACGGTATGGTCTTTGCTCCATAGGGTCGGCTTGTGGGAATTGCACGAGAGCCACCATATGTGCTTACCGTAGGCTCTTAGATTAAAGATCGATTTTTAAACGTTGATGGACTTATTTTATCATAAAATGAACGTATTTTATGTGTGTACGTGTGTTTAAAGAGTGTGTTGATAAAATGAACATATTTTATGTGTGTTTCATGTGTTTAAAAAGTGTGTTTTCGAGTTGCATAAAGCAGTGAAGAAGATCAATATATCTTTTTTTGTTATTCATTCTTTAAAGTGCCCTAAAATTTGTAGAACAATAAATTTAGTTTAGTCACTTATTTTATTTTTCTTAAACTGTTAGGGAGTAGTTTTTAAAAAAAATTGCTTGTTAAATTAAATGTAAAGTTTTTCTATATGCACTACGTAATGCTTTTATGTTAAAGGGTTTTGATGACAATGAAAACTTGTTGATTCAAAAAAAAAATGGAAAATAAAGAAAGAAAGCTACGGGTCCGAGAGACTGCTATAGCACCGAGCCCGGTGCTATAGCTCCAAGCCATGAGGGACGGTGTTTTTTTGTTGCCGTGTTATAGAGTTGTATCATAGATAAAGTTGCTGATGTGCCAAAAAACAAGTATGACTTGATCCTCAGCTCTAGGGATAATGTTTTTTTAGGTGTCATGGATAAAGTTGCTAACGCGGCAAAAAATACATGTGTGACTTGATCATACACGGTGCTCTTAGATTTAATTATATTTCAATTTTCACATGCTAATCTTTTTGATCTTTCGCCATAAGACGACCAGCTGAACCTAACCAGTTTCCATGGGTATCCTTTTATACAAAATCCAGGGTACGTATTTCGAATTGTTAAAAACTGCTTGTTTTAAAATGTTACCAACCAGTTAAGCCGCTCATTTTGTCAACTCTAACCGAAACAGTAGAGGCTGAGCAGGTGTTAGATTTACACGACTTTGACCAACTCAAGTTCCTACCAATTCCCAGACATCAGCATAAGATGGGTAATGTTAGCAACAAACTGTCAGCTATTTTGACCATATCTACATAAGATTTATTTGGGTGATCCACATAACACCACTATTAGCAGCTTCAAAGTACTATTTAATGCATAATATCTGAGATGAAGGAACAATAGGAATGTCAAACACTAGTAAACAAGGAAAAGTCGATTACTATCATTTGAACATGTAATATCATAACAAAAGTACAATCTCCTCTCAACACATTCTTAACAAATTACCAGAAACATTTCCCAATCAGGCAGTTACAGCTTCGGTCATTTCTTGCTCAACAACGGCTGGTTCAACTGGGTAGTATTTGTAGTGGAGTTCACCAACATCATCACCCGATAGTTTCGTCCATCCTTTTGGCCCCACGTGATACACTGACACAGAAACATAATAGTATTCAGATCATGGATGCTCCATAAGTTGCCAAGATACAGACCACATACATAATAGAGGTGGCAATTTCGACCCATTTATGTATGAATTGGTAGTTTTGGGATCCATTTATCACTTACACGTCAAATGAGTAAAAAAAAAAAAAAAAAAAAAAGAATGAAAGTAAATTTGGTCAACTGGGACGAAACTTTCCCTAAATGTATCTTTAGTTAATGAAAGTTTAAACCATTTTATTCAAAAAAAATCAAATATCACTGAAATGCAAAAAATAAAGATAAAAAATTGCAAACATACTTCACAATAATATTTATAAAAAGGACAAAATGTGTTCCAGGTCAACCAGAACCGTCATGTTCTGATCCATACTGAAACTACTCATTTTGAGTTCAGATCAATTACCAATTTGCCCAACCCACCCCATTTTCCACATCTAGTAGAGATAATTGACAAGTGAAGAGGGAGCGTACCACTAGCAACACCACCACTAGCACCATCACGGAATGTAGCATGATAAATGGCTCTTCTAGCCAATTCAGCAGCTTCGTCGATTGACATATCATAGTTGTACCTACACATTCAATAAAATGAGATTTCCATCACGCACAGATACTATGAGCAGCTTTATGACAAGTGATGCAATAAAAGAACGATGATGCTATGATGTTGATTCCTTCATAGCATACAATGTGAAGCTAACATCTGAAAAACAGATTCTTTAAGATATGTAAGTTTAGAGTAGGGAGTGCTCACCCGCTATCTAATACACCATAAGCATATGGTGAACCAGACCCAACTGAAAACTTTGTTCCCTTTAGTCTTCCTCCTTCGCTGTCTACATAGTACAGACCTGGGCCCTACAAAATTTGGCAAACTTAGAACAACCTTGGCTAGCGAAAAATCAAAGTTAAGTACACAATAGTTGTGGCAATTTCGTCCGATTTACTAAAAACAGGTTAATTTGGGTTAATTTATGTTTCTAACGTATCAAACTATAGACAAAAAAACCATATAAGGAAACGTGTCAAACTGGTTAAAATAAGACCAAGATGTATTCAATAAATCATAAAAACATTCTAAATCATATTAGAGTATTAGACAAAGAAAAACATTTTTCGTTGAAGTAAACACATAATTTGTATTCATACTTTGCACACTTTTTTTAAAAAGAATATTGTGAGCTTTTGGCCAAAATGTGTTTCAGGTTCGACCCATACCAAACCGTCCGACTCGGCCAATTTGCCACCCTAAGCTCACAAGAATAAGATTTTGATGTTTAATTGTTTATACCTTCTCATCCCATCCTGCAATCATTGTCCCGACTGACAAACCCATTCCACGGTAAGAATAAAGAATGTTTGCCAGCAACTTTGAAGCACCAGTCACTGAAATTCTTCTCTTGTTTGCTAATTCATGCAAACGACACTGAAATAAAATACACAAGTATAGATTAGCCATAGTGTGCGCATTTATATGCATTTAGTCAGATTTTAGTAAGCACTATATTACTTGGCATTCTAGAAAAAGTCCTAAACTGGAAGTTCTAAGGACAAACTATCGCTTGATCCATACATCCCAAAGGTTCCCTTATTTGCAACCAAAGTGTCAATTTTGGGGTGATAGTTTCGCGCTTATAGATTAATCTATGTATGGAACGAATTGGTAGTATACTGCATCATATAAGGAGTAAAGACTAAGGAGTGAGCACATAGTCCCCACATTCCGAGAATACAAATTTATCGTCGCATACTATTTTCTATAACATTTTTAGCTTAGTTGTATTGAAGTGGCAACACAAAAAGTTTACCTTAATGCCTAGATTTCTGTGCCAGAACTGACAGTCAGCAGCTCCTCCAGCCATTGTACCCAGCATATACGGATTAATTTCAATGATTTTCTTCACAGACTGAGATGCTGAGAAAAACAAATTCAGATGATGTGTTAAGACAACTAAATGTTCAACAATCAGGAGTTGATTCACATTGTGAAACGCAATGTTTACTGAAAATATAAAACGAGAAGTTATTTAACTGTTACTTCAAAAGTTTTATATCAAATAAAGCGAAAAACCTCTTCAATCGAAAAGAGTTAAATAAGTTGAAAAGACAGAATCTGAAAGAATAGGTTGCAATTTCACTATTACTATCAAAGTGCAAAACAAATTATCTTTTCGAGTAGTAGGAGTACGTACATATATAGCCTCCCATGCTAGCTCGGGAATCTGCCGCAACCATCACACCATCCTTGAAAATAAAAGCCAAGGTGGTTGTTCCTTTTGCTGGCTTTACCATTTGGATAGAATTCTTTTGCCATCCATCAAACTGAAGCAAGGGAAGTTAAGGTAGTGTTTAGCATACACATTCAATCATTTTTTTTCACGAAAAACAAGATGAAGCATGTATTCAAGGAAAAATAAGGTGAAAAAACTCACATCCGATGTGACTGGAAGGTCAAATGAAGGTGCATCTGAGAACCCATCAGACAACAAATTGTCATTTCCCCCATAGAGTGGTACACTCGATTCTAGTCCACTAAAGTCAAGCTTCATGATTTTCACCTAGAAACATTAAATTCATCGAAAATGTTAAAAGTCTCGATAGCATAAGCTCCATTCTCAAAGAGCAAGAGCTACACTTCAACTTGAACATATTAAATTCCAGATTTCAAAATGATAAAGGGATTATGATATATTTCGAGTGGATATTGAGAACTACAAGAATCAAAATAGCAAATCCGGCAAATAATATACTGGTGGTACAATGTTAAGTAAACAGACCCAATATGAATTTCACATCTGAAAAATGAGCAATTAAAACTTTCAGCCATCGAATATCTAGAAGAATGAAAAAGTTTTATCATTTCATTATTCGTAAAAAAGAACAATTTTAGTTGTACCCCGGTTAGGCCGTATACATCTGATATTTAGAAGAGGTCAAGGGTTCAAATCTCACTATGTACACGTGTTGGGGTGGCCACAGAAAGGTCGGAAACGGTCATGGGGCTACCCCGGTTAGGCCGTATACATTTGAGTCAAAGACTCATTCTCCGTGGGTAACCTGAACAGGGAAAACCTCATCCGTTTACCCTTTTATGTTGTTAACTTTTTGACAATGATATCTATGATATATCAACATGTTACTAGGCTTTAGCTTTCAAAAACCGTTGCAGTCTCCAAAAAATTATAAACGAAACGAATTTGGTAAAAAAAGAGATTTGCTCCTACCGACGTATCGTACAATGCTAACACATGTTCAAATAAATTAACAAATGAACTACATAACCTCCTCGTATTAAACTAACTCAGTAATCAAGATTCAAGAGTATCATTGTATGTCAGAAATCTATATCTCAGTGCACTTTTGCTACCTTGAGCTAAGTAAAACCTAATTCCTGTTAGGTGCAAACGTGGCCACGCCAACCTCCTGAAAAGGGAGGGCTTTACGTGGTTTGAGTCTGTGTGGCGGCTGGTTCAAACCCGGTGTTTGTTAAAGCTTATCGTTTTGGCTTATGAGATAATCTGACTCAGCCTATATATATTGCATAAGGCCATTTTCCTGGCTTATTTTCCACCTTAAAGGCTTTATTGTATCATAATAAGCTTATATAAGCTCATAAGTCTCAAAATAAACAGGAAATTTTGGACTTATGAAAATATAAGCTGAAATAGAATAAGCTCATAAACCCACATACAAACTTATACAAACACCCCAGAAATATAAGCCGAGTGATATAAGCTCATAAGCCCAAAAATAAGCATATACAAACACACCCTAATCCCAAACTAGATAATTTAATGGGGATTGCCTACTTTAAGGATAATAAGCACTTCAAAGTGCTTAATTCTTTTCGAACTGTAATAAGCAATTACAATAAGTAATCCCAGATACCCTCCCTAATCATACCTTTTACAGCTCAAACCTAAAATCAACGAAACCATAGATATAAATAAACACATAAATAACTAATCGAGATTTAATACCTTGTTTTTCAAGTATGAATTATTAGATCGTTGTTGATTTATTTTACACAACAAAAGTTTATAGTGATGATGACGATTTCTTGAGCAACAATATAACCCTTTTCTAGATCCGACCCGGCCCATGTTTGTATATTGGGCCTAGCCCATAATAAGTTAATAACAGTTACTTACGGTGTTTCTCATTTGTTAATGTTGAGTTAAACAAGAAAACAATCGAGTAGCTTACTGGGTTATTTCTGGCGCGCTTTATGATTTATTTGGGATGTTATTTTTTTTCATCAACTTATCTGATTTTCGAGGAGTAATTCGTATGTGTTTAAGTTTGTTTAATACTTAGATAAGAAAAGGTAATAACAGGGCTCTCGAAATCAATGTGACGGCCCTTTTTGGTAATGAGTTGTAGCGGGAATTATAAAGCGTAAAATAAACGTAGAACTTTAATGTAGATAAAAATAATTACATTAACGTTTTATTATGAGTATTTAAAAGAATCAATAAGCTAATTAACAACTTGATGCAAGAAAAGCTTTTATTTCTAAACGCTTCTAAAGCTGCTTACTAAACAAAGCTAACTATTAGCCTCAAATATTTTGCTGATAAGTAATAACAACTAGGTCAAATGCTTAATTTCGTCGAATGAGATCGTAAATTAACAATTAGGATTAACCCATACTTCATATGAACTAATCAAGATTAACCTAAAAGAGAATTTGGAGTGCCAAATTCCGGACAAAAGCTTCACGGCTCACGCTATCGATTTCCGCAAATGTTTAATTTTCAATCTTTGTCATTGAGGTTATGTTTTGTTGCCAATAGTTTACTACTTTGGAGTTTCAAGTTTCAACAACATTATGATCTTCTCATTACATATTTACTCATGTCTAATTCTCTCTAGCCTTCAACATATTCATTTTTCATATTATCAATGTGACAAAAATATAGAATATAGAGCTAGTCATTCAAATTGGTATCATTATCCAGCTTCTCTCCCCTCCCCTAACCAAAACCTGCTTTTAGAAATTCTGATTAGTATACGCAGCCTCAACAGACAATAAATGAGCCCCCTAACCAAAATCTGCTGGCATGATTTATTCATACTTTGTTGCAAAAACGAAAAATAAAACAACTTCAACAACAAAAATAGAAGTCGACCTCAACTAATAATTGTCGTAACTACAAACAGTTACTAGCAAGATGAGCTAAAGTTGAAGTAACTCAATAACATAGAGCAAGAAATAATCAGATTCTTCTTGCACTATAACAGCAATAGAAGTTACAGACAGTTCATACTCCAATAATTTATCTCCTAAATAAGTAGATTATAGTAATATAGTTGCAACATTTTTTTGTCGGGAACACAAAACAGCAAAGAGTACATGTTATACAAAACCAGGTTTATTTAAGAAAGAAAGAAAGAGCAACATTAAACATTTCACACACACTAGTAGTAGTAGTTGGCAATCATTGCATGAGCCAAAAGAACGGGGTGTTGATTTCAGCCACGAACTTAAAGGGGCGTAACTTTTGTTTCTTTGTCCTGATTTCAGCCACGGGGCGTTTCTTTTTCTTCTTTTTCCTGCCACCTTCTGCAACACCCCGTTCTGCAACAAGAGGAGGGAGGATTGAAGAAGTTGATAGGTGGTCAGAGATAGAATGTCGTCCATCTGCCTCATCTGCCTGAACACGAAAATAGATGCCCTCTTTATTCTTATCAATATTCTGCTCATTCATATACGTAACCAAGTTCTTAAGTTTTTGCGCCTTAGATTGGTTTACCACGGGAAAGAAGTCAACAACATCAACAACTACACTTGTATCTTCTTCTTTAAAGAGCTCAACAACTGCTTTCAAGTGCTCGTCAGCAAAGCTCAAAGGACTGATCGAAAGCCAACAGCAATCAGAGAAAAGATAACATGGACAAACTAATTAACTAATTAAGAGGCATATAATAGATAACATACCCTCCAGCAAACACAACAATCCTTTTATCCAGATGTTTGTGATGGGACCAAGAATTCTTACAAAGTTTGAGCGCTAGAAGTAAGTTTAGTAGTTGAATATTTGATGTTGGTAAGTCTGAGCAACAAACAAACAAACCTGATAATTATTATTGGGAAATTGCTGCCTATTATTAAACATCATAAATAAAACAAAATTAAAAAAAAAAAAACATATGTAGTAGTAGTAGTAATTAGTTGACATACATCGATCAAGTACACGCTTGACGTCTTGCATATCATTAGTAGGTTTAACCAATGGACCAAGATCTAGCTCACCCATTCGAACTATGCCAACAACGTTATCCGGATGAGCCTGTAAGTAACACCCAACATATATATATATAACAACAATTCAACAGCAGCAAATAATAATATAATACAGTAATAAACAAGAAGAAGACGTACTTGGAGTTTTCTTTCGCAGTATAATTCAATAGCTTCGCTTTGATTGATAAACCAAGTAATTATGTTGTCTTCGGTCATCCATTTGGAATTGTCCATACAGATCATTGTAATCTCGCCCACCATCGTTATATGTGTTGTGATTTTTTTTTAGGGTTTCTAATTGTCGCCCCTTTCTGTTTAAATACACAATTGCGAATAAATTAATTTAATGGGGAATGCATACTTTACGTATAATAAGCACTTCAAAAGTGCTTAATCATTTTAGTGAGGATGTAGCTGCTAGATGGTTTAGAGGTTTATGGATAGGAAATGTAGCAAGAGTTGCTGCTTTAATAAGACATTATCCAGTAGTGTTTGGTTCATATGTCTGATAAATAAGAATTAGTGTTGTCTGATATCAGATGTTGCATAGTCTAGTTTATCTGTTATGTGATGAATGTATTTTTATGCTGAATAGGTCCTGTTTTGAGCATGTTCAAATCAGTGTTTATTTTGTAATTGTTCCTTGAGTTAATATAATTTTCACCTTTGCACCCAAAAAAAAAAAGTGCTTAATTATTTTCTTAACTGTAATAAGCAATTACAATAAGTAATCCCAAATACCCTCCCTAATCAAACCTAAAATCAATAACAAAGCAACGAAACCAAAGAGATAAATAAACACATAGATTAAACAGAATAATTAATCGAGATTTAATTTAATACCTTGTTTTCCAAGTATGAATTTAGATCGTTGTTGATTTAGTTTACACAGCAAAAGTTTATTATTAAACCAGTGATGACGATTTCTTGAGCAGCAAATCAGCAATATAACCCTTTTTATCCGAGCCGGCCCAAATTTTATATTGGGCCTGGCCCATAATAACAGTAACACGGCCCATTAAATATTTCTCATGTGTTTGGGATGTTATTTTTTCATGAACTTATCTGATTTTTGAGAAGTAATTTGTATGTGCTTTAAGTTTGTTTTAATACTAGATAAAGAAAAAAGGTAATGACAACATATTCGAATATTTTGTAACTAGCGGCACGGGGCCACTGGAATTAACGTGACGACCATGTTTAATAATGAGATGTAGCGGTGCGTATAAAGCTTGAAACAAACATACAACTTTAAAAGATAAAAACTCTTTACATTAACGTTTTATAATGAGCATTTAAAAGAATCAAAAAGCTAAAAGCTTGATGTGCAAGACATGATTTCATCTCTAAACGCTACATAATGCTTCTAAAACTCCTTACCAAACAAAGCTAACCACTAGATTCAAATATTTTGCTAATAACAACTAGGTCAAATGCTTAACAATTAGGATGACTATCATACACCCATACTTCATAAGAACTAATCAAGATTAACCGAAAAGAAAATTTGAAGTGCCAAATTCCGGACAAAAGCTTCATTCAGGCTCTCGATTTTTCAGTCACATTCAGGCCGCAAATGTTTAATTTTCAATCTTTGTCATTGAGGTTATGTTTTGTTGCCAATAGTTTACAACTTTCAAGTTTCAACAACATTATGATCTTCTCATTACATATTTACTCATGTCTAGTTCTCTCTAGCCTTCAACATATTCATTTACATATTATCAATCTGACAAAAAGATAGAATAAGAGCTAGTCAAGCAAAGGTACATACATTATGTAAGAGGGCAGAAATCAGTATACTTTTTGCATTAAACTACCCCACAAAAAGAAACCAATGAATAAAATTTTCAAATACTGTACAAGGTTTATTTTAGGAACCTGATTTATGCAGTGTCCTTTTTGAATTTAATATAATTCCGATGATCATAATTCATAACTGTATTAGCTTATTAGTACAAAAAGTTAGAAAAAACAAAATGAATAAAAAGAATGCTGGCTATGGGGTTCGAACCCATGCGCACTTATGTGCAGAAGATCTTAAGTCTTCCCCCTTAACCTCTCGGGCAAACCAGCTTTTTGTTTATATTTCTACTTTTTAATTTATTTGTCTAGATTTAGCTATATTTTCTTATTTCAGAGAATACCCTCATTTATACATATTCTTTGTGTCTTTGGGAGTTTGTAATTGCTGACAAAAAGTATATAGATATTAAGAATGAAGCTTGAAGAATACGAAAGTACGTTTATCTATATTAAAGGTTCATAACACTTTTTTTTCTTTGTGAACTATATAACTCTATAAGTTAAAATGCAATGATCTTATAGAAGAACATATTACAATTTACAAGCTCATCTAACTTAATTTACTTATGTAACTGACTTCGTTTGGAGAAAAAATAAACATTTGGAGGTGGTCGAGAAAACTTGATATCCAAAATCCTTGTATGATCACATTATACGATTAATCAAAACATTATACATACGAATTTATGATTCTAAGGCGCAAAAACTATGAATCTATGGAACTATAACAACAAACACGAGAAGCTAAGTTAGTAAGTATGTATATGTGAGGACTAAGAATTTTGATTTTACATCTTTTTTGCTAAAGCCATAAATCTTAAAATTTTGTTGCAACTTTTGACCCAAGAACCATTTGAAAGTTGGAAATAAATCTCATGAAAATAATGTGGATCGTGTTTTAATCAATAACTTTCATGTGGGATCACATGAATCTGATGATCAAACCCTACCATTATTTATGATGTATCTACTCAAATACTGTAGTTGAGTTTATACTTTCTATAAAATTGGAAAACATAACTAAATGGATCTAAAATCTTAACATGTCAAGTAATATGTCTCTATTTATTTACTGAATACGAGTAATACTCTCATAACATGACACTAGCAGGGTAACCGCGCGTTGCGGCGGCGGGTACCCTGAAATAAAAAATTTCGATGAATAATGTATTTAGTTTATTATGTTCTTTTTAACAATAAATTTATCGATATCAAGAATTTCGTATAGCTCGTGCCGTTCGGGCTCGAACCCGTTGGCCGTGTCTGCTCGGGCTCAAGCCCGTTTGGTCCGCGCCCGTTCGGGCTCAAGGCCATTTGGCCCGTTGCCCGTTCGGGCTTGAATATTTGTATAATGTTCTTTATTATTTGTAATAGTGAAATTTAATGCAGGAATTGTGTTTAATTTGGTTGTATAATATGCTTGATAATTATGTAAGGGTGTTTTAATAACTGTATTAATTGTATTTATTGAGCAGTTAAATAATTGACTACATTAAATAGCATTAATGTGGTGTTTTGTTGTACATTATGCTTCTTGTCTTGTACGTCTGAAAATTATATGCATTAAAGTGTTGTACACTATGTTTCTTTTCTTGTAAGTGGTAGTCATTATAGTCATTAATAACATTGACCACTTTAATAGCATTAATGTTGTAAGTCTGAAAATTACATCATACTTATTTTGTTGTAAATCTGAAAATTGGTTGCAGCTATTGTACATTGTGCTTAAATGGTTGTAATTTTTGGTGAAGGGGTATTTTTAATAACATTAATGTTGTTTGATAAAATTTTGGTCTTAAAATGACACCACGTTTTATTTTGTTGTACAATATACTTACTTTGTTGTAATTCTGAAAATTGAGTGCATTAAAGTGCTGTAAACCATGTTTAATTTCTTGTACATTTTAAAATTAAGAGTGAGGTGACTTCGTGTGCATTATAAGTAGTATGTCTCTATTTTTCTCTACAAATTAACCTTAAATATAGTTTGTTTCTTTTGTAACTTGAATCCACTAACCGCTAAACATGGGTTGGTCCCAAAGTCCCGCACTTCAAAAAAGTTCTATAAACATCAAAATGGATTTTAGGGCATGCTTGGTAAAGGGTTATAGGGGGTAAGAAATAAGAAAGATAATGAATAATGGTGCTTGGTGTAGTATAATGCAATGGCCCATTACTCAATATTGGGTAATGAGCTATTGCACAATAAATTGAGGGAATGGTTTTATTTGCCTTTGCCTTTCCTCACTATAATCATTATCTTTCCATTTATCTTTCCCAAATTTAAACCAAACATACCCTTAGTATTATTTATTTATTTATTTATTTAAAAGCAATAAATTTTATATATAAATAAAAATAGCAAGATGCTAAAATTACATGATACGAACATAACAACCCGACCAAACTCTCAACTTACTATACCCGTAAACCAACTAACTCACTTACTACTATACTATAACCAAACAAGGATATCATAAACTGAAAATCCAACATACTAAGATACAACTCATACCATCAAACCCACTAAACACAATGACACAAAACCTACAATTTCACCACCCTAGCACTTCAAGAAGCTCGCAATCCTCACAATGACACAAAACCTATATATAATGCAATTATTGAATGTGTATCTGTTTTAAGTATATAAAAACAAATTTACTTAAGTTAAAAACATGGTCAAATTATGAAAGTTCAAATAAAAGTGAAGCGTAATATTTGTTGTCGGTTCATAAGTCAACAGTACTGGTTGGTAAACAAGGATAATAGCCATGATTTATGTTTTTCAACTAGTATCATTAGTGTAATTCAAAATAAGTGAACGAGTTGAGTTTGGTATCATAAACTGAAAAAGCTTTTAACCTTGCTCTTCTTCAAAAATGGCGTTGGCGTTTGGTATCTGATCCGAGTCTTTTATGGGTTCAAGTCATCAAGGCCATTCATGGGGAGGATGTAGGCCTTTCTCATCTCGCCTGCAAATCTAAAGGGGTATGGGCTAATATTATTGACTCTATCGACCATCTTCACTCAAAAAACATTATCCCATTAAATACTTTGAGTTACAAAGTTGGTTGTGGTTCTCAAGTGAGATTCTGGATTGATAACTGGATCGGTGACTCTCCTCTTTATCATAGATATAACAGACTTTATCGTTTAGAGGCGTACCCTAATTGCACCATTAGTGAGCGGTTCTCAAGTGGTAGTTGGACTTGGCATTGGACGCGTCCAATTACTTCTGGCAGATGTATCGACATGCTAGAAGCCTTGAAAGCTGAGTTGCATTCGCTTTCACTTTCTACAGATAGAGATGTCATTAGATGGGGTCTCACGAATGATGGCTCTTTCACTGTTGGTGCTACAAGAAAACACATCGACGATGTTATTCTCCCGACGCTCTCGGTGGCAACTAGTTGGTGTAACATTCTTCCTCGAAAGGTGAATATTTTCATTTGGAGGATGAGATTGGATAGGCTCCCTCATCGTCTGAACCTTTCAAGGCGAGGGTTGGATATTCATTCTATTGATTGTCCGGTTTGTAGTAACGGCAGGGAGACCAATGATCATATTTTCTATTCGTGTGATGTCGCGTCAAATATATGGCGTTTGGTTCGTATTTGGATTGACTTGAATATCCCATCATTACACTCCCACTCAGATTGGGAGTCTTGGTTTGATAACATCCGGGTTTCTAACGAAGTCAAGAAGCGCATTGAAGTGATATCCGCGTCCACCTGGTGGCTTATTTGGAAGTATCGGAACTCGATCACATTCAACTCTCAACGCATGAGGAAATGTGATTTATTTGATAATATTCGTTTTTGTTCTTTTTCTTGGTTACAAAGTAGAGGTTCTAGTTGTTTAGTTTGGCCGGATTGGCTTAAAAAACCAATGTAATTTTGTGCTAGTTCCTTGCTAGCTTCTTTTTATAAATCTTTGCCGTTCAAAAAAAAAAAAAAAAAAAAAAAAAA